>JANXJC010000001.1:48408479-48430915 GCA_027564655.1 Leptodon cayanensis
GTCCAGAGAAGGGCAACCAAGTTGGTGAGGGGCCTGGAGCACAAGTCTTGTGAGGAGCGGCTGAGGGAACTGGGGCTCTTTAGCCTGGAGAAAAGGAGGCTGAGGGGGGACCTTATCGCTCTCTGCAACTACCTGAAAGGGGGTTGTAGTGAGGTTGGGGTCAGTCTCTTCTCCTATGTAACACGCAATAGGACAAGAGGAAATGGCCTCAAGTTGTACCAGACGAGGTTTAGATTGGATATTAGGAAAAATTTCTTCACCCAAAGGGTTGTCAAGCACTGGAACAGGCTGACTGGGGAAGTGGTTGAGTCACCAGTGGTTGAGGTATTTATAAGATGTGTGGACATGGTTTAGTGGTGGACTTGGCAGTGTTAAGTTGATGGTTGGACTTGATGATCTTAAAGATCTTTTCCAATCTAAATGATTCTACGGTTCTATGATATATAATTTAGTCAGCCAAAACCTCACAATTAAAACAAACAAACAAACAAACAAACAAACAGTTGAATTTCACTTTTGAAGGATGGTTTCCAATTTTGTGTGTTACTGTAGACAAAATAGTTCAAAAGCTTATCTATCTGTAAAGCTTAACTAGCATCACAGTGGCACACAAAACTCTAATTTCTATACTCCTGTGACAGGCTTTTAGCATTGATGCTAGTATTACATATGAATGAACTCACAGGTGCAAAACACAGCATATGGATATTGGGTTTATGATGCTCTATGGTTGCTTGCCTTTTCCTCTTTGTGTGTTTTTGTAAGTACTAGAGAAAAGCAAACAGCAGATAGTCTAAATCTAATATTATACAATAACTTTAATTGTTTAAATACTTCTTTTTGTTTAAAAACATGAACACTGTTTGCATACTGCCATTATAATGAATCTGTCAGGAGGTCGTATTTAAGATGGCTCTCCAGCAAACACTTCCCCTTTGGCTATCTTTTTCCTGATCACTGCTTTCTGTGTGTCAGGCACTTGCTCATCTTCGCTACACAGATGTAAATAATTAACAGAGCCACAGGACTCAGCTTTTCTACTGTAATGTAGCTGATAGCCACTGGAGAGAAGTAGAAAAACTATGTTGAAGGTTGCACAAAGGCTGACGAAAAAGAAAAAAGGGTAATGGAAATCTTTCTGAAACAGCTCAGCTTTTGGATCATTATCCAAATATCCCTCTGGGCACACGTGGGCTGGGACAGGGCTAGAGTCAGAATACAGCTTTTCGGGAGATCAGGCCGAGAGCAGCCATCAGAATCGGGACCTGAACAAAAAGTGGGTTTGTCTAAAATAAATCTACCTACTTGTCCTGGTTTTGGCTGGAATACAGTTAATTTTCTTCTTAGTAGCTGGTATAGTGCTGTGTTTTGGATTTAGGATGAGAATAACGTTGATAACTGATGGTTTAGTTTTTGCTAAGCAATGTTTATACTAAGTCAAGGACTTTTCACAACTTTTCATACTGCCCTGCCATTGGAGACTGGGAGTACACAAGAAACTGGGAGGGGAGAAAAAACCTGGGAAGGACACAGCAAGGACAGCTGACCCAAACAAGTCAAAGGGATATTCCATACCATGTTATGTCACGCCCAGTATATAAACTGGGGGGAGTTGGCCAGGGGGGCACTGTGGCTCGGGATTGGCTGGGCATCAGTCAGCAGGTGGTGAGGAATTGTATTGTGTGTCACTTGTTCTGTATATTCTATCATTATTATTCTCCTCGCCCCCGCCCCTTCCTTTTCTGTCCTATTAAACTGTCTTTATCTCAACCCACAAGTTTTCTAGTTTTCTCACTTCTACCTTTCCAATTCCCAACGCCATCCCACTGGCGGGGGAGTGAGCAAGCAGCTGTATGGTGCTTAGTTGCTGGATGGGGTTAAACCACAACACTACTAAAGCTGTAAAAGCCATGGAGGCAATTGGACTGATAATAATAAAATCAGCTCATAACAGCAGAATCCACCTAGATTCCTAAATGCAGTAGAACATTTTGCATCCAAAAATTACCTCAAATAGAAAATTCAGCAGGCCAAAGGGAGAAAATACCACCTCCTCAGCCAAAACCCATCTAGTATAACAGTTCTACAAGACTGGAGTAATTTTTCACTGAACAGCTCTAAATTGGATTGAATAGCATGACAATGTCTTTTTTTATTATTATTATTTTTTTTAAAACAAGGTTAAGGGTGGTCAGAGAAATCAATGGCCACAAAGGAAAACCCAAGCCTTACCTGCCCACCAACTTTTCTGCAGCCTCTCTAGTTATAGAAAAAAAGCAAAGAACAAACGAGGGCAGAGGCAAAGAGAAGGGGAGAGGAAACGAGACTGGAGTTGCCTGGAGTGTTCCAATATTATTCCAAAGAGTTCATACACTGTGTCAGAAGATTAATGTAATAAATCAATTAATAAATATATAGTGCTTAAAGACTGCCACACTGTATCGGAATGAAAATTAGTTTAGGGGAGAGGGTAATGCAGACACATAACTGTACTTGATAGAGGAACTGACAAGGACCTAAAGTCCAAAAGAGAAATATGTCTTAATGTGATTTTATTTTTTTCTTTGCACTTGTGTTTCTTCAGATGTCAGTGAAAATGTCTCTGTTGATATTGCCAGCAGGGCTCCATCATTATGCAAAAAGGGAACAGAGTGTACTTTGTATATCACACATTTCTAAGACATTTCCATCCCTATAGAACAGATTATAAAATTCTGGCCTTTACTAAACTTAAGGTAAATATCTTAATTTTTGCCTATTGCTTACATCAAAACCTTCTATTCTCTCTACTGCTTCATTAGATACTGGCAAACTCACGTTTTCTGTACACATTATCTGACTTTTCATTGTCCCAGACTTAACAACTATGTTCATTTTATGGACTCTATAAATACATGCATATATATGTATATATAGTGCCTTTAAAAAAGCATATACGACCTACTAGTGTGTCATTACAGAAACTCACCCCTTCCCATTCCCCATTCTATAATACCCTGGAGTTGTGACTATAAACGGGTCTTGCACAGTTTTTAAACCTCTGATTTTTCTTAAACATTCCTAAATTTCACCCTTAAAATTTTCATTTGGATTTATCATAAATGGAAAAACGTAACCTTGCAAACTTACATGGTATGGAAGAAAATGCATTATCTCACATGAACTTGCAAAAAAACCCCTTCTTGCATTCAGAAAGTACTAATGAAAATATCTAGCTGTAGACAAAACATTTGGTGTTTGGAAGCAAGAAGAATGAAGAACCCATAGGAGGACACACATAGCATGAACTTTTCTTAAAAATCAAGTCTCTATCTTATCTTGCAAAACTCCATGTGCTAGTGGTGTTTGATTAAAAACAACACTAAAAGAATTCTCACAATTATAATCTTCCATCAAGACTGTCCAGCATAATATAGTTATGCATCAACGAGTTTTAGTATTTTTATATACTTGCTCAATGACCGCAGCTTCAACATGTGCAGTAAAACTTACCATACAGACAACAAGAAAGAGAGAATTTATGTTCTTTGCTACAGTCCCTAAAAATTAAAAAGCTAAACCACAGTTTTACTAAGCTCTTGCATGTAGGATCTATCAGTATATAAAGGAAGGTCCTTGTATGTACCCATACATAAGCAAAACCATTGCAAATTTATATTCCCTGGTTATTTTTGGAGAATGGATTCGCAAACATTTGTCAATGAAGACTGTAGGAACAGGAGAGAAAAAAAAAAAGCTCTGTTTTCAGGAAGCAAAAATAATTAATATTCTTTGTACTTGCAGAGTCATAAAGGCTTTCTTAATGGATTTTTTTGGTGATTTACTACAACACACTAAAGCAATACTTTATGATCAGTGAAGTAAAAAATGAATATTGTTTCATGTAGATGGTCATTCCTCATTAGTTATAAGGAACCTATTTTTAATTTGGAGATTTTTACTTAATTACTGTCACACAACTCAAGGCTGTCTTGTGTCAACTGTTGTAATGACTTGATGTCTATGCGCAATACAGAATGGGCTGCTAATATAGTCTCAGTTTGAGGAAAATGATAATGAGGTGAACAAAAGAAGTGTTAATTACTTACACAATTAAAGTAGCTAATACCAGCAACATTGTAACATATCAGCACTTATGTTATAGATATTTACATATCCAAAGTGTATAAATGTCACAGTGGAAAAATGCATGTAGGTGTTCTTTATAGAACAATACAGTGGTGTAACAGAATGGCTGGATACAACACAGAATACGATATCTGAATCTCTGCAGCATACTACCTGTATTAGACATTATAAAAAAGCGTTTGACTATACACGCATCATCCATCTATCTATATTCCATTCTATCATGTTGCAGCTCAGCTCTTCATTAGACTGCAGAAATTCTATTAAAATAAGGGAAAAGGAGGAGTTATTTACTGGATCATATCTGCAACAAGTTCTGGAAATTTTGATGGAAATCCTTCTACGGCCCCCATCTTATGAACCCCCCCCACACACAACCTCAGAAATGTCTATGGATTGAGATAGAATTTACTAAGTTTGTGTCTGCATCAGTAGAACTGGAATTCAAACTCAGAAATAGTCCTCAAGTCCCAAATAACATGAAATTTCACAGGGTTTGATGAGATTTATAACATAAGACACAGGTGTTTTAAAAACAAGAAAGGACTAGAACATACACTGATACCTTAACTTCTTATTTTAAACAGCAAAAAATGAAGTTTCTGTCTCATTTGCAATACATTAAGATTTTTTAGTAGATGATGTTAGTATCAACATGCATGTTTTATTTATGATTTTGGGGTAGAAATTTACCTTTAAAATGCATAACCGTGTCCTATAACCACATGAAAATTCAGCTTAGAGGGCCAACATTTTCTAAGTATTTGAGAGGTTTTTGGTTTTTTTTTTTTTCTAAAGTGTTATTAAATCTGCATTACTTATTCATTTTAAAGATTATCTTATATGTTTAATCCAGCTTTACTGCAGTAACTTAGAAATACATCTCATGCATTTTTAAACTGAGCTAGGTAGCTTGCCATCATAAAGTTATTCATTTTTATTTTGTACACAGACACATAAATGTAAATTACACCTAATTAAAATAAACTGTGTGACTTGTTTCTTCTTATGCAGTCATGGACTGAAATGATGAGGACCAATTTTAATTGTTCTAAGAACAAAATTCAACACTATAAAAGATTTAATCAGTTTTTTTGGAGTATACACTGTGTCAAAAAGGTAAAAATTACAGGGCTTCATATTGTATAGACACTGAGGGTCCTATTTGATTCAGTATTGGCCTGTAACTATAAACTGACCTGGAATGCCTTTAATTTCAAACAAAAAGTAGCATATGTTGTAGTCTATATCAAAGTCAAGTTTCCATCTCTCACAACATATCCATGTCCTTACTTCCTTAGAAACAAATATAGGCGAACCAAAACTCATATGGACAAAAAATTAGAACAGCTGCTAAAAAATTCCATATTACTTATATGAAATGTTGAATTAGTAGTTCTCAGAGACTTCTAAAAGGCTTTGCAGTGTGATAGGTACTACAATTCAGACAGAAAATTAGTTTCATATGTTACTAGCTACAAAATAAAATAACCTTCCCTCCCCATTTCTGTACTCCTACAATAATTCTAAAGAGGCATTATTTAACATGATTCAGCCTTGGCTGCATTTTTTTCACAATACAAAACCCAAAGTGGCTTCAGATAACAGCACGGTGGAAGCAGACAAAGAACCCATGTTAAGACACAAACATAGTAAATCTTAGTGAACAAGCCAACGCTCTCTAGCTCTTTCAAGCCATGTACTAATGAAATTCATGGGAAAGTTCCAGCTCATTCAGCTCCATTCCCTTTGAAACAAGATTTTGCTGAACTCGAGGCCAGGCCACCTCAGCTGTGATTGAATACAAACACCTAGAGATATGATCCTTATCCACCTACTCAGCAACTCCTGGAGGCTTCTGTTGACGCACAGGCAAGACTGCAAAGAGCTGAAGTGCTCATGGTTTATCCAAAGTAAAGCTTTAAAACGTCATTTTCAGTGTAATTCTCTCCAATAATGCTGTTTGAAACAAAAATTAGTAGTTCACCAATAAAATAGTAATCCAGCACACTGGAATTTCCAGCAGCCCATGCCTGGTTTGTAACAGAATCCTCACCAAGAGAAAGGGACGGGGTATAATGTTTGGTCAGTCTAAAGAAGCAAGAACAATTTCATGTGAAATACAGAGGAAAAACAGTGTGGGGGGGAAAACACTTGCTAAGTTCTAGCCCCCGAGTAGAGCTACAGAGACTTTTTCTCCCTCATCAGCCAATAACACAGTTTTTCAGAGTGGAACATTTAGGCTTTTCATTGCTTATAATGTATTTTAAGCTTTCCACCATGTCCTAGAAGAGCTGAACACTTCAGAGGACTCAAGAGGAAAGGGAATCTAGAAGCATAGGGACTTTGGTAGAGGCAAAGGGAAGTAAATGGTAATACCTGAATGCTAATACCTGCTGAACACTGGAAGACAATAAGCCAAAACATGTTCAGCTTTTCATCTTTTACCATATCTGGCAGCATTACTTCTAAAAGCAAGAATGCTATAAAACTGAAGAAATGATAAGAGTTGCAATGTGAAAAGCCTGACCAAAACCCGCTATGCCTAAATGTGAAGGATCACTACAATGTAAAAGCAACTCGTGCAAGTCTCAGGTGCAACTTGCTCGAGGCTTTCCTACCTGGCAAGGTATGCTGTGAGGAGGTATTGTAGAAAGACAGAAAAGCCACCTACTCTCAAGAAGGAGCTTAAATGAGGAAAGAGAAGTAGTTGGGTTTTGTACTTCATCTTGTACTTCATAATGGTAGATGCCCCATCCCTGGAAACATTCAAGGTCAAGTTGGACGGGGCTCTGAGCAACGTGATCTAGTTGAAGATGTCCCTGCTCATTGCAGGGGAGTTGGACTAGATGACCTTTAAAGGTCCCTTCTAACCCAAACTATTCTGTGATTCTATGATCTTCTGAATGTTCTTTCTCTTCTCTTCTATCTTCAATAAAGTAGTGTTGTTAAGCCACGAGATTCATCATTTGTGACTAGGGAAATCACTTCCAACAAGGGAAGCTTGAGACAGTGCTTACTAAATAATCCAACCTTTATTGGTACTCGTCAAGGTCTACCAGAGAGGTGTGTGTCATGGAAAAGTCTTTAAAAATCAAACTCCAAAGTGAGAAAAAAACCTTTTTGCTTTATATAACAATATATTTCAGTAGATCCAAACCATTATTAAAATCCTAGGCTTACAATCGATTCAGAATGAAAAAAACCTCAAACTAACTTCTCGTTATGAAATTATGAAAAAAAAATCAACCCTGTTCCATGTAAATAAATATGAAATGGTAAAAAAGTATGAAGTAAAATGGACACAACACAATTTGTCTTAATATGTGTGCATACTGTTTTTAGAAAGGTTTTATGTATCTGTACTAGAAGTTTATGGTGATAAATTAATTAGGTAAAATTAGTGTGTTGAACATCATAGAATCCTAGGATGGTTTGTGCTGGAAGGGACCTTAAAGATCACCTTAAATATCATGTTCCAACCCCTCTGCCATGGGCAGGGACACCCTCCACCAGACCAGGTTGCTCAAAGCCCCATCCAACCTGGCCTTGAACGCTGCCAGGGATGGGGCAGCCATCCACAACCTCTCTGAGAAGAAGATATGGTTGTATTTTTAACAGTCATATGCTTGTATTTTTAACAGTCATAAAAACAGTTTATTTAAAGTATTTAATCTCTTTCACAATAGGAGTAGTAGTGAAGAGACTTCCAGTTAATCACAACAGAGTATGCTGAGCTGGACTTAATCATAGCTGTTAAGACCATTTGCCCCAATATTGGGCTTTAACTGTCAAGAATCAAGATTTAAAAGTGTATTCAGGTGAATAGTTGTAATGTTTTCAAACATCAAACCCAAGGAAGTATCAAAATGGTTTATAAACAAGATGTATATTATGCTGCTTTTATATATAACATTCCAAACTTTAGAACATGCTACTCTGTCAAAATAAAAGTGGAGTTTCTGTCTAGAACTTTTTTACTGTCTTGTCCTAATACACTGTGTCTCAACAGTTACAGGAAAATTCAATACAAAAAAACCCATTACTTAACACTGGATCTATATTTAGCAAACAATTTAAGGTTCTTGTACAGATCTATAAACAAATCCTGTCAGATTTAGACTAGAAAAGCATATAACTGTCCCTGTAATGTCATGATGATTAAAAAATAGAAACCTCTATTGTTCAGTTTGTGCTGAGTAGAGAAATATTATCCTTCCCATTGATTTACCTCTAGCAATACAGACCTAGGCCATTTTAGTATGCACAAATTTGCTGGTATGAGCTTGGTATTTTCAACTCCAACTCTATACTGAGCTGTACATGTATGGGCACAGAATCCTGCCCTTCAAGAACAGTGGTGACACTAATGACATCTAACTGATTATTTTTCTATTATATTTAAAAAAACAACCAAACAACAAAAATTTTAAGAGATGGCTCCTAAATACTACTAGTGAATCAGTGTTCAGTAATTCTTGCTGAGAATGAGCAGTACCTATGAAATGGGTAGGCTTACTGCAGCTCAGAATAAGTGCTGCAATTTAAGTATCTTTTGAGTAGAGACATTTATTGTTCACTTTAAATAAAAAGTGGCAATTTTCCAGGAAAGTGGCAGTACAGAACAGATACTGTTGGGGTACCAGTGTTTTCTTTTTTTTTTTTAAAGTCTACAATGGTTGACTAAATAATGACAGAAAGTATATATCTAGTAACTACAGAAGATGCATGGCTGAGTTTGAACGCTGTCAGAGTTATTCACACTCTTTACAGGCAGATTATAGGAAAAGTAGTTCATTTACTTGAATATAGTTTCAAGAAATTCTTTTTGTGGTTACTGAACCTATCTGGTTTGCTCTGGCATTTGGTGAAGCACCAAAGTCACTTTATTCTGATAAAAGCAGCTCAGAAAGAAAAGGTTGTAATATTCATATTTTACCTGAACACATTCCTAAGGACTTTTAGGACATATATATTTAAAGGATTCCATTTGCAGACTGCTGCATTGACACCTTAATCTCTCTTATTCCTTCCTAAGTAAAGCAATCAATGGTGTCCACAGATACTTTGCTTTAAAAACATTTTGCAAACATTTAATTTTGTGTCTGTTCACTGCCTCCTTCATGTTCAGAAGTTCCGGGTCTAGATCCAGAGCATGTAAGTAAGGCATGTGGAGTGAAATTAGCTGAAATTTGGACAACTAAATTCAATATTGAGACTGGAAAAGTCTGCTAAGCTTAGTGGGTGACGTCCTTTTTTACTTCCTAGCAGCACTATGTAGAAACACCTGAGACAGCTCAAAACAGAGGTGTTTGCATAGCACACTGAAGCATCGTGGCAGAGATGCTAGCTTAGCTGCCACAAACAAACTTTAAATTAATTTAAATTCATTTACCTTGATCATTAACTCCAGCTGGGATCAACCTGGGCTTTCAGTGCTGCAACTATATGAATGCTGGTTCTTACAGGCCTAAGGCAAAGAGGAAACTGAATATTGTTTCTTATTTCCTAGCCAAAGAACTGAGTTGCAGGTTAAGGATAGAAGTTGCTAATAGACTGAAGAATTTGTATTGTCTTTTTCATGTTTTACTGGAAGAAGATGGAGGTAGGTACATTACCACAGACTTCTTTTTGAGAGCTGTCCATTTGCTGCACAAATACTCTGCAGTGGTATGCTGTTTGAACGTGCATAATATTTTAGTACAAAGCCTGCAGGGATCCAATGTTGTGCCAAACTACCCATTTTTGCCTTGTTAGTCTTGCTTAAAAAAGAAAAAATGTCGGAACCTCTCCCTAGTGAAACCTGCATTTGTTCTCTGACTAAAAACAGAGAACAAAACTGATAGTGCTTGTTTTACTGTCAATTTGTGGCAGCTGATTTGCCCATTTTGCGTGAGAATTTTTCAACGCCCTTCTAAATCCAAGAACATCAGTGTGCGAGCTGGCACAGGCAGGACGCAGGAACAACCACAAAACCACGGATGAAATGCAAAGAGTAAATTTCTTTTCATTACCTCGCCAACCAGGGGATCCCGAAGCAGCACCCCGGCAGAGGCACACGAGCGGGGACGCAGGCGCTGCGGAGCTCGCTCCTTGCTAGAGGATCACCCAACCTGCAGTTTGCGCCTGTATTTCAGGAATTCGCGCAGGCGTCATTTACCACTGTGCTTTGATTTTTCCCACAGCAGGGCAGGAATCTCAACCATGTTCGACAGGGTGCCTCTAAGTCTATCACAGGCCTATGTTACCTAACCACAGATGTTCTCCTTGTCCAATACACAAGGCCAAACAATGATTAGTATGATATATGTGTTTTTCAACACCCCAGCTGCCAAGTCTCTTGACTGCGTTTACAATCTTCCTTGCCAATCTTCCATTATTTTCCCAGTTAAGAAGATCAGTACCTGGGATGACTTTTTATCCCCATTTTGCTGTTTCAAAAACGATGTTACATTCTTGTGCTATTGAAATTTGTTTCAGTTTTAAAGGAATGTAGGAAATTTCTTTTTTCCTGATCTTTGACCTACACGTCTCAATTATAAAGAGTACAAGTAAACAATGGAGTTGGAGGGAACTATTTTAAATGTAACTTTTATGCTTGCTCTTCTTCACAGAAGCTTTTTGCTTTTTCCCATTCTAGAGATGATTAAAAAAGAGAAGCCCACACCATGAAGAACGGTCTCAGTCTCTGGAGCTCTTAACTACAACAAATACTTGAAGAGTGATGTTTCCCTTTCTCTCTGCTATTGTACTGTGGATGCTTTTATAGTGAAAAAAAAATTCAATATGCTGTTTGGGGGACCTTTCTCCCATCTTTTGTTATCTCTGCCTTCTGGTAGTCTTTGTTTTTTGGGTTTTTATTTAAAAAAAAATACCACTTTTAAGCACTTCTTTAGTCCTGACTCATCTTCTGCTGTTCACATTCCTTTCTCTGACAGTCACCGTTTTTACCCTGGTGCATTTACTTTACACATTAAAAGAAAGGTATTGAAGCTGAGATCACAATGTTAAAATATTGGCCCCGTTTCTCCTTGCAAATGTATCGTCTAGTTTTCAGATCTATTCTTTGGAATCTTATTCCCCAACTTTGCTTGTATCAGGTTTGCTTCAAGGTAATTCTCTTTTATCAGAAGAACAGTAACAAGTAAACTTCCCAGCCTATGAACCAGTATCCAAATAAATGTCAAGGACTTTATTTTACAGTTAAACAGAAGTGCTTTTCCCACTCACTTTCATAAAACAACAGTTGCGAGGCTCCTTGCTCCAGGCAGTGGCTCATGTGAATATTAGTTTTAAAAGTTTCTCCCCCTCACACTGCCTACAGAGTAGCTACAGAATCCAACAGTAAGTATAGATATCAAAGGTAAAATATATAAAAAAAAAAAGAAATGGTATTAGTGCAGACATATCTGCATAGTCAAAGTAACATTGGAAGTATAACCCAGGATCAGAGACAGTAAGTTAGGTAACAGACGCATGCAGCAAATGGGGGAAGGAAAAAAAAAAAAAAAACAACAAACCCAAACCTCAAGATCTATATTTGCTATAAAATTTTTTTGCACTTCTTTTCTTAAAGATGTGCAATGTCTGCTGAAAGGCTTTGATTGATGAATAAGAAAATAGCTTCTTCCTTAATTCAAATAAGTTGAAAAAATAAAGTCTTACATATCTCTCTATATATTCAATAAATGTATTTGTATGTCTACAAATAAATACTTTCTTCAATGCCATGGAGGCATCTTTATACACAGAAAGATAAACAAGAGGAAGACTTGTAAAGCTCCATAAAAGTTCCAAAACCTCGTCAGTACTCGCATTGTTTCCCTGGCATATTTACTGGTGTGCAGACACAAACAACTATTACCCGAAAGATTTTCAATCAGAGGTCTAAGTTAACTTCTTCAGTTCCCATTTAAGCTCTTAGAGAAATTGCCAGGGTTTCTGAGCAAAGTCATCCATAGATTAAGGTGCCTAGAAGCAGAAACCTATTTTTCAGATACTTAAAGTCTGAGTTTCCAAAAATCCTCTGTTCTCAATTAATTACTCAAACTTTAAATTTTACATCCACAAAATCAGTTTATCAGACTATTGACATTCTGTACATCTACTACCAGGATTTTAACTGGTTTAGCAAGGGGATTTCAAGACAGGCATAGCATTTTGTTCATCATTCAGCTTCTTTTTCAGAGGTGTTATATTATTTGATGACTAACTGCTGTACTGAACATCCTCTTTCCCGTTACATAGTTTGACTTTTACACAGTTTTTGGGTAGTGCACAGCAAGCTCTGCTTTCAGAGCGACCGTGCCGTAGGGGTAATGGAATTCACGCTTGGCCTATTGTGCAGAACTGCCAATTTTGCTCCTGCACGGCTATTTCATAGCATGACTTTTAGTTCACAGCAAATCTCTTCCATTTCTGAACATGAACTGCAAATTACACAATTAGTGTCCTTTTATATCTGAAGAAAGAAATCTAAATGTTAACAAAATATATTTTTCTTCTTGATGTGTATTCACAATGGCGTCTCAGTCTTCTTAGTCCACAAACCACACACTACTAATAGTCTTTTTTTTCTTCCTTCAGATTTCTTATTTCATCTCACTTCTAAAACTCCATTTACTACCAAGGTTTAATTTTTCTGAACACTTTTACATCTTTGTTTTCATCAGCTACACCAGCATCCCTGTGCCATAGCAATTCCAGGGAGACTGTATATTTTACCATCTTTCTCTCGTCTTCTAGAGAAGTAGATTTCCCAACAGATCTCAGCAAAGAAGATTTTTGTAACAAAATGCAGGCAGACTTTTGAATGACCCCTTTCATCATTTATAGAGGTTTATGCCTTTTTTAATTTGTCTTTTTTATTGAGAATTTTCCTAGGTTTTCTATTGATAATCTTCATCAGCCGTTTTGTTACAGCTTACTTTTTTGTTTCCAAATAGAAATGAAATAGGAAGAAGAAAATTGGTTTTGTTTTGTGAAAACAGTCCCTAGAATGTTGTAATCTCGTTGAGATTTCTCAGCTGGAGCAGAAAAAACACGTGAATTTGAATTTTCCACATCTTTGATGAATACTCTAGCCACTGGATTATTCTGTGCTCTCTGATATAACTTTCTCAATAACATTTAAGTAAAACTGATACTGTCCACGCAGCGTATCCATTTCAACATTCAGCATCTCCCGTTCACCCACAAATTCCATATATTCCAACATAACCACATAACTCTTAAGATAACAGTGTAACTCTGTCTTGCACCAGTTCATATTTTTGAGACTATGCCCTAAATGTCTGCACTGCCCAATACTGTAGCTCTTAGGCAACATCGGTAAGATCAGTAAGTAAAATAATTTTGTTTTGCTTTGTTTTTAATGGGCAAGCTGAGACTTCTTCAGCCTGTAGCTTAAATTGTTCAGCATTTCAGATACCATCTGGTTTGTGCTGGACACAAGCCATAAACAGATAAATACTTACAGGAGGAGTCTTGCTTGTTATTGCCACATTCATCCTTCGGCTCTGTTTTTTTTTTATACTGCAAGTCTTTCCTGGTTTATAACCATATTTACCTTCAGTTGCAGGGAATCATCCTCTTTTAACAGACTACTTTACAACTTTTTTTTTTTTTTTAATACAAATAATCAATTTTCATAAGGGCTTGGAACCTTATGCTACCTGCCATCACTTCCCGTATGAACTGCAGGTAGTGTCATCAGGTAGGCAACTTTTATACCAAGAACAAGTAACGCAGCAAGAGTTATTTCAGCCTTGACAGAAAACTCCACCCCCTGGCCCGTCATGCACACATTAGAATTCAGTGAAATGAAAAGCAGTTTTCAATGGGGAGAAATTGATTTTATGCCTGCACTGAACTTGGCAAAACTGCCTCATAAAGAAAGGAGTAATTTTTTTTTTTTTTCTTCCAAGTTTTGACAATTACTTAAAACAATTTTTTTTTCCTCCTATCTCCCTCTGGGTTTTATGGTAGGATAGCTCTCCCTATCAAAGACTGTTTGAAAGTTAGAGGCACATGTATGCACTCACAGAGCTAGCAATCAAATAACCTTAATTCTCATTATGTCTTTTAAGAGCTTCCCAGTAGAAAGCTGCAGGTAATTAAACCCCTTCTCCCTCCTGTATGCAATTTTGCAGGCACTATGACTACTGTTCCATTTTATTTCACAGGAACTTGATAGGACCAAAATCCAATAGTGTGGTAATGCTGGGAAGTCAGCACAATCTCAGACATCCCTTGAGCATGGCAAAGTTTGATCATGTTCGTCCTGGAACGCAACAGTGCACTGCATGTTATAGAAACAGATTATCACTTTTGATTCTTGTAAGTGTCTCCTATTCAAGCCAAGCATGCCATCCTTCAAACCCATATCTTTTTTCTGGTGGCAATGCTGTAACCACTAGTTCAATCCCTTAGATGAAAATTTCTAAAGCCAGACTGCTTGTTTGAAGGCTGCATTGTCACAAGCAGCTACATTAATTAAAGTAGAAAATCCAAATGCCTTTATAGTTATTGATGCTTTGAAGGAAATAAATCTTTTACAAGCTGCTTTTCCAGCTGTTATCTCACTTTTTCACCTAGCTCTCCCTGTGCCTTCTCGCAAGTGTTTTTTTCCCTTGACCTAAAGTGATTCACAATTATCTATGTTCAACAACTGGGAAGACTGCTTGAGTGACTTGACATCTGTTTCCATACAGCTAGAGATCTCTCTGTCACCCTTGATCTGAGGACAGTTGTTGACATGCACAGAGATTCAAATGATTGTCAGATCTGACTGTAATCGGTCTTTTGTAGAGCTTCAGTGAGCTGCTGAACAGAGATATAATCTCAGGAGAACAAGGCCCTCAGTGCACATGAGCTCACTGACATTTATTCTTTAGGCCAGCATAACGATCAGGCTTTGACCCTGTTTTGGTGCTTAATACAAAAACAACCTTAAAAGAAACGGCAAAGGGGAAAAAACACTTACCCCTCTCCAATCTAAAACCTACACCCTCACCAACAAACAAACAAACAAGAAATAGAAATGAAAGTAAACTAAAAAAAAACCAAAAAAACACAAATGAGCTCTATAGATAAGGTGCATTTTATCAAAATTTTTAGTAAATCAAAATTATCCCAAATTCTCCCAGAACTACAAGATATCATTCTTACTGAGTTCACTACCCTAATTTTATGAAAACCCCTCTCCATTCCCTAGGAAATGAGCAAGCCAAATGTTAATCCTTGCAAACTCCAAGATGGAAGTGAAGGCCAGGATGTCACACTGGTCTTCAGGACATGGACTGTCTCTTGTCTATTCTGGTATGTAAGATGACAAATAGGTGGGCAGATTGGTAGGCAGGTAGGTAGATAGATGGAATATTTTGCTTATTTGTTTCATTATCTGAATTTATGTCAGAAGAAATGACATTATGAAAGGAAGGGAGAGCACAAAGTAAACAGAGAAGTATACCCATCACTGATTTTTCTCTTTCTGCATTAAATAAGGCATAGGGAAAGCAGGTGAAAACACCATTTTACAGTGACAGAGACTTCAAAAGGCAACTGTCAGTAAAAAGACACAAAATAACATATGTAAAATCATTTTAAGAAGATGACAAACAGCAAGAACAGGAAGGATGAGGAACAGTAATTACATTTATAACAGAAAAAAGCTTTGAGAGCACTGGGTTTGATATGTCTTTCAGTGGCTACGTCTTCAAGAGCAACAGCTGCTTTTATGTTGCTGACCCTTTAATGAAGTGCTACCAACTTTTAGTGAGAGAAATCTTTTTCTGAAAACTGTTACTAAGTCACTCAGCAGAAGCCACTCCTCCTGTATTTGTAACTGATTTTTTTCATCCTTTTGTATAGATACACCTGATCTGGGTATTTGGTAGTAAGCAAAATCTTTAATTTGAGCCAGCAGATAATGTAATCAAATGACCAAAGTCAGTAGCTGGGAAAAACAATGATAAAAATAAAAAACAGATGAAACGTCCAAAAAAGCCATAGTGGTAGCAAGTAGAAGACATGGCAACAAAATATAGAAAAAACCTGCACAAGAATCTGATGCAGGTCTGATGCAAGTATCTAGGGTTTCACAAAGTAGATGATCATGTGCTTGTCAATAACGCTATTTCGAGACAGGTAGTTATTTCACTAAAATGCAAAAGCATGAAACTTTACATGTGGTTCTCAGCAATACCACTACATTAAGAAGAGCACACGTATATTAGGTATGACACTGATTACTCACGCCAAAGAAACAGCTTCACAAGCTCAGGCATAATATGGGCGATCAGAAAGTAAAGTCCAGGCTGGGAATCCTGCACACACCACCTGCATGATGGCCTTATTAATTATTCTATTTATTCAGAACTATTTAAAAGAAGTTTAAAATGACAAATTCCCAGTTTGAAACAACAAACACAATTACCAGACAAATGATTCACATACACACATGGAACACTCAGGCTAGAACTGAATACTAGCAGAACCACAGCTCACTTGCCTTTATATTAAATGTTGATACCAATTGTATAGTATGTAAGTGCAACTAACAGGTACTCTGCCATAATAGTTATGTAACATAACCCCTCTATACTAACCTCAAGCATGAAATAAGATCAATGTGGTTTAATACAATTTTGATCTTCACAGTCATCATTTGCTTTAAATAAAAAAAGTTTACTGTAATATGGCACCCTGTAATTCCCTAGAAATGCATACATTTATACAAATCATCAAGAAATATAAATGGAAAAATGTGAAAGTTTGATTTAAATAAAATCTTCAAACAAGGTTCACGTCAAGATTTCAAGATGATTTTCATTCCAGTCCCTGACTTCCAGGAAGAGATGTCAATATTATTATGTCCTTCTCATTTTTCTGAAACATATATTTAGCTCCATTTAACATAACCAATGAGGCTTTAATTTGAAAAACATCCGATCAGGGTCTCAAGAGTATGTTGATGGAAAGACAGTATGTAAATTATTGAAGTAATCCAATATACAAGAAAAGTAAAAAAAGTACTCAAGATCATGCATAATTGACCACATACTAAGTGCATGCACAATAGATTTTTGAACAATGTGTTTATTAGACCCATAATCGAAATTTTTCTTCTATTTGGAGCTATTAATATTCTCTAACCTTTCTGTAAGGCAACTGACGGTCTTTATTCCAGACTTTCAAGTATGATGCTAAGAGGCTAATCCAGCTAACATCTATATGATTACACGGAGATTGTGTGGCTATATTAAGTAATATTTTTTCTTTATTTATTTATAGCAACATAAATCAAGAGTAAATTCACAGAAATCAAGGCAATTACAGGGCTATAAAATAGATACAGATAAAGATGACCTAGCCCATTAGAATAAAGGTTCATTACGGCTGCTTTTCAAGCAGGAAGAATTGATTGACAATGAGGGGGGACCATTTCCCATGAACAAAGTATCCAAGAGATATAGAACCTTTTACCTGATATGAATGATCATATTTAGTCATTACTCAAAATCAGATTAATCATTTATGCAATACACTTGCCAGTGTAAGTTTCTTAGAAGTCATTTGACTATTTATGTATCTCATGGTGCTATACAATTAGTTTCTGAATTCCAGTGACATTCCTTCGCTGCTTTGATCTCTCTTCAGTCAAGCCAGCTATGAACACCAGTTCGTAGCTGTATGCGTATCACTTCCTTTGCACAACTTTGTGAATAAAAGTAAGTTTTCATTAATGTTGCAAGGAGAAAATAAAAGGCCCCATGAATAAAAAAAAACAGTCAGTTCTCTTGCAACTTGGACTGGCGAATAACTTTTTGCAATATTTGCTTTGGTCTAATTGCTGATAGATAACAACATTTTTACTTAAACTAAAGATCAAATCAAGGTTTCTTGCAGTTCTAATTAAAGCTGTAGCCTCTGACTACTGACTGGGTGAAAGAAAGATTGTGCTGCTGGATGAATTGGCTTTCAAACTTCCCTGTGCTGTTTGTTGTTCATTCTGCAGTTCCAAAACAGGGTTAAGCAGTCCAACATTAACCCTGAGTTTGAGATGAAAAAGATTCTGTATACTACTGTTCAGATTAACAAGAGATGAAAGAAAAAAAAAAAAATTCTATCCTCCTTGCACCCCTACTTCCATTCCTTCCTCACAAATTTTGTAAAACCTATTATATATGATAATGTCAAAATATAATTAACTTAATGAACTAAGAAAATTTGCACCATTTCAACATGGTCTCTCTATATTTAAACAAATGCATGTGAGAAGGATACAAATTTGCCAGAATAGAAAGAACTAGTTTGGAAAAATTGCTAATATTTAATCAATTAAGTTTGTTCAGAGGACTGGAAGATCTCCTTTATTCACTTAAGATGTGCACATCCCTGAGCTGAACTAAAACATTAATGTACACAGAGTCTGGTAGTGAGGCAGAATCGCTGCTGTCTCCATTGAGAAAAATGGGCAGACGACCAAAACAGGGAAAACAAAATTTGTGAAGATGAATTCTTGCCCTAACCACAGCAAGACCTGTCAGCTCCCAGAAAGGTCAAGTAAGAGCTAACATCAGCATAAGGATGGAGATGGTGGGGCATTTAAGGGGAATCGCTTCAGTACCGCATTGGATAAGCTAAAATCTTAACTGAACTTGTGCATGTGACATGTCACACTGCTCTTCACAATTTCAGTGGCAGGACAGTTTGCAGTCAGAGCAAATGCTGCAGAATACTTTCGAAGTGTGCAAATTTGAAGCCCGGGAGAACCAATGCTGGAATTCAGCTAGATGGTCTTTGGGGACAATTTGGTGAACAGTTCCAATTTGAGGCATCAGCGAGCTATGCAGAAATCAAATATAATTTTCTTTTTTCATTTCTTAAAATTTTAAGCTCAGTTGTTTAATGTGACACTAAGTAAAAGTAGCAAGGTGAGGTTTTTTAAAGGTATTTTAAAGTGCACGTTGATTTTAAATCTGTACTCTCTCATACACGTAAATTTTTAACCACCTTTAGTTTAAATTAAGTTTGTACTATGGAAATCTAAGCAACTTCTCTGCAGACTATCCAGAAAGTAATAGACAACTCAAATCTATATCCATGTACACAGTGACACAAGATTCATCAAAGTCTTACTTCTCACTTATTTCTCTTAACCCAGATTACAGACACTAAGATAGGAAGCTTTTCCTGACATTGTTAGCCGTCAAAAAAACTTACCTAAACCAAGAACTTGGGACACAGTGCTGCATTTTAATTTCCATCTGATTTCAAAACAAGATATTTTTCTGTCCTACAGGCAAATTAATTCAGAACATGATGGTGCAAATGTGCCATTTTTTTCAGTCTGACAAATGCTGTGCTTTCAGCTACTTTTTCCGCTATTGCAGTTAAAATATTTCAGCTTTAGTCTTTAGCTCCTGCTGCTTTTGCTAATACTCCCTTACCCGCTATCTTATTTATTTTTCACATATTCCTGTTTTGATCATCTCCTCTTAGATTTGATGGTTTTTTCCACCTCCTTTATTAGTTATCTGCTTTCTTCTTTAGTGCATAAGCAAGCAGGTTTTCTCCCCACAGTTCCTGGTTGCTTCTTAATTTTTTCTCTTTGCTTCCAATAAAATTTTTAATCCAAGTCATTGCAGTAGCTTGCCCACTCATCTTAAATGTCATCAAGGAAAATATTTCAAGTATGAGACTATTACTACCCAATTACAAGTTCCTTTTAAAGACGTTCCATCTCAAAGAACCTCCATTGCCGCTTTCTTCCGAGTTGACAAAGCAGTGACATGCTCCATAGCTTGAACACAGACTGTTAATCTAATATGGATACAGACTGCTTGATTATTTGTTACACAGGTGCAGGAGAAATATGCCATATGTAGTTTCTATTTGATTTATCATTTCATTGAATAATATTTTAAAGTAGCTTGAACATAGTAAGAGTTAAATGGGAAATTCTTCACAGAACAGGGTAGGCCCTTACATGTAGGTCTTGACTTCTACAGATAATCTTTTACTATATGATTCTAGGTGAATAAACTAAAAAAAGGATTCAACAACCTTGTCTAAAAGAAACTCTATAAATTCGATATGTCACTATTCACCTCTCATTTTACTGCTTTTTTCCCTTAAGCACCAATCTGAATAGCATTTGGTTTACATAAGTGTTTGCACAAAGAAAAACCTTTGCATCTTTTCAGTGTTTTCAAAAGAAATTATTTGTTCAACAACTTTAAGATGTTCTTTATCTTCTCTCTATTTGTAAAAATGCAGGATTTCACAGGAATTAAAAATCTATTCACAGTTCATTACTCTGAAGACTAACAGCTTTAATTGGTCAAATAATTATTTGCTAAGAAAATTTCAGCCAATTATCTTGAAGTATGCTGTTGGTGGAGAGGGAGGATTATTTGTCAAGAGGATGCAGCTGTGGAAAGCATTCCATGATAGCATAAGATAATCTGAGTGTGTCTGGATAGGGTGAAGAACTTTATTATTATTATTATTCTTTTTTTGTTAAAGGGATATGGAAGAATCCCTATGTCAGCTCTCCCTTTTATCCAAACCGCTCAATAACTTTTAATCTTTCAAAAAATTATAAACCAAAAAATGCCCTATGTGGGAATCTGTCCCTTTTCACAAGAAAGCATCAGAAATTCCATTAGGGCAGCTGTAGCTCTATGTGAAAGGCAGTTGCATATCACAGTAGAAAAGGTAAAAGAAAACATCCGTTTGATCTGTGTGTCCTGCAGTGCTAACCAGCATTAATTATACTGCAGCTCTAGCAACTGTATACAAGACAACAAAGAAATTCTCAGCAGTCGGTTACAACCAAAATTTAATTTCTTTCGAATAGGAACTGTCTATACCTGAGAACATGACCTTATCTCTGCAGCTTTGTTTACTTCTCCCATTGATTTAGATCCAGAAGATAGAACTTATTTCAGTGGTAAACTTCTCAACAATATAGATGCAGTACTTATCCTCTTTTGTGCGATCTTTTAAAAAACTCATAAAGCTTTTTTATTACAATCACACCTTCAAAATATTACTGATTTCCTGAGATGTGCCCCTCACAGTGAATGTGTCTCACTTCCATGAGACATGCAGAATAGGAAAGTTCAGTTTTAAAGAAAAATACACAAGTTCTCAACTTTGGAAATACTAAGATCTTGTCAAAGAATAATAGGGGAAAACCAATCCGAACAGTATATAATAATTTAGAAAGACAATTTGCCAATCATTTGCTCTACTCTGAGCTTCTATGTGGAAGTTCTCCTAAATGACAACAATTTGACTGGCAAATTGTAGAGCTGCAAAAGCTCATCTTTGGCATCTCCATTAAAAGGCTTTCAGCTATTCCTTAGCTTGCTGAATGTAGTTTTATTTTGTTTACTTGTTTGGATATAATTGCATGCAATTTGTAATTGTGCCTTCCCCTATAATTACATATGCCACTTTTCGTAGCGAAGAAATGATGCAGCAACCACCAAAGCATGGCAGTATAAAGATATTTGTGGTAAAAATTGATAGATTTTCACTACTACATATGTTTTTAATGTGTATACATATCATGGAAAAGAATGAAGACCTACTAATTTCTGTTGTGTATGCATTTCAAAGCTGCACCAATTTTTCAATGGAAATCTAAACGTCCATTAAAAATCTTTTCATCTTATTGATCACAGTGCACTGAATACTTTGCTAAACTAAAGTCCTTTCATTGTTGTAAATCTTTTTTTCAGATAACTATGTAGACTCACAACACTATAATTAACTGAAACAGTGATAATTTACAAACTTCTGCATGGTGTCCCGTGATCCATGAGTGTTACATGGCACAGCATATCACGCGCTGTATTTCATTAGTTTCTAAAAATAGGTCTAAAATACAGGAATCTTACAGACACCAAATGGATGCTTTTGATAATCCCTTCAGATATTAATTAAAGAACACACCGTTTACACAGAAATGGGGACAAGGTATATAGCAGAATCATACAGTAACGGAAATGGATGTCAACGCAGTTCACTAAAATGAAATTCTAATCCAGACTTTAAGAAGTTCAAATCTAAATGATTCAGAACCCAACCCTGAACTGAGTAAGAATCTTGCAACCGTGGATGAGAAATGATGAGAAACTAGAGGAGAAATTCTCTTTGTCCTTCTCCCCACTGATCATGAGATGAAGAGGAGACAATACCCTGAGAGTCAGCTACTGCTGGCTGTTTCTCTCTCATTAAAGCTATGCTTAACCACTGGGTCTTGCGGGGGGGGGGGGGGGGGGGGGGGGGGGGGG
>JANXJC010000001.1:48431015-48488815 GCA_027564655.1 Leptodon cayanensis
TTTTTCCCCCCCCCCCCCCGCCCTTTGTTTCCTTTTCCTTCTTACAAATCTAACAGCACTGCAGAATCCACAACCAAGAATTAAGCACTGCAATCTCTCCATCATACAAAATGTGACACTCTTAAAGGATCTTCTGAACACATGCACATGGAGCAACAAGGCACAGGGAAACATCTGCTACATATTACACGTCTTTTAATTGGAAACTAAGACTAGTCCATAGCCTGTGGGGTAGGCACGGGTATGAATCCTTCACAAAGAAAAGGGAACAGAGAGTGCTCTGACCGCTAAGCCGTTATAGCCGAGTGGGATGGCAGGAACACTGCAACCTCTTGTACATCAAGCACTAAGTTAATAAAAGTGTCCCTGAAGTTTTGATTATCACTAAGTCTTACTTGTGCAATAGAGCTGCCAAGCTTAGATGAGAATTTGGCCCTAATTTCTCTAGCTAAGGTGGGTTTTGGATGCACAGAAAAGCAAAGCCTGGTACACCTTACTGTTAAAAAGAGAACTGTCCAGTAAGTTTCAAGAGCCTCCACCTTCAGCTAGCCACTGATTGAGGGCCGATGGGATCACACGCAGAGGTAAGCTACTGATGGAATGATGAACTTTGCCTTAGTTTGGAAAAAGGCAACTTTTCTCTTAGTGCTTCAATTACCTCCCACCCAATCTTTTAGCCCACAGATATGAATCTACTGTCAAAAAGTATGGAAAAGTACATTGCACCAGTTTACCAAAGTATTTTTGCAGTATTGAGACAATACTAGCAAAATATTTGGATTCCTTGAGGTTCACCATTAATAAAAGCAAAGTGAAGGAGTAAAACATCTCAAGCAACTGGCCACAATGAAAACATTTTAGTCACTTAGATAAACGGCTGCAATTACAACAGCAGCATTACTAACATTGCATAAAAAGCATGTGCATAAAACCTGCTAACTAGCAACGGCATATGTGTACTCTAGCCTAAACGTTCTCCTCTGGCATAAGAACATCCGCATATGGTGTATGTCTGTATATTTAGAAAACATGAATTACAAAGCTGGTGAGGAGTGTTACAGTTCTGTATATGAATCATTGGTCACATTCACGTGATGACAGTTAAATTATAGTTTATCTGTCAAGTCACAGTCATTAACTCTGTGTGTGTGTGAATACTTGTGTGTATGCAAAATACATTCCATTTCCCAAGTATAATGCGCATGGGTTAAGCTATCACACTTTACTTTGAAACAGGATGGAATATTTATACATTTTTTGCTGCTCATTTGACAAGCAGTAACTTCCTGAACTATTGCAATTTGTCTATGTGACCGTATTCTGACCAGCCCACCCAACAGACATCCTATTATCCTCATTTTACAGATAAAATAACTGAGCATTATAGTAAAATATCAAAATGGTGACAGATAAACTTCTGATTCTTCATTTCTAAGCTGCCCTTGCTGTTTCCACACCATCTTCAAGCTATAGCCAGTCTTCAGTAGTCTTCCATACTTTGACTTTTTCAAGTTAATTTTTATAATCTTTTTAGTACTGCAATAGTTGCAATATATGTATGTGTAGATCTTTTGCAGGAAACAAAATTATTAAGAAACTTTACTAAAATAAAGCATGTCAGGTACTAGAGAAGCTTCAATGTTGTGACTTTTTATTGTTTTTCAATTTTATTCATACTTTTTACCCCTCCCAACCCCAATTCCTTTTCAGGGCAGATTTTTGTAATGCTATGCTCAAGCTTTTACTATCTCCATCAGGAGCTGGAAACACTCAGAATGGGTAAATATAAAAAAAAACAAATTAATTTGTAGCTGGTAGAAGTCCAGCAGTCTCTCTATAATTTCCATGGGCCAGTTATTTCTGGCAAACAGGGGGGTGAAGAGGATGGAAGAATGAAAAAGGAAAGCCAAATTATATGCCTTAGAAATTTCCTCCAAAACACAATCTCCATCTATTTCTCTATCAGCGTTCCAACAGACCTCATAGGAACAAATCTATTTCGTATTCCTCCATCATCAAATGAGAATGAAAAGGAGAACGAAAACAATAGATGCAACGGACAATGAACATTTCTCAGGCAGGCAGGAGAGGAGAACGGATGTTTTCTGATAACCTGCTCTGCTCCATCCCTACTTCCCACCCTATCCCTTTACAATGCAACACCTGTTTGTGAACAGGGCACAGTCACAATTGCAATACTTACGCTCTGTAATTCAGGCAGCAATTTACTGATGAGCTGGCTTAAGCATTAAGTTGTTGCAGAGGGGATGCTGAGACAGGCTTCTGTAATACAGCAGGTAGTGACACCAGCAGTGACTTTTTTTCTACGCTTTCCCCCAGTCTGATAACACTTTTCACTGGGCCTGGCTCAAACTGCCTAACAGTAGTTACCACTTCTGATGCTGTTACTGCTGACCAGAGAGTGTTTGATCAGGCACAACTTTGGTGGTGGTGTGATTAGTGACTACACCTTTGTGCACGTGTATTACTTATCAGATATTTAAATGACTGCTGTCTGCTTCATTATGTGGAAAGTGTTGTTTTCCACTAATGAAAAACAGAAAGCAGAAAATAAGGGGTATGTAACAGTTATGAAAGGACGGGAGGAGTGGGGTGATTCTCACCCCAGCAGCGGTTGCTTCCCATGAGAAACAACCATGCTTCCCATATGGTACCCTGACTTTGAGATCAGTATACAGAAGCTCAACTTATATTCACAATAATGTCAACTAATCACAGATAAATCTGCATCAAATCACGGGTATTTGGCATTCTAACCTTATCAGCATTGACTGTGGTGTCTTTGTCAAACCATTCTTGGGTAAATTGTGGTTTTGCAGCTATCAGATTCTGTAATCAAGACAGGATTTTTGTGTCACTTCTCTTCCACACCAGCAAACCCATTCTGGGATGAACTAGCTCTTCTCCAAGATGTTCTACTGCTGCAGATTTCCATAAACTATTAAAGATGCCTATTAAAAAAATAAGTTTGCAGCAGTAATTGCTCATGGTTGAATCCATGAGAGTTTCCTCCACATACAGATACATGCAACAATACCTGCAAACTAACAGTAGAAAACAGAGCTGCAAGTACTGTATGTATTTTTCATCTGAAGTCATTAATTCTTTAGAAGGCCTATTATGTCAAAATAAAAGTGTTACTATCATTTATATTCGTCTGAGAAATATATTAGTTTTCTTATATATCAAGAAAACTAATTAGAGCCAAGAACATTGTTTTCTTGTTCTTTCTAAATTGTACGCAACCTTTTTATTGGCACAGTGAATTGTCCCTGGTTGAAAGTGATGATTCCTTCAGAGCGAAACACTTAAATCTTTATTTAACAGTGGAGCAAGCCCTGAAGAAACAATATTCCCATGTGTCGATGTAGTATATTTTTGAAAATACAGCCTTCTGCAGAAACAGATTTCAATTACAGCTCTTAATGCTTAAAATACAGTGACCTCATTGACTAATCTAGTTTATACCTACGGAATGTATAACAATTTCAATATAAATGCAGCTGGCCATAACCAACAAAAACAATGTTTACTTGAGAAATCAAACACTACATTGTAAATCACTGCATAAATTGACTTTCTACACTCACAAATGTCACTAGCGCCAACAAAGCCACAGCAACGACAAGTTACTATGGAAACTAATGTATAAATTATGTTTTAGAATAATTAAAGTGTGCATTTACTTGAGCATTACAGTATTTATTAGAGCCATGTCGAAAACAAACCATCTTGCACAGAGGCATCCACCATCCCAGAATTGACTCCTGAACCTCATGGAACTGAGAAAGAATGCATCTTTCTGTCAATGAAATACTTGATAGTTTATCTAACAACACTTGTCCTCTTTGAGAGGAATCATCATCTGTGTTTTGTATCTCCGCCAGGCACCAAACTAAATGTAGAAATCAGAAACTGCGTACTTAGCCGTTATTTCTCAGGGAGACAAGGGCAAAGCAGACTTGAAGGAGGAAGAGACAATCATTTTGGATGCTCTGAATATTAGCAATGGAAAATATTTCTGAAGTGGATGTAGATCTAGATACATCTTCCTGACCTTCTACGTCTTCACAAAATGCAGCAATGCAACTAATCATTTTCCCTCACATGTTAACAGTGATAAGCAAATGAAAAAAAAAAAAAAAAACAAGCAAACAAACCAACAGCATCTTAGTCCCAAAAGATCAAATCCTTTGTTCTGCAGAGCATGTCAGTGTATCTGTAGAGGGATCTGTGAAAGGGATGGAGTTAATTGCTTTGTGAGTCCAATGCACTGTTAATAGACATTTCTTCTGAATAAATAATGTGGAAATAGGAGTATTAAATAGTTCACGATTTTCTAATTTACCTTAATTTGCACTCATTCTGAATTGCCAGAGCTGAATGTGTTCTGCTTCTCGGCTAACTAAGGAGTGCAGAAAACCTTCCCTCACCCTGGAGACACACGGGAGGTGAGGGCCAGAACAGACGAGCTCCCAGACTCCAGAGGTAAATGCACCCCGATGTGACCGTGTGCATGCGTGTGCCGTATTCCTCCGTTTTCCACTGGCAGGGATACACTTGAGATCAAGTATTCATGAAGATGTAAGCAAGGGGTGCCCACAGCACAGAGGGGTAAATCCAGCCTGATGGATTCCCAGATCCCCATCACAGGACTGAGCAGGCACTGGCTGACTTCTCACCTCACTGCTTGTCCTGGGGGAAAATGGTAAAAGGCAATATTTTGTGGCACTGACTCATATAAAAACACCTTTAGTGGGACTTGATTCTCCATTATTTTGGGCAGTGCCACATGTCTTCTTCCAAGTGACAAATGTCTTCCATGCCTGGCCCTTCTCCTCTCCATTTCTTAGAACAAAAAAAAAAACCAAACCAAAACAAAAACAACAACAACAACAAAAAAGTACATTCAAATCAAAAGGTTCTACATCTACTAGAAGAAGTAATTAAAAATATTTTAGAATTCAGATTTATTTTTGCTTTTGGGAAGGAGCACCCATGCTGTGAACTGTACATCTATATTTTTTCTGTTTTGACTAATTAAAATCCTATTCACTAATAAAGCTCTGAAGAAATAAAATAAAACAAAATAAAATAAAATAAAATAACCCCAAATACTACCTCTTTGTTCACATTTAAAGGCTGACTGAGTGCAAAGGCAGCAGGGAAACCTGAGCCAAAGAGACCTGTTCAGGTACTGGAACAGAAAAGTTGCACCAAGCTCTCAGTCTCCTTGACAGCCACCCTTTTCTATTTGACCAGTAACCTCACCTTTTGTGGGCGCTTACATGTGCTCTTCTGCTTAGTCTCTGTGTCCATCACACATACCTCAACATAGTGCCACTGAAGTGACATCCTGATAAAAAAAATCTGCTTCCCCCAAAGTTTTACTCACATTTACTCACTCCCCCCCCACATTTAGCTACCTGAAGTTAAAAGAATAGCAAGTTGAGTGCAGAGTTAGCTATTTCTCTGTTTTTAACGTGGTTTGGTTTGGTTTGTTCTGTTTTTAATAAAGTATTTATGTCCAGTGATTTAAGAGGGGGCCTGAAACTCAGGATTGCTTGGTTCTGCCCCCATTTATCTCTTCCTGGCTCACAATATGAACTCAGGACAAAGTACTGGTTTTGCTAACTTTTGCTGTTCTTTAGTATTACTTACATGCTTATAATAGTAATCTTCTAAAGCATAATTAATTATGTGTATATAACATTTGAACTCCCGCACTGAAAGGTGCTATATAAGTGTTATTTAACCCTGAGTTCATTATCACTGTTAAATCCTATAATCAGAAGAACTGAATAATCTTATTCATACTAAGTCATCATATAAATATTAATCATTCAGAAGGTTGGAAACATTATTAATACCAAATCTCATTTTTTGGCTTTACTGCAGAACTTACACGGGGAAAAATAAGGGGGGGGGGGGAAGAGAAAAATTACATCTTTTCAAGAGCAGTGCAGGTTATTAATTTCTCCACCTCACATCTGCCCAGGAACAACTCAAGAATACGCACTGTCTTTGAGGCAGTACGTAGTACCATTCCAGACAGCTTTGTGTCATAAAAGCTGTTGTTTTAGAACATATTTCAGTGACAGAGAATCACCATTTGACACTAATCTGTAATTTCTCACTGCTGGGAACTTATTGGAGAAAGACAATGTATCAAAACATCTTTTTTAGCTTAAACAGAGTAAGTTTTCTAGCAGTAATAAAAGAAAACATCATTTTTTTCTATTCAAAACACAGTACCTCTCCACTGGTGAAAATGAACTTTGAAAATTAGCTTCTAGACAACAATGGAAAATGTTCTTTAAAGGAAAGCCTAGCAGGGCTTTCTTCTTCCTCATGTCTTGGGGTCTGCACAGTGTCACATTTTAACTGTTAAATATTGAATTTTCTTAATTTTCTTTCCCCCCATATAAGTTGATTATGGAAGCTTCATTAAGAGATGGACTGAGATTTTCTACATGAGTTAAAATTCTGTTTCACTATATTGCTAAATTTAATCATGAAGGCTAAATTTATATAGAACAATTCTTCAGAGGCAAGTCATTTTCATCATGTGAGCTTAGTAAAAATCCAGATTAAAAAATTTGCTAGGGGAACCTTTTTTTTTCCCCCCTTTCATGTAAATAAATAGCCACAATCATCAACAATTCCAGGTTTATACATAGATTCTTACAATATCAGCTCAGGCATCGGCAATTGTCTTAGTTTTCTGCTTATAAGGAATTACTACCTTGGTCACTATGGCTTAAAAAAAAAAAAAAGCAGCAAATAAAACTGTTCAGATACTCTCATTTTATACTCCTATTAATCTGTCCTTAACTGTCCTTTAATATGCCTCTGTGCCTGTATTCCAAAATCTCTGGTGGCCTCCATTTTCAGCATTTTGTGTCATCAACAACATGACTGAGTCTAACCAAGATGCTTATGTAAAAACAAATATAAACGCCTCCATCCCTATTAAGAAATTGCATCCCCCAAAGCAAAGCCAACGCACTACAAGAAAATACATTATTTCACTCTATTTCTTTTCCTTTTTAGGACTAAAGAACAACCTACATGTGACAGATCATACTCACATCCCTTGAAGTATTACTAGTAGGTGCAGTATTACAGCAATTACTATGTTATTAGTATCTACATAAACCAGAAGTTGGTATAGATATAAAATGAGACTTCTAATCTTAGAAAATAGGTGGAAATCGTATCAAAAAAACCCCAACTAATGACCATATAAGAGAATTAATAGGATACATGGAGAAGTCGTTAAAATAGTGTTTAAGTCCCTCTCAAGACTATACAAGCCCATTCAAAAGGCAAGAACCTTCTGGAAAAGAATAAGTAATATAAGCTATGACTATATGATAACCTTCTTTGCTAGTGCCCCCTACCTAAATATCTTAAAATAGCTATACCATCATGAGATAAGAAAGAGGGTCATCTTGTGAATTAAAATTCTCTAAAAGATAAAAAGGATATGGTAGAATTACTTACTTTTTTTTTTTTCTTAATAGGGGATGTAGGTTATTCCAAGGATCAGTGCTCAGATCTGTGATATTCAACATCTAAGTAAATCACATGGCAAGTTTGAACGTTTGTACCTAAGTTTGATTGAAAAGGCACAGACAATACAGAATGTCTGGTGATAAAACAGTAGATACACCTCAATGGCAATAAGCTGCACACAAGTAAAAATAACCCTACCTAGTGCAATAATAGGCTCCAGATAATACATTGCCATACACACAAGACATCTGGTGTCGTGTCAGACAGTTCTCTAAAAGTGTCAGCTTAATGCTCAGTAGCACTCAAAAAGGTAAATAGAAAGCTACTAAAAACATCTCAAAAACATCATTATGCCGTTGTATAAATTCACGATGTACCACGTCTGGAATTCTCCATGCAATCTTACACATCTTACCTCAAGGAGGACTTAGAGTAGAACTATGGAATAGTACAAAAAAATTAAGCCACACTGTACAGAAGTTTCTAAATAGGAAAAAAAAAAGATAATAAAAAGGAAAAACAACCCCACAAGTAGAACAAAATTCTTCAATCTGATAAACAAACAGGAACAGGACCAGAGTACATAAAATAATGAATCATATGACAAAGTTGAAAAAAATAATTATTTCATGTGTTTCATACAAAATAAGAAGGATAAATTTAAAAAGAAAGAATCTTGTAAAACCACCATTTAAACCCACACTTTTGCAACACACTGTTGTAGGATTTGATGGAAGTCAGTTGGTTCATAAACAGGTCAGGGGCAGAGTCTGTCATTGCCTATCAGTTATGATGGCACAGATACAAATCCCAGCTAAGAAGTGCCTTTCTTTCTCCTTAAGTCATCAGTTAAAACCTGTGAGGTATCCCAAGGTCAGGTAAGTCTCCATTTGTCCTGTATCTTTTATGTTTCCCCAGTGGTCACTTTTCAAAAGACTTCATTGAATTGGTTGGACTCTTGGTATCACCAGCTTAGTTGTTTTTATCCTTCTGGACTATGTTTCTGAATCCTTAACTGATTTACTATCAGTGTATTTTCTCTCCTTCCTTTTGTTTTTTTTTTCTATTTATTTTTTGATTTTGCATTCTCATAGCTTTCCAAAAAAGTTATTTAAACTCCATTTTACATGATGCAACAGAAGGAATGTGTTGCTCGCCCCACTCTCAAAAATTTCTATCTGTGCAAAGGAGGGGGGTGAGAGCACCCTGCGTAAGGTCAGCAGTGGGACAACACTTACACCAGTGTGAACCTAGTCATGCAGAACTATTAGCTAAATGATAGCTGAAAATCTGTTGAAAACTTGCTGTACTGCAAAAAGTGAAAGACAACTTAATGGTAAAGGACTGAAATCAACAGAAAGAGATTCTGCCTGAGCCATTGAACAGTATTATCCACTATTTTTCTCTAAAACAACAACTTACCCAGCAAATCGCTAAATTCTTCCCCTTCAAGACACACATCAGTCAGACAATACACCAGGACTGCAGTCCCATGGCAGTTTAAAATATCTGCTCCTGATCTTCTTCCTCTATAATCCAGGCTTGGCTGTCCTCCTCCTGTGTGCCAACACTAGCACTTGCACGATCCGAGCCTGCTTAGAAAGCTTGAATGTGCAAAAACTAACCCTACTGATTGAAAAACTGAACAGTCTGCAGACAGATCAGCTCCCAACATGGCTCACTGTGCAGATGAACAGATTTTAAGTGACAGCAAAGAAGGAAACAACAGAAACACTGCTGCTAGAGGAACCATATGAAAATAGCCTGATTCACTCTATCTTTTATCAGCATTGTTGTTCAGTGTAAAACAAGAGCCTATACTTCCATAACATCTTTTATCCGTGAAAAAACATCCTTACTAAAGAGGAAAAAGTGGTAGTTCTCCTCATCTTTTCAGATGACTATTCTCTTCTCTCTAGAAAGGTATTTTTTCGAAAGAGATTTAAAATACTTTCAGTCCCATAGATAAATAAAGAACTCCCAGTAGTACAAGCAGTTCCTAATTGATTAGCATTAGCAACATGTCCAACTACATAAAAATAATTGAATTGGTCAATGAGCAATTGTCTCTGCTACTTGTGCAGTGGCATTAAGAGGGCATAGGAGAACCAAAAGAACACCCTCTTGTTAAGGTATCATGTCAGGTTTTGTACTGTTAGTATTATTACCAGACTACATCTTGTTAAGGAACATCCCAGCTGTCATGCAGCTAAATATAATGCAACAGCTAAATATGATGTAACACTGTTGGTCCTCATGCATGCCATCTTCGGTACATTTTTGCAGGTTGGGATTCAGACTCACACAGCTATTTGAGTTTGAGCTATAGAGCTCCATCCTGAAATGGAAGAGATGACTCTTCCATCAAAACTCATGACAAGCCATGGGATACCACAGTTAACAATAACAACTTAAATCCATTTACTTAATAGTTATTGTTAGACAGAAAGCCACAAACACAGACAGGCAATTACGCCCTTGCAAGGCTGTGGCAATACTCCATTGCATCAGCTTTAGTATTTCAAAACCTACAGTTGCTCTAAATTGAGAAAAAAGTGTCCTGAACAGTTACCCAGTGCTGGCAGGTTGCAATGTCTTGTTTTAAACTTATACTTGCACTCTGTGGTTTCAGGAACTGTACATGTATGTAAGATGGTATTTGGGAGGAGTATACAGCCCATTACAGACCATGCTCAAGGTTCTACTCTCCATCTCTCCCAGCACCTGATTCAGGGCACTCAAAACACAGCCATTTTAGATGTTTTCAGCACAGCTCCTACTAACACAGTATTTTTGGAAGTCCTTCTTCCCCTCTTCACCCAAAATATCAAAGTGACAGATCCCTGCAAAAGATTTTGGCTTCACAAAGCCAACAAGGCCTTCATACAATGTTTGCTGTTCTCCAGCACCCTGTCCTATCAGAGAAAGAGATGTATCTCTGCTTCTCTTCTGACAAGTTTGTACACTGTACAGCAACGAGGCAGCAAACCTAGATGCTCTCCTCTTTTGCACCAACTAAATTGTCAGTCATAAGTACAATGTAATTAATCAAATCCAAACAAACCTCCCAGACACTAGCTAGGTTGAGAAAAAACAAGAATGCTTCAAAAGGGAGTGGAATTCTTTCAACAATAATCATCTCCCGAAGCATTACATTTCAATAGCTTAGACTTGGGATTTCTTTGCCACTTCACTAGGCATGCAGAATTCTATTCACATCTGCTCAGAGCTGGATATCCTACATCTAGTAGATTTTATGCAGCTTCTCCAAATGGCATTTATGCAATAATTTAATTAAAGGCTTCCTTTTGTTCAGCTAGCCAGACTGGGTCAGGGGATTACAGGGATCCCAGGCCCAGGCAGGATGAATATGTGTTCATGTTTAAACCGTACTGATGATGAATTACAGCACAGGGATGGAAAAACAGATTAATATAGGGACCATATGATATCACTAGGAACCTTCTGTACTTTTTAAAATCTCTTTTAGAAAGATTGGAGGAAAATTTAAAAATACTTTTGCTTTCAGCAAAATATTTGTTCAATATCAGTAAGAGGTGGAGTTAATTGAGCCTGAGGCTCAGTTATGTGGAGGTCCTTGGTGTTTCAGATGTTCGACAGAATGTCCTATTAAGACAGAAGATTTGGAAACTCAGAAGGCTGCCTCCAATAAAAGATTTATAGCATTCCCCATACTTCTAATCATAGCACAAGGAAAAGCTTGCCTCAGATTATTTTCAGCAATTTCCTTCTCACTCCAAAACCAGGTCATGCACCAAAAGTACACAGCTCTGTAAAAACAAAATATATTATCGCTATGTTAAGCATATGGGTATTTAGGAACATTTAACCATACTTGCTTCAGGCTTACCTGAAATTGTAGTCTGGGGTTTACTGATGTTCTTGTTTTATTATCCCCTCTAGTCTCAAGACAATCAGAATTTATCTAGCTTGATAGAATAATGCACACTAAACAATAATATAATTAAAAAAGTATATCAAAAGCATGACTATCTTGAGGATGTGCACTACACATAGGGGCACATACCTGAACACAGATTTATAACACTTATTATTTAAGCATATGAACAGTGAGTGAACTCTATTCATTTTTATGTGCTAACAAAGGTAGCAGAGAAGAAAACCAATTTTAAGTGTGCTGAAAAAATAGACTTAGACTTCTAAATTCTACAGCAAAACTTAACACAAGATGATAATAATAATAATAATAATAATAATAATAATAATAATAAATTTTCTTTGAGAAGCATTCTCCACCTCTTCTAGTTGTGGAACTCTAAATCTAGTTCAAACTGAAGTAGAAAATTCAAAAATTTTTATTGAATTATTTATTCTTTTTTGATTTAATAAATGAATATACATAGACCACTTCCTCAAGGAAGATCAACTGTAATGGCTTCTTTTCATTTGCATTATGGAATGCTGACAAACTTTCAGCCTTCTCTGTCCTACTTCATTATACTTCCTCAGTTTTTAACAACATATGCTTTGTCAGCACTCTTCATTTATAGCATATTGCTCTATTCTCTACGACTGTTCTATCTTGCTAAAAATAAAATTGGAAATTTGTCTTACATAAGCCGGGTATGGGGCTTGTTCTGTCTATCCTCTATTCTTTCTCACCTTCCAAAAATCTACTTACTGTCATTCCTGTCTTGAAGCTTCTCAAAATAATACATACTAGTAAGGTATATATTGCTCTTTCTTCACAATTGCTGATTCCTTCGCTTGATAGAAATTCTCCCTGCTCTTACAGAGAGCACTCACGCAGCCAACATTTACCTGGTCTTGAATCTGTGCATGGGATTTTTTAATTTGTCTTAGCTATCAGCAATTTCCATTTCATTACTACTAAGACAGAAATGTTCTAAGACAGAGTTGCATATTTACCCATACAACAGTGTTTGGAATTTTTTGCTGGAACAAGTTTTGATGCCCTCACCAAGCAAAGCTTCAGGTTTCATAACTTTGGAATGTTTTGTTGGACAGAGGCTCAGCTAGCCTCACTGACACACCACTATCACCATAATGATGATAATCCTTCAGTGTAAAAAGGAAACGATTACTGCAATGAGACAGCTCAGTCAGCTCTATAACTAAGGCTAAAAAATGGTCTGAATTTCCACTATTCAGAAATTCAGACAAAACCATATACCTATGGTTTCAGCCTTTAGCAATTATTATTTGTTTGACAAGAAAGTACCCCTTCCCCTCCAATTATCTATCAAATTACTGTTCCCCATCCAAAACCGAAGTCAGGCCTTAACTTTCACTTCTACAATTTGGACAGATTAAGATCTTCTAGTTTCTTCCAGTTTTCCATTACAGGGAAAGCCTATAGACTTTTCAACTTTCTTGGAAGGAAGTCTTCTATAAATATTGTTTAAATTGCCAACACATGCCTTGAACTGTGGACAAAGACAAGTGACTTCCTGACAGTGTTTATAGATGAAGAAAATTCAGAGGTACCATTTTTCCGACCCTACCTGATACACCTTGCGTAAACATTCATAGCACTAACAACTCATACTTAATTCATTTCCATCAAAATAACAGCCTGCAAGAGTAACGACTTCCTAGGTAGGATCTTCCTTTCTGAAAATGTGACTTTATTAAAGGCATGGGCTTTTTTGCATGCTGCTTGCACACAAGAAATTCTGGCCACTGTGAATCTGTTCTGTTACTATCATCACTAACTGTATCCCCAGCCCTCACGTAACCTGAAAATGTTATGAATACTTATTATATATTTATTATGTGTGACAAAAAGTGTTAAAGAGTACAGAAAAAAGAACCTCAAAACATATCTACTCAGTGATGCCAAAATTGTTTTAAACAAAATTGTTTTAAAATACAGCAGTTGCTTATTTTTAATCTACTGCACAGTGTTGTTCTGCTGTTCTTCTTAAGGTATCACGTGCTACAGGTTATTTTTTCCAAGGCATATGACTAATGTCAACATCTTTGTTTTATCAATCAAGCTTGTGATCTCATCAAAACCAGTATCAAGGTAGCGTGGTAGGATCTATTTTCCCTCAGCCAATGCTGTTAGGCATTAATTACATTACCTTCCTTAAATTTTTATAAATCAAGCCTTGTATTAACCACCGCATTATTTTTCTCCGGATCAATATCAGGCTAACAGGCCAGCAATCACCAGGACCATTGCATTTACTCTTTTTAAATATTGGCACATTATCCTTCTGTCTGGCATCTGTACCTTCCCCAGATGAGTTATTTTAGTTATTACAAAGAAGAGTTCTATACAAACAACAAAAATGCCATCGCCAAAGTAACTTTAATTTGACATTTTTGGTATAAAACTCTAGAATACATTTTCAAGAAGCCTTAGGCATCTAAATCCATAAACATTAAGAGTTTACATCCAACTTTCTAGAGCTTATGGGTACCCAGATCTCCTCTTACAGACCAGGCACAAAAATGAGGTCTGAAAATGTTCAAGTTTATGATCAAGACCAATCAGGGCAAGACTACACTCAGCTCTTTCACTTGTCAGGCTCATCATGTAGATGAGCTCTGATTATTTCAGGAAAAAGAGAAAAAAAAAAGTGCCCCCCTGCTTACTACTGCCTACCCTGCTGACAAAACATTCCCCAGGGGAGATCCCGGTCCATATCCTCCTCTAGCTGAGGAGACTTTAATCCCTATTTCACACCTCCTTGGAGGGTTCCCAGCTGTTATGCTATCGGGTATTATGAAACTCCATCTGTTTCTGCTATCAAATTTTATATGGATTACGTACGTAGTCATTGAGCTAAAAAGAGGGAAAAAGTAAACCTGACTCTACAGTGTGGGTTAAGGGAAGAGCTAGATCCCGGGCCGTGCTTCTACCACCTTTCAATATTTTGATGGCGTGCTCTAGGCAGTGAGCTTGTGGTTAAAAAGAGGCTTTTAAAGAGCAATGTAGCTAATTCATTGAAGAACAGTGTCAGATATTGCCAAAAATTATTGAAGAGCAGATAGTAACAGAAAGCTATTGATTAAAAACATTCAGAAGGAAATTGTTCCTAAAATGTCTTCAACTTTGTTTGTGTAGCTATATTCATATATATATTTTCATGTATTTGTATATTCATACACAAACGCACACACATATTTATGTATTTTAAAATAAAGACTGCGGTGAAATAAAAATTTCATGCAGAACATGAATTGCATTGGAAGTCCTGAAACAAATGAAATGTCATTTCATTTTCCTTCTACTTCTGGATATTATACTGCACTGTGTTATTTAGAATAAGCAACCACGTAACTTATTAAAAAAATAGTTGTCATTACAATATAGATTTAGCATAGTTTATATATCTAAATGAATCAAAATTATGAAGTAAAAATGAAATTTTGCAGATATCAAGATGAAAAGTTTTGACACTATCAAAACAAAATGAGGAGCTTACGTAAACCTACTGTAACTGAAGACAGCAGTGATACAGATGGGAGCCAATAAAAGTTTTAGATCTTGAGAAAAGTTCATACTCTGTCAAAAACGTTGCACAGAAAATCAGTGTAACTGTTTTACTATTCATGTCTTTTAATACTTAAAAAAAAAAAAAATTCCTTCTGAGGTAAACCATCTTCCACAAACAATACGGTATTTTGAATCAGTGCAAATCATTTAACTGTTTTTCCCTAAAATGTTAATTTCAGTGACATAATTACAATCATTCTTTTATCAGCTAATTTTTTAAAATATGGAATATCACTTGCTTACAATACTCAACTATACAGTGCACAGCAGACTTCTTTTTTGTCTTTACAAAGCATTTAAAGCAGTAATACTAGTAAACCAAAGTACACAATACCCATAGGAGCAGTTTCTGTTCACTGCCTTTCTAACTTCACTGCTAGAAGTAACCATATTGTTAGTTACTGCTAATCTGTACCTAATTTTTTTTATTATTTCTTTTATTGACAGTTCACTGAAAACAATAGCAAAAAAGTGTAACAACTCTCAACTACATCAAATAATGCTCTGCACTGACACAAAGAACACAGCACTTTTGAAACTTGTACTTGTTTTCCAACTCTGCTTCAGAAAAATCTCAAAGAAACATCAGGTGAGGTGGAAGTCTCCCTGACATGTCTCTCAAAGTAACAGAACTCTATTCATTTTCTAAGAAACTCTTTATTGTCTATCAAAAAGGAAAATTTTGCATTGTCTCCAACCCTTTCATTCACCCTGTATAACAATGACAACGAGCTGTTTGCATTTAAGTGAATATGCAGCACAGAAGCAATTTCAACATGTGTGAATTCTTTTCTACATTAGTGTGCTCTATGCAGTGTTAAAATGCCAAATGCTTATCCATTTCACTCACCACTATAAAAAATATAAATAATGCATAACAAAAGATCACAAGATCAAGATTCTCCACGGAAACCCCATGTTAACTAGTTTTTTTCTATTAATTCTTAATGCAGAATGAAATGGCTAGTTTCTCACAGAGTACTTTGCTGGAGCATAGCAGCTGATCTAAATAAAGTGAAAACAATGTCCTGTAGCAGAAGCAGGACAATTTTCACAAGCCTACATGGAGATGACTAGCTATTTTTGAGTGATACCAAACCACAGACAAATCCTTAATAAATATTCAAGAAACTCCAGCCTTCCTCCAAACCAAAATACCAGTTGAAGCCATGTCTAAACCATACCACTCTCATATAATTACTAATTAAAAAAAATAAAGCACATAATTTAAGAGGATTAGGAAGGGGGAGGGGGGACAACACCACCATGAAAAAAAAACCAACAACAAAATGAAACAAAGAGTCTTCTAGTCAACTGACTTTTAGCCACAAAGAAATCCAGGCAAAGAAAGAGGGAGAAAAAAAGAAGAAAACTACTTATTCCTGAGAGCCTTGGGAACCCATTATCGAATCCATATAAAAACAAAAAAGGTATAAAACATTTCTTACAAACATTGGTGTAGCTTAAGTTAGCCAAGCCTACTTATCGTAATCCTCTATGTAATTTATATACAAAGTCCCGTAGCCTTTTAAAAAGAAAGTACTCTGTTATTACAACAGTAGCCTAGAAGCTTACTGCTAATTATGATCAGTTACAACTTTTACATGCTTCGGGAATCGATATGGCTTCAGAAAAAAAGCTCGCACACAGATTAAATAAGCTGCAAAACTCTCAAATCGGTTATGTTTTGATACAGCCATTTTGTACACTGTTCATGTCAGTTGAATAGTTTATATTGCCAACTCTTAGCTGTTACCCTACTGTGTTCATAACGTCTATATTTGAACATTTTCATCAGGTTGAACCTAGTCAGGAAACTGCCATATACCATTATGGTCCAAAGCAAACAGTTGTGGACTCATTATTGCCTGGTTTTAACTAGCATAATGCGTTTTTAACAGATTTTCAGAGCACGAGCTATTACAAGTAAGTAGTGCATGCCAGACACAAGGTTTGAAGTTCCTGCTGTGAATACCAGATCTCTTCGTGCCCTCGTCTTCATTTTCAAATGCTGGCTCACATACGCTTACGTTCTGAAAGCAAGATACTTCACCATTCCTCATGCAGATAACATGCAGGAAATAAAACGGAATAGTTAATTGCCATCTTTTGCTAACCAATCCCCTACCCTTTTTTAAAAAGTGTGGCCCACCTTGGTCAAATTCAGTTTGGGTAACTAAAGTAACTGCTTTAAATGCACCTTCACTCTCAGTTGCGGGGTGGGGGGAATCTTCTTTCTCAAATAACATACTGCATTGCAGTAATCCTCACGGCCTGTCCCAGGTACGTTATGCACCTTGGGAAGAGCCACGCTTGGTTGTTTCCCCTTTTCTGGTGACCTCTCTCGTGAATAGAACAGGACAAAACCAAACCTAGAGATGGTGCTCTGAGGGGAAGAATCAGAAAGAGGATTTGTCTTATTTGCTGCAAATTTGGGAAACATAAAAATGTTCAAGAGAGTAGACATTTAAGAAGAATTTCCCTTTTACCGCCCATGTGAGAGGGTGCTCTGGGAAACATAATCCCACAGCAAGCAAGGCAAATCTCAAAGGATTGCTGTCATTTCTTACCTCCAAGGTGACTCTGGCCCCGCAGCACTTCCAACTCAATCAGCTGCCTCTTGTTTAGGCGTGTATTTTCACCATGTTCTGATTATTTGAAAGTTTGGATATATGAAACTGTTAAACTAATATTATGAACATTCTTTTTTGAATATGCTGACTAGCCTTTCTGGAACAGGTCAAGAGGAGGCAGAGATACCAAGAACGTCCCTGCGGGCTCTGCCGTTGGAGATCTGCATAGGCAAACCTTATCTTCATGCTTGATACAAACACATCAGCGGTGACAATATTCCATCTGGGCACTCTGTTTTCTCAGTGTGTCCAGTAAAGCCTCTATTTCTTTGAAAATATTTCCATTTGCTTACTGTCAAGTAAACTACTAGTAAGCTATGGGAATTCCAGATATTTGTAGCTACCCAAATGGATTAAATGGTTCTCAGAATAGTGTGGTACAGAGACATAAATAACACATTTTTACTCAGACTGAGGATGTCTGAGCTTCGAGAGGTAGTTATATATCTGAAGTAAAATGCATTACAAGGAACAGTTCCGAGGACTAGTTTAAAATTGCTGAAAAGTATGAATTAAATAGCTATTTTGGTAACGTGATTTTAGAAATTAAATAGCATTACAGGAAACATGTCACAGTTTGATTTTGGGTTTTTTTTTGAAAACTTAAGAAAAAAGCTTTTAGAAGATGAAATTTCTTAAATAATGCTTCCCAAATTAGAAACAGTTTTTTGGGGGGTCTTCTGGTTTTTTTTTTTTTTTTTTTTGGTTTTTTTTTTTTTTTGTTGTTGTTGTTGTTGTTGTTTTTTTTGTTAAAATTCATTTGGACTTTGATACAAGTTCTGGATTTGGGGGCATTCAGAGCTGAAGGGGAAAGGGCAAAGAGGAGATGGAGAAGACAAAAAAGAAATTAATCATCTTGAACACTAAGTACACTTCAATGGAAGAAACACATAGAAAATTAATATGCCTTTTATCTGAATAAGCCCTGTATAGAGGAAAAGCCTGTAATTTGAATTCTTTACCTAAGAATTATATACAATTATAACCAGAAACAAGAAACAAGACTGAGATCAAATTTTTCTGCTTTCTCGTCTCAGCCATTTTTTCGCTGAAAGTGACAAAGTTTGAAGAGTTTTACTTGCAGTCTTGGTGGCAGCTCTGTGTGCTGCCATTTAACCTACAATGAAGCACTAAACAATGCAAAAGAAAGTACATGCAAATTTTAGCCAGCAATCAGTGGGGTTTATGAGCTCACTCATAATGTTATTCTGTGAATTGATGGAAAAAAAACCTGTTATTTCTTTCATGAGCAGTTGACATTTGTGAACAACAAGGCACCAGACCATCAGGTGGCTAATTTAAGCATTAACAGTCCTTGGCAGGAAAGACAGCCAGACTGCATGCAGGCATTTATGACAGCATTTCTAAATGTAGGTTTGAGTCTGTAATCCTATAAATGAACATTCTTTTGTGCAATATTTTGACAAATCAAGGGAAAAAATGCCAGGAAAAATCCAGCAGATAGTATGAGTCACACCTTTCCTAAGCCATTTCAGGCATCTGTTACTATGGGACCATATGGATAAAACAGAAGATGCAGGTACCTTTTCCAGTCGCAAGTATTCTAAAGATACACATATGGGTAGAAAAATGTTAAAAAAAGACACCCTGATTTCATTGTCTGTTAATACTATGTACTGTGCTTACAACCGCTTTTCTCTCATCACTGTTATAGTTAATTGTTATTCACTGTTGCTCGTTACACTCTGACATCCAAGTGCAGAAAACCAAAAGTAAAACACTTCACTTTGAAAGTTGTTTGGATTTTTTTTTTTTTTAATTGAGGCAGAGTGTTGCATGTCGAACGCTAAGCTCCTCATTCCTCACCTATAATTCAAAATTTTATTATTTTACTACAAGCTTATTTTACTGTTAGAAAATGAATTAGTTCAACAGAATAGACTGGAATTGTATTTATTTTCCCCATATTAGAAGGTCACTGAATGATGAACGTGAAAATAGCTTTGATACCATTGGCTAATGAATCATTACTTACATTTGCATAAAATAGACTTAATTGTCACTACTCTTTCATTTTATAGCCAAAGAAGATTCAAGAGATATCACCACTAAAAAAAAGTAATAAAAAACCTCACACGTATTAAATGCTATAAATAACATTTGCTTACCTCATGCATTTCTATATATGGGTTCCAAAGTGTTGGCAGACCTATAAAGAATCAAAACCTTGGAGGCAGAATAGCCCCTGCTGGTACTACATATGTCCAACTGCACTTCGGAGAGAGATGCCATGACTAAAATCCCAGTTTTTAAGACAGATATGTGAATCAAGGCGCAAATCTTGAGAGGGTTATTCATCTTCCACATAAAGATCATCAAATTAAATTAACAAATTATAGTGTATGAATTGTTTAATATCACAACTTTTGCACTTAAATAACAGTATGATGCATCAGCTTAAGATTTCTAAAACACCTTGCCAGTTTTACTGCATTTTTCAATTTTGGGTATCAGAAATATTTCAGGAACAGACTAGTAAGAATTTTTCAAGCTGTTCTCAAGGTGTGAACGAACTTAAGCAACTTCCAAAACGATGAGAATTAAAAAAATTAGAGAAGAGTGCCATTTTCAGGGACCTGAAGAGCTATCAAAACTAGAAAGCAAAGTCTAAAATACGATGCCTTTTAAAATGCAAAATCACATACAAGTACATATAAATCTGTACGTCAGAGTTTTGAGTCAGCTGGGCAAAACTGACTGCAGAAGGTAAATTAGGCAGCAACATTACAGGAATTTGTCACAGTATTTTTAGGAATATCCAAGTCTTAAAATAATTTACCACTATGTTGTTTTTTGGATTTTTTTTATATGCATTTTTTTCTTAAATAAGTGCTGCTGTTTTGAAAACTTCTTTTGCTTTGCTTTCATCTGGGTTCCATTTCTTCAATTTGCATGTATCCTTTTGGCCTTGATGCAGGACTCCGTGCTGGTTTGGATCCTGCAGAAATGTTAACACTGTCAGAGCTTTTTCCTTCCTTCCCTCTTCTCTTCCTTGCATCCTGAAGGTTTTTAAATATAGTATTTCCTCTCCAACTTCCTTATCAGTAAAGCATATGCCATGCTCATCATGAAAGGTCTGTTATCACCTCCGGTCTTCCAATGACAGTTCTAAGAGAAATCAGCTTTAAATCAATTACAGCATCAATCAACCTCCACTTCAAATTCAACAGGATCTTGTGTTTGAAAATATCCACTGGAAAGAGGGTCTGAAAATATACACAGACAACTATCTTCTTTCTCTCAGTTGCAATGTCTTCTTATCATAATGATAAGCAATGACACTTGAAATAAAAGTGTTCGAAATCTGAATCTTGCAGCCTGAAAAATGTTAGTGTCTCAGGACATTTAAAAAGAAAAAACCCAAATCAAAACCTAATGCTGCCCGGTTTATCCTCTGTGCTTCTTCCTGTCAAGCGAAATAAAAGCGCAAATCCATAGAACACAGAAGGAGTATAAATGTTCTTTCTTTCCCTGTACACCCCTTGCTGTCCTGCACCGAAAGTAATTGATGTTTAGTCAGGAACTGCTGAAAAATAAAAGAAGAAGCTGCAACAGGCAAGTGCAATTGTAGGCATAACGCAGAGGTGACAAGGGTCCAACCTCTGAACGAGCTCTATTGCAAGCCAGCGTCCCCTCATTTGTCCTTTCAAAATCTAGCTAGAAAAAAAGGTTTATTTTCTGTAAAAAATAATTTCCAGATCCAGTATATAAAGCTTGTCTATGCTGACGTGTATATTTATTATCTGTCTCAAGTTCATATTTCACTAAAATTCTAGTTCTGTATTTTTTCACTAGTAAAACGTATCAACAAATAATTTTAACTTGCATACCCCTAAGCGTCCCACCATATTAGTGCTATGCTGGCTTCACTTACAATCCAAGTACTGTCGAGAATATTATTAGAGCTGATCATAATTTCCTTCGCAGATTGCTTTAATGATATACTTCTTTGAGATTTTCATGTATGTAGTCCAACATGTAACACACTACATTTGAAACATATTTGAAAAAAAACACAGTATTGAAAAATATCCTAATATACGTATGGAGGACTATTTTCAGCTATTTTGCTTAAGGTGGGCCTAGATGTACATGAATATAAATGAAAATGGGTTGTCTTTTTTAATCAAATTAAATCAAGAAAGACTATGCTTCTTCCTCTTTTTGTTTTCTCCAGAGGAAGTAATCAAGTTCTGTTTTGAAAACTAAAGGTTATCAAAGCAAAATGATTTTAGTAGGTACAATTAGAAAATAATCTTATTTCCAATTGTCAGTGAGAAATACAATGTGTTCTTACTAAAATATTAATTACATATAATTTAATTATTACTTAGAATAAAAAGAAAATGTCTTCTTGATAAACCACTAAGTTACATTATTTTACGACAAAAGACTGCAGGTCATCTGCCCGTGTATATAATCACAAAAGGCATTGATACTCTGCAAAAGCAAATACAGAGATATTCCATACTGAGGAAAAGAAAGGCGACAAATATGGAGGCCCAAATCTTGGTTTCAGTGTTACAATAAAAGTATTTAAGAATTTTTGCTTTGACGAGAACAGGCTAACCTTAAATTTGTGCAAGTATTAGTAAATAAAAATGCTGTTAAACAAATCAAGCAATCTAATGCTGGTTACAGATTACCATAGCTGTTTCTCATCAGGTATGAGACACTAGATCCTGCCTTTGCACACCTGTGGTTGGAACTTTTGTTCTATTCCAAAACAAAATGGCAGGTTCAATATAGCAAACAGTACAGAAATTTGGGTTCATTTTTCTTCTGCATGTACAGGTTAGTACAATTTTTTCATATATTTTTATCTATAGTTATTTATGTATGCATATATTGTGATAGCAAGAGAACTAAGCAGAGATAGAGAAAATGGAATTTTTTCTTAGAAGTAAAAGGATTACTTAACTCCACTCTTCTGCTTTTCCCTTCTTTACAAAAGGAGGTCAAGGTTGAGCTAAAATATTAACATATTTAGCTGTAAAATCATTTTATAACAAAAATAATGGCATTCCAAGGTAACTGCAAAACAAACTCAGTCCTTCCATTTTAATAGCTACTCTGAGAGAACAATGGGAGATTGCACTCTGGAGAGAAGTACTAAGTTCAATCGTGAACTTCTTTTACTAAGAAATAAGAATGTGAAGTGAGGCATGACCTTAGGGTCAGGATACACAGCTCGGCTATCCTGGTATCCAGGTGCAAGACTGATACCGGTGCTCCAGGTCTCTACAGTTTCTCCTAGCTGCAGGGTATTAGGGGAAGATGCACCAGAGAGCAACCTCTCCTCTGCTCATGTTCTTAAAAGGGTCAAGAAGTAGCAAGTGAGGATAGTAAAGCTCAGGAGCTGATTTGGCAGAGTGGTTTAATAGATAGTTTGGCCTCAGCTGATTCAAACCCTTCGGAATTTTGTTCCTGAGAAAACCAATAGTTAGGAGACTTTCTACAATGGATAGAAAAGGACTAACCAAGTAGTTTCACTCTGAAATCACAGGCAGGATGGAGCAGTGGGCATAATCCAGAAACCTTTAAGACCAAGATATTTCTGAATTTCAGACAGATCATAAAGCAACTGCAGAAAAAGAAGAGAGAGCATCTCTGCTGCTCACGGTGCCAGGAGGCACGGAGGACAGGATAACAGAGGACAAGCTTTGCTCATCTTATTAGTAAAACATCAGCCTGATAATGCTGACTGCACATCACAACTGGGCATGGAAAAGTTCTAGAATACTTGAAATTGTGATTTATCTCCAAGTAGTTCTCATATAGGTACTCAAGACTTGAAGGGAAAATTCTGTCATGTGGCCAGTCTCTACTATTGAGGCCAAGTTTTATAATCAGTGTAATAAGCTGATGAAGATGGCTCTACCTTACAATTTTTTTTATTTTTTTTTTTTTACCTTTGCTTCTCTCAAAGGCAGTTCAAGAACGTAAGTCCTATGGTGGTTAGAAACTTTCTTTTTAGAAATAAGAAAATAATAGTACGAGAAGAGAATTCAATGTGAGCCTTTGACCAAATCCAATTCCTAACCTGAACTGAGGGTTTTGTAAATGTTCTACAACATTTCATTGTAACCATTTCATATACCTTTGATCCTCTTGTTTCTTTCTGCGGTGATTTTTAAGCGTCAAAATAGAAAGAATACAATAGAGTTGAGTCAAGTCAAATAGTTCAGTTGGAAAAAAGTCTACAATGATCATCAAGTCCAACTGCCTGACCACTTCAGGGGTGTCCAAAAGTTAAAGCATATTATTAAGTGCATAGTCCAAATACCTCTTAAACACTGACAGGCATGGGGCAAACCCTCAGCAAGTATTTCAGTGATGCTTACAAAGAAAAATAACCCTCCTTCTAACAGAAATATCCAACCATATTAATTTTGTGCTTTTGGGGATATAGCAAATAAATGGTTACTTTTCTTCTTAAAGCTTGTAAACTGATGGTTAGCGTGGGATTTTTCATTTCCAGTAAGAAATCATACTTTGTTATGTGGAATAACTGTTTTGAGTTTACACATTTCCCTATCAAGACAACAAACCTTAGCAGTAATATTTTGTTCACTTAACAATCTATAGTATTTCTTGACAAGATTTTCTCCCTTATTTTACCTCTGTGTAAATACACTGCGTCTTCAGGCACATGTTCCATTCAAGTCAAGAGGCAAAGGTAAGTGTACTGTAATTAGCAAAAAGCTATATATCTTTACACAGATGCATTAAAAGATCTTATAAAGGGCATTATACCCTTGGGAAAGGCGCTATTTATGGTTCATTATCCTAGCAATCTTTCCTTAGTAATAAGTAATATTTAGTGATGTAGTGTATTTAGGGCAAATCAGCAAAGCACGTAACTGTGTGCTTACATTTAAGGATGTGCCCAAGTCCTCTACTCAGCACAGGCCGCTGACCCCCATTCAGCAAAGCACTTACAAATTTCTGCATAAACCTGAAAGCACACAGACATTTGAGAAACTGCAACATGTAATACCATCAGTTTTGCTTAAAAGCAAGGAAATTGCCTACAAAATACTTAAATCATTGCCATACTTGTAAAACTTTCTTCTTCCTATTTAATGCTATGAACTCTTCTCTCAGGAGTTAATAGTTTTGCTATATTCAAAGCCACACAGATAGGGAAGCGCATAGAAGAAAGTAAAGTATGAGATATTCTGTACTGACAGTGAATGCTGCAGTTTTCCTCTATTTCTACAGTCCATTCCTCACTGGAATACGGTTAAACATTTAATGGTTAAATCCGTTTGTCACTCACCCTCTTAGCTTTGCAAAACCTGAAGCAAAATAGAGGCGCAACTTGTAACATACACTCTACTTCATGCGTTTCTGTGTGTGTTAGAGAGATAATTAATCTGGACTAGAAAAAAAGATTTGCTGCCCTCCACCAAAGACACTGACATTGATGTGATGTTATCCTATTAGTCTTAATTCTCCCAATAAGTACCAACCTGTAAGAGAAAATACACAGAAGAGAGGAAAACAGGTACAAGATCCAGCTTACAGTTTTGAAAGGTACCCCATAAACACCAGAATTGACAGTTTTGACCTTTTGGAATCTGCTGAAGGACAGAGATTTATGAGAAATCTATATTTTAGTTTGGGGTTTTTTTACATAATTTTCTAGAAAGAAAAGAATCAGAAACTGATTGTACACAAATATGTTAGATTATGCTTGGCTCAAAGCTCTTAAGTTTGCAAATGTTACTGTAATTTAAAGTACGTTTACCAGACTTGTTCTTCCATCCCTACCCAGTTTTTAATAGTTTGGGGTTTGTGTGAGGTTTTTTTCTGAAGTTGTTTCTTGGTAAATCAATAGATCTTAAAAATGAAAAAGATCTAAGGAATTTGCTTTGAAGAATTACATCAGTGCATTACAAAACACGAATAAAACTAACTTCAAGCACAGAACCTCCCAAAGCCACTTCTGGGAAGACAAAACTGTACTTAGTATCTGAGGTTATTGTACAGAAAGCCCTGGAGAATTACGCATTTGAAAATCAGACAGCATTTGAATGCCATTTTATGAAGGCTGGTTTCTGAGAGGCAGTTGTCACCTAGAGGCTCTCTGATATTAACAGCAAATCATTCCTGATAGTGTGTTTTGAATCAGAAGCAAGAACATGGTTATAGCATTTTGATCTTATGCTAAACATTCATGTAATGGCCACAGGGGTGAATAGTAACTATACTCCAACAAAATTATTTTTTTTTATATAGGTGTCAATGTCACAGGAGCCAAAGATTAATCTTTCCCTTTGGTTGCTACCGAAGTGCATGGATAGCATAGAGAACTTCTTAAAACTGCCAACCCAGACTCCCAGGTTTTGCCTGATTGTTTGTATTGTCCTGCCACGAACCAGAAATAAGATCTCAGCTTTACTGGATGTTAAAAATGCCACACCGCTATTCCGCTTTCTGTTTCAGCAACTACAGTGACCTAACAACATCTACTTTTTTGAACCTTTTTAATTTTTTAATATTGAACTAACATGACGCTAGGTAGAAGGCAGAGATTTAAGAAAGCTATGTAAAATGATTCCATCATTTTTTTTTTCTTCCCCTACATCTTGCTTCATGTTTAAACCAAATAGATCCAGCCTTTGCTGATCAACCACTAGACCAAAAAGTCTTCACCCTGTTTATCTAATATAGCTGTCTTGATGAGTTAAAGGCTGCTACCATGGATAATATTATACTAAATTTATTCTAATCTTGGATAGAGATATCTTAGATATGAGATTATTACAAACCACGATGATCTGAATTGTAATTAAACCCAATATTTAAGGTGTTGTGCAATAATGTATGACTAACGATGACTCTACTACCACTAGAGAGAAAGCAGACTGTAACCTTAAGTTCTTTATCTCTCTGTAATTGGAACACACCCTTTCCCTTGATGCCTGGCAGAGGTATATCCACTATGACACTGTGGTTTGAGTCAATATCCTGCATGAAAGCTAGAGAGAAAGGAGCTGATCTACAGAGCCTGTTCTGCTATTCTCATTCTACTGTTTAGTTTCCTTGATAAGCATTTTGACAATGACTGATGTCACTGCAAAGCTGAGAAAAGAGAAACAGCGAATGACAACTGTCTGGTTTATGGATTAAGCTTAGTTTTATCCTAACTCTTTTGGCAGGCCCTGTCTTTGTGCTGTGGTGAGCAGAGATCAGATACCAACTGGCAAAACCATACTGCAGGGCTGGTGATGCAGTGTGTATGCAGAAGAAAAGGGATATCACCAGGTTGGCTGATCTTTGAACTGTCAGATAACAACTTCTGAAGAGAACAACCATCAAGGTCCCTAAAAATACCTAAGCAAGACTAAAAGGAATCTTTAAGTATTTTCTAAGGCGACCTTAAAGAGAATTAAATACAATGCTCTGTTCTTGGAACAGCTCATACCCCAAAGCTAGCTCACTTCTCTTTCATGCCAAATAAAAGCTGTATGAATCACATAATAAAATGTTATGGCTGCTGGCACAATTAATTAGAGATGGAGGAGAGCACAAATTTCACCTCAAACAGAAGTGCCGTGTTAGAAGAAGAGAAGATGTTAAAATATTGTGACCATTTCTAACTGATTCAGTACAGAAATTAAGAGTTGCTAAGAAAATATTAATTTACAGGAATTAAGGACAGTATGTGTCACTGTAGCATTCCCACCACATGGCAATGCTTGTAAAATACCTTCTGGAGATCATACTGTGATGATGGTGGATCAGCACTTCAAATAGCAGATCTCTTAATTTCTATACTGCTACTTATGGCAACAAGAAATGTAGCAGTATCTTCATGGGCCAAGTAAGTCCACACATACCTTTAGGGACGAGACACTTCCATAATTAATGCAGTAAGCACTAAAGTCCACCTTTACACTCTTAAGTCTGAATCTTCCTTCTACATGTCAGACAATTATGTTCCTTCGAGCATTTCAGGAACAAAAAATGAATTCAAGAATTACTCAGGATTGCTCAAGATTGATTACCCAACTGAAAAATTACTCAAGATTGCTATTGCAATGTAAACCCCACTGTGTTATTTTGTTTGTGGCTGGGTTCATGAAGAACTGTCTTTATGTAATTTGACCATATGAAGTCCATACACTATATGCTATGCTGTCCTGCACTGCACACAAAGCCGGGAAATCCCTGAATAATACAACGAAGCAACACTTTTGAATCAATGAGAACAAATGTAACATTTTTCAGAGAATATTTCTATTTTGAGCACAGGTAATACCATATGTGTCTATTAAGTACATCTACAGTTCCATTTAAATTGATAGAGTTACTGGTGCAACTGCTTAACCTGAATGAAAAACTTGCAGTTCTTGCCATAAGTTCTACTTCTCTGAAGTCATATGCATGGTTGGTTTAGGAAAAATGTAAGAATAACAGTAGTCAGAGAGTCACACACACAAAAAAAAAGAAGTTAAAAATGGTCAAAACATACCCTCCATTCACCAAATACGATTATGGTCAGTCATTGGTATCAAAAAAGACACGGATTTAGGACCCAAGTTTTGGCAAATGAGGGTTACCCTATTCATGTCCCACTCATTTTAAACAAAATGAGCAGTCAACCTAAGCACTACATCATTGTGTGACTTAATGGATGACAGCCAAGATGTCAGTGTAGCCACTGATGCCTGATTATGTGAATTACCACAAATAGTATTTTAGAAATACTTATATACACAAGGCAATTCAGCAGAGTTTGGGGATCCAGTTTCAACAAAAGCAGACAACAATTTCACAAGATTCATTTATAATCTCCATGCATGTGCCACTTCTAAAAATGTCCATTTAGAAGACCTAGAGATTATCTAGGTATCTATTTCAATGATATGTAATTACTAAACATGTCTTCAAAGTTTGTTTCGTTTTGGTCTTTTTAAGGTTTTTCTAAAGACAGAGTTGCTGTTCGCTATAGAATCCAGGAAACTTTCTGCAAAACAAGCTGTTAGTAAATAAGACTTTTCTTAGTCTTATGCTTTGATATGATGGTTTGTATGGTTTGTTAGGCAAGAGTTACGCTCGACTGACTCAATGCAAATTGCAACACTGCATGGATATACATGGTGACACACTTCTGTCTCCACCAAACCTTATTAAAAATGATGATTGACAAGAAGTTCTGTGTCTTAGAAATTAAACTTAACTAGGTTTTCTGCTGTGATGTTTACCCACAGGGAATGAGGAAAAATATGCATTGCTAGTTAGAATTTCTCCTCCTTGTGTGTAAGAGGAACCAAGTTTCCCCTAGGTATACAACCTTCTATGTTTATGAACAGATGTAGGAAGGAAGCACAGTTTATGGTATACTAGTTTTAAATTGACTCATTTGTGATTTCATTAAAATGCAGGATAAATTTGATATCCCCAGGCAATATTTCCACAGAATTCTTTAGGTTAAGATTTTCTATTTCTCTAAAAAGAAAAAGAGATTTTCTAAAGGCTTGCTGATTTTATATATCATTAAAACTGCTGTTGAATGAGGAAAGGAGAAAAGAACAAATTTTGTTCCTCAGTGTTCTTCATTACTTCTTAAAACAGCACATACTTCCTGAACCTGAGAAACCTAATCAGAAAGTTAAAGAGCCTCCACTTGCAGAGCATCTATGCAAAATCCACATAGAGTAAATGCCTTTGCATATGTTACACTTTTGACTTCTCTGCCTTCTTCTTCCTTTTCTATTAAATGTATTTATTCTGGATTAGATTCACCTGATTTTTATGCAATAAAAACTGAAAGAGAAAGCTGTTGGTATGAAGTTATATAGAGCAAGAAACTACAGTATCATTCCCTTCATCTCAGGGGTCTAAGATATGAATATGAAAATGAGGGACAGTCCTTGAAAAGGTGATTTCATTAAGATGACAGAAATGCTGCTAGCGATGATCATCATGAAACTATCTCTACTATCACTGTATTTTTAAAATACTGAGCAATAACACATCCTCATTATCATTACCTTTAATTAGGCAAATACCTGCATTCTGAATAGTGGCAGAAACTTGTAGGGAACTGCTACTTTGAGCTGATCACCATTGTCACACCTAAGGAGGTGCTACAGGCTGGTCTGCTTGGCACAGAAGCATGGTATCACCTATCAACAGCAGCACCTTGTTTCTGCAGGAACCAGCTTCTGGTGAAATCAAAACTATACCATGCTTTATTTTCCTCCATGAACTTAAAATTCTGAGGGGTTGGCTGAGGGCGTACATCCATGATATTTAACTAAGGCAATACGGAAATGAAGAAAAGTATTTGGTGTGCGAGATCATACCCCCTTTTCCTTAAACTCAAAGCTTAGAGATTTAGGTCAAAAGTGGCAGTAAATAATAACAAAGCTCAGTAAATCTACACAGGTACCTGTGAATATTTCCTAAATTCTATGATCAACCAAAAAAAAAAAAAAAGCCTCTATAGTTTAGCATACTACATTCTATGCAAAATTTATCCTTACAAACTACTTTGACGATGAACAATAAACTTTGATGAACAATAAAAAGCATTTATGTAATTCTGGTTAAATATTCATTTGGCCCAGATATTTTTTTTTATCTTTCATGAAATTTCTAATAATGCCATTCAGGTGCATTAGTGACCCTATAAGCTATCCTCACACAACCTTTTAACTAATGCTTGAAAATATGGCACACGCAGCATGCATCTGAAATGCCAAGATGAAAAATCATTTCAAAATTTTGTCATGGGAGATTTAGTACCAGCCAATTATACTGAGGTTTTACACAGGCTGTAAAAGATAACCTCAGACCTGTACTGCAGGTGATCAAAGGATACCATTATTTGCAAAATGTCCGTTTCTTCAGTTGCAACCATGGTAATTAGCTGAGATGGTGACAGGCACATACTCTTGATGGAGTAACCAAGTCTCACAGGAGAAGCTATGGTTTCCTACAGCTGCAAGCTTGTATTGGACTCCCATTATTAGCTACTTCTGGCTTATGCTTCCTGACAGTAGTATTCCTTACACACTACAATGTACCGAACTGTTGAATACATGGATTTTAGTAGAAAATGCGAACTCTTGTCATATTTGAATATCTTATTAATAGTTGGACTTTTAGTTCAGTACCATTGCTTACCAAATGTAAGAATTGCCGCTTAGGTAGGAGACATTATATATAGGTCATCTGAAAATGTTTTCTGGTGAGTAAAGCCATAGGGCAAACAACAAAATACATTATTTTTTCTACTATATTTATGGTGAAGATATAATAGAAATGTAGGGAGAAAAAAATTAAGAGAAAAGTTCTTTTATTTTGCCATCATGTTTGCACCTTACAGATCATCATTACAGCTATTCTTCTGTGAACAAAGAATGAAATCTAATTTTGAAAGTTTTAATTAAAGTTTCTGGTTTTGTGACAGAACCAGTTAAGATCTGTTTACTTCACATAATCTTACTGCTCCTTCAGTAGTTCTCGTGTTTGAATAACAGCAGCCATGTCGTAAGTAATGTAACAGACTCTTGCACTAAAACTCATTCAGAGAGATTAGAGCTTTTAACACGAATGCCACTTTTTTTGGTCTAACATACCACTACAAAAAGTGAAATAATATTTGTGTAGCATTTTTTGGTAGTGTAGGGTACTTATCGATAAACCAACTATTTGAAATTCCTGATGTTTAGATTGCTGCAAACTATTTATTCAGTGAAGTTAAAAGAAACAAAGACTAAGGGGGGAAGGAAGGTCAAGGAACTGATTCAGAATTCACTCCCCAATTAATTTGATCTGCTGGGAGTCTTGAACTTCTCTAAAAACTGGAATTCAGGAGGAAGCATGTAGCATGACCTAAGTATCTGTGGCTGGCCTAATTTAGACTGCAAGAGCTATGGGGACAACGAGACATATACATTTCTTTCCTGCATAATACAGGAAAGATGTAAAAGAAGGCAGCATTTCCCAAGTGGCCACCAGAAGGTAAGTGTTGCAACAGAGGTTTTTATTAATGCTGTCTTAACTGCTTATCTTCTGAAAAGCCATTTCAGTTTGAAAGAGATGAACAGTTCATTGCAAAGTTAGCTAGCGAGGTAAGCGTATGGACCCACTGGGAACCTGAGGTTGGAAATAGAAAGCAATGTTGCTAAGTAATAAGCCCTATTTACCACATTAGGGTTTTTCTTTCATTTTGGTTTTGTGTTGAAAAACTGTAAGCGTGGGACAAAGCCAGTCTCCAAAAACCTTAATTTACAAATAGCCTTGTGCTCTTGCGGGGGTGGGGGAGGAAAAAAAAAAGTATTCTGCTTGATTAGGTTAGAACTGCTGTGAGAACAATATAAATGGAGTAGAAAACAACTATGGGGTATGGAGAGGTGCAGTGAGGGGAGTATCACTCCTCTGATGTCAGCTTCCAATTTCAGCTCAACTACATATATTTCTTCCCATTAATAAGTATGTACCTTTACTAACTTGTCTACTTACCTTAACAAATTTAATTCTTCTGTAAATGGATGTTATCCCAGGTATTTCAAAAGTATGTAAGACTGAATTTGGCCAAGCACATCCCCTGGAGCATATCCACAGATCTCAGTTTCTCTCTGTGCTTGCAAACATTGAAATTCTTGTTCAATTAACTTTTCATATATCGTGCATTGCTCACTTCCAGATCACATAGGGCTAATTTAAGATTTGTTACTTCTGCAAGGTTTCAGCTCTGAGTAGTTACGCTGAAAGGCATATGTGAAGACTAAATATCTATAGGCTGAATCTGCCTATCTAATAAGCAGATTAATGCATATCAATTTTGATGAAGAATTCCATTCTACCAGGTGACCTGCCCTGGGATGACACATAAGACTATACTTTTATTTCTCGCCATTCCCTTGCCTGCATGGGATTTCATATCTCTGCTACTGAACCAGGAAACAACTCCTTTACCTGGCTCAGATCACCAGAAAGGAGCAAAAGCAAGGCTTTAGAAGAGGGGACATGTTGGAGAATCTGTCTGGCCACAAGAAGCCTCACCTTTTATGCTGCACCTACATGAAAGAGGAGAAAGAAGGAGAGCAGGGTTGGCTCATTCTTTTCAGTCCAGAGATGACATCTGTTAAGTGCTGGTGGAACAACGGGGAACAAAAAGTAAAGAGGAGGGGAAAATAACATTGCACGTGTAATCATTTGCATGGGTGTATGGAACATGCTCTGTGCAAAAAGCAAAAGATCTTTAAAGAAAGTAGATGCTAAAATGTAAAAAAATATCTAGTAAATATGCATGAATTTTTAGATGTTTATACCCTGGCCAAATATGGATGGAAGAAAACGTATACTGGTGTATTTCGTGGGCAGGAGCAAGAATAGAGTATGTATGCTCTCAACAACATTTTTTAATTGCAGCTCAAATGAAGAAGGTCGTGGGTCACTTTGGAAAGGGATGGAGGGATACAGGAATTTGGGAAATGCTTCCTTGCTTCATTGAGTCTTTAGAGCATCTCAGTGATAGGCTGTACCATTTGTATGTAATACTCAGCCAAACAATGTGTTTTCCCTTAATCTCTGTTTCTCTTAAATACGGGACATATTTTGTAGACTGAAATATCATAGTATTTAGCTTAGCTCATATAACTGACATTGAAATTTCTGCCAATATATTTCAAGCTTAGCAGAAGATAAACAACTGAAAGATGGGGTTTGATATGGGAAGGCAGTAAACAACCTCAACTGTAACCCCTGCTGCAAGTTCTTCCAGTAACAGGTACAAAGCAGAGTTTTTCCCATAACCCTCCAATGATATTATGCTAGATTCTTTCCAAGTAAACCAACAGAAGTACTAGTCCCCTACCAAATTATGAACCTGTCTGTGACTGAACTCATCTGCCGATTTGCTACATCTTATGTGGTAGCACAGACATCTCTTCAAGAGAGCTTGCAGGAGCTGCGACAGATAGACTTCTGACATCTCTATATTTGCTTAGAAGAGTAACAGGAAAATTGGTCTGTCTGAACAGTATTCAATCCAAAAAGCAATTTACATAACAAAGCAAAGTACATCATCGAATGCACTCTTAAAACAGAAAGGGCACTTGCAAACAAAGTATTCAGCAGCATGTCTATTTTAATTATAACTATATACACAAAACATACACCGTAGGCATAGAAATAGATGGCAATTCTCTCTCATTCTCCATCCTTGACCTAATTTCAAAACATTAGATAAGATGTCAGGAAACCATTTTGAGGGATGGTAAAGATTTCCACTTCAAGACTTATATAATACTATTTTTTTCAATATTTCATCTGCCTGTCCTATGCCTTCTTAGTTGGAATGTTCTTTATTAGCTTTCACATAACAAGAATGAGTGCCAAAAATGCAAGCACTCTAAATGCTCAGGATATTTCTCTTTTTAAAATGGTAAGTATAATTGCATACTACTTGCCTGAGGAGATTAGAGTTGCAATATGTCTTATATATCCTAGCTGATTGGATAATATACTTAATGGAACATACCTGGGAAGATGAACTGCTTATCTGGTCGTAGCATATGTCTCCAGGAAAGATAAGACACTTGACTTTTTTTCCTTCCCAACTGATAGTTCTTGATAATTCACTTGTTTGTTCATTTGCATATACAAAATACTTCATGGAGTCTGGTACACCCACTCATCAAGAGTAAAATGCAGAAAGGAGTAGCAAGCAAGCCGTAGCTCTCTGACATCTCTGAGCTCCCCTGACCCCCTTCACTAGCAGGTTTCCACGGACAGAATAGCAAATCAGAACATGTTCTGCCTATCCTGGGGTCTGTAAAAGGGCTGCCGCAGAAAAAGCTGCGGCCAAGTGAGATCAGTCAGCCTTGCAAGGGGCCTGGCCTGAACTGTAAGCCCTTAACCCAATGATTAAACTTCCTGGCATAAAGTTAAATGTACAGATCCCTCCTTTACCCCACAGCCCTCTACTACTTGTCAGCCTTTGTCAGAAAGACACCTCACACATGCACACACTCCAGCTAAGACTTTTTGTTAATCACCAGTAACACCTAGAGTTCATGTTTACAAGAACCTGCTTCACAGGCATAAACAGAAAGGTAGACATTTTCCTAACCCTGGATTTGGGGTGGTAATTGTAGTCTCCCTCCTCATTTCAATTCGATATAATGAAATTCAAGTGGGAGGTTTGCTCGTTTCTGCCTCAGCCCATTATTGTGCCTTAGCCAATAACTGCAACCATAACTGAAATTCTCAGCTAATGGCAACAGTTGTTATTTAACAGGTCCTAATACATACCTTACCAAAATTATCTTATCTGTACAGAAAGCCTTGCTATTTACTTACAATTATGCTGCTTTAAAGAGTGTTACGCAGGTACGATGGCAGTATTTTTATTCGGTGGCATATCCCAAAACTTTCCCAAACACGTCATAGACCAGGTGATGAAGGGACAATGTCCATTTACTCCTTTAATTAGATTTTACTCTGGAGGAGGTGGGGAGAGTAAGGACAACAGTAGCCTGTTCTGTCCCTTCCACCTGGAGTACAATCAAGCAACCACCACTGCCCTTTGAGTGACTGTTCACACACTCATTTCCACCGTAGCTGATTACAAGCAGCACCCACAAATGAGCAACAGAAGGCTGGTCCTCAGCAACTATTTAATTGAGGACAGCAGGATAACTCTACCTATAACACATCAAGCCAGAATTGCACAGCAGTGGGGCTGGTCGCATGGACAAGGGTAGAGGGGAAGAGGGTTCATCACAGGAGGCCACGAAACACCCAACAAACCAGCATCCTTCTGCCTACAGCAGAAGACAAAATGCAGGTAAAAACAATTGAGATACCCAGCATTTATTTTTTTCCTGCAAGCCTTGCTTTGCTGACACTTAGCTGTCTCAGGAAGAATACTGGCAAAGAGTACCAGGCATAAGCATTTTATTTTATGATCCTTCTTTTCAGCAAACCCTTTTCTTTAATGATCAGAGATGAGAGCTATTGTTCCGTGAAAGGATGCAGACAGCCTTCTCTGCAGCTACTTTGAGTCATTACGTCCCAGAGCTTTACTGAAAAGGTAGGAACAAATTCAGCATTGGGAAAAACAGATAAAGTGGAAATGGTCCTGGGTAGGCCAATCTTTGCTTTGAGAAGGGGATTTTAGTCCCAAGGAATCAGAGTGGGGTCTGGCTCTGAATAAAAGCTTCTGTCTGGTGGATTTATGTGGAAGCTCATGGAGCTGCAGAGTAAAGTCTGGGTCCTGTTTGGCTCTGAACGGTAGGCAGGTGGGTACTCACTAATAGCAGGGCTCTCTCCCAGGCAATAAAGGCAGCATTTGTGTTGAACTGAGGTAGGAAACTTGCTGACACAATAAACACCATTTCTGAAGTCATTTGGCAGAGTCATGGCCAAAGTCAAGAAACCAGTCATACGAAAAAAAGATCTACAAAGCTTCAAAAGTCCTGAAGATTCTTTGGTGCGTTTTGTTGCACCCACGTAAGTCCTAAACTACCTCAGCCTCTAAGGATTAGAGAGGGGGACAGACTTCCCCCTCAAAGGGGTCAGGGTTCTATGGAAAGATCTGCTTTGGGAAGGCAAAAAGGCTCCAGAGAAAGATTCTGACAAAGTATAGAGAAAGAAGTTGGTTTCCGGCAAACTCCTTTTTACTTACATTACTAAGGAAAGGGAACAGACGCTTTTTACTGCCAACAACCTTACTAGCCAGTAGCTCACAAAGAAATGACTTAATAGATTTAATAGGTGAATCATTTCCTATATTAAGTTACCAATAACTATAAATATAGTTATGACAGCTGAAGTTCCATAGTCTTGATAGCAGGTCACCCTAGGGCCACGTTTTCTCATACTAGCTGGTTCCTGATTTAAAGGTCAGTTTTAAGAGCTCAACTGAGTCACCATCAGCATTGTAGAAACAGTTCATGGCTCATGGACATTACATCACTTAAAATTTCTGACATTGCTTAACAACTAAAAAAAAAAAAAAAAAAAAATTAAACAAACCAGAAGGGACTGGTTTAAGCTTACCTGCAGCCCTTTATTTAGTCAGCGTAGATGTTACTGAAGGCTGAAGACCCACTGTAGTAAAGAGTTGGTGTAAATCACCACAACTCCACATGAAATTCAACTGTATTCCCATTAGGTTTGGTGAGAGTGGTGTAGGAATTGCACTTATACCACACAAAAATATTCCCATACCGAAGACATTCCTATGCGAACAGGGAATACACTCCGCATACTTAAAATATTCTCCCTTTCAAACATTTCAAAATATTTCCTTTTCATTTGCTGCAAGCCATCAAATGTTGTGAACAAAATAGTTGTGATAAGCAGACTACAAGATCTAAAATGTAATGTCTTTCTACTTTTAATACAGGTCAGTCTTTTAGAGCAGGATAGAGCATATGAAAAAAATTCTTCCTGTGCTCCTTTTCTTACTCCCTGTTGTTGTTTTTCTTTTCTTTTTAACGGTATTCCATATAAAAATCTAACTAAAGAATTGTTAAGTTTTACAGCCTACATCTAAAAAAGCCTTTCAAAAAAGTGAACCTGCAGGTACAGTACTTTGAAGAGAGTAAGTATTCCAACTCAGACAAAAAGATACAGTTTTATCAGCATCAACAATAAAGAACAAAACCAAAAAGAATGGTGAAAAGAAAGAAAAAAACCCATAGGGCCATACTTCAGATCAGATAATTGTGGCACCAAAGATGGTACAGTAAAAGAGAGAAGAAACAGTATTTGAGGGAAGAGGAAATCTGCCTTACTATAATATACCTCATTTGGACTGATATTTGAGGAACTATTCCATGCATTCTGAAAACAGGGAGTTTGATTGAACTTCTTTCATGGAAGACTGCTCTTAAAAACATGGAATAATTTTTATTTTTTTTTTAATCGTCTAGTAACAGTACAAAAAAAGGGAAGAACTGATTGACATAAACATCTTACTCAGCGTCCAACAGAAGGTAATAAGTAGTTTAACATTAATTGCATTTCTGAACAGAAAGCGAAAATGCTTCAAAACCAGTCAAATTGATACACAGCACTGATACTCCTCCTAAACATTTAATGCTAGCATAAAATGGACACCACCACACTAATCCATTTTAAAAGCTACAACAAAATTTCACCATGTGAGTGTGGCCTCTCTACCATCTAAATATAAAGCCTAATTGAAACATAAATTTTAAAAGGAAACATCCATGTGGCAAAATAAATAATAAAATAATTATAAAGTTGTTTAAAGTAATTTTGATCTCTGTGTTTGTTTAGAATGGTCAGCTGCATAAGCAACACAAGTTAATGCTTGCCAATAAAGCAGTCAGAATATGAAGTGCAACACCCATGAATGCTTTCAGTCTTGACATGTATTTCCTAGAGACTAAGCTACGTAACTGATTTATATTTTCATTCCTTCGTTTTCCACAATAACTCCTCAAAAATGTCTTAAGGACAAAAGTTCAAGGTCCAGCTGCTCTCACAATCAACTTCATCTTTCAAAACAGTTGAAACAAATTAGGATAAAATTATTATCTTGAATATTACTGTGGCTAGGGACCATGCTGTTTCCAAGCATTCCGATTAATTATGTCCCTTTGAATTTTCCTAGGCCATGCTGTGGTATAAGTAACCCATATGTTCTAACTAAGTGTATTTTTACAAGGAGAATTATGCTAAGCTGGGGGAAGAAAATTACATCTGGAAGGGTGAAAGGAAACGGAAAGTAAGTATAAATAACCAAAAAGTTTCTGCTCCTTTGACTGTGAAGCATGTTACCTGTTTGGCTTCACATCTTTCAGTGACCATGGAGAGAAACATTTAGGTTTCTGTTCTGATTTTTAAGAGAAGGATTAGGAAGTCTTAGGAGTTGCAGTTTTTATTGTCATCTAGATTCTCCCTTCATGGTTAAAAACAGCGAGATCACATGGATTCATGTGTCTTGACAGAGCTTTTCAAATAAATTCAACTAAATCGGATGAGCTTACTTGATTAATAAAATCCTCAAGCCTCAAAACATTTCATTCTGATGGACAGAAACAATAACACATAAAGCTCTGTGAGAGAAGAAATCTGAGCATGTTACTGAGCTAACAAGAAGCTGGCCATTACCACTCTTTTTTGATAAATGTGCTCAGGATGTAACCTCTACGTTTGTCTGTATGTGAATTAGTATACATTGCCCCTCCCTAATTCAGTGGCATGTAATAGTGATAAAACACTTTGCAAAGAGTTGCCATCAATTAATTTTTCAATGTTCTACCTTTAGTTACACAGTAAAAATCTAAGGATTTTTTATAAACTCTCAGCATCGACCTAACTGAACTCAACAAGAAAATTTATTAATCACTTCAGATGAAAAAGCAGTAGGCCAGCCTCTAAAATCCGACATATATTAGGGTATGGTACATGGCAGCTCCCATGCTAATAGTGAATAAAAACATAAGTTATCTTAATGACAATATTTTTAAATCAGTTTTGAAGTACTATTTTAAGTGATCATCTAATCTGAAACTCTAAAAATTATAACCGAATAATGTTATATGCTAACATGTAGCATATTTCAAGATCTTCCATCAGTTTAGCATGCACATTCATATATCGTTTATGAAACATTCCTGCATGTTATCAGATTAAAAAACATGTTTCTGCTTTTGTTTTTAGAACACTACAATGAGAAACACTGAAGGGCTTGAGAAACTGCAAAGACTAAATCACAGAACAGCATTCGCTACCAAATCCTACCTGCAAAATCCATCTAAGTATTTGTTCTTTTGCTGCTAACTTGACGAGACAAACCATACAGTAATAGACCACGACTCCAGAAACTTTCTCATCACTTGTCAGCTTCGTAGAAAGATCAAAGCTTCACAGCAACACATGAAGTTGAGGAAAATGACAGGGGGCTATCTATAGTCACAGCAACTTACACAGCAATGCCTATAGAAGCACCAGAACGATTTAGGAGCCTACACCTTTGCTCTTTAAGGGTGCAAGCAGTTAAGTCTTCAGTGATGAGGTGCTTTTGGACCACCTTCCCCTTAATGGTATACGCTCATATTCTTGCAGCAGTGCTATAATCATCATGTTGTTTAAATTTGCTTTGCTTACCAGACTTCAAAGAATTTGTGCCTCTTTCTCACTTACAACCTGATTCATAAAATCTATTTCGGCACGTGACAAACTTTAAGCACATCTGCTTTCACTGACTCCCAAGGGATTACTCTTACGATAAGTATCAACCATGCGTTGTAGTAACAGAGATGTAAAGGGGCAGGTAAAGATAGGGTATTTTCAAGTCATCCATGGGAAAGGTTTCCACAGTTTGAAAACATAGAAAATTTGAAGGTTTGGGTTTTTAAGGAAACTTAATATATGTGTGCTGGAATTTTAGCTGTAGAGGTTACTAAGGTTGCTCTTTGTCTTGTTTGTTAATAAATTACAAGAATGAGAATAAAAAGAATGAGAATATTTACAGAAATGTGCTCATTAGAATAAAGTCACCCTTCTTTGCAAAATTTCACCCTTCTGTGTAATAAATATAGCTCAGAAAACAAGGTTAACCTGATTACACACAGTACAACAAACACATTTTAAGCACCACATTGCACCCAGTAGGCAGCTCCAGGCAGAGTACAGACCAAGTCCACACTATCCACTGTTAAAGGAAAGAGGAAATGTAAATAAAAACAACATGCGAACTAAACGTGTAGTGAAAGATCAGGGTGGCCACGATACTGTAACACATGCTAAAGACACACCACCCCTTTGCTTTTGCATGACCATGCGGAGACGTACAACCTGTGCTCCCTCTAATGTGTGCAAGTGATTTGTGTTTGCTCTCCTTTTCTTTGGAACAAAGGCACCAAAAGGAGGGAAGATGGATGCATGGCTCCCCATTTTGCCACAGCACCTCCAAGTACTTGATATCAACTTACTGGAAAGACAGACTGCACACCCTTTGAGAACAATGAGTAGCCCCGAGTGGGGGTAAAACTCTTGGCAAATCAATTTTTCACATATGCCTTTTGTATCATGGGCATTTTGGGACAACGATTTCTTTTGCCTTTATGTTTGCTAGCAAAGTACCTATCTGACCTCTTATTGCTGTAAGAAACACCTGCATACAAACCTCGTCAATAAACAGTCTCACACACTGCTGTTATTTCTGGTTTGAATTTTACACAGCATATTACTAATGTAAGCTGGTTTTGCAGTAATGTGATTTTAACCTGTCTTTTGAGGTTTTTTTCCTTGATTAATGGTAAATTACTGTGAATATTCAATGTCTTTTAGTAGTCTACTTCTACATATTAAAAACAAGATAATTATAGGTAATTCATTTTAACAAAATTAAAAGCTTTCACATGTGCAACTTTCAGCCCAAAGATGAGTTGCATTTATTCCAGTAAGACTACAGATCATGGAAAGGTGCCAGTACTTTTCTGATTGCCAGCTTACTCCTGGTGTTTTACAGGGATTTAATTTTTAATTTTTAAGTCCTTTTATTCAACTTCCACACTAGAGCAACATCGCAAGCTCTTGAAATGAAGCCCAACATCATCAAAATCAACGCAAGTAATTTCTGTTTTAATGAGGCAGTCCATATCTGGCATTCAGCAAATACCCTTGGTAGACTCTGAAGGGGGTGGAGGGGCTTATAAGTTGCTCAAACTTGCCATGCTGACTGGCAAGTGAGCTGGCACCGGCTGCATAAGTGACTACTTCAGCTTCCTGTAAGACCTTCTGTAATAAGATGTATACTGGAATAAAGCCACACTCCGGTTTTCCACCTTTTTAAAGTTTCTTTCACACTCGCCATTCAGCGTGAAGACCTAACCTTCCCATAATTTTTTGCACAGCACTTCCCCATTGATTTCAGGTGGATCGATAAAAAGCGAGCTACTGGCTGGAAAAGATGGGGCTGACTGCCGAGCCTGTGCTGTACTGGCGGAGGACAGGGAAGCCTCTGTTCCCCTGGGAGGCGGCCAGCAATTTAAGGGTACACACCAGAGCCACCCATATCTCCCACAACATTTTAATTGACTTGCCATGAGTTTCCACCACCCTATCTTCCTCTCTGTGGAAGAAATACATCAAAGAAGTCAGTCATGTAAATAACGTGAATAAAAGTTGCTTCTCAGGAGAGACTTGGCAGAAAATAATCCTTTAAGGCCCCCAGCTACTTTTATTTTTACCATGTCATTAAGACTCACATATTTCTGTCCTGGATTACCTAGACAAATACATAGACACCTTCATATGTCATAGTCAGTGTATCTTATTTGTTTGGGATTACTGTGGAGCACAAGAGCTGATCTGTTGAGCTGCTGTGGTTCAAGAGCAGACCTGTTTTTTTCCAGTCTAACCAAAGCACTGGCTATGAGAACACTACAGGATGTCTGGTCTGAAGTTTTCCAGTTCAGCCAGAAAAGATATTCATCAGGAAAGTAAACACATTCAGGGAAATACAGACGTAGGGTACTCCTACTTCTGCCAAACTAGAATGCAGGAAAAGAAAAATCTGCCTTCAAACATATTTCTGCTGGGTAATGTCATAATGTACTATATAATTTTCAGGAAGCAAACTGAATAATCAAAACCAAAACCAAGAATCGGAAGTAGCTGAAGAGTATAAAATGTAATAGATTCAAAACTGATCAATGAAAAAAAGATATGAAATAATTCTCTGCCACAAAACATAATTAAGACAGGTTGCTCAGTAAAATACAGTGTAAGTTTAGACATCTATATGAATCCCTAAAAGATATCAAAATTGTCATCGCTGACGGTGGTAAATCTGACAGAACAATACAAAAAACATCTATAACCCGTAAATAACTTTAGTTATTTGTACATCTTGGTAGAAGCAAAATAGCTGAGACTTCATTACAGCCATTGCAATGTTCTTCAACTATCAATTAGGAAATTATTTATTTCATCAATAAACAGTTGTCAAGAGACCACTCTTTCTTATGAGTCTCCAATTCAGATGGAGTTACTGGCTTTTCCACACGTTTTCTGTGTAATGTGTATTTTAGTTGTCTCCAGATGCAGCAATTGCTTTTAACTCTCATGCTGCACTACGACAGCGTAACAAGTCGATACTGTATGCTTATGCCATGACCTTCTTTGGTTACGTATCTTTACGGTGCAATACTAAGTTTGACCTTACTAATCAATCCTAATTGATGCTATTGATTCATTTGGAAAGAAAAGACACATGCTTCCAAGGGAAGTCAGCCTTGCTAAATAGATCATTTGTGAAAAAATCTCCTAAGGAAAAAAGAAGTGGAAACCCATTGTTTGGGAGCATTGAAACACAATGTGACAAAAACCATTGTAAATATATCACCTGGAACATTATTGCCCTGGAGGGAAGATTAACTTCTCTCTCTTCTCTCCAGCGAGACTAAGCTTATTTGCTATGTATTGAGCTTTGCGCCATGTGCTGTTCAAAGCAACTTTGAGGCAAATCACTTATCACTAATTGCTATCTGTTCACTGTGGTACGAATATGTACACATCAGGTTTTAGGGCACTTTTCCTTATTTCATTTGTAATTTAAATTGACTCTCAAGTGAATAGCAAACATCCCTCTTTAGTTCAGTGACATGCTCTTAATTATTTTTGTAGTTATAAGAGCTATATAAATCAATGTTATTGTTAAGACAAATACCTTTTATGTAAGTCATGGAAAATACTATTACAGGCTAGTCCTCTTTTAAATGTGTGGTTTATTTTCTTAGTATTAAAAAAGACCTTATATTAAAAGCACAATTCAGTCCATTCATAAATTGCAAGCTATGGAGAAAGTTTTCTAAGGGAATTAACTGGATGTTGGGAAAACCCACACACAGATTCAGGGAATGGAAAAGTCCATTTTTCAAGTGCAGGAAGGCCATGCTCTTTTGCTAAAGCAGAATTTAACTGCACAAGTTTGACTAACACACAAGTTCTTTAAGAATCAAGAGAAGACCCATCCTCACAAAGCACACTTCTGAGATCAAACCCCCACCCCACTCATCGAGTTAACTGTCAAAGCAGAATTTAGCTAAAAACAAACAAACAAACAAAAACCACCAAAATACCAACAAAAAAACAACCCATGCTCCATTGATATTTCTGAATATTTATTCCATGTCGCAATGACGAGCTACAGAAAAATCACTATCACTCCATTCACTATTAGGAGTTGATTTAATCCATGGTGGTTCTACAGACCAGAGGAAACATATATTCTACCCCATATTCTCAAGAACCAGTTGCTTACATGCCACTTTACACTAATACGCCCACAGTCACAAGGAAACCAGGCTGTGCTTAGATTATTCATAAAATCTGAAGAAATAACGTTCTGGGAGAAAGAACAAGAGAGAGAGAATTGTGTGAAGGCCATAGATGAAGAAGTGTAAGTAAAAGGAAGACAGGAACAAAAATACACCAACACAGATTAAAAAAAAAAAAAAGTATTCAAATGAATAATGGAAAACTACAAAAAGAAAAGAGCCTAAACCATGTGGAGAGAAAGAGAAAAGAGAAGGAAGAGCTTTGGGAGTCAGTGACTGTCGCTGCAGCGAGCCACCAGGATCTGTCCTAACCCCTCACCCTGGTCCATGCTGTCACTGGAGAGAGTTTATCCATGAGGCTGAAAAGCTTCAGAGGAATGATTTAATGTATTTATTTTTTGGCAAGGTGTGACTCAAAATTAAGTTCCTAACTTCCCAACTAACTGGAGACTGAAATAAGGAGCTGATGTATATTGGGATTTGCTTTCCTGTTCTGTTGCCTTGCTGTGACATTATCTCCCTCATTCTGTTACAATTTAAACGTAAATCTATTTGGGGTGTTTTATGCTAGTAACTCTACAATTTAGTATTGCAATACAGGGAGTCCATTTTAAGCGCTAAGTGCTCCCAAAAGGTATCTGTCATACTGCCACATTTTATTATGCTCAAACATCGGTGAGAGAAGGAAGAGGACGAATGCTCACACATTATGATGCTTTACATCGAGGTTGTTTCCCTGGTTGTGCAGGAAACTGCACAGCTGTGCGGTTTTGAATAAGCTCTCAATTATATTGATATAAATGCCCATAAAAAAAAAGTAATTTTACTTTTAGGGTCATTAATACTGAAATGTAAGGAATTTGATCCAAGTTACATACTCTTAAAGAAACCCAGGTTATTTAAATAGATTTCTTTAAGCACCCCTTTCATCTCACAAAAACCTCCACAACAACATACCTAACTTCATAATTTTCCAGCAGTGCATTTCACAGATAGCTGATATATGGAGGCAGCGCAGCTTGCCTTGAAAGGGTCAGGTAATTCCCCACTGGCCAAGAACTCCTATCATCACAACCAGCTTTTTATTAGTGATTTTAAAATATCATCAGCCATCAGGGTCAGCAGATAATGTTCAGAGTATCCATTTCATTGACAGGATGTACAGAGCGATTTCAACAACATCTCCTTTGACTAAGGTCTTACACTTCTTTGGCCAGAGACAACTTCCCTGCCCCATGCAGCATCACTGCAATAGCTGGCTGATCAAAAATAACAGTAATAATTACATGATCAGCAACATCATTGTGATAGAATATGCAAGATGCAGCTTTTGTTATTTAACACAGACTATCACGTAAGTATTAACATGTAAATAGCAAAGCATTTATCCCACTTGATATGAATGCAAAGTTCTTGGGAATAAAATACTCTGGGTAGAAATTTGTAGTTAACAGAAAGATGAGTTCTGATATTTCTCCCTATAACTGAAAATTCAAATGATATTCCCATTGGTCCACTTTAAGCATACATTGTGGAAAAAAAAAGTTTCTGTATTCAATACACAATCACAAAGCAAGTGTATAAAAAAAGCTGTTGAGAACACTGATCATACCCCACAACTTGGCAGATAGTAGAGTGATAGTGAAGGAAATCTTGGGATATTTATGCAGCTACTTAACCTAAAAAGAACAGTAGTGAAAATTCATCTTTTTTTTCCCTTAAAAGTTGTTTCATGAAGGTCTGTTCAAAACACCAGGTAAGGCAGCATAACAGAAGGTATCGCATAAAAACCAATCACTACGATTAATTTTTTCATAAAATGTAAATAATTGCTTAGAGAAGAAGAAACAATCATAATTTACAACAGGAAAAAAATTCAGTCTATGGTCTTATGACTTCCTTACATGGTATGTTTATCCTATATACAAGTTATAATCCCGTAACCCAAGTTTATTTTGTAATATAAAATGCCTGTGATCACATGCTGCGCTAAATTGTGTGGGATGACCAAGACCTGCAGCATTACTATTGCAAACTAGTTCAGTTTGTACGTTCTTTATCATCTATAGGATGGCAGATGAACTATTTTTCTCCCATACAAATATTGTTGATGAGACCATTATTCAAATAAATTTGGTATTCTGAATTCTTTCTCTCCAACGCAGTTTCATGCCTTCAAGAAATACTCAGTAAAACATAAACAGATTTCTGCAGCCCCCAATTCATGTCTCACATGCTGGGTTGAGCTTCCAGCTCGCTTTGTTTAAGTTGGATTTAGGTGTTTCAGTGCTCACACAGCTCTAAGCAATATCTTCTCATTTGTATGTGTCTGACCTAATTTGATTCCCTTGTTTTTCTAAACCTCAGAGGTAAGATATAAATGTCAATACAAATTAAACTCTGGCCAACGTAAATCTCTTTAGTCTTTTATTTCTTTTTAAAAGCAAACAAAAAGGAAGAAAAGAAAGAAACAAAGAGAGAAGCAGGCTGCAATCTCCTATGACTTCAGTTTGAAAACAACCATTCAACTTAAAATAAATATTATCCTGAGTTTAAACAGCTATATTGCCTTCCACTAATTAGTAAATGTGAAAATGATTATTAATGGTCCAATATGCACAACTGACATTTCCCTATTCTATGAAAATTCTACCTATGTCTTGTAAATACTCAGTCCAGCTTCCCATTTAATGTCTATTGCAATACCTTTAAATTCAACAAATCTGTGGAAGAGGTTTGTAAAATGGCAAGTTTACAGCAATAGTAGATTCAGAGCCTTTAATTTTATTAAGTTTGTGTTTGTTTGTTTTTTTAAATCTAGATTTTTCTATACAGCTAAATGAGCAATCCATGGCATTTTCCAAAATACCTGTGTAGCATTTCAGCCTTCTCACTGTTTGAATGATACACAAAGTCAGAACAATTAAGTATAACAGAAGTAAATAGAGTTTATGATTTCCTAATTTTGAGCAATAGAAAGCCTATCCGTATCTTTCTTACCACAGTAGTCCATGGCTCCCATTTATAAACTCGTGCGATGTATTTAATGCACATTGAGACAGGACGTTTTTTTTATATCACTTCTTCAAATTTTTGTTCAACATCCAAAAAGGCTTGGCAAAACAGCCAGACCATGACAGTGTGAAATTTGGGACTAGCTCTATTCTCTTTTTGCATCCTCCCTCTTCCGCTTAGATCTGCTGCGTTACATCCCACCACACTGCTGTGCCCACAACGGAAACCAGAAACATCCAGTCTTCAGCATTGATTTCTAATGCTTTTTAGCAGCATCTTGCAGTAACTTTTCTTTTTTTTCCCCAAGAATTTAATCACACTTCAGCAGACATTCAGCAAACGTCAGCTGCCATATTAAAAGTGAAAGATATATTATAGGGTTTTTATCTTTATAAAGTTCTATAAAAGCTACATGCAAGATTGCTGCCCAGCTTTTCAATCAGTGCTGATAAATAAAGAGGTATAAAACAACTGCTTTCTGCTTTATAGCTTACAGTCTCTGGATTTCCTAATAAATGAAAATGAAATGGCCATGCCGGCAAAGGGCACGACCTTCATTTCTGACTCTCCCTAGTTTCAACTATGAGGTGAAAGCTCTTCTAAATCAGCCTAGCAGTGCACACCCTGCTCAGAGGTACAGAAATCCCCAACTCTGCACTCCTGAAAACTCCTGATCCTCCTGCTTTCCCCTCACCTCCCAGCTAGCATTTTAACAATAACCACTGCGGCGTATCCAGAGCCGCACACGGTTAAATGTCAGGGCTGTTCGTAGTTCCAGATTTACTCATGACTTTAATTTTTGTTTCTTGGCACTGGGCGAGGAGGAAAGAAAGGAAATGGATAAAAATATACTCTTAGCAACAGATTTTTCAAAAATACATAAATAACATTCATTGCTCAGAAAACATTAAAGAAATTACATTCTACAGCAAACTGCTAGTAGTAGCCTGAAACAAATCCTGCTAATTGTACCTTTCAGAAAAAAAACTGTGGTTAAGATAATTAATCAGCTAGGAATATGTTAATCTGGCAAAGAAAGCTGTCAACTGAAGGAGAAATTTTTAGAGTGGCTTATGAGCCAGAATTCTGACAGTGTGTTGGTTTTGGCCGAGACAGAGTTAATTTTCTTCATAGTAGCTAGTATGGGGCTGTGTTTCGGATTTGTGCTGGAACCAGTGCTGATAATTGAGGGATGTTTCCGTTACTGCTGAGCAGTGCTTACCCAGAGCCAAGGGCTTTTCTGCTCCTCACCCCACTAGCAAAGAGGCTGGGGGGGCACAAGAATTTGGGAGGGGACACAGCCGGGACAGCTGACCCCAACTGACCCAAAGGATATTCCAGACCGTATGACGTCATGCTCAGCTTATAAGGCTGGGGGAAGAAGAAGGAAGGGGGGGACGTTGGGAGTGATGGTGTTTGTCTTCCCAAGTCACCATCAGGCGTGCTGGAGCCCTGCTGTCCTGGAGATGGCTCAACACCTGCCTGCCCATGGGAAGTGCTGAATGAATTCCTTGCTTTGCTTTGCTTGTGTCCGCGGCTTTGCTTTACCTATTAAACTGTCTTTATCTCAACCCATGAGTTTTCTCACTTTAACCCTCCTGATTCTCTTCCCCCATCCCACCATGGGGGGAGTGAGCGAGCAGCTGGATGGTGCTTGGTTGCCAGCTGGGGTTAAACCATGACAGACAGCTAGAAATGTTTCATAACATTTGCCAATATTTGAGGACAGGCTAAAGAAAAAAAAAAAAAAACCTTAAACCTATCACCAACAAAATAAGACAGGGGAAAATAATATATATATAAAATATATATTTTTAGCACCATATATATATATATATAAGCACTATATATATAGACACACACACTAGACATTTAGTGCTAAAAACCAGGATTCCAATGTTCCATTATTGTCATTTTCACTGGAGAAACCACATAACCCCTTTGTGCCTCAGTGTATCATCTGAAAAAAGCAAGGATAATAAGTGTTTATAAACTTTGAAGTATGCTGGGAGACTTCAGTGTCTAGAAATCCGCAGAAATCTAGAGAAAAAGCAACTGGTTAGCAGTTACAACAAACAACAACAAACTGCACGTTCCCTGATGTGACCTTACACTTAAATCTTTTAATAAAATCCCTACTGCTATTTTCTTGTCTCAGGTTCCAGCTCCTCCGTTCTGTCCTGCATCCCATTAGGAGCAGGGTGGTTCAAATTGGTCATAGATTTAGTGATTTTTCTGCTCTTTATAGAGCAATAAAAAACAAAACAAAGTTTACTCTGAATAATGAAAACTCAGAATAATCGTGCCTGTGACGGGAATACTTGCCACTGTAGTTAGTTATGTTGAAGCCAACCTTACCCTTTAGAACACCAGAGTTTCTAAGTGGGGTGGGATAGCCCAGGGGAAAAACAAACAAACAAACAAACAAAAACCCACAAACTAAACAAACAACAAAACCTCAAAACCCACAAACCGCTCCACACAAAAAAAGACCAAAAAAACAAACAAACAAACAAAAAAAACACAACCCACCACCATCAACAATGCAAAACCAAAGCCTTGAAAAGCATTCAATCTGTATAGGCTGATGCAAGCAGTCAGAGTCAGCAGCTGTTCCAGAGTCTATAAGCACCTTGTAATACAATCCTAACTCCAGAAAAGAAAGAAGACAGAAATGCCAAAGAAATTTCAATTTTCCTCTCAAACTCTAAGGAGATGTAACATTTATAATTACCATCATGATACTAGCAATTCAGAGTCCCTGTAAATGCAGACTCTAGGATACCAGGATTAAAAACCTACAGAGAAACATCCTGAAGAGGATGAAACCATTTTGGCATATACACTACACAAGAAGAAATTATGAACATTTGAGAGTAAACAGAAAAAATACAGAAAAGCACTAGCAAAACATCAGCTAGTCACCTTGGTGTGGTGATAGTCTCCATATATAGAAGTATTATCATCAAAATTACACTTGTACATTCTAATTGATCATTTTTTATATAATACATAGTTATGAATTATCATCTGTCATCATAGACCGATAAAGAAAAAGTGTCCTTGGACCACACTTGGCCCTTGCTAAAACAATACGTGTTACAGTCTAAAGACTTGAAAGAGACAAAATTTGTACTGAAATGCAGTACATTTACAGTATATTTACTGGACTAGTAAATATAATTTTGGGGGGGGGAACCTAACAAACAAATAAAATGTAGAGCTTTTTTCAGACAGCTTGTATATACAATGCTAGCTTGTATTTTCTATCTATATCAATCAAACAAGAGACATTGCCTATCCCTACAAAATGTGACAGTTTTCAGCCTTATAACCGCAGAATTAGTGAAGATGATGTTACATAGTGACAGTGTCACTTCATTTTACTTCCTGTGAAGAAAAAAAAGACTAAAAATACCTTTGGATACCCATGCATATTTAAGGAGTTCCATAGACTTTTAGTTATTCAGTGCGATATATGAAGTATTTGTACTCAAGGCTAATAAGATCATCAGGGGAATAACCAATAACGATTAAAAGTCAGAAAACAAAATTTACAACACTGAATGGCACTCAGGCTGAAGTGATCTGGCACATTTAGGAAAGATCACATACCAATTAACTAGCATGTTTGAAGAGTTTATGGAAATATGCAGTTCTGTTTCTTAAAAGGTAATAAATTTCATGTGATTAACAACTGGTGTATTTGCCTGTGTACATTTTACATGACACCCCCCCCCTCCAAGAATTACTATAGGATCTATAGCAAAACTGAAAGACTAATGAAGAAAATCAATAGCTTCTAAATTTAAAAAAAAATAAAATAATGGATAATAGATGAGACAGAGAGACTAATGGGTTGGATTAAGTAAAAGATTCGCATTGGTACAAGCATAAAGCAAAGGAAAAAATTTACTTCAATTTATTTTACTCCAATCTAAAAGCAGTAATGTAGATCCATAGAAACAAAAATTACTCAGACTGGAGCTAGGTCAGTGCCAAGCAGCACTCACGTAACAGGGAAATGCTGATTAGAGAAAGAGTATGAAGGTCATGTTCTAATTGAAGACTAATTGATCCCGGTCCAGTGGAATCAATGAACTCTTTACCATTGACTGCAGTGACAACAAACTGCAAAACGCATCCGTTGTAGCTTCTGCTCTCAGGGCACACATCAAACCTCACAGGCCTGTAACAGTCGCTTCTTACAGCTGATGCGACGAGCAATGGCAGTGGTAGAAAGCCAACCATAAATAACATGCTCATCGTGTATCACACTACATAGTTTGACTTAGTAAATATCACAGAACTGTGAGGTGCAAACTTCCTGTCAAATCCAGGATATGGCATTCATTTCGGAGTTTTAAATGAAGAATCTACAGAATATATAAAAAAAACAAAACAAAACAAAAAACTATATGTGCCATCAACAAAATGAGGTGATACAGTAAGTAAGGAATGATTCATTGGTCTGATGCACACAAAAATTCAGAAGTTATCTTTGATGCAAGCTGGGCCATTATAAGAAGTGCCTTTTAAATGATATATTTTTATTCTAGATCTCCCATACGTTGGCATACTCATAAAAGACTTGGTTTAGGGCTGCTTATAAAGAAACCATTAGTCACTTCTAGCCCTATTACCAGAACTGTTACACTTTTCCCCCCCGGTGTAATTACTATACGATCTATCTCTTGCTCCTCCAAGTGTTGATTTGACTGTGACTAAAGTTATTTTCTGAACACATGGATGCCACTGAAATGAAGTCATGTTGTATGGATGAGTTTGTTGCTTTTGTTGCCTCTCTCAGTGAGTCCACTTTATTCTTTTACTTCATTCCTGGTGACAATTTGTGGTGCAGCTGGAGGTGTATTTAGCCACCACCACAGGTCTGTCAGCCATTACACTTCTAAAGAAGAACGCCTCCAGCTTTCAAACTCCAAAGGGAAACAAACTGAGCACAGACTTTTAGGAACTGCCCACTGACAATAAAGTTAAGTTAACACTGCATTGGACAATAAGTGTATTTCACACTGCATGCAGTGACACTGGAAGCACTTTGGCTATTATAGGAGTGTTCTATGTCTGCTAGTGCTCCATCTATCGATAGAGATTATTTTTACTGTATCATTGTGTTTTATCTTTTTCTGATTTTCTGTCACTGCAGAAAGAAGTCGCAATAAAGGCTATTTCAGATCCAAACTCAGAACAGGGAAAAGTGCAATTTCAAAGAACAAACAAACAATAAAACCCCAGCACTGCACTGCAGCCATCCTAAGCTGAACCATTCCCACCCATACAGTCTCCAGTCTCTTCCCTAAAGTGCAATCCTCTGCAAGGAGTTCTGAGCTACTAGAGACTCTGCTGGTAAAGCCACACAAAGTGGATCACCATGCAGAGACCTGTCAACTCAGATCACGCATGAAGCAGAATAGCTGTGGTCATGGTGCTGCACCCACCATGACAGTCTATGCACACTGGTGGGACCTGGCTAGCCTGCAGAAATCACAAATCTTTCTCCATTCCCACTCCCATCTCTTTCACTCCCAGGATAAAGGAAACGAAACCTGTTTGAGGTCTCTGTTCCCACAGTGTGGACATGGAGTTTAAGAGGGCCAGAGCCTGTTTTTTCATGGGATATGGTTCAGTGCTGCCAGGAGAAGGGCAGCCTCCCGCTGCCCATCTCCTTCTCCCTTTGCAGCTCTGGCCTCAGGCTTCTATCTGCTCCCTTCCTCCAAGACACTGGTACTTGCCAGATCTTCCACTGAATCAGTTAACTTGCAAGGCCCACAGGTAAATATCCATTAAAAAAAAAAAAAAAATTACTCCCATTTCAGCAAGTTAAATCTGCTCATGGAGCAGCTTGTTGGGAATTGGAATGAGTTCAAAATAATTGGCGGGTGCATGGCCAGTGTCCTGGCAAGAAGAGGAGGGACAGGATGGGACAGCAGCAGAGGTAAGCAGCTGCAGGCTCTGATATCCCATGCTACATTCCCACACAAACGAATGTGTGATTGATAACAAAACTCCAGCACAAACGAGCATTTCCCTGCATTTCATTAGGTATCAGCAACAGTATTCAGTTTTTCTGTGGAAACATGGAATCCACATCTCAGAACCATAACTGAAAGTTACAGTGAGTCCGTATAAAGCATTCAGTTGGCAAGTATAAGTGTATCTCTAATCAACTGCATAAGGCAGAACATGCATATCTTATTCATTTAACCACTACATCAAATCAAAAAGTTTAACATTTTTGCAAATATTTTCTTAAATATCCCCTAAATAAAACACTAAATGCACCCATGAGACACATAAGTTTCAGTGATTACAATCAGTGCATTCAATAACGCTGCTGTTTACTTAGGTTCTAAAACATGAGGGTATTTTATTTCTGTATTTGTTTCATTTTTTCTGTCTCTGTTGATTATTGGACAATTACAACTACTTCTACTCCCATATTCCAGTTATTATCCTTAATGGTGACACTGAGATAATGAAATCACCAACAAAATGTAACAATAAAACAAAAAAATTAATGTATTCAGATTTTACTACTAATTCAACATGAAAACAAGAATGTACATTTTAAGTCTTTTTGACAGAAACATCTCAATTCCATCAGAATTGGTAGTTTTGGAGCTCAATATATACAAGATGCAAATTTCTGTGTCCATGTTTCAGGTCAGCTCTATATAGCATGGTCCTTGGCATCTCCGGTTTGCATGGAAAAGGCTGCAGTGCCCCATGTTCTGGTGGAACAGAACTGGTTGAAACAACAGGAAGAAACATGAAGGAGTTGGAAGACAACAAGAAGAAAATAACCAACCTCAGGCACAAATAAATAGAGACATTTCCAGCAAACTCTTTTAAAACTAACATGTTCCTAAGTGATTTCAAAATACCTGTTTTGAGCTGCTAAGAAACAATCAAAAGAGGCGATATTCCAAACCTGGGATGTAGTGTTTATACGGAGTCCGCTGTTCACCCTCCAAGAGCGTAGCCATTTCTGGAGGGACCAGGGCATGCAAATGTATGAGCTCTGATTCCAAAACCACAGCCAGATGTTGTAGACTTATCATTAATATCACATGGAGAGGTACTGTTTGCAAAACAATTTCATCCCATAATCTCTTGACTGATGCTTGAACAGAAGCCTGGTTTGCCAACTGGCAGCAGGTTGGGAAGGCTCTTGAGCAAATCAGCGTGTTGCTAGCCCTCACTAATGCAGCACACTCCATTCTCCCTTCCCCGCCCTCAGCGCAAAGGGGCAAACATAAGCTTTTTCTGGAAACAACAAAACCATTTCAGATTTCACACCCTTCTTCATATTTCCACCACTGTCTCTGAGGTCTTCCTCCCCAGTGCATCACAAATTCTGAATACGTTACAACATGAGGATGGCTCTTTCTAATGTGCAGTGTACCAAATCTCTCTTTGAAAGCAGCCTCAGCCTTCCTACTGCTATTCCACAGCTTGCCCTGGTTTACTTTGCCTTTAACAGCCAGTATTTTTCAAGTAGTTAAAGCTTTCCCAGGCCTCTGTGGACAGCAGCTAAGAAAGAACAGGGAGTGGAACCTGCTATACTTTATCTCCATCCTGTTCTTCATTTGAGGGTAAGCTTTTTTGATTTTATATACCAGACGGACTGTTGAAACTTGTTTCTGCATGAGGTTATAATTTCTTTTACACAATAGTGTCTATGTTCAGGTCCTATTGGTTAAAGGAAATTACTGTGTGCCCTTTCTATTTTGGTGGGTAACTTTAAAACTACTTTTGTTTTCTCCTCCACAACCTTCAAGCAACAGTAATACATAAATAAGACCGCTTTGTTTTGGAAAAGCTACCCTCTTGAATAAACTCACTAGACTTTATTGTTTTGGAACAAACTATAGGATCTACTCCCAGGCAGGATTTTCCTTTTTTAAATCAATGTCCTTTCCCTTTTACTAAATGATAGCTGTAAGTGATATGAGTATAGCAAAGCCACTAAGGTTATACTTAATCCCACAGGTAAAGCATTCAAACTATGAATTTTAAAAATGAAAGATGTTAATTGCATTGGAATAGTAAGTTTTGTCTGAATCTAGTACAATTGCCACTGAAACAGAATTCCTGAAGTGGAAAAAAAAAAAAAAAAGTTGACTATTATTCTACTTGAAAATGTTTTGAAAGCAATTCTGTAAAAGGAATTCCTCCAAAAACCACATGGTTTAATACCTATGGTATTAAGAAGTATAATATGATCCTTAATATTTTTTTCATTTAGTAGGATCAATTCCTATTCAAAGATTTAACCTCTGTGACACAGATACTGTATTACAGGAAACGAATACACTAAAAAGATACATGAAGGGAAAAAGCCAGAGGTTGAAAATACTACAACTCAGCTCGCATTTTACAACCTTTTTTGTTCCCACTTTACATCAAGAAAAGCTGTTTGTTACCTAACCACCAATGATCCTTCTTCCCCTCACCCCCCAAAACAAAATTCTATCACCTACAGCCACTAGAAGAGCGGGACTTGGGCTTTCAGTCTCAGAGGCTGCAGGCACGGCAGCTGCTGGGAAATGGTGACCATCAGTAATCGCCCCCAGCAGAGATGCTGTCGGGGTCCGAAGCAGCACGGCAGCCTCCATGAGGCTCTGCCTCACCAGCCCAACTAGTGGCTTGGCTGCCCAAACTATTCTCAGGAAACTGAATTTCAAATCTTCCTTTGGTCCATTCCCATCCCCTTACCCTGGCAGGGCAGGATGAAGGGGAAGGCAGGATCAAGAGATAGCATCTTTTAATTTAAACGAAGGTAAGTCTGTCATAACCTGAAACAAGAATAGCAGAAAGTGAACTGAGGTGCTGAAGCAGGTGAAAGGCCGTTTATGATTAACAAGAACTTGTATTTTTCATCTTTCCATAACTTTAATTAAACCACAAAAAAGCAGATACAAAATACAGTCCTTTACTTTGTGGGATTAAGATGAAAGCACGTTTCTGCTTTCATTCACAATTCAGTGCCCTAACACCACACCCCCACAATACCTTGTCTTTCAAAAACTGTCCCAGAACACATCAGAAGGGTCTAAGCCTGAATCTCCCCTTTCTCCTACTCCGCACGCTGCCCTACGCAGCATCTTTGAGCAAGGTGCAGCAGGCAATCTCATTCTGCTTGCTGGCACTGCTCCGTTTTACATACGTAATATTCACTGGGTCAGCATCAAAAAAGCATTTTGAGTCAAAAATCACATTCAAGAACCAGCCGGTCAGGACATTCAGCTAATGACGACTGCCTCACTTGCAGTCCTGCTCCATTGAATGCCAAATACCTAATCCACAGCTGCCACCAGTATTTCCTACATAACCCAATCAGTCACGCACACTCCGCATAGCAGAGCACGGTTCCTTGGAAAGCATAAGCGGCTGGTGGAAACTGCCAGTTTGAGTGACAGCTGAGCTGCTTGTTGAAGAACTAAAGCCTGGACTTACACTTCTTAAGTGACAGGCATCTGTCTTAACTCTGTGGATGTAACCTTTAATTGTTCCGGTGTCTGGCAGCCCAAGCGGACAAGAAAATGGCCATGTAAATGCCTTGCTCAACCACAGCGTATTCCCACCAAACACCACGCTGTACACGAGGAGCCTGTGCTGTGGATGACATTGTGAAACACAGCATGCCAAGCATGAAATAATCAGAGAATTTCACTGCCGGTTTGAATTGTTAACCTGTAGACAACATAAAAAGCGAATTCTGGATACCCGGGCAAGTGCCTTGCCTCAGGAGGTAGAACAGTCTCTACTAAAAGCAGAGGAAGAGCTCCAGTTGTAATTCTGGTAGGAGAAAAAGCAAACAGCTATTCTCTGGAGGTAATGCTCTCCCTACTGTTCCCTTTTTATAACCAGAGAGATAGGGAACTTATTCACACAGCATAAGAAAGAAAGATGTGCTAAAAATGTGAAGCTAAAGTTACAGAATGCAAACCTGTAAGAACACTTAGATCCTACGACCCATTATGGCCTAGTGCTGCAAGCAAAACTTAGCTTTTCCCATTTCAATCTGCCATTAGTTCTGGAGCCAGGACACCAGCTTGTGAGAGAAAGCAATTTTTGCAATAACTTTCTTTTCCATTACATTAGGCTTTGCATTTCTTCAATATAAAAAGAATGAGTGATGATACAGGAGAATTTCTTTTGTGAACCTGAGGTTTCTTCATTGTACTTTGAACACCAACACCTGGGAGATCTGCATAAAAAGTACAGGAAAAATACAGTCCCTCAAGGGAATTTAGATTGCAAATTACTGATGTGCTAATAAGATTCTTTATGTACAAACAGGAATAAAGAAAGAAACAATACAGGCAATTTCAATAGGATACATACAAACAGACAAAATTAAATAACGCTGTGGGAGTAATCCTTTGTAAAAGACATACTTTAGGGCATTTTATTTCTCTCCACTTAAACAAATGAATTGAGTAATAGAAAATCAGAATTACACCTTTTTTTTTTTTTAGTTTAACTAATGCCTCATTTTTTTAATTGCTTAAAGAGTCTAATTATTCCAAAAGTACCTACGCAATCAACTATGCTATAGCTACAAAAATTCATCCTAGTATATTATGTTAGAAAGTTCTGCAGACATATCAGCTAAAATATGAAAGCTAAAAATACAAAAATACGGAGGAAATGCTGCTTTTAATTCCGCCGAAACATGCTATATGTGTAGATGTGAAGCTACTGAAAACCTAAAAAAAAAAAAAAAAAAAAAAAAAAAAAAAAAAAAAAAACCAAAAAACCAAA
>JANXJC010000001.1:48488915-48581519 GCA_027564655.1 Leptodon cayanensis
ATGTGTAGATGTGAAGCTACTGAAAACCTAAAAAAAAAAAAAAAAAACAAAAAAAAACCACAAAACCAAAAGCACATACCTGTCCTTTTTTACTCTAGTTTCTCAGCTCTGTTTTTTCATTTTAGTTTATCAAACCTGCTCATAAGTAGTTTTGGCTTTATATTAAGAATACTTAATCCCATAATAGCTCATGGGCTCAGGATACTGACCATATACACTCATTTTTAGTTTTTGTGGCATAGGGCAGGCACCTATTTCCAATCTAAGCAGCACAAACCCTGCAAATACTTGGTCTTCTGAGGAGCATATTGCTGGGATAGAAATAATGATAAGAACAGGTTCTATTTTGGTAACGGAAAGGAGTTTCAGACAAAAAAAAAAATATTTGGAAAAAAGAAGAAATCACACCCTGTAGTTAACACCAGGTAGAATCTGATGCACAAGTTCAAGGAGGGCAGCCCCCCCCCCCAACTCCAAAAACCTGAGATGTTTCACCTTGCTGTAGCCAAACTCTTCTGTCTTTTTACTTTTAAGTAAAATTAAGCATTTTTTTTGCATTAAACATTAAAAAACGGCCAAAGAATAAAAAGCTGACAATGGAGTTTTTTTAATCAATACAAGTGATTTAGGTTGTCTGTTTGCATCACAGAAGAAAAACAAGAATAAAATTATTTACGGTGGTCTTGTGATAAATTTTTATTTTAATTTCTGTTTTAATGTTCTTGTGATTCCAGAAAGAAGTGATGGCAAAGTTGACAACACATTTCAAAACTACAGAGGAGTTTTAATTTCTGAACTGATGTTTCAGTCACTGGCTGTTAGATAAAATCCAACTTGCCAATTCTAAGAGCAGTAAGTATTTCTTTAAAAAAAAGGTTTTCTTCTTTTTCTATATGATTTCAATTTTTAACTCCTTGGAAGAGTGTAACAATGAGTAAGAATCTATTTAATTGGAAGTTTAAAAAGAATGGATACATTTTATATGTTACATAAATCAGAGCAAGAGATTAGAGTTGTTCTCTACAAGGCTTTCTTCCAATTTCCAAGGGCTTGAAAAGATGGAGTTTTCTAATACATAAAGTTGTGAGAAACCATCTGACTTTGACAAAAAAATTATTTTTTTTAATCCTGGGAAATTTTAGAAGAGAAATAACTTCTAATAATATAAGAAAGTTAGCATAGCACAGCACACTAAACTATGGGCATACAGTCTTTCACAGCACCAAGAAAATGATCGCTTAAAAAAAACCTTCAAACACTTAGAATTTGTACATAATTGTACTGTAGGTATCATCACAAGTATAGTGCATAGAGTTAAATGCACATTTACCTTGTTGTGGTTTCTTTTTGTATCTTAATCTATTAGATACGATGACGATTACAACAAAATTACAACGAGGCGTTATGGCAAATGCTACTAAAAAGCCACAGCAATATGAAGGGTCAGCCACAGTAATTGTAAAGAGTTCATACTATATGTAAGGAATCTAGTCCCATATATTTTGTTAAATTATTCTAATAGGACAACTGAAAAATGCATTGTGATCAAAGGAATTGACCTCAAAATCCAAGTTTTCTGATGACAATCTCTTTCCCAGTCCTCCCTTTTCACATACAGAATTAATTTGGATGCTTTACATAAAGATGCTCTACCAACTCACTTACAAACATGCTGCACTTCGCTGTTCTTCTCTACATACTTAGGGCTGATGGGTGAGCATCTTCCTCCAATTTATTGCCCCCCAAAAGTTTGGCGGTTTCCCCCCTTTTTAAATCAAAACACAATATTAAAAAAAAAACAAAACTGTCAATTATGGTTAAGTACCTGGTATTATTTTCCTAATTATTTTCCACAATTCTTCAACAACTTGTAGCCTCATACCATTGCTATTAATCAGTCATAATACCAACTTAAAAATTTGTATGTAAAACTGATTTCCTATAGATACCAGAACTGCCAGCTAACTAAAGGTTATCCACACCATTTCCCACAAAAATATATTTTTGGTTCCTTAACCAAATACTGCTTGCACTTTTTCTCTCTAATAAAGAGCAATTATCTTGGTAGAAGGAAGGCATCTTTGCTAGGAAACAGACTTAAAGGGCTTGGAGAGATCAGTTTTCTGAATTCACAGCCCTAACTTAATGCTGGACTGAAGATTTTTTCTTTCAACTCCCTCCCAAAGCCATGTTCCTTTTTTTCTCTTTTTTAGTCTCTGGAGTACCCTCCCATTTCAGCATCCTGTTCTTTTTATACCTCCTTTTATTTTTTGGAGGTGGGAGGGGGGGGGGGAGAAAAAAAATAGCTATGCAGCAGTGGAATTTCAACAGCTACTAAGCACATGAAAGAAAAGAAATAGCAAGCAACAAGGCAAAAGTTAAAGAGTTTTAGTATTTGGCTCCCCAGCTACTCAGGACCAACTGATGTTTGCCGTTGGTTGGAAGAGCAAGAATTGACCGCGGCAGTCAGTGGCAAGAGGGAGCCCGAAGCCGCCCATTCCCTTCGAGATGTTCAACAGCCACAGGGAGCTCGCCGACATGAAATCTTGGCAGAAGCTATAGTGGCAGCTCAGGATTCCCATACAAGCTACACAATTGCTCATTTGCCTCCCTTGTCTGAGTTCAATATCGCTCTCCCAGTGCAGTATTACTCTTCTCTACGGGAATGCTGAGAACTTTCACTGTTCAAAGGCAGCGATCGACACGAAGGTCAGCTTCTTGTCTAATGCACCCTTATTCTTAAAATGAAACTTAGTGTTCACTTTCTCTGACTTTTCATGGGATGGACAGGGACTTTATACATTATTTAATAGGAATTTTAGAATGAAACAGTAACTCCCCAAGGCTCCTCCAAAAAGTACAGGAGATTAAGGAAACAGCAGACTAAAGCTGGAGGTGCTAAAAGTGCCTTTCACAAAAACCAGCAGGCTTTATGTCCGTCTGCACTGTTGCTCAGAGAAACAAAATTTCTGATGTATTTTCCATTCTGTTACATAGCTTTTGTGTGCACTTTGCTACATAATTAAGAGATCCAAAAGCACCGTGTCACTGGTTTCAATAGAATTTAGTTCAAAACCATTCTTGGCCAAAATACCCATTATACCTAATAACAATATTCTGCCTTCTATGCTACAACATACTGTAAACAATGAGTAGCTATAATTAGCAGGTGAAAGTCTAGACACGAGTTAAAATTAATGTTTGGTTAACATGGCACTGTAGCTTTAGATGATGTATCACTGCACATGTATAATAGTAACTATTGTTACAAAAATTCTGTACCAATCAATTTAAAATAACCTTGTAAAGTTTAATTGCTATCTAACATGAGTAATGCATTGAACAAATGTCAGATCCTAGTAAATGTGTCTTTTATCATAAATCAGTATTTCAACATACAATAATTATCCCATTAATGCTAAATGAAATGCTTATTGAGTGTATTTAGCATGCACTGTACATGGTTGAAATGACCAGGTAGATGTAATAATTTCCTGACAGACATATTTAAAAAAAAAAAAAAAAAAACACCAAAAAAAACCCCACCACTTTGAAATGCAAATTATACTTGTTAAATAAAAGCACTATACAGAAGATAATTTTTAATAGATGCAAAGGCAGAGTGTCCTAAGTTCTCTTTGACAGTTTCTGAATTTAATAAATAAAAAACACAGTAGTAACCTTCAGTATCTTCCTAAAATAAGAAGGCTCTATGCTTCATTTGGTTTTAGGTCTGTCTTACAGCATAAAGAATGGAGAACACATTGTTGACAATTTACCTAACTTAATACATCCCAGACATGCCAAGTATGTTGTAATAAATAGCTTCAACTACCTTCTGCTCATCTTTTTGTTATAGGACATGACAAAGGGATTTGTAGATTAAGTCTTCAACTTTATTTATGATACTTTATGGACTAAAGCTGAAAAGGGCACTTAAGAGTGAAAAATACAATTAAAAGGTAAACAAATGGCAAAACTATATTTTACATTGAAAATATCTAAGGTTTTAGAAAGCCTTTAAAGAAAGCTCAATATTGTTATGATCACTGAGCAATGCCACAAATAACTTTGATCATCTTGCTTTCTTTCTGAAATATGTTTTTATAGATCCTGTCTACACAAGAAACACACATGTAAGTACACTACTGTCTCAGTCTGGTATGCTGAGGGAAGAAGTCCTTTGCTGTCACACGTAAGAGGAAACTAAGATAAATATACAACTGTACCAATAAGCCACTTCAATATGCTCTGCACAACACTGCTTTAACATTCTTCATGCTCAGACAAACACAGAGACTCCCACAGTCAGATTAAAGGGACACCACCAAAGCTCCAGTTTCCTCCTCCCTTTCCGTTCCTAAGCTCAAATCCATCACATGTTTTTCTTGTGTAGGTTTCAAAATGAGAACTCATCTTCACATTCTTCTCTTGGTAAATCACTATGGCATGAGTACCGCATCTTTTTGAATCAGTTTTCCTGCAGGCCACCACAAAGACTGCAACAGCTTCTTTTAATAATTTTATGCTGCCCGCGATCAGTGAAAGAAATGCATGCATCTCTATTTGCTACCTTGGAAATAAAATACTTTCTAAAAAGCTTAGAAAAGCTTAAGAGTGTGCCTCCTGGTTTGTTAGCAATTTATGTACATCAGTAATAACCATTATCATTAAATCATAACCATTAACCATGAACATTAAATGCTCCTTATCCTCATCCTCTATAACATGTTAACCAATCATGCATCATGAAAAAAAAAAAAAGTTTTTCAACGCTTTTGATATATTTTGCACAATATATCACGTAGGTCACCTCATGTTGTGAGGCACCTTTTGCCTGATATAGAGAGTAAGGAGTTGTCCAAGTTAGTAGGCAGATTAATTTACTTTACCTGTTACAAACTGCAGGTGCTTCCCAATCATCTCATTAAAGCAGTGGTTCCTAGCTGACAGTTTTAACAACCCTGTATCCCCAAAACTGTCACATGAATCTTGAAGTAAATAATGATTACAAGAGAGAAAGAAATATGTGGACTGGAATATTAGTGAATAAACTTCACTAAATTGTGACTGAATTCCTAATACGATCGATAGTTTAATTATCATATCATTCTGTCACTAACATGACAGAAGCCTGGCAGTTGTTCCAAAGCCATCATCTAACAAACTGCTGATCCAGAATCAACACAGATTTGAAATCCAGAGAAAGAAATCCAACATGTTTACGTAAACCTATAAACAAATATAGATGGGATAGATGCCCACCTGCCAAATATGAAGTCATCATAGGCTCTACTTTTGCCCACTATTCCTGACATTCAATATACTTTGTTCTTGTCTCGTATGTGTTTAGAACATGTTGAATACTTGAATTGTATTGCACTGAATACTTGAATTATAGGCCATTTTATAAGGTAAGTATCACTGTAACCTTCTAATTTGAAGTGCAAAATAAAACACTTACTGGAAAAACATTGACCAACTGTTTTACTAGTTCTGTTTATTAAAGTTTCGAGAAAAACAAACAAACAAACAAAACACCATCCTGCCGTAAAGAGAAGTACTGCTTATAGCAACAGTATAGGAGCAAGGTACATTTGCACAAGGAACCTGTGCAAGGAATGGAAATAGTCCCCGTTTGTCTAGCCAAGCGCATGTTTTCAATGCTGCTTTTCCCTGTCTCGGTTCATAGAATTCAGTGCTTTTTTGGTAGTTACGCTGCTGACTGAGGCTATGGGTACAGGTAATCAAATATTACCTTTTTTAAAAATCCCCAAATATGGAATTTCTTCAAACAATTAAGTGATTGTGACTTACTCGCAAAATAACTGGTCACCAAGAGATACAGCCATTCTCAAAGCTACTAGTCTGCTAATTCAAGCTCAGAAACTGTTTTAACCTCAGTGGTAGCTCAGCTTCTCTAACTCCCATGCATAGCAACACTACAGGTTTCACACCATGCTTTCCTGTCCGTGTTCTATTAGCACTACACTAACACACCATTCAAAGTGTCCTTTGTTTCTCTACCCACAACGTTCAGTATGTACTTCACCTGTGGTACCATTATAAACCTTCTTCAGAATAACCTACCACTACAAGAGAGATTTTTTGTATGTATGTATATATGTTTCAGTGCGTATGTGTGTATGTCAATCTTTATCTTAATTATCACCTTTAAAAAAGGTAAAATGCTCTATCTTTTAGCTATATCTACGATGTGATATCTGTGACATCTATGAACAGACAGAACTCCACACAGGTTATACAGCTATTTTTTTTAATGTGAGATGATTTTCATATATGTAGATCTTCTCCAGTAGATATTTATCAAGCGTCAATGGGCTGATAAACTGATGATAACACTACTCACCACAAAAGCTGATGCTATTCTTTATTTCACCTTACTATTAAAAAAAAAAAAAAAAACAAAATGCACACAATCTTTTTCCTTCACTATTGAACAGAGACAATCCTTGAAATAATAAAACATAATATATTTTTATCTTTAAAATTTCTCTTCTGGATAGATCTATAATCTTTATGTGCCACTTAGCATTTTAAAACCAAGCAAAGGTTATTTTATTGCACCTATTTACGTTTCTTATTTTCTATTCATGTAACAACACGTTTCACAGATTGAAGCTGAAAATCATTACTGAAGATGGGTCTATCTAAAACATTTTTTATTCTCTCACAATTCCTGGAACTTTTCAGAGCGGCGTTAGCATGCGAGAATCTGTATATTTAAAACTCTCTGGGAAGAATGTGAGAGTGGTTGTTATTTTATGCTAAAGCTAATATTGCAATATACGGGTCACATTTTTAGAGCCACACCTAAACAACCTTTCTTCAGACCCTTGATGGCTGAGTGATTAAAGAATAACATTTGTATCTGTATAACTTTTTTCTAATGGCAAGGCTGAAATAGAGCCCATTACAGGCTATGCTGTCTCTTAAAATATGGGGTGAAAATTCTGTTAAAAGAGCAAAAAGTTTCCAGTTAACTCACATTAGAAAAACAAACTATGAAACTCAAGGACTACTGCATTCCATTTAAGCATGAAAACAACAATGAGCTATATTTCCCCTGTGTTACAGAGTACAAAAAGAAAGTAGAAACATGGAAGAGTTCAAAGTAATGCAGACTGAAATGAGGAATGACACTCCTTATGAGTGAATTAGCCCTTAAATAATAAATAAATAAATAAATGCCAAACTTAAGGACTACAGTTCACATGGATGGACAGCACTGATTAACACGTTGGAGGTAAACCAACATTAAATCAAGCTACGCTGAGTGCAAGGCAAAGCCTATGTGCCCCCAGCCTTATACCTGAACATGTAACCAAGGAGTGCAGTTACCCCTCATCTCAAGGCAACCTCCACTTAAGCAGGGGTCCATGCAGCACTAGCACCAATTCCTCCAAAGACGGAGTCAGGTTTTACCGTGTTTCCACCACTCAGAGCATTGCCCTGGAGCAAGCAGTTGTCCTGGCATACAGAGGCACTCTGACAATCAGGCTAAATCCACGAAAAGGCAGAGAGCTGAGGCTGCCCCAAAAAAGAGGCGAAAGAACTGAAATTGTATCATTTTGCAAGAGTTTGCACAGCAAAGGTCACAGAATCACCTCCTCAGAAGACAAATTCTTCACAGAAGTAACAGGTGATATTACAACACAAAATGAATAGACTATTAGCCTTCAGCAAACGAGGTATTTATTGTTTTTAAATTGTACAGTAATGCTCGAGCCTCAGTATCTATACTGCATATCAAACTGCAAGAATAAGAAAGTAGTGAGCTAAAACTGAGGACTTAGATTAGTGATCTTGTATGCCCTGAGGGAGTACGAGATCTAAAGAGATGCACACATAAAGTAAATAAGATACAATGATACTGGGGGAATAATGCCAACTGAGTCAGCAATATGAAAAAGCTACTATTCAGAAACATCCAACAGATACCAGGCTCCAATCTCAACAGATAGTTTGGAAACTGAAGGGATTTAATTGAAAGAGGGAACAATCCTGAAACAAGAATAAGCACAGAGCTAAGAACACCTCTAAGAAAAGCACTGACCAGTCCTTTTACAGTACATGGCCAGAAAGCAGCATACATACCTCCATACAAGCCGGCATACACCAGAATGCTATACCATCAATTTATATTTTTGTCTTCAGAAGTTTTCCTCAGACAGTAAGCTGAAACATCAATATATCGGTATCAAAAATTCCTATTTTCTTCCTGCAGCTTTTAAGTTGTAGATATTAACAAAGACGAAATGCTTATCTATTCAAATATGTGACCTTAGCACATTCGTGTAAAAACAAGATGTGTTGTTTTGATATTTACAAGATGCCAGAATTAGCTGCACTTCACAATCAGCCTCATACCATCCTTGCTAAAACAGCCTTGCAAAAGCCGCTCTGGAGGGGGGGAGAAAACAAAACAGTTACCAGTAGAGGATTTACAAACCTAACTTCAAAAACACAACTGAGCACTTGAGCTCTGTAGACAAAGGATTCATGAAGCCCAAACTGCAAGCAGACTCTGCATATATGTAAAATCTTTACCAATACCAGCTAAAAAGCAGCCTGTGATTGCCAGAGCTGCTCCAGAGGATGAAATCCGCTATCCAGGTGGCAACAGAGGGTGCACATAGATTACCAAGAAATCATTAGTTTGCACAAGCCACACCCTTCCTGATCTGACTATACACCATTACGTTTATCTGGCAAAGTACGAGACACAGAACCATTACTTTGAGATGTTTTGGCCATGTACAACTGCTGTTACACAGTTCATTAGTGAGCCATACTGGGCACTCAGAGCTTAGGCACTGAGCAAAGCAGACATACATGCAAAAGAGACCAGTTTTAACTAATGTCTGAGTAGACAATAATACCAAGTAGTGGCAACACAGTAAGCACTGCAGTGGCATCAATGACTGGCTGTGCTGTGGGTGGCTGGAGGAGACCCTAACAGCTACCAGAAAAAACATCTACACTGTTTATGAGTTTATTTTGTTAAACATCTCTCACTAATGCACCGGCGTAAGGTCCTGCACAGCCTTCAAGGATTTCTAATTTTTTTTATTTTATTCACTCTTTATCGCAGCAACAAAGATCCTACGTGCTGTTAGAGGAATATTAATGATGCAGAAGACCCAACCCTGAACCCTGTGAAAGCCATTACAGTTCGCCGAGAGTAACTGGACTGACGCCAGCTCAGTTTATTATATCGCCTTTGTTTGTTTCCCTGAAAACATGATGCTACAGTGAACCAGGGGATGTTAATGTATTTCCATGCCATGCTGCATTTTTTTTTATTGCCAGAACTCTGTACTTAATACAGCTGATACCTTCTACAAGGCTAAGATATCTTAATGAGCTCAGCACAACCATGCACAGAGGCCTACACCAAAGATCACTGCCTTGTGAGCCGTTTATTGGGGCAGGCATGGATCACTGTCCAAATACTACTGCTAGCTGCAGACTAACTAATGCAGTTTTAACAAGCTAAAAACATCTTGCTAAAATGAACCTGTCATTATAAATAAGCGACAGTAAAGTAGGCACATGGTGTAATACATTTACCAAGGCCATCACATGGTGATAGGAATTAGCTTTGGTACTTGGCATGTTTCTATGCTGATAAAGGTTGGGATTTTTACATGTACTTTTGATTCTGGCAATTTCAGTTGCTAAAAGAGATCTTACAGTCAACTTGATGCATATATTTGGTATAAGACAAAATCCCTTCAACATCCCAGTATCATTAAATTGTACCACTAATAAGCCTGTGCCTGAGGAGTCCTGCCTACCCCTGTGCAGTGAAACACAATTACCCCAGGCAAACCCTCTGATCTCAGCCTTTAAAAGTACAAACAGTACCAGCACTACTCTACTGACCCGCAGTGCTAGAGATGGTTCATGTACATATATAGCTTTAATCAAGATAGTAAGATGCGCTTCCTGAGAGATGTGATTCAGTCTCAGTCCAGCGTTCCACCAGGGTAGCGCAAGATCTGCTTTCGGGCTTAAATTCAACCTGTGCACTTACCTATGCATTTACAAGTATGGGGCTCCTTACATGCTATACACAATCAAAAGTAGGATTGTTACAGAAACATACACCCACACCCGCACATTTATGAGAAGGTTCTTTTGCACTGCTCTGAGAATAGAAAGAAATCTTTAAATTCAAACATAAACAAAAGTACATCTGATGTAGTGCTCCCCTGCACAGCCAGAAAAATACAAACAGAGCTCAATCACAAAACAGAGCTCCCCAGCAGAGACAGCCATATAGAAGCACCTCAAATCCTAACACCTCCTTCTGCTCTGAGTAACTTTTCACATCGATTTTCCAAGCACTAGGAGTTTTTTTACTAAGTTACCAACCCCTTCCAATGACAGTAATACACACAAGGAGTCCAAATCTGGATTAAAAAAAAAAAGAAAGTTTGAGGTAATTATGGGCATTGCATCACCGCTTTTCCTACACAGTTGACTCCGGAGTAGCAATTTTGTACATCTCCTAGCATTCTTCTGCACAATGGAAAAGGAACATTCCCCTTGACTGTGCATGAAGATTTTCAGCTACTTACTGTCATACAAAAATCAGATTGAAAAAAGTAAAATTCTCTTAAAGATTCTCACAGTATTTTTTTATGCATTCAAAACTGTAAGCCTGCTGGCAACTAAAATGTGGCCACAAATACAGCAGAGAAATACAGAATAAACACACCATGATTTGTGGTGTTATGTTTTACCACAGAAAAGCAACTGAGCTGTCTGGATGGCTGTAATTTTCTCCTCCATCCTAGGCTTGGATCATTCCCAATTAGAGCAAAGTATTTCAGTTACTTTGAAAATTAATTCCTTTTCAAAAAAAACTGTACACTGCAGACAGGACAACAAGATAAAGCTGTTTGTTAAAAAAAAAGGAGCTGAAAAGTGCTCAACGATACTCTGTGACTGTCTGGCAGATCAGGTAGGGGCAGGTGAATCAGGAGTGCGAGACTGCACGTGTCACTGTTTGGCAGCAGTCATTCGTAATCTGGGCTGAGGTGTAAAGGTTGCACGGTTTGCATTGACCTGTGTAGGCTGCTGGAAGACTTGGGAGCTGATTAGATCCTGTCGCTCCTCCATCTACAGCTTCCCCTCGTGAGGCCAAGGGCTCCTCAGCCATTTGTCCCACACGGCCTTCCAAGGTTTCTCAAATGGGCACCTGCAGCAGATCATTGCACCACCATTAGCTGTGCTTCCTGCAATACTAAGCTGTGGCTGCATTATAGATGCTGGCCATATAACTACTGTGTGCTCTCATCTTTCTGGGTACTGTTTCTGACAGCGGCAAGCCAAAAAACAGAGACCAGGTCTTAAAGGTCAAGGAATATTATATGCGTCATTTCAACCTATCACCAGCTCAAAAACAAGCCAAAGACCAAACCTCTCTTTCTTCAAGCTTAGCTTAAGTCAAAGTTAACCTTGTTCTAGCTTATTAAGAAACGTTTAACATTTTTCCAGTTCTTCTAGGGAAATACAAAAAAAGTCAAATAAAACATTTAAATCCATATACATACTTGAACCAAGTATCACCATACTTCATGGGAACAGTAAATTAGCCAGGTCCATTCATCCAGCATCCTTTTCTGTGGCAGAGTAAAGAACAGTGCTATGAAATGGCTTTTTTTAATATTCCTGCTTATCTGTACCATTCTTGTGAACAATGTTCATGAACAATGAAAGGGACACTTGGAGGGCAGCCCCATGCCCAAGTCCAGCACCAGGATTGTGCTGTCCCCTTCACAAGCAAAAAGAGACATTATGAATGGTCCTTGTACCCATCTTCTGCACAAGTATGCATTCTACCTTGCTTATATATTAATTCATTCTCCCTCTGAGCAATCTCCCATTTTTCCTGCTTTGGTGACTTGTCCCTGATAAACCAAGCTGAAAACTGCAGGAGAAATTCTCATTCCTTTTTGTTTGTTTGTTTCTCTTTTTTTTTTTAAAGTATCAGTGGGAGTTTTCCAATTTGGGGCTCAATATTCAGAAGTGTAGAAAGGGTATTGCATAATATTTTCTGTCAACAATACCAGATGCATTTCTAATAGAAATAATTTGTGGAATATTTCTTTATTGACATTTCAGATAAGCAAACACTGTTATATCTTCATCTTAATTATATTTTGTATAATTTGGTATCTGAGCAAAGGTTAAGGACCACACCTGACCCCTTTATAAAGCTGTCAGGAGTGTTTCTTCATAGGTTAGAATCCTGGAGTTGAATATGAAACTTAAGCTGAATTGTTATGGCACAACTGCAACTAAACTGTAGCAAAAGACTCTGGTTTGGGTCAGTACAAAAAGCTTACAGAAAGGGAAAAGGCACATAGCTAAATGTATACCAAAATATAAACTGATGATAACTTGAACCCCAAATACGTAATTTAATCCTGCTGTATATCTTCCCAAACTTCAGCTCTAACCTCTAACAAACGCTTGCCGTGAATGCAGAGTTTTTCTCCGTCACACAACCTACATACAGTTTTCGACAGATAATTCACAAGAGCCTGTTCCTGTGGCCTGGACACAGGAAGCACGGCTAAAAGGCCAGAGACGATATCTTCAAGGACCAAACCTTAATGCACATGGATAGAGAAGGAACCATTTATCACCTAAACTTTTTCAAAGCCAATCCTGTTTCTTAGGCTGCACGCAGTAGCTTGCCCATATAGAGCGAATCTAAAGAACAGAGTTCTTGACATGGTAGATTAGGCTCTTCTTCCACACATTTTGCTTGCTGAGTAATTCGATCATTAACAATCTTTGTGCCAGTTCCAGATAAAAATGTCCTTAATGTCTGTTAAAGGCAGCATTTTTTCTCCTGAAATTAAAAACTTTTCAGGTTATTTTTTTTAATCACAAAAAATTTCTTGCTGCCAGTACTAGTAATATATTAATTATTTAACTGAAATAAATGCATCTGTTAACGTGTTTAATTAAGCATACAAAGCTCTTTATTTGATGTTATTTGTATTTAAGATTTCCTGTTTTCCCTGAAGTATTTATTATCCAAGGCATGATTCTTCTAATCTTAGATATACTCTGGGACTGAAGTACTATTTTATAACAGGATTTCTCATCTGCTTTTATCATGAACAGATATATTACAAACCATGTTAATGAGCTGTTTAGTATTCATGTATTAGACTTTTCCTCATTTTATATGGAAATAATACTATAAAAATTCTAAGAATACTAGTTTTATGAGCATGATAATGATGAGATTCAAAGCAAATAAGAAGGAGGAAATCTGTGGTGGCAGAGAATATGAAATGGATTAGTACATCGTCAATGTGCTTTACATTGGTATAAAATTATTAAGCATGTAATTAAGTAGGATCAATTGCACTGTTTGTTTTTGGGGTAATGTTTTAGCTATTTTAGATGTTTCATCTTTAAGAATTTAATTTCACACTTTAATGATCTTCTTGTAATTTCCTCCTCCTGCTATGAAGTCACATAGTCAGGATACGCATGAAATCCACTACATATCAAGAAGTGACTAAGGTGGAAGGCCAGGCCAAAGTCACTGCAAAGGAAGATAAGAACAAGGCAAATTAAATGATTCTGTAAATACAAAAATAGTTCAGTTCAACTGACCTTATTCATCAGACGCATTCAAATCCCCAGGATTGTTAGCAGGAAAGAAATTATATAGTTACGTGCAGCCACTGCAGCTTTGACCTGGCTGACCTCGGAGGCATCTCCAGTGCAGCCAAAGTGAAATGAGATTTGGCGTTGTAGGAGCCTAATGAGTACAACCGTCAGCCTTCAGTACACTTATATCTGCATGCAGGTCACAGAAATAAATAAAAAACTAAAAACTCAGCTTTTGGTAAGGTGGAGAGAGAGAGAATAGTCTTGAGAACTTATTACTGTGTTACTGAGTAAAAACCCAACTGTGAAAATAAGTCTGCTATTAAACTGAATTGTCTCATTTTGAACAGGGAACTACAAACCAATGAAACAAAGTATTTGTTATTATGGAAAATCCAACATCTGTGTAGGTTTCCTTATTAATTTTATACACTGGGCAAAGCACGCGCTGCCCCTGCAGTCCCAGCTCACCATGTGTTCTCCTGTACAAGACTTCCCAGGGACTGAAAGCAGAGCTACAGCCACCAGCAACACTCCAGATTGAAGGAGAGGAAGACGGAGACAAATTCATTGAAAGGCAAGACGACAACAGGTGCTATTTATTTTACTGAAAATATAGTCAGAGAAGATAGATTTCAGTAAGAATAATGTATCTTTATTATTGTACTGAACAGGTATTATGCTATATAAAGTCTCTCTTAACAGTAGAGCAGATATCTATTGTTTATACTATCCATTATTTGTACCTGGGTTTTGTACTTGAACTTACCATTGGCTTCAGGTTACGGAGCACACTTGTAAACTAAAATACCTCTTGCAACAAGAAGCTAGAAAACCAAAGATGGCAGCACATTAGAGATCTACCTTAGACAACTTTAGATTAAATACTTTAAAAAATTAGCTAAAATATCAAACAGCCCGGTATAGAAGTAGAGCAGAAAAAGTTAGAATGAGTTAGAAAACGCCATCTCAATATTCTCTATAGCCTGCACGTAAAGGCAGTGAGAGACGCGCTTTGTAGCCCTGGCATACTTATGTATGCTTAAGAAGTGAAGCAAAAAGAAGAAACACTTTAGCGGTAATTTTACTGTAAAATGAACAAAACCACAACAAAATTATTTTTTTTCCACCTAGATGTTGTTTCAACACTTAAATAATGAAAAATAAGTTTGTCACATTGTTACTTGGAGGTAACTCATGTTATTGCAAATACACCATTAACAGCTATATCTTCTAAGAAGCTGTGCTTCTAATGAGGTTATAAATGTCAGATGGTAAAAATTAATTTAGCATTCTCCGTGAGGAAATATACACAAACTTGCCTCCAATCCTATGAACGCCTGTTCTCATGAGTAGAACTAACTCAGAATTATTTCATATTGGGCATACTTTTTTTTTTTTTTTTTACATCCAGTTTAGGTCCTACTTGAGGGCACAGCTCACAGTCCTACAAAGTAGATGCACATGGATGTTGATGCATCTTTGAATAATGTAAGATGAAGGCGTTAAGCAATGCAGACTTTAAAATGTTTCATTTGGCACAGTTAAGTTTCACTCAGAAGTAGTGGGGCATAAAGTAAGAGCTGCTAAAACATGGACTTTCTGGACTAGATCTGTACATCGTAAGTTAACATAAGGAACTAAATCCTGAAGGATACTTTCTGAAATGAAATCTTTTCCATCATTTCATTTTCTGCTTTATTAAAAGGCTAAAACATAGCACAGTTGAATCCAGGCTGCTGGCTACAGTGAGTTACACTCCTTTGTCATAGTTATGCATTATTCTTTGTGAGCAGAGGTTTTTGTCTTGCATTATTTCTTAGTCCATAGCAAAGTGGCCCTCTTTGCTGACTAAAACCACTGTGCATTTTATCGCTAATAACACAGCTAAATTCTTATTTTAAATCACAGCCCTATTTTCAAAAAGAGCAATTTTACTTTTCTTCCAGAAAGCCATCTGCTTGCTAATGAGAGTTGTTTTCATCAGTAATTTTGAGAAGAAAAATGGTTATTACACTTTAGCACTTTTTAAGTGACAAATAAAGAATACCATCCAGCCCACTATTTAAATACACTACATTTCTCCCAGTACAGGATCTAGAGGCCAGATGTATCATTATAATTACAAACATTTGTAATGAGTCTCAGTGCAATCGGGGCCCATGGCGAAGTAGCATCACCTCAGATAAAAATCTTTCAACAAGAAATTTCATACATAAGATTGCTGTAAATTATAAATCCCCGCATTATCAAAAATTACCTTTTTATACCAGCAAAGCCAAAAAGGGTTTTGATGATGCTATGTACTTATGTTTTTTTCTAAGTATCTTTTTAAATTTTATCAATGCCTAATCAATAGACAATGCTATGATACAGTAATTTCTCTACCTCCCTTTTACCAAAGCTATTCCTGGTAGAGAGTGCAATGACAGCCTAACAATCAATGTTCTCACAATCATCTTGATATTTGGCTGAATTATCCTGCTTAATATGCATTCCTCGTTTCCCAAAATACTCTCTTTTCCTGATGCTGACTACTGAACAGCAATAGTGTGACAAGACAGCAAGAGACAAAGGACTGTTAACAGGAAGATAAACACTGAGACAGAAAATGAAGGAATAAGAATTAGGACATGAGTGAAGAGAAAAGGATGAGACCTATGAGAGAGGAAAGGGAATCTGTTTAGGATGAGGACAGAAGAAAAATAAAGGAACACAGAGGATGAAAAATAGTTTTCACAGTAATTTTAGTAGTTTTGTCAGCAGAAGTAAAAAAAGCAAGAAAATAAAAGTGGGAAAATAATTAATAAAGCAACAGTAAGGATTAGAACTAAACAAAAAAATTGTGGGAAAATGCAGAGCTGGAGTGAAAGGGGTAACTCAAGTACAGAAGGCCCCGAAAGAGTTGCAAGGCCATAAATATGAAAGGAAAGAGGAGAAAAGAAAATAAGTAATAAAACCGTTAAGCTGTAAAAGAGAATGCAAATTAAATGGATTACAAATAAATGTGCATGGAAATAGGGATAAAACCATCATGGAAAAAAGTTCAAATCAGTACACACAAAACTAAATAAAGTACATATCAAACTAAATAAAGAGCTTCTAAAAAAAACCCAAACAAAAACCGATGCTGCAATCTCACATTTCTCCCCTCCATCACTTGCCTAATGATTAGGTACTGTCCCACTTTTTCAGGCAGACAAACATTTTTTGCCCCAGTGTATCTTAGAGACTCACTGGTGCAGTTTCTTTCAACTACAGTGCTATTGTTCAGCTCCTCACTGGGGTCTCTTGTGTTGACAGTACTGGAGACACAACCCTCCTGTGAAACCAGAGGGGACTGCATCTGTACCTGAAAGACAGCCTTCACCCAAAATGTGATTAACACTGAAACATGTGTCTTATTTGTGACCAAACACTGTCAAGAAGGTTAATGCTGGGGGAAAAAAAAAAAAAAGTCATTAGGTTAAGCTCAACAGCCAGCACAACCTCATGAAAGAGAAACTGTGCCAAGTCTTTCCATCTCTTCTCTCCATATATGCACTTTTTTGGGGAGTGTAATTTATAGCTTAGCTATGAAAATAAAATTGCTTTGGGTTAAAAACTTGAAAACAAAGTCTTGGTCAAAGTATGAATTACTTTTATAGTTTTTTCAAAAGATTGATCTTTTCATTTTCTTGTCTTATGAGTACATATCCCATTAGATCTGCTTCTGTGTAGGAAGTGCAATTTTAGCAAGCAATTAATCCATAAATGAGCTGTTTCAGAGTTTTAGGTATTGGGCGTCATCCTTCAAAGACTCTATCCTGGCCTTGTATTATACCCACATGTTTCCACAGACTTTAAAAGAGGCTTATTTTGTCAGCAATCATTTAATTGAATTCCCCATGAACCACTTTTGGAAAATCATGCACAAGATAATCAGCCGTAGAAAAAAAAAAAAAAAAGTAGTATTTCTAATGACCGTGTCACTGAGACACACAGTGACCTTTAAGTCCTTCAGTACTGAACTTCTTATTGCATACTTTATTGCAAAAGAAAATATGCAGCTGGAGCTACAGAAATTATACCTATTTGAACCTGGACCTCTTACCAGGGATGCTGAGTTTCTATGCAATACCAACATGGTGATTCTCCATGTGGTTCTCATCTTTCACATAGACCCGAGATTCTGTGATTTTGACATCACACTCCCCCTCCAAATTCATAAATAAACATTTTGAAAAATTTGCCCCACGTGGAAAGGCAAAAAAGTCTATTGCTGCAATTTATGTATTCAGATGGTCACATAAACTCTAGCACTTTCCTGCGTACAAGGGAAAATCTTGTCTAAAGATCTTTTCATACTGTGAGGTCAAAGCATTTAAAAAAAAGGAATTGTTTTTTTAAACTTTTTGTGCACCACACAGATCTCCTGCTACACATTTGCAAGGCATTAATCTTTACTAGCAAACCAGAAATGAGCTAGCCTTACAAAAACCTACTAGCCTATAATAAAAGTTAATGTAGCTATTTATATTGGTAAGTTGTAAATAATTGTTTAAGTATCTGCATATACAACACACTAACTTCAGAACAACAGTCAAAATCTACTGCAAAGTCTTCCACTACCTTTTAAGACAATTATGTTTGGCTGGAACAGGATTGGGCGTATGGACTAAGGACAATGTTGAAGATACATTCAGACTGGAAACCAGAGTGGAAATGATTACACAAGCTAGAAAATAAACTATTAAAAAAAAATTTTTGAAGGCCTTTAGTCTTTAAAATTATTTAAAAAAAAAAAAAAGTTAGCAGAAACGAGTAATCCTATTCCCTGCCAAATTCCGATGCTTACCTGACTGTGGCATGTCACTTTCAAAACGATCATTTAAGAAAAAATATTTTTTATTCCCAGAAATGAAATTGCAGCCCCCTACAAAATGAACGCTGCTGGAAGCCAAGCCCCTGTTGCTAACCCCTTACAGATAAGGCAGCAGTGCCCAAAAAGTTACCAGGAACGAGACGCGCTATACTTCTGATACCAGTTGGACAGATTTACACCTCGCTCTTGCAAGATCCTTGTGTTCAGCACAGTGTAAATTTTAGTTCCCGGTGCATTAACCTGGCTGACAGGGTATATGATACATAAAATAGGTGTTCAGCGTACCTTTGCATTCCTCCTAATAACCCTCTAGCACTTGTGTCCCTATACAGGCTGTGTAGATACAGCCCAAATAACACCGGGATCAGACAGAGACAGCCCTGTGGTGGTCTGACCGCGGCCGGCTGCCAGATGCCCACCCAGCTGCTCACTCGCTCCCCCTGCTCAACAGCATGTGGGAGAAAATAAGATGGCTAAGCTCGAGGGTCAAATAAACAGAAGGAGATCACTCACCAGTTACCGTCACAGGCAAAACCACACTCAACGTGGGGAAAACTAATTCAAAGCCAGGCTGCAGTCCCCGCCAGGAGAACTTGCTCCAGAAGAGTGGGCTCCTCTCCACAGGCCACAGCTCCTTCAGGACACATCCACCTGCTCCTCCATGCTCTCCCCACAGGCCGCAGGGGAATCTCTGCTCCGGCGCCCGCAGACGGACGCCCGGACGGCGTCCGTCCCTCTGACCTGACCCGAGGGGTTCACAGGGCTGGTTTTTTTCCTCACTCCTCGCTGCCAGGCAGCGTTTTGCCCTTTCTTAAATACGCCTTCCCAGAGCTGCCACCAGCGCGGCTGACTGGCCCAGCTGCGGCCTTGCCCTGGGGACACTGTGGAACCGGCTGGAACCGGCCGGCACCGGTAGCGGGCAGCCCCAACCTCTCCTCACAGAGGCCCCCACGGCCCCGGCTGCCAACACCCGGACACGCACACCTGGTACAACTCCAAATAACACGAGGAAGAAATTTCATAGCGGGGGCCACGGCCATATGTTTAATCGCACCAAGTATTCAAAGCCACTCACGCAAAATGAATGAATTGGTTTTATTCAGAGAAGGATAACGCACGTATTCCAGTAATCTGACAACGTGCTTATGTCTCAGAAGCAGTATTACTGTCCGTTGGGAAATTATAAAAAGGAATTGCCTCTAAACGTTCTCTAGGGCCTCAATACCGTTGCTTATACGCTAGCTGTGACAGCAAGTAAGTGGGAAAACATAAAGGTTATTCCCTGGCCCAAGACAGGTGCTCCCCTACGCCCAAAGACAGGGCGGCCAAGAGGGAAAAGGAGCAGAATTAGTGGTGAAAAATGTAAGAACATCCCCAAAGTACGAACCCTCTCAGGAAGGCAACTGGGCCTCATCAACCCCAGTCCCAAACAACTGCAACTCCTCCAGACCGACCGCAATGCAGGATTTGTCTCAACGGGGTGCTTCTCTGTAACCTTTCCAAAAGGCTTAGAGGGTATGAGCACCATCAACATTCATCCTTTCCAGACTGTTTGCTCTATTATTCCGTTAACTACCAGGACATCAGCAATCCCACCACACCAGCAAAACGACCTTTCCTGGAGGGGCCGAGCGCAGCAGTTTTCCCAGCGACGGAGTAAGGAGTAAAGCAGAGGTCAGAAGCTGAAGCCCAGGTAGGGGTCACGCAGGCGTTCACCACGGGGAAAGGGGGCAGGCAACGGCAAACTATCTGAACGGGATCAAGCACAGCAGACCTGAGAGGTTATATGCCAGAAAGCAGGATGGCAAAAACACCGGCCATAATAAATACATCTTTATACGTCTTTTCTTTACCAGTGGTTACCAACCACAGTAGCTTTGCCAGGGTAAACCGCACGGCGATCCTCAGTGGGAAGCGTGTTTTCTTTCAGGTCTGCAAAAATGGTATCGGGAAAGTTAATCCTATTTCAAAACATTCATCTTGTTCTGTCAGAAGCACTTATTTTCACCAGCTAACATAAAAGCATGGCAATATTGTATTGCTGCATTAAGCATTTAACTTAATTTTATGTAAACTAGCAGCAGTTTCATGAAATTTGCTGACATTTGTCATTTTCTTGCGGTTCATTTCCTACAAGAGCTTTAGAAGTTAAGTTTTACGCTACTGGTATGAAAGATCCTGATTCAAAGAGAAAAAGCAAGTACACACTCATCACCTCAAAACAGTTTAAATTAGTATGACCAGTAACACGGTCAAGTATCTTGCTGAAGAATAGGTGTAAGCAGCTATTTTATGTAGCAGATGCCCTGTTCAATAGTAACTACATCCAGCAAAATTATAAAGAGTGAAAACAAGACCACATTTTTCCCTCATGTCCAGCATTTTCTTCATTTACCTTCAGTCACCTCATGGCAGCTTGTCTTCAATGTATGCAAGTCATTTATTTATCTGGGATTTTCCCGATGCAACTTAAGAGTGGTTTGGGAACCTGGCTTCTATTGAATTTCAATGAATCTTCATAAAAGAATTAGGAGATTTAGGAAATTTTATCTTTATTGTTTCATACCACAGGAGTAACATGGCATCCAATTATCTTATCCTTTGCTGGTAAAAGAACTATAACTGAGGTACCCAATTAACAATTTTTAAGCTTGTGAAACTAGTCTCGCATAATTGGCATCCAGAGAATGGAAGAAGCTATTTTAGCAAACAAAGTGAGACTCAAGCTTTAAACAAGGTATTTCTGGTTGCCGCCTTTCTTTCGCTCCTTCAACTTCAGTTTAATCATTATTATAGAAGATGATATTCCCTCAAAATCCCAGAGAAAGCTTATTATCAAAGATAATTTTAACATGTTATGATAAGCCTACATCTACTCAAACTTCTAGAGACAGGGACCATTCGAATTTGATAATTTGCTAATGAAAACTGAGGTTCTTTCAATTCAGGACCAGTCAGCTACAAATAAATTGTATGTGTGGCATGTATGCAAACAGTTATTCGGCTACCATTTAAGAAAGCTCAAATACAAGAACAATAGTGCCAGGATAACAAAGAAAGTGCAGCTGTGGGCATAAGAGAGACAGAACTGCAGTCCGGCAGTGCAGCGTGACTTGTTTTCAGAATTTTGATGCTGCTAAAATAACTGAGTGTCAAGTACTTCCATGTCTTGGTAGCAGTAGATCTCATACTGTACTGTGTTTTTTTCCCTCTTGTAAGATATTCATGATATTCAAGCAATACTTCGGATCACAGAGGGTTTTAATGGGTAACCCTGCTGTAGCAAAGCACTGCGGCCTTCAACATGCCACAGAATGATATGAAAAGAGCTCAGGGTATACTTGTGCCAGACCTCAAGTCTCTCTTCATAGGGCAAGTATCAGGCAGCGTTATAGCATCTTCCTCTACTTCATGGCTAAGAGACAATAAACCAGCCCTTGCTGGAACTGCTGCTGCACCAAGCATTACAAAAAACCAAACACAATCAATGTGTACAGTTCTAGAAAGAAGCTACAGAAAAAGAAGCAATTTCTTTTCCTGCTCCTTTGTTTCACCTTGCCTTAGCACAATGCATTCTGACAGAGAGGAGTTTGTGAACTGAGATTAGAAAATGATATGCAAGCCAGACAAATTCTGGACCTGCAAACACAAAAAAAATCCTTAAGTACTAAATGGATACAGTCATTTGCCAAGATACCTTTTGTATTTCAACCCTGTTAGCAGAAGGTTGAGGAGGAAACCAGGTAATAATACATCACATCAAATGTCTAGATTTCAGAAGCCATTGATATTCCTTGGGCAACTGCACGGCTTATTTAGAGATGAATATGATATTCAGAGGTACAACTGTGGAACGCAACACACGCTGGTACCCCAAAATGACAGTGTTGTAAACTGGATCTTGAGATACAATTAGTGAACTTCCCTACTTAAGCCCCTATAAAAATTGCTGAGATAGGCAAATGCTTACAGCTTAAGACCAATACTAGTGGCATGAATGGTGAAATAAGCAAAAAAAACCAAAACAAAACACCACCACCACCAAGAAAAACAGTATTGAATGGGTATTTCCAGTTACTGAGTGCCTAAAGCAGGCAATAGTGAACAGACACTAGGCAATACAAATGGTTGTCACTATTTTTCTTTTTAAACTCTATGTGTTTTAACAGTATATTTGACTTTTGTAATTGTCCCAACAAAATAGTCTGGCAGATGAGTCTACAGACAGCATTTTTTTTTTTCCTCTCATTTTTACAGTAAGGAAGTCCTCTAAACATTTGCATCAACCTCCAGACCAACAGCTATCTGTAAAAGTCAAACATGTCTGGCCAGATTCTGGGGCGTCCGAGAGTTCTATTGATTTCAACTGAGCTTGCTGATTTAGCCTACTGAAGAACCTAGCATCATCTGATTAGGTTAAAGTAAATTGATTTTTGAATCCTGACGATTTGCAAAAACCTCATGAACAACCTAGAGACTTACCACCCAAGAAAAGGTAGAATTACTTGGTCAAGTGTTTTATTAATACAATTTTTTTTAAAATCAATTTTCTCACGAACAACTTGCAAACAGAAAAGCAACAAAATTTGTTCACTAAATTATTCATTACAAATTACTGAACCAGGTTCTTTGGCACTATAAAAAGCAGCAGCTCTGCTGAGAGCAGAAAGAATTACAGCTGCTAAGAAACAGAGAAGAACACAAGTATAGGTGCCGTAGGAATTCACTCCTGGTTTTACAAAGCTATTTGTGAGACCCTTTAGTGGAAGATAGGAAGCAGAAGGGGAACACACTGGTGATGGAAGCTGTCTATCAACTCGGAAGAACACACCCAGTGACGGGACACCTCCATCACACTCGCTGAAAGCCCATGGAAGCTGTGCCTGCATAAAGTCCTGGCGCAACCTTTGCCAACACAGAGGCTGAATTTAACGATAACTAAGAATGGCACCTTTTTCTCCTTTCTGCCCAAGCCTAGATCTCTTTACTAATGCTAATAAAGGGCCTACATTGTATGATTTCAGGTGGATTCCTGAGGAAATTAGTTGATACAGTCATATCATGTGTGTTTGTATAGCCTAATAACTTTCAGGTTCTATTTCAAAACCTGGTTAAAATGCCACCAGCGGAGAGGCCACAAAGATAATTAGTTCCTAGAAGTTTTCGGCAAATAGATGGTTGAGTGATGAGACTAATAAGACTTTTCATATTCTCACCATGGGAAAAGGTGCAGCATGAGAATTTCTCTCCTTTTATACACCTTGAAATCCCCACAGGAGAGAAGTTAAGAACTTCCACTTGCAGGAAAAGCTTTGATCAATGCTTGCACGTTATTAGAACCCAGAAAACCCTATTACTAGGTACAAATCCACAGAAAATCAATCAAACTCCATTTGTGTATGGCTACAGGAACAACTAGCAATATCTGTCAGGCTACACCAAATAATTCATTGTATGTAAGTCAGCAAAGAGCTGACAAATAGAAGCTGCATTCATCTATAAACAAACAGACACATGACTCAGTGCACTAAAACTGGAAGGTGCTGCTGCATCCCTTGCATTAACACCACAGAGCCCTCAAATATTTCATAAGAATATTTTTAAGGTAGTTTATAACTCCTTACGGATGCCATGATGTAAAGTATCAGCAGGAAAAACCAGGAACGTTATATTAATCTCTAACAAGAAACAACTTACCTGATGAACCTAGAGTACATACACATATTTCAAGAAATACTACATTTGACAGAAAATTATGCTGACTAAACAAATACAGAACCATCAAGACCAAAATATAATTGTGAGCAAATATGTAAGGAAGTTTCACCCAGCACCCCAGTGCTGCCGCTTGGTTCTCACACAGAGTCCTGGGCTGAGTTGAACTGAAAGCGTGGGACAGGACACCAGACCTTACACAATTGCCATCTCAGCCCCTACGGTCAAGTGTGCCCAGGTACCTCATTAACCAGCAGCAAGTCAGCAAAGGGCTCTGTAAGCTGTACATGTATAAGGATTCAAACATCTTCCTGCTCTACAACCAGAAAAGCCATGATGCTAACTCCTACCTTTTCATTTAGGACAGCTACATCTGCACCCTACAGAAACTGTTAGCATTTGCAAAGGGGAAGGTGTTTCCAAGAGGACCAGGCTGGGTGATATCAGGAAGAGTGCAGGATTGCTTTCCCACCCCGTCCCCCTTTCTTCAAGCCATCAATGAACTTCAGAGGTTAGGTTTTTAATATGCCATGACTTTGAATGGCATTACTGAGCACAGATTATATGGTCCAGTACAATAAACATGCAAAGTCCGTGAGAGGAAAAACATCTAGGCATCCAGCAAGCTGTTGGATCTGGAACTACATGCTAAATATCAGGAGGCAAATTAAAAACTGTGTGCGACCATTTTTGTGCTCTTATCACAATATTCATTAGTTAGTAGAAAAACTTTTAACTGCACATATTAACACTATGCTTGAAAATATTATATTAGAGAAGACAGTAATCAATCATCAGTGCAGTAATAAAATCTTAACTGTATGTCCTGGTTTCAGCTGGGACAGAGTTTATTTTCTTCCTAGTAGCTAGTACAGTGCTGCATTTTGGATTTGGTACGAGAACAACGTTGATAACACACTGATGTTTTCAGTTCTTGCTAAGTAGTGCTTATCCTAAGTCAAGGATTTTTCAGTTCCCCATGCTCTGCCAGCAAGGAGGTGCACAAGAAGCTGGGAGGGATCATAGCCAGCACAGCTGACTCCAACTGGCCAAAGTGATATACCATACCGTAGAATGTCATGCCCAATATATAAACTGGGGGGAGTTAGCCAGGAGGGGCGATTGCTGCTCGGGGACTGGTTGGGCACCGGTCAGCAGATGGTGAGCAACTGCATTGTCCATCACTTGTCCTTCTTGGGTTTTATTTCTCTCTCTTTTTGTTATCTTCCTTTTCATTACAATTATTGTTATTATTGTTGTTATTATTATATTTTATGTCAATTACTAAACTGTTCTTATCTCAACCTATGAGTTTTACTTCCCCCACCTCCCGCCCCAATTCTCCTATCCGTCCCACTAGGGAAGGAGGGAGGAGTGAGCAAGTGGCTGCATGGTTGCTGGCAGGCGTTAAACCATGGCAGTCCTTTCGGCCTCCAACTACAGTATTTTGGTTTTGAGAATCCCAAAGTGTTTCAAAGGTGGTTAATCAGAGCACCCTCACCACAGCCCCGGAGGCAATTTTCCTATCTGTTCCAGAGAACATACAGTGGAGCAGGAAAGTTGCAATCATTGGTGCAATGTTTGCCCAGACAGAAATAGTATCTATACATCTTGAATTTCTGTCCCTAATTTTAAAGATTAGGCTTCTAAATACTGTCTGATGTTTGATCTTTTCTTTTAGCAGTAAACCACACTTCTAGCCTTCCTGATTGTCAGTATTGCTTTGATACAAAATACATGGTTCTTCTCTTACATTGATTATCCTGGGGATAAAATCAGGAAATTCCCTCATTTTCCTCAGAACGTAGGAACAAGGGAACATTTAAGATTTAATATCACCTCATCAGTAGTCTACAAGGCTGATAAGAAAAAAGTCTGTAAGGTTGTTCCTCCGGTCTTCAGAAGCTCTTAGCCACATTAAAAAAAACAAGGTCTTTTTACTATAATTAAACATGTTTTATTAAAGCTTTCCCTCATTTTCCTTTCTTTGCTTCTTTCCCCCTCATAGTTTTTACATCTTCTCTCATTCCTCCCTTTGATGTTTGCATGCTTTTCATACTTTTATTGAAAACATTTTGCACTATTCATTTCCACCCCACCTCCCCTCGTTTCAGAGGAATACATTTTTCCTGTGTCTGACTTTGCCTCTGCCCTCTACAGCTCATCTAGAGCTCAGTGAGAGCATAGGTAACATACGCTCTGGCGACAGTGTTCATTACAAAGTGGCACATGAACAAAACACCTTCCATCTCTTCCATTTCTTTTGTCTCTCACCTACATAGTGAATGTAACCCGTTCCCCTTGATACGAAGTTTTATTCAGGATTTATAAAAAAAGAAATGAATCCATCCTTTCAATTATCTAGTTAGTGCAACTATAAACGTTACCGTTAAAAGGAAGATAAAATAAGAGTGGCTCCTTCTTTACTTACATGTGTCTAAAGACTCATCTGAATCATCAGGACAATCAGGCTCTCCATCACACAGCCAGTGCTGGGAGACACAAGTCACGCGATCATGACACAGAAACTCTCCTACGTCACATAACTGATGTTCTTCTGAAAATGAAAATGTTTTAGAATGCAATGATTAAAAATGAAGGAAAAGAAAGTGGCACAATGAAAACGAAAAATGAAAATAAAGTGATTCTGAAATCAGAAATCAAAGCAAACAATAGAAACAATGTGAAGTAATAATTCAATGATAGCTAATACCCTTACTTAGGCTGTAGAGCCCTAACATCCAGCTGCCATGTTTCAGTGGGAACATCCCATAACTGTTCCAACCAGACACGAACAGTATTAGCATCTATGAAATAAAATTTTAAAAAATCCTATTTTTCTCTCTTTCACCACAAAGTAAATTTGTTCACTAGACAGAAATCAACAAGCTTTAAGTTCTTATTTTCAGCAGGGAGGTACCCCATTCTCCCCTCCTGCCCCAGAAAATATTTTCAAATTACTGTTTCAAGTAATCAAATTTTCAAGGACGTATTTTTGTAAGTAAAGGCCTTTTTGAATAAGCATATTTTTTTTTTTTTTTTACTATTTCTTCAGGTACTTTGATGTTTTATATGAAAACTATTTTATATTATTTTATATTTCACGTGACAAATTTGCAAAAAAAAGGAATTGGTTATTTAAGGTCAACACTGAAGCACCTTGAAAACAATGGCCTTAAAAAGAGGGCTATTTTGGAAGCCTGGCACACCCAAACTATCTGCTGGATTCAACCACCAAAGTCTGACGTCCTTGAGATCAAGAGTTAATTAACTCAAGACTATTCCATCATTAATTAATGTAAAACTATTCTAACATTAATTAAAGCTCACAAAGCCTCTGTGCAATATACTATATTCATTTTATCAATATATAAATTACAGTAGTGCCTTCCACAAGGTTACACTGCAGGTCACTGGGAAAAAGGTTTCTTGATTATTCTTCCACTCATAGAAGAGAGAAACAACTTCACTAGACTCAATACTGTTACAACGACGTAAAACCAGGTATAAATCAGGAGACAATTAACCCCAATCCCACTTGTAGATCTAGCCATTGGTTTAGTTCATACCAAAAGCCAACGGACACTGCTGCTTTTTTCTTATCACTACTAGCACGCTGTAAGTCGGTGCTCCGTACACCGCTAGCTTCAGCGCCTGCTGAACCGAGCTGCTCTCTTGAAAGACCTTTGCTGCTGCAACTTGCAATTAAGTGTTTCAACTTTTCAGGAAGCGTTACGATATTCTTTTCTTAGTCTGATATGTCAGCTAGCAATTAGCACGGTAACAAAAAAACACTGTCCCTCAGAACAACTCAGCTGGCCTCCTGAACAAAACATCTATTTTGCAGACACTATATACGTAGTCTGTTGCCTACTCACTGTAAGATGTGTTTCAAAACGTGCTTGTAAACCTGACTCTGAGCTTCAAAGGAAAGCTTTTATGGCACAGTTTTGGGACATTTATGTATTATTACTCTAGGAAATAGCAAAGAGAACACTGTTAAAATTAACCTATCATTTCATATGTGCACACCTCCTTTCCAAGGTCAGTCTCTAAAACTGTCGATGGCTACAGTTTCAAATGAGTCAAAGTCGCAACTATTATGTAGATACCTTTCATATTGCTTAAACTGGCTACATTGCAGCTTCTGTAACTTTGTAGGAATCAAAGCATTTTTGTTATATTTTAATTCCTTGCCTTTACTTCAACAGCAAAAAGCGCTCAGTCATTTAAGCTGTTTATCTTCTCCGAAAAAAAATGAGTGACTGTATAATTAAAAGTGGAAGTTTACATGCATGCAGAAGTGGTTTTGCTTAAATCTTTCACGGAGATGACTGAAGGTCCTGCTTTGATAGTGCTTCTTGAAAAAACGCCTTGGAAGTCAGAAAGAGGAAGGGAGTTTGGCAAGTTTCAGCATTTCAAAGATATACAGTAGTATAAGCAAAACCCCTATGAAGACCTGTTTAATATTTGGTTTTGTAATATTCTTGAAATTCACAATAAATTTGTTTCTTTACGGAAACCTTGTACTACAGTGTGAACTGTCATTTTCTGTGTATTAAATGTCTGTCTGTAACAGACCTGGGAATATTAAAACGAGCAAAAAAAACATTTATACCACTGAAGAACAATTATTTCTCAGAGAAAAAAATAACTGATATGGCTAACTTGATGAATTAAAATTCATAAGATCAAATTATTTCAAATTAACTTTTCTAAATGTTATCTTTAATAGACTTCTAAACTGACAGCCAAGTGAGAAAAACATTAATGAATAAATAACAAAATGTAAAGTTGTGAAAACACTTATACAGTCAAGTTTACACAAGTGACTGGTTCTACATGAACCTACTCAATTACCTACAGGCACAATACTTATAGGAAAAAAATGTGATTTCTTTTTCTAAGTCCTAACTGACAATAATTGGGTAAAAGGAGAAATCAATGCTGTCATTTATGCCAAAAAGTAATACTCCAAGTCTAATTATATACTGCAGCAAGCAGAGCCCGGTGTTAAGAAAATCACATTTGAAGCTGATGAAGAATTTCATTTTCTAGTTATTCAAATTTGTAAACAAACCTTACAGCGATGCCAATGAAATCACTGTGCAATGTGCAGAACTGCTCTTTCGCAGCTTTTTGGTGCAACGTCTGTATTAAACCCTGCCCGTAAGTCCTGTGGCTGACACCGAAGAAACCCCAGCAGTAAGGGAGGAAGACAGTACAGTTCGGAAGGAACGGACCCCTGTTCTGCACAGTCCTTAACATCGCTCCCCTGGAAATGTAAAATTTGAAGCAGAGCAAAAGACCACCGTTAAAGCCACACTACCATTAATTTAAAGACCTTTCTCTTCTGCAACATTCCCTTATGTTTTCTACTTTTATCCGTAATAAAATCCCTTTTCACTACTCAATGCCAACTGCCAGTCAAAACGCATCCGAACAGCGCTACTGCCAGCCGTAATGAACAGGAATCCGATGGAAACCTCTGAATAACACCATAAATGCCTGAGTAAATGGCATTCAAACAAGGAGCTATATGGAACAGGGAAGTATCCTATCACCATGCTCAAGGGTAATGAGGCTGACACAAAAAACTCGTAGGTTGCTGATGGGAAATAAGATAACAAGCTTTTTTTTTTTTTTTTGAGGAACATGGATACAGCAGTCAGTAAGCACTGTTGTACGTGATTATCCCTTGCCTATCAGTGCAGCAGGTTCTCCTAAACCTGCACATGGTCACATGTGTCTACACAAATAAATCTTACATTTGTTCTCATTTTGGGCAAAGATTATGAAAATAGACTAACTAACTGGACATAAACAAGCTGTACAAAGCTATTTCATACATGGCTCAGTTTTGAGCATGTGTACTTAGAAAAAAAGCTTGTTTTCTACTTTTTAAAAAAATTGAAATAATTCAGCTATCTCCATATAATTAAATTCTTGGTTTGTATTTTATGCAACAATACAGAAATTATGGAGATCTAAGCTTTTTATATTTTCTATCTTGAGAAAAACTTAGCAGAGTGAAAAAAACACTGACTTATAAAATACTTTGAAAAATAGATCTTGTTTAGAATGAAGCAGCTTAATATTAGTTCAGGGTTTTATTGGTTCTGAAACTGCTTTTTCAAACTGTTTCTTTTGCATATCTATAGAATTATCTTTATTTTCAGCTATCTTTACAAAATGAATTGGACCAGTTAATCATAAACATGCACTAATTAGTGGTTTGGGTTTTTTTTTTAAAAAAAAACACTTCTTGAAAAATAGTCATCTAAGACGGCCTTATTTTATAACTGAAGAAAATAGTTATTTTCAGTGATACTTCTCTGCACACAGTCTCCTTCTGTATTATGTGCGCTGCACAGGCAGGCTCCCAGCGGACGAGAAAATTCACATATTTTTAACATAGCAATTCTTTGAGATACAGAGCAGATGGTTAGAAATCATCTCTCTGTGGGTAAATGAAAGCTTTGCCTCCCTAAGGATAGTACTCCTATCCTATGTTGCAAACACCTGGCAATGCCTCTTAGAAGGAAAGTTTCACAAAAAAGCTGGTGCCTTTGTTTTAAAGTCAATGTTTCTAGAGCCAACAACGCGCATTTTTTTTTTCCAAAAGACAGGCATATTTTTAAGAGGACAAAGCTCAAAATCTCCATTACAAAACTAACTACAACTATAATTTATGCAATTACGCTAAACTTGGAAAAACAAAATTCCATTATGCTGTTAATAGACAAGGGGAAAAAAAAGGCAAACAAACCAGCACACAAGACAGTGGCCAATGTCTGCCTACAACAGGAATGCTCCTAGTTTACTAAGGCAGTTGCCTCTGTAAACATGCATTCAGCTCCTAAATGATGAGGGATAAAGATCGCTGTCTGTGATCACATTGACTGGCAGAGGTCAAAGGTATCTGGATCCTTCTTATTTGAGGGACTGCAATTCCAAAAAGCAGGTCAACAGTGTTCTTGAAAAGAACTATACAGGAAATAACATTTATATAATTGAGTGCTTCTTCAGTTCCATCATGAGAATATAAATGATTCACTCTGAATCTAATTAATACCTGCCTTCGTCAAGGAACCAGACGCTCAGAGAAGCTGTCGTATTGCTAGAATTGTTTTTCCCCGCAGGCGTCAGCACTGTCCCCACTTTGAGAAGTCCATTGCTTGGGAGCTCTACGGATCTGCCAGGCTTCCGCTACGGTCTAGGTGAGCCCACCACCCCACTTCGACGGCAGTTGCTTGGTGTGCTGTCTTCTGAGCAATTCAATCTCCATCTGCTAAGAGCACCTGAGAGCCCAAATCTCCCATATGGCAACACTCTTCAAAGTGAACAAAACTCAGCCTAATAAAGTCTTGATCTGTTATAGCAAGGAGTCTGCTCATTAGGCTTTCACTAACTATTCATAAAAACCACATGTGCAAACTAATCCAAAAATCACATTCAAACAGCAGCTTTTGAATGGTATGATATAGCACTACATGAATTAATGTTTAGGGGTAAAAGATCATAATTTTTAAAAGCTTTTATAAAAATAGCTTAAGATTAACTTGAAGTAAGAATGTTTCATGAATTTGATCTCATTAAATTTTGCACTTATTAAAAAATAAAAGATATTTTTACTACGGTTCGAGTGAAACAAAAAACTTTGGAATTTTCAATTTCCTCTCCTTTTTCAAAAAGGAAAAGGGCAAGAAAAGGCACACATAGAATAGGGAGATGTGTGTGTAAACATGCTTTCCTCTTCAATTTGGGAGTGGCGAGATCAAGGAAAGAACCATGAAAACCATGAATAAAAAAGATAAACACATACAAGTGCTCGGCTGGTTTGTCCCCAGCTGCGTACCCAGACAAAACACCCAGGAAAGAAGGGGAACTGCCTGCCAAAATAGCAATTTTTTCAGAAGCAAAAGAGCAGTAAGACTAAGAAAGAGTGGAAAGGCCAGTAAGAGTGGTCAGAAAACTGTAATCCAGCTGTACATTTTCATTTGGATCCACTGGTGGCTGCATCACCTGTTCACATGACCAGGAACTTCTACCGATGATAATAAACCCATTCTGCCATGTTGCAGGGATATTATGCAACCAAAAACTTTCACTTTTAAGTTCTTAATTAGTTTTGCTTTGATTTTAATTAAGCTATCTTCATTACAAGAGCTTAAGAACTCAGAACTTTTTTTTTTTTTTTTTTTCCCCTCTCAAAAGCCTGTTTTCCATTTGGGATTTTCTTTGATCTCTCACTGAAACATGGAAGGGTTTGCAGATTAATTTCTGCAAAATTTACTCAAAAGTTGAAAAGTATATTCCAGTAGTAATTTATGATAGAATTCATCGTATGCTAAAACCTAAATTACTGTAACTGAAAGGGAGACGGTAAGAAAGAGCATGCACAGCACTTCCTACTTATGACTTTTCAGACTTTTATATATTACTTTTCCAACCTTTTATACCTTTTGAGTTAAATCTACATTTTTAGAGCCCAGCATACAGGAAGACATTTATGGCTTGGCCGCACTAAACTACAGACAAAATCCTTGGAATGAGTCTTGCAAAACAATAAACAGAGTTTTACAATCAGAGTATAGATAAATGTTATTTATTTCTGTCCTGCCCAGTTCAGTACAATGCTGTGTTCAAAGTCAGAGAGTAAAGTTTTATTCACAGGATCCAAAAACCTCTCCTAAGATCTACCAGACCCTGATTTACGCTTCTGCGGTGCAAAGGGTCTTAACCAGCTGTGAGTATGTGCACACGTATGTAGCATTCCTAAACAGGAATATATATGTGGTTTATGTGTATTTATTCAGTTCCTGGCATAGTAGTTATCGCTTACTCAGCACTTACTTATCAACTAATTGCTTTATCCATAGGCAAAAGCACATGCCCAGGTACCAGTCACTAAAAGCACCGTATGTTCAGTTTATGCCACATATCTTTAAATGCCACATGCAACCTTTTCTCAGTCTGTACATCTTCCCCCCCAACAAGGTCAGAAATGTCTTGTTTAGAGTCTGGTCAGTCTTTTGATTGACATCAGACATCCTAGTTCTCAGCCCATAACCTAGTCCATAAATATTCACACTCAAATTCCTTATTGACATCACACAGCTACAGTAAAATTCTTTGTATTTTTCAGACTTGCTCAGTGCAACTATAACTTCTGGATCAGGCTGAGCAAATATTGTTAGAGATCAGTATTAACAAGAAGACTAGAAACATCCACTGTTTCATACCGATCCTGAAGTATTTTTAGAGGTGGGCAGGTGATAAGTCTAGGGGCAGCCTTGTTCCTCTCATTTTTGCTCTTCCTTTGACAAAAACGTATTTCCATTAAGGGGACTGACCCTGAGTCCCCTCCTGTGGATTTGAACCAGAGAAGGTTATTATTCAGCCTTAATTTGGCACACTTTATGGACAGAGAAATCTAAGAAATACCCAGGTAATGAGAAAGACCCAAATATTCCTGAGACAATTTTTACCTCATCAGCAAAGGGTCACACAATAACATGTATCTCAGCAAACTACGAAATGACATGATAATGATGTTCTCTAATAACACAAAAATACTACAGAATAGCCAGATGCCTTCTTTAATACAAGAGAGATACTAATAGAAAAACATTACCTGTAGTCTTGTCATTTGTCATTCCCTACTCCAAGTAGCCCTATACAGAAAGGAATTTGAAGTCGCAACAATCTCACTACGAACCAGTTCTTCACAATTATCTTTTACGTCCTTGAAAACGGGAGGAAACATGCAAACACCTTCCCCAGAGTGAATTGTCCTTCTTTCCAAACAGCTAGACTTAGACTGAATGTTAATGTCAGGATGGAGGGTCAAAGTGAGCATCCCTTATCCCTCTATGTATGAAGAATGACAAGCCCCATAACAGAGTCAACAACGTGCCCCTTCAGCTGCTGACAGCTAGACAGTGCCAGGTTCAACATGAGCAAAAATGCTCTCGTTTGTGGAAAGCCCTTAAAGCACTGAAACAAGTCTTCTCTCTTTCCCATGCCACAGAACAAAATGTCTTTGAAGAAACCATTTATATGGAAAGTGAAAGCCTCTGAGCCTCTCCACCTTGGTCTGTATTATCATAATGTGTTCATAATATTATCATTTCTTTTGCTCTGGTGCAAGCCTCCTTGTCAGGAGGAAAAGGTTGCAACAGAAGACTTAAAAAAATTACATAAATAAAAAATTAGACTTTATACAGAATTGAGAGGATCTTGACAGGAACCTTCACAGGACACCCAAGAGCTCGTATATGAGGATGCTATGCGCTTCCTAGTCCAAGCATATACCTTGATAAGCAACACAAACTTTCACATGCAAAAGAAATTCTAGGAGAGATGACTTGCATAATACATTTTTTGTACACATACATGCTTGCTGCTTCTTCAGGAAGCTCAATGGAGAAAAGACTAAGGGTTTCAGCTACTCCCAGGATCAAATCTCAAAAAGGTCTGACAGACAAACTCCTGAAAAGCAGAAGAAATGAGCAGAAGGATTGGGACTGAGAACAAGTCACCCTGAGCCGATTTCAAACCCAACTCGACACAGCGTGCCACTTACTGTGCCTCTAAGCAGGACTTCAAATGAATCTTTTTCGTCTACTATCCGTGTTAGCTGTTTTAACTTAGATATTTCCAAGTTACACTTTTAACTTCGCTAGTTGTAAAGCTTCCAAATTTAATTGTAATGTTTTCAGGGCAAAATTGCTTCTTTTTCCTAAAGTAGGATGGAAATCCCAACTTGAGACAAATTATTTAAATAAACGCCATACACAATATTTTCTCTTTTGAAAGCTGAAAATATTCATTATATAGCTTATTACAATACCTTTGATAAGTCCTCTGTTGAGCAGATGTTCTATCATTGTGAATTTTCACACACTAACATTTTTAGCAAATACTGAAAGATAATTAATTTAGATAAATTTTGTATATCAAAGGGTAATCAATGATGCCATTGTTTTAATTCAGTAGTTTTATTACTCTGTAAAACATAACAAAACCACTTCCTTTGAATTTTTCGAACTCCAATAGAATGACATCTGCCCAAGCAAGGAAGGAAAAGCACATACTAAATGTTGGAATATTTTAAGATACCAAGAACACCGTGGGAATAAAAAAATTCTGCTCTGTTTATCATCACTTTGAATAAAAGTAAAGTTTTAAGTTCTCTTTTAAAGTGTAGATAACTTCATGAAGGAAAGATACAGCTAGGTAAGATGTAGGTAATTTGGATGACTGTATATGGGAAAACAAAGTTATACTTAAAAGAACCAAAAAAAGAACTGTAACCAGCAAGTTATCTTAAAGGACGAAAAAACCCAAAGCAGTATGGAAGGAACTATAAAGTATCGGAACTGAACTGAATTGTCTTCTTTGCTTTCTCTTCTATTTCCCTGAAGGAGGGTGTTGAGGCTATGTTATCATCGGTGGTTGATTTGCTGGTTTGATTTGTTTTAGTACTCAAGGACAAATTTTGTTCCTTTTGCCAAAAGTTACACTTTCAATATTGTACCAGATAGCTTAATCCTGAAATCATACAGTCTTCCAGCAACTAAATGGTTTGTTCAAGAAAAATCCCAAGAGCTCATATACTCTACTACTTCTGTTGGATTCAGCATGCCTTTCTCCCTTCCTTCCCACTCGTGTGCTTCAGAAACAACTGGGAGTCACCAGCGACTTCAAAGAACCTCAAAACACACAGGACTAGCAGCGACCTCATGAGCTCACCCAGTCCAGCTCCTCCCAAGTAAACCACAGCCTCATTTCCTAAAGCCTATCTAGCACACAGTTATCAAGCAGTTCTTAAATCCTGCAGTGAAATTTCTGTCCTCCTTAGCTCATCTCTTCCAGTACTCAGCTACTCTTAGGGAGAGAACATTTGCCGTAACGGGCAGCCTAGCTGCCATTACAGCAATGAGATAATATTTACCCGGCTCTGAACTGCCTCTTACAGCTCACACCGAAGCGCAGTAACACAGGGCTATCCATCTTCTCTACCCACTCTTTTGTCGTTCCATTGCCAATCATTTAATACTAACTGCTCTGCTAACCACGATCAGTGTCACAGAGATAGTGGCCGAGCTTGATGGATAGCAAAGCTTGGTTTTATCCCACAGCGATTAATGTAACGGGCTGGGGGAGACGTATGGAAGAACTTGTGACTTGCGCACAATTTAAGTACATGAATATAGTACGTAATGACATGGAAGATGGCAAGATAGGAGAAGCGAGAACCAAACTCTTGGAGAAAACCTTATCAGAAAACAATAAACATGAAGTTATTTTTGCAGCTAGGAAGGAAGCCGTGCCCTACCATAGCCTCGTAGTCAGGAATGGCAAGCCTGCTGCCGCTAAGCATATCTCAGAATGATCCCACTTAAAATGACATGAAATAATGATGAACAGGTTTCGATAGCAGATGGAAGTCTATCACATAATTCAATTTTAATGACCAGAGAAGTCTTAAATACGAAGGTTTTGTTTAGTGCACCAAGAGATTTATATGAAATGAAATAGCCAAATCTGCTACTGTAAGCAACTACATATGTTTAATACATGTTCATCTTATATTGGAATAATTAATCTACAGGGAAATGGGGTTACAGACTGTAAGATATCCTTATACTAAACTCAGTGATTAGAAGGATGAAAGAACTAGGAGAAAACCAAACTAAAACTCCTTTCTAAATATAGTCTACACAAACAGCTGAAAGAAGAGTCTTATTACCAGGTTTAAGTAATCAATTCAAATCGGAAACTCCATAACTTTAATACCAAAAAAGCTCAGAACAAATACTGAAAATGTGGTAGTAACATCGGAAACTTGCAATTAAAAAAATAATTTATTTTTCATATAAATGATTTTAAAATTTACTCCAATCCTAAAAATGGCTCCATATTTATGTTGGGCCCTACTGAAGTCATATCCATTATTTTAAATAACTCAAATCAACAGTTCTAAGTTAAATTGTAAGAATTAAGTCAATGGCACACCAAAGGGTCACCTAATTTAGGCTTAATTGCAATTAACAGTCAGGAAAGTAGTTAAAATTGTGATCTTGTGCAGTTCAGGTCTGCCTTTTTTGATAGCATGATCCAAGACTGATAATTTAAGGTGTAATCTAGAAACGTATTCACTGATTAATGATTTTCACACCACTAGAGAACAATGTATTGTGATTTTAGCTGCTGGTGTCAGTATGCCTTGAATGTGAATATCTGAGTAGGCAAACACATTATTTAGAGATAGGGAGATGTAATATTTAGTAAAAAGTTACTACTAGAAAATTTAAAATTATATTTACAAGGGCAGCTTGTATGCTAAAACGGCAATGTTACAAAGAAGGATCCCATCAAAATAACAGATGGACTTCCTATCTGAAGTACCTTTCTGCTTTGTGAAAATATAGCCAACATATATGCATACTGCATCACCTGGAACAGCACAGTGTCACCCGACTACCTACAAACAAGTTTTGAAACTACCCCTGCTTGGATTTATTATCGCACACAGGACAGCGGGAATAGCATTGGGTGAGTTATGTGAGCCTTGAGTAACGACACGCAGGATTAATGAGCACATATGCCCATTTGCTCCTTGGAAACAAGAAGGAAACAGTCAAAGCTTTGACAATAGGGAGAAGAGTTGAGTTGATAAAAGGATGAGAAGACCATCACAGGCCTCAAGTACGGGCCGATAACAAAAAAACTTTTATTTTTAAAGCAAGCTAGGAATCACTCATCTCTGATGAGAGCTCTCTTGCAGGAAGGAGCTCTTCTCTTAGGTTGCATTCTAGGACTATCGGCAGTTCATCATGCAAGGAGAGGGAAGTACTATCACTTTGAATTATTTAATGTTATTTAAAAAATCATCATAAAAATGCATTTAATAAAATGTTTTGAAACATTAACATCTTCTTAAAAAAATCAATCATATACTTAAATTAAGTATTTAATTATTCAAAGGCAAGCCAACACCAAAGAACTGTAAGTTTAGAAAATTACTCCTTTGGCTTATTAAGGTGAAATTCTACTATCCTTCATAAATGTTAACTTGTATTTTTAAAAAAATACTGTAGCAAGACAGATGTGAAAATAGACGTAAGGGGAAATAAAGTCAATGTTTGATACAACGTTATCAAGCAACTTTGTAGAGAGAATAAAAAAGAAGTTTAATGCCAAATAGTCACTTGACAAACCAAAAAAGCCCCACAACCTTAGGGAGGTAACATTTAATTCAACGGCAGTGTTCCTATGGGAAGACTTACATCAGCTATTGCTTTCTCAGATCCCTGCAGTCCCTAAGGCTATTTGTGTCACACAGGATGGTCAAGAAGATGGATGGAAACAGTCAAATTAAAAAACTGAAGACAGCATCAAGAACAGAATCGATATGATGGTATGCATGGTCCCAAACACGTGCTAACATTTTTAGTTGTACGGAAACCAAGGGTGCAATAATTTCATTTTTAACATCACTGCTTTCTTCAAACTGTCCTCATACGTGAGGATTGAAGAGTGGCCAAGGCAATCCTAACTTTTCAAAAGTTCCACTGCAGTCACGGAAATGGGGCTCATAAGCCTGATGTGCTGAGTAAGGAGTCAGGGCACACCTGAATAAACATGACATACCACAGCTTTTGCAAGGGAAGGTCCCACCTTACAACAAAACCGGCTGGAGGACAACCATCACAAACACAAACTCAGGCTCCTCTTTCTCCCCGCTCTCTTCCGTCCAAAAATATTTTAAGTTACCTTTGAGACTTTCCACATGTGGGTAACAGCAATTAAAATTCAAGTGAAGGCTGAGGAGACAGGAGAGGAAACCGAGAGCTTCACATTCAGCAAAAATTGGCCAGCTTTAAATAAAAACCAAGAAAAGACATCCTCAGGTAGTAAGCTCAGGATAAAACCTGCAGATATCATCATTTTAGCAGGTCAAAAGGATGATCGATATTTAACCTTTGTTAGCAATAACCAGATCTCACTTCAGCAGGAAGGGTGCTGAGGATTTTATTACCAGCTTTGCTAGCTGCTGGGATGGTGCTAAGAAAATTATGCCTTGGTTTTACCACACATAAAGGGGAACAAAGACTCTCTTTTCATTGAGCTACTTTGGCTCTAAATGCTTATTACCGCTTACCTTTTAGTGATTTCATCCATATCGAAGGTGAGCCATGCTGTATACTGTAAAATACGTAAAATCTTGTAAACTGTCACTTTCCTGACAGTATTGCCACAGTCGTTCCCAGCTACCTCCAGGTGATGTGAAAACATATGCTTGAACTATCTCTGCTGGGACTTATTAAACAAACGGTAGGTTCTGTAGATTAAACCATAATTAGGTATGATGTCAGTGTTGTAAAAGTGCAGTAATTATGCCCCCATTTGTTCTACTAATTTCCTCAGCACTAAAAACGTGAATACTCAGAGGCTAGCATGAAACTGGTAGTTCACAGTTCAGAAGTCTCCTCTCTTCTGATGGGTAAAAATACTTCCGTAAAACTAACAAAGCCAGGAGGTTCCTCTGAATACATATAATTTTTATTTTTTTTAAGTTAGAGACTTCATGGGACTTTGGGTCAGGTCATAAATAAGGAGCTCTCATCTCTCTATGTAGTTTGGACCACTTCACAGAGTTAAGCAGCACTCATCTTTATACAATCTCCTCCCTTGAGGATAGAATAACAGCAGATGCCTACACAGAAAAAACAATATTAGGAAGCATGTATTTTTAGCAGCTTTAATTATATTCTAGCAGCAGGAAAGAAAGAGATGCAGAACCGTACGACCAGGCAATTCTCCCCAGAAGACAGACGCCACTTTGGAGCTCCACAGCAGAACGATTTCACTTGTGACTGATTTCAAGTCAGGGAATTACCGAGAAGGCTGTTTCTTTGGTGCTTCGCTAGTTATTCTTTGCAGCTGCTCTACCAAATTTCAGTGACTGGACTAAACCACTGAAGCAGACGCAATCCTTACGATACCTCAGAAACATAGGTGTGCATACACACACTCCAGAGAGAGGTGGTTTGGCCTGATCTGTGATCACAGTAATAACAACACTTTTCAGTTCTCTCTCTCTCTTTTTTTTTTTTTTTTTTTTTTTTTTTTTTTAATAGCACCATATTTTTAAGTTTCCCCAGCTGGGGATTCATTAAGAGCAGTCCACTATACTTTAGGACACAGGCAAAAGCAGTTTTACCTCTCAAATCCACTGTTGCTGAAAAGATGCAGACCTGAATGCCAGCCGAGATTGTACAATATTTTTAATATGCATCCTAAGCAACTGATATTCCAGCCATATAATGGTCCAAATAACATGGGGGGATACTAATAAACGGGGTTTTGAAACAACTCAGTAAATGAACTCAAGTAACTTCTTTCAATACATTACCAAAGTAGTTTTTCTGGGAAGTATGCTGAAGGAAAGACACAGGACAAAACATTCAAATCACTACTGCTACTGATTACATGCAATCGTTTTTTTCATTATACCTATTACTTTTGCTGTATGCAAGGCGTGATGCATAATTTAGATTTCTTTTAAGATGCAAGCAAAAAAAAGAGTTTCATCCCATTCAAAACCGACAGATTTTCCTGCTGCAAAGTCTGTACCTCTCACCAAGCAGAGCAAATAACTGCATAATTTGATAGAAGCTCAGCTTAGGAAATATTTACATCACAAAGGTAAATGTTTAGTGCCATATTAGTTTAGGGGGAAATAAAGCCTCATATGCTGAACTATGAAGGGATGGGGTTGTGGAGCTGCGGGAGGGCATCTGCTTTTCCTCAGTGAGAGCCCACACTGCTGCCTCCATCGCCAGCCCGGCACAGACAGCGGCAGCTCCCACCCAGGGGCTGCTATCTGATTTTTAAGATACACAGATTTTAAACCTGTAATAGGAAATTACTATGGTAGCAAGCAATAGAGCATCCCGTGCACGTTGCCTTTTCAGGGCGGACGTTATCAGCACAGACAAAAACTATACCTACACTAGAGACTTCCTATTGTAGAAATAAATAACTGGTGAAAGAAACCCTTGCTCAGAAAGACATTGCTTTACACAACAGCATTTAAAACGCACGAGTTTTACAACCCCTATTAAAGTAAGCGTTAATGAACCCCATGCACTTAAAGCATATGAATATACGCTCCTGGGGGTGTAGTTATCACAGCTTCAGGAACCAGGCCCAGAAGCAAACCCTCTCCAAGCGCACAGCCCGCTTGCAGCAGAACCCCCCTGAAGAGGAGGATGCAGGAGGCATTTGCTGCGGCGCAGCTTCGGCGTCTCGCTGCCTCCCAGGTGCTGCGGTCCCGAGCGCTCCAGCGGTCATCGCCATTCGGGGCTATCTTCAGGGGAAGTATCCATGAAGATTCCTTACCACTCAGAACAATGTTTTACACTGAAACGTAAAGAATTTAAAGCCTGGCAATCAATAACTCGGGCAGAGGTCTCTTGCACGATGGGTCTTAACATTTTACAGTGTTGTTAACACATCCCTGTGCTCTTCAAGACTAAACCTTGAAGTATTCTGTAATAATGGAGGAGGACTATAATGCTGACTGTAAGTTCTTAGCAAATGAAGCTGTGCTCACTCAAGAATATTTTGTTTTTGTCTAAGACTCTGCCAGGAACACGTGCTCTGCTATATTCAATATGATACCCTTTGTACATTACTGTTGGGGCCAGTTCAAGTGCCAGCTCTTATAAACCAACTCTTAGAAAGCTTCCCTTCCCCCGCCTCCCCTCCGAAAACAAACAAACAAAAAAAAGTCAAATTAGTATATTTTATGGTAACAAAATCATTTACAGCATTAGCTGTTTAGGTCACCACTTGAAGTTTGGTGTAATAAATATTTAAAATATTTTATTTCTTAAAAATAATAGCAACAGCTGATATTATGGTGTGACGGTCAAAAACCATTAACTTTAGTTTCACTTACTGTATTTGCAGAACAAATACAAGCCTGAATTAGGGCTCAGGGAATGGAATATTTAGATTGTATAATCTAAATATATCTCCCAGGGAAAAACAATTAATTATCTTTGTTACTGCCACTACTGCTGAGAACAGCTGCAATTCCTGGCTTGCCAAGTTCACGTCATTGAGGGTTATTCCTATTAATATCAATTAAGATCTAAACTGTTTGAGTCTCTTCAATAATGATGCTCAAGTAGATTTAAAGTGCCATTTCACAGAAAGTACACCTGTAGCAGAATGGTGGCACCTATTCTTTTTTCATCTAAAAAAAAGGATTTAAAAATAGAGATAGAGCTCACTGAAACGTGTTCAAGCACCAGTAACTAAGGCACACTAATTCCTAAGACAGCTCCAAAGACCTCTGTATTTACTTCGACTTAAGAAGTGTGGTAAAAAACTTGTTCCCTAATTGAATCGGAGATACTATTACACCATCACTTATGGGCTACAGTTAAATCAGCCCGTGAAAAGTTGTGTCAAACTGTTATTAAGCGCGTTGTGTGACTTCATTGCTGAGTGCACTTACAGACCATCACGGCTGGAAGAAACTGCTCCCTTGCCATCTCAGCCTTGACTTTCATCTACCTAAACTCTGAGATCAGCAGAGAAACGACTCTTCTCACCTCAAGAGAAGCCCATGCTTTCCCTTACACAGCTTTTACTTTTGTTCTGATGACTATTTTAAGTTATTGAAATATATTTCTCATTAAGCCTTCGTGGGCTGATTAGTGTCAAGAACAATTAGCACCTTGCAATGAGTTTCTTTAAACTACAAGCAAACAAGTTCCAATACCAGAAGACTGATACTGATTGAACTAAGTCTAACTAAACTGAGGCTTAGGAATTAGTAAATTACTAATTTTTCATCATTTACTTTCTACTTGACTAATAACAATACAGGACATTTTTTTTGTCTCCCCCATCCAATCCTACCCTATGTTTCAAGGACACGTTTTTAAACTTTTTCTTAGACTCATTTTCTGCAGTGGCATTAAAGAAAAAAAACACAAACACAGCAATGGTTTCAAAGATATTTCCAAAGATCGCATTGTAAGACTAAAGTAATTTATGATGGGTTAGGAGGAAACATTAGGTAAGATCCAGCAATATACACAGGATGTTTTGAAAGCTGCTTTGTGCATGTGCACGAAGAAAATATTTTTTTGTCTTATTTGCTACCTAGTAATAATCACTATCATAAAGTAAGTTTAAGCAATGACAAGTGTTAAATCCTGGAAGACACAAATACCAGAAAAAAATCCAAGAGATTTTAAGGGCAATTTGACAAGAAAAATAAAACCTGTTTCATTTTGAAGAAAATCACATGTTATCACTGAGGTCAAAAACAGTATTCCAGGTAGAAGAGATGAATATTGAAGAAGAGCTAAGGTGATGAATGCAGCTGAACACACAGGGGAAGACTTCATTTAAACTCATACCACCTATATAAAGATATTTCGATGATCTCTTGCGACATGCATTAAAATGACTGGGTATTTGAAAGTATTTTGGAAATCTGCCTATTGTGGAAATAGAAAGAAGATGACATTGTAGTATCACAAACAGTTGATCAAACCTTTCACAATTTCGAAGCCCAAGATAAAAATCAGAATAAAAATAGGATAAGATGCTCTAGTCACACAATCTTTTGTTCATTGCGTTGCTAAATGGACCGAGGACTTTTTCTATCATTATTATTAGAATTTGACAGAGAAGATGGTAAGTCAAATATAGGTGGTCATGACTTTCCCAAAACCTCCAGCTGGGAACACTAATGTGTTTTAAGCAGTCACCGGAGGGGGCAGAGTGAGGCCTCCTGAGGACACGCCAGGTCAGCTGTATCTCCTGGCCCGAGCAGCTGAAGAGTCAAGGCTCTGTTGAGATGTCTGCACGCCGCTCCCGTCCTCCCCACGGACTGAGCCATAAACATGCAAACTATCTATGTTATGCTTCACAAAAGAAAGAATTTTTAAACTGTCTCGGCCATTGGCTTCCATTTGCCAGTCGGCTCACTTTTTCTCTTTCCACCTCCTGCTGTGTTGATGGAGATCCACATCAGAACAGCATTTTACCCCAGCCCGGACCTCGGGCGGCACTTTCCCTTGCCTTTGTTCAATCAGAAATATCACACTGTGAATCCATTTGAGCTAAAAGGGGCACGACACAACGCAGTCTGAGGAGCCAGGAGGTAGAGCCGGGTCCATAGCTTCCCTCTTCTGGCAGACGCGTGACCGGTTTAACCTCCCATGGAGATTTATCTGCCGTTCCAAATGAATTTTACCTTCTGCAGCAGAAAGACTTGTGTATTTGTGAGCACTAGGGAGGAAAAGTACAACCTCTCATGCTTTACAAAGATGAATGAGTTACAAATCCATGTTTCCAGAGAAATCTGCCATAGTCCACTTATTTTACCCCAGAAAAATCAGGCCTTTAAAGCTTTTACCGAACATTTGCAAGAGAAGCGCTTTTCATGGTTTCACTCCCCTACTGTGCCCAACCTCAGCAAGGACAACAAAAGACATTGTTTGGTCCTCGTGGTTTTCTGCATTGGCCCAAACACACCACTGGACACCATCTCCCTTCCCATTTCTACTGAGTGACATTACTGATGCCGCAGAAAAGCTGCCAGGAGGGAAGAAGTCTTTCTCATTTGAAGAGGGAAAAGGCCAGCAGTACCATGGGACTGTTGTTAAGGAAGCAAAAACGAGATGAAATGATGTTGGAGATCAAGACAGACAAGAAAGAGATGAAAATAGAGACACCTAAAAAATATTAAAAATTATCAGGATGAAGGCAAAACAACGAGCAGCCCGAGAAGTTACTAGCTGGTGTGAAATGTCTTTTATATGCTTAGAAACTTGACCTCTGCACATCCAAAATCCGTAGAGGAACCAGGTGAGTCAGAAGGAACCTTTTATCAGTGCTGTACTACGTTTGCATCAAGTAGACAGCGAAAATAACCTTTGAAACTGAAGTTCTATTCATCATTCAAAACCAAATGCAGTATCGCTCCTGTTTAACTCAATGCTGCTTCTAATAAAGTGGTTTAGACTCACTTTATTGGCTTACAAGTTCATTTTTATTCTGATCAGATTCCCTGATAGACACTGTTGTGCTTCCTCATCTTGTCAAAAGAACACAGGACCAAGACAATCTCAAGGCTGACATTTCAGTACATAATAGTACATTTATCGTTCAAAAGCAAACATTTTATTTAAAAAATATCCCAACTAGCATCCTTTGGCAGGTAAAAACCCTTCTAAGTTTTTCTAATCATGCTTTGGTCAAACGCCACCAACATAAAAGAGACCACTTCATGAAAAATTCCTACTTTTCCCCCAACCCCGAAGGTAACTGCTTTAAGCACTGCATAAATTAAAATTCAGCAACACTGAACTTAACCTAGATAGCTACTTTACATAACTTAGAAGTGATGAATAACAGAAATCTGCAGAACTACACATAAGAAAGTCATTTTGTGAGTGTAGTAAAAGTAAAAACCTCTTCGAATAAACTCAAGTCCATTACTTTTTTGCCTTACAGGACACAAGCTAACATTTTTCGCTTTCTCCATTTTCTATTATTTTTCAAATAGTTTGTGAGAAATTCTGTTATCATTTTTCATAATCTTTGCTCAGGTTTTTCCTCGTCTTGGCATATAATTATATCATTAACCCAGACAGAGGCACCTTCCCTGAGTCTTCTGGTGTACTTTCCACAGGACATAAGAGCACTAAGCTCTATTTCTACTTGCAGTAATGCCACATTGGTATCATACAACTGTATTTCTATATACAAAACTCATTCATGCACAACACCAAGTATAACTTTTTCCTTGAGTATTACTCCACCCACATAAATAATTCAGAATTCCAGCTTGCTGAAATATGATCTGGGGAATAAAGATCACCAAGAGAAGAGATCAAGTGAAATTTATTTATCTAGCAGAATGAAACAAAGGCTGAAGGGAGTATCTCCACCTTATATGAAGACGTTAGAAGAGACACAGGAATGTGTCCTTGTGCATTAGTACCTAGACAGGCCATGATTTAATGTAAAGAAGGTTAGAAAAGCTAGATTATGAGAGATTTTTCCCTAATGACCAATAAAGGCATAAAATAAAATAAATTACAGTGGAGCTTAAAGTTATGAATGGGATATAAAGCTGTTCTATGTAATACATTCCTAACACGCCTGATCCATAGAGCACAGACAGTTTGACCAAAACTTTCCATAGTCCATTCTAATCAGCATGTTTATACTTTAATTTAATGTGTTTACTCAGAGCTATTACTAACAGCATTTTTTCACTGCATTACGAAGACCAGAAGCTGGCATCAGCCAACTTGCATTTGAAAACAGCAGCCAAATGGAAAGCATAACGTTACTGTGCTGGGTCCCTTTAAAAATCTCTGTCCTCCACTTAATTGCAATGACCCTAAAGTAACAAGCATTTCCTGGAACATACAAAGTATTCTTTTTTGAGGAGGACAGAATATATTTGTTTCCCAAATTAGGTGGAACCCTACAGATGTTGGCATTAAGTGTACTGATGGGAATCATGATCATCTGTCAGAAAAATGTATAAATCCTTTGGGCTCTATAACAAGTTGACGACATTCCTGTGAAATATTAACTAGGCACAATGCAGACATTGACATTTAACTCTGTATTTCCACTGGATTTTTTTCCCCGACTCATCATTGCTCTCTCCAGTTTTCTCAGGCTCCGTATTTTATAGAAATGACCATATGTTTAGATTTGTATTTGATGACCTAACTGCAAAACTGCAGCGAGCAAGCAGCTAGAGCTCTGCATGTTAGCTGTGTTGTGGCCACAGAGCTGAAGAAACCTTCTGCAATGCAGTGAAAACTACATGAACAACTTCCAAATCTTAGCAATGAAATGGGTTTCTATTTTGTCAGCTATAACAGAAGCATGAAACCAGGCAGCCCTTAACATAAACTAGGTCCCCCTATTACTTTTACAAAAGTAATAGACGAAACCGTAAATCTGAATCTAAGTTTCTGGTTTCAGTGGAGAAGAGGAGTTGGCCTTTCTGTACTTGTAAACAATCGTTTACAACACAGCGATATGGTAAGACAGAAACTTCATGAATGTTTTATGAAGTTGTGGGTGGTAGAAAACTGCTTCTTGCTCAGAAGAGCAAAATTAGAGTTAGAATCTTTTTCTCATCAAGAATTCCTTCAGGAACCGAAAGACCCTCTTCTTCATTAAAAATTTCACTAGAAGTGGTATGCTTTTCACATACCTGCAAGATGGTTCACTTTTTGACAAACAGGCTTTTTTCTGATTAAGTCTACTTAATTGAAAATATTTCCAACCAGCAACCTCTGAAATACTCAAAAGAGAACATGCTCAAGGTACAACAGCATGAGATGGGCAGGGGGGATTTAACAATAACTGCAAGTATCTGTCCTGCTGTCTCACGTGCAACTCAGGAGATCTTCCCTTCAGAAGAGCTCCAGGAGAGAACAAGTCATCAGACACAGGACGATAGTTCACTCTTGAATCACAACACAGCTTTTTAAGGCTTTCCGCTCTTGCCAATCTTAGCTGAGGATGTAAATGTAGTATTTTCAAGGCCCTGAAGAAGCCCTGAGAACTTTTGCCCTCTTCGGGTTGATCTCCAAACTATGAAAGCCAAAGAAAGTAACCGAAACTGAGACATTAACCGAAACCCTCTACTGCAGCTGCACATTGCCTCCCATCGTCTTCAAGGCTTCATCCACTCGCCTGTAGAGCGGCACGGTTCAGATCTGCCCTGCGCTGCACTAGCGAAACCCTGGCCTGAAAGAATCATCCCGCTGAACTGAAGAGCGCACGATTCCACACAACAACGAAGTGCCTGTAGATATTGGTAGTATTTCCTTGGACACAACTCCTACTCGGGTGACTCTTTCATCTGTGTAAGATCTGCAGCACTACCTTGGTACCAAACATTTTTGTAACGCCCAGTCTACGCTTACGAGCCACGTAAGGAGTAAACATTATACAGGCAATAAACAAATAAAGTGGAGGTGGCCCGAGAAGCAAATGGAAACTATTCCCTCACACTATAGAGCGCCGTGGTCCTGGAAGTGCTTTCCAAAGTCAGGATAACGACATTGGGTGGGTCTGTGGGCACGGCATGCCGTCCTGCCAGCCCCGAGGAGCTGGGGACCCTCGGGCATCTCCGAGCTGTGCTGCAGATATAGGCTTGCTCGTCGGGTTCCCCCAAACAGGAGATCGCTCCACGTGGGACTTGGAGCACATGCAAACTTTTGCTTAAATTGCTTCTCTTTTTCGGTATTTTTAGTTTTTGAAACTGTTAACAGGCTTTAAGATTACAACTGGAAAACCAAAGTAAGCATTTTAACTTTACTAGTGTTTTTTTTAAATTTCTTTCTACACTAAACTAGGAAATGCCTGATTTTCTTCAAATGCTACAGAAAGCCAAATTTCAAAATACTTCATGGAACAAAACTTCTGTCCTCTGCATTCTTCTCATCAGAATATTAAAGTAATTAAAACTCATCCAGTGGAGCTAATTATCACTTCAACAGAAGCAGAGCCAAGATTCAAGAAGGGAAGTGCTATTAAAAAAAAAAAAAAACAAACATACAATCAACAAAATCTTGTAGTCTCTAGAAAAAACATAATTGGGCTAACTTGATGTAGATGTACATTAGTTCTTGGATGTAAAAAGCAAAGCTTGATTACAGCAGCAGAGAAAGCTACCATGATTATCCTAATTAAAAATTTGCCAAGTTATTTATAGTATAATACAAGGAAATGACATTCATTATCCTATAAACTATTCAACAAACCATTAAGCACTGTAATAAAATCAATTGGTAAAAAGAGGTGCAATTATATTTGTACTCGTGTAAACTCCTTAGTGAACTAAAACCAAAGCATCACTCAGGCCCAGTGTTCTTTATACAAGCAATGCAGAGGTGTTTGAGAGATTTAGAAATATAAAAGTATCTCTTAATTAGCATGCTAACAGTTGTTTAATCAGTTAACTTCCAATTCAGTAGCCAATCACCAATTACACGTCAGGTTTGCAGAGCACTGAGTTCAGAAGAAGAAAAAGAAATTTAAAAATGCAGTTACTGCTCAACAAAACATAAACAAAAGTTTAAAACTATTTTACCACCTTTTAAAATGTGTTGATTTATTCTTAATTAACTGATGAAGCAGCATTCTGAAGTCTTTCTATCACCATACACACAATTAACTCATAAGCAATCAAGGAAATTAGAGGAAAATTAGAAACAGGATTGTCATAAAGTGTTGATCAGATACACCTGCAATACACATCTGCTGGAATTTAACTTGCATTATGAAACAACTGGACCAGCCTACTTCTTTTTATTTTTTTTAGTATTTTAAGCACAACATTGTCCACAATCTGGACTGTTTAAGTTAAAGAAAATACTAGCGCTATACGTCAACCTTTAAGATTCACGGTAACAGTAGGAACCAATTTAGATGAACGGGAATACATTTCACAAAGGTACAAGCGAACATGCCATAATTTGCCAATCCTATTTAAGCCCCTTTAGAAAGGCATTACACTACTATCCTATCAGTTCTACTGCCTTATCAATTTCTCAAGCTGGAAAACAAAAGTTCACCACCCTTATCTCTATCAGCATGTCCTACATCAGCTCCCCCACCCAGCCGGGGACTGACCTTTGGCTACGCTCACGGAGAGCTGCTACCTGCCAGGGTTTGCTTTCACGTCAGCTAAGCCGGAGAGTAATCTCTCACCGATTCATTTGGTATGAAGTGCAATAAAACAAATAATATTTTTTCCAGGCTCAAAGGTTGGTTAAGCACCTGCAAAAACAAAATGAAGTTCTGTGGGTTTGCCAACATCATATATATATATATATATATATATTTTGGAGAAGCAATTAGTGTCTTCAAGGTAGTGTGTTAGTGCAAGGGGAACTCTGTGCTTTGATCTCATTAGTGAGAATGAATCACGACTGGAATTCACCACGGTAAATAAAACCAGGAGACTAAGGTCACATCCATCTCTCCTACTGCAGAAAAACAGGAGACCGTAACTAGGACTTCTTCACAATAATGTACGTTGTTCTGCAGATTCATCCTTTTGTCTCTTAAAACGACAAATAAAATACAAACATATAGCTATATTTTATTATTTTTAAGTAGCCTATCTTTTCCTCCTTTGTTCCAAGAGATCTTTGACAACATCCACTTCCAAGAGCAAGTACAGGAAGCATTTTCACCATAGCTTATGCCTGCTTAGTCCTCTGAATACGAGATGCAAATTAGTTGCACGTATTATTAAAACCCCCAACCCTCTTACATATATTTGCTAGAGACTTCAAGATGAGCATTACCTCAAGTGTAAATTCAATTTACAAAATCCATTAGTTACACAACTAAATCTAATACTCTGTATTGAGGGTATAAGGCACCCACAAACGCCGGCTCCCCCCACCTTCTGCTGTGTCCTTCTGCACGTACCACGCACGGTACGAACCACCGGCACCCGCTGGCAGCGAGGCATTGCGACGCAGGGCTAAGCTGAAAGATCACTGGAAATCTGTAGCTGAAGCTCACAGAAACAGCTGTTTTCTCTCTGGTAATGTAGAAACTAAGTTTCACATCGCTCACTCTCTCTCTCGAGAAATAGGAGCAATGAAAAATCCAGTTTGTCCCTCTGCTTTCGGTCTCCAGCTGAGAAAAGGGACATCTGTTTGGGCTGAACACCCCCTGCCAGCTGACAACCTTAAAAACACTCAGAGAAGCAAACACCAAAAAGAAAAGTTTGATGGCTTCTTTCTCTGGTTTTAATATTTCTTCCCTTACAATAAGGTTTTTTGTTGTGTTTGGGTTTTTTTTTTAATTCCCAGTGTACTCTCGAGAGTGAACATGAAGAATTTGTACTCAGATTTTGTTTTTTTTTCCCCTCTAATACAAGAGCAACACATCTTCCCACTTTAGTTGTGATGTCCTTCAGGTTTACAACAAAAGCAGTGATGCATATACATTCTAGCAGAACAATAATTAGGAGGGGGAACCATTCAGCGTAAGAAATGGAGGCACCAGATTTAGAAGCAGGTTTACAAGCGAAACCAGCAGATAGCTTCAAACCCGCCTGACCCCCCCCTCGGTGAAATACCTGCTACTCAGCCCCAACAGCAGTTCCCCCCCTTCCTCAGTGCCCTGACAGACGAGTCGGGCACAAGGACCCGGTTATAAATCTGTTTTCCTTCCACAGAAGTTATGGATCTTCCACTAAGAATTACTAAGCAAGTTCTTATATATATATATATACACACATTTCCATTACAGCTGAGTATATTAGAACTATACTAGAATAGTTCAGTTCGAAGGGACCTACAACGATCATCTACTCCAACTGTAGGGCAACAGAACCATGACCAGCTGGCCTTAAATCTCCATCATGCACAGCCAATGATGGACTTAAAGGAGCAGGATTTGGCCCTTCAGAGCGAATCAGTGAGGTTTTGCATTTCTTGCCATGCATCTTCCTGAGTGTATTTCAGCTTCGTGTCAGCTCGTGTGCCGACAGCGCTATTAATCTCAGCTGGAGAAATACAAGGCAATTAAAATATTAGCTTCTTCATTAAGCCTTCTGGAAATTTTGAGCGGTGCCATTTCAGAAAGAAGAGGAGAAAAGTTCAACCTCACTCACTCTTCCTCCCACCAGCTTCAAACTTACACGTTTAATATCCACAGTGAATATCGGTGAATTTCATGGCTTTCCTGGACTACACCTTACAGGGCAGATGCTATGCAAAGCAATGTGGGAAAATAACAAAGACATGAATGAAGCTCAAACAGAAACAGAATTAAATCTGTTTATTATCCCGCTTTTCCGAATTTACACAGATTTACACAGCCTGGGACTTCCAGAACTATTTGACCAGTCCCTCGGCTGTGAAGGCAGCCAGGGTTTGAACCGCTGAGCAGCGACGGATGCCATCAACACAAAGCTGGGAGCTGCTGCGTGAAGAGGATGAATTTGGGGAGGAGAGCTATGAAAAGCTAGATTGCCTTTTGAAAAGGCCTACTTAATTTTTTGATAGGTTTTTGAGAATACAGGAAAATTTAAGGAGCCATATGCAAGGAAACAAGTCCTCCATCTAAAGAAACTAAACCACATTTCTTGTGGAAGTAAATTGCTATAGTGGTAGCAAACATTTTTAGTTCTAAGAAATGTTGATGGTGTTTTGTTTAGTATCATTGAGAGAAGAGATGAAGGGGAGGATGAAGAGGAGGAATGTGGTATGTGATAAAGTCAGCGTGAGAACATATTCAGAGTGAAAAACCTCACTTTCCTCCCAATTCAACTTTCACAATCCAGCAGACGCTCGCTATTTTTGCCCCACACAAACTTCATGTCTTGTTTTTAAACAACTGATGACCTGTTTGCGATTGCAGCTATTCATGAGCCACCAAAGGGATCGTGTAATGTTGTCTCAAACCAGTCTCAGGAAATGACTTCTACAAACTCTAAAAATAGGATTAAGCCCCCCCCCCGCCCCATGCTGCTAGCACACATTCCTCCCGTTTGCCAAACCCAAGCCTGCCGCCCCTTTTTAGTTACTTGAGTGCACAAAGACAAAGCCAGGCAAAAACATGTTTTCCTCTCTCTTTTATAATCTTACCGGAGGGGCTACTTCCCTTATCATATATTTTCCATGTTTGCTGACTATTATTCCCTTTTTGCTTTTCCTTTTTTTTTTTTTTAGGTTACTTCAATTTTTATTTAAATAGAAGCTAAGGATGAACAGCTTTTTTTTTTTTTCCCTTGCCTTTTTTTTTTTTTTCCTTCAAAAGAAGCCAGCTCTTGTTAGACATCCTTATGAAGCAACCACATTTTTCTGAAGGCTTGGTTTGTTAATGGGAACAGCTAGGGGCTGAAGTTCCTCAAAAATATAGACCCCAAATTACCTGCTGCTGTCTCTAAGCCTTCTAAAGAGATAAAGAAAATGAAGACAGGGAAAACATTTGATCTTTCCTGCTATCTACTGGTAGAAATTCCTTCCTATCTTTTAAACACATTTAAAGCAAGTCCTGGAAGTAAAAGCATATATGCAGGTGAAAGTAATTGTATGATACTGCAGAAGATCTGGCTTTGAAGAAAATTGGAATTCTTCAACATATAAATACTACACATGCTGCATTTTGCCTGGTTTTAATGTTCGGCAAAACTTGTGTGTGTGTGTGTAGTGAGGTTTAGTCAAAGTCACAGAAAAGGTTTATTTACTTGTACGGTCTTGCTGATACATGGAAGATTTAAAGGCTGAACCAGTCAATGGCATTTTGCCACCAACTTCAAAAGGGTTGGGATCTTCCCTTCAGCAAAACTACATAAAAAAGAACCACAGAGTTGTTATTTTTATAAAACTTTCATAAGATTAGCATGAAATAAGCAAAGAGCTTTGCTCAAGATGACATTAACACTTGCCAGCTTTCAGTGCAAGAGCAGCAGTGTCCTGTTTCCAGTGGGTTTATTTGTAAAGGTGCACTAGAACGTGCCCAAGAAAGCCATGGTGAACACAGCAAATGGATCCATCCCTCACCATGTACGTTTACCGAGTGCTTCCCAACACCGCTGTCTTCATTAATAAAATGGCACTTTACCCTTACAGATAGGTGAAAAAGCAAACCGACTTTCTTATTTCAGGTTAGTAGGTTTACAAAAAAATGTTTAAAAAAAAGAAAAAAAAGACATGAAAAGTAAATGTCTTGTGTTTTCCAAACCAAGATACAGGATTAACAGTATTTGAATGATGTTAGAGATATCAGTCACCAAAAGAGGGGGAAAAGAAGAAGAGGGAAAAAAAAAAAAAAAAAATCTGGCCACTGAGACTATTTGTTACAAGCTTTATAAAACCGGCGATGTGAGCGGGGTGCGCGCACACTCATATTCAGTTGAGTGTATCAGCTTCGGATTCATGCTGCCGGCACCACTCACGCTCTCGCAGAGAAACAAAACCATGCTGAACCAGTTACAGCGCGGTGCCCAGAGCCAGAAGGTGCTGCATTACGCAGTCTCAGTCCCTGCCAGTGATACCAGGGATGCCACAAAAAGGGTCCAGAGCAGGAGAGAGAGAAATCTCCAGCTAAGGGAGCAGGTTTCTGTACAGCATACATGGACACCAGAACAACTCTAATGCTGGTGCTCCGAAGGATGCACACTGTAGAAAGACCTAGGATTAAAGTTAATGAAAAATTCTACTCTTGTGGGCTTGAAGTCTTGCTCTTTCTGGAGCAGGTACTTCTGATTTAATACACTGGTACGTGCCTCCACCCACACCACTAGAGCCTTCTCCTCGAGGATGCTATCAACATCCATTAGATAAATAACAAAAAATGCCTTACTGTTTTCCTTTCAAACCATGCTGAAGGGCTATTTCTATAGCAGCCAAATGATTAGAATGCGTACGTCAAAGCAGTTGACATACATCTCGAACTCCTCAGCTAGGGAAGACACTTCACCCAAAATTTCCATCTCCCAGGGGAGAACCCAAACCAGGGCTTTTGGCTACGGACTCCCCACTCTTCCTCCGAAGCCGTAGCTGGTAACACAAGCTTCCCAGGGTGAAAGGCAGCATTTGCACCAAGCAGCCCATCAGACCACAGACTGTCAGGACCGGGCTCCGACCTCGGCTTCTAGGAGGGCTCAGACAATTTTGCATTGAACAATTACTGAACAACAAGAAAAACAATGCAAGCATTACCTTGAAAAGTTTAACTTGTCTTCCAATTACACCTCTTTGTCATCTTTCCAGGAGGATGCTCAAACCTCCCTGAGAAAAGTTAATGGAAAAGTTTAATAAACCTGTGAAATCTATCTTGAGCAACCAGCAAGAATTAATTGCCAACGAAAATCATCTCTTGTTAACGATGGAAGAGAACAAATCGCTTGGGCATGACATTTACGGACTTTTTGCAAAAAGATACTGGTTTCATCCTTTCGGATACGAAATTGAATAAAACACTGGCAGCAGCTAACTGTAAAGAAATAAAACTCAACAAATGCAGCACACACATTGTGGGGTTTTGGGAGGTTTTTTTGTTGTTTGTTTGGTTGGTTGGTTTGTTTGTTTTGGTTTTTTAAATCTTTCACTCACCACAGTTTTTCTGTAGGAAAATGTAAATTGAAAATACCAACAAGTTACCTTGGCTTAAAAATAGCTGGTGCTAAGTCACCACTGAGCCTACGATTCTATGGAATTATTCTGCTCTTTACTAGAAGTCACTTCACTTTACAGTTAAGCCCTCAGGAAACAAATTTTGTAAGCAAATGCTCTCCCCCACATTATGGCAACACCCTGCTGACCTGTCTCCTACAGTTTACGATCACGACGAACCACGTGCAACGCGTAACACTTGAGAACAACGTCCAGATTATGTAGTAACATCAGGACCGCTGTAATCAGCAAACAGAAACACGGTCCCTCGCACCATGTTATATTCCCCAAGGACTAGATGATGAAAGATGCTGGCAGCTGCCGAAAGGAGAAAAGCTCAATGAATTATACAAGCTGCATTAAAGCAGCTTTCGCATTAGCTCCGCAACCAAGGTACAAAGGTTTTGAGGTGGGAAACAGAATCTTAAAACACAGTGTCATCATACAGTCCAATATATAGGGAGGTCCGGATTATTCCCCATTGCCAGTCTCTTGTTACATTAACTCTGCAGCTGAAGTCTTGGTATTCAGCATTGGAAACCTTGATATTTCTCACTTGCTAAGAGGATCTTATCAGGCTCAAACGTGAGCTACATGCAAGGAGGAAACAACTCCAAGAGAAGCAGAGACAAAGGAAAAACTATTATGTTGGTACAACAATCTTAGGACCATTTCGTCCATTCAGGTTTTTTTAAAAAAATATTTCACCTGGCCTTTTCATAACTGTCTTTTTGAAAATAGATTTTAAAAAATGGTTTTAGCAATTTAGCTATGTGACAATGGCTGGTAGGAAATCTAGTTAAAGTTTTCTGACATAACAGAATTACACATGCATCATTTTGTCAACCTGTTTGTAAATGTCACTGGATACAGGCCAGATAATCAGGATTTTAATTAACAGCTAATTAGAAACACAGGCCTTCTCTTGGAGACTCCCAATAATCTCTGGATACCTCTAAGGTGGTTATCACATCCTTTACAACAACTGTTTTGCATAAATTGGAGTGATCCTTTTTCACTTTTAGTGCTCCGCCTTGGCTTTCTTGGGTACATCACTCCCAGTAATTGCAACAGATAAGTAAGGTCAGAAGTGGCCTAAAAATCAAGTTACTTCAAATTAAAGTATGTGGAAAAGGTTGGGGCTTTTCCCCTAAAATCTAAAAAATATTTATGCTTCCATTTACTGAAAACTAGGTTTTGAAAGTTTGATAAACTTCCCACTTTTCAAATAAAGATATGACTACATTTGAAGGATGTTTCTTTGTCAACAGTGCACAAAATTGAAAAATCTTAGTTTTCAGGTATTTTGGTGAAGAAATTCTCTCATTACATCCATTTTAAAAAAATATACCTATATCAATCAGTTGAACCTCTTTAAAAGGAAGGAAGGGCTTGATACAAAACTCACCTTCTCCCTTGAGCAAACCTATTTTTGATTAGCCCCAACCTACAAAGCTCAGGGTTGAATAGCACAGGTAGAAAAAGCAAAGAGCAATTTAGATTGTTCTGGGACTCGAGGGAACACTACAACATCCTGAGACGTAACCCTGGGATTTTAAATTGCACAGTAGCAACGCGCCTGCCAGTCAGCCTCGAACACCAGATAGTGCTTCTCAATTCATATGAAGAAGGGATCCACTGTGTGATGCTGATTAGACCGATACGTTTTGCTGACATTGCCAGAAACATTTATTTTAATATAATGGAGTAAGTAGCGCAGACAAATTTAAGTTTGACCTTGAAAAAAAAAATATTATGCAACAGATAGACTTGGTATACAGAGTATATACAAAAGTACAGGGAAATGAAAGCAGTTCACTTGTCAACCAAAATATTCAGCCACCTGAGTCAACATAATTTACCCTTATCTAACCAAATTCAAGATCGGGCCTCGTGTATGTTCCAGATTGACTAAATGGTGTTATTTCAGCATCCTCTCTGCCTTCCACCCTTCCCCCCTCTCCAAAATAAAGGAGATATGAGCGAGATCTTTGCTGGAAATTTGTATAGTTATTATCTAGGTGCATGGATACAGCGTACTGTGCCTGAAGCTAAGCAATACTCTGTCTTTGGTTTTCAGAGTGGCTGCATCAAGCTTCAGGAAACAGAGGATTGATACAACCTAGACACACAAAGCACTGTCAAGTAGACAGTCAATCCCATTTCTCTATCCATTTATATCCAGGACCCTAAATGATTCTCCTCTGCTTTGACCAGGGATACAGTCTGGCTTGGCAAAAGCACTCCGACACAGCAGAACAACATACACGGCTATTTTTCAATCCAAGTTGCTCTAAGAGTTACGTATGTTTGATACGGTTTGTTCCAAACAATAGAAAGCCAGTATTTTTTTCAGAAGGAGCCTTATTAATACACAACTTCAGAGCCGGTTCCGTGTCATACAAAATCCGCCACGCTTTAACAGCTGACTTCAAAGAAACTATCAAGAAGCATTTGTGAGGTTGCAAACCTAATCAGCTCTGCAAGGCTTTGTAAGCCACTCGCATAAGCCAGGGTCAATACCAGCTTTAGTCTAAGTTTCCCCAGTGACACCTGGGCAGTTTTTTCTCCTTTTTCCTTTTGCATACTTGGGTGTCTCCAGTTATGGCAGTGCTGTTGTGCCACAACTTCTGTACAGCACTCGGAAGTCGCAGTTCAACTATGGCTAATAATACACAATTTGAATGTTTCTCTGTTTTGTATTCAAATTTGCTTGCACAGGTCTTCCATAAAAATAAACCATCGCCTTGTACCCCCACCCCCTCTCATCCCTGACATGCATGTCCCCCCCACCCCCAACCCCAAGTGAGCAAATAGCAAATTTCTCTTACCAGTAGACCTGGACAACAAGTTATGTTTCCTGAACACTGACAATAATCTTTGCTCTTCCCCATGGTCAACCTGAGACCCATCTTCAAGAATAATTTATAATGTGGACAGTATCGGTGCATTAAATTCTCAGCAGAACAGCTCTCACACCCGACATCGCCGGAGCCCCCTTGGTTATTGGTCCTAGGGCGTGAATTTTGGAGACCTACCTCAGAGACAACATCCCCTGCCTTACCTTTTTTATCTTCACAAAATTTGCTATTCTTTCAGTGTAATCACTGCCTCAAGGCTTCTGTAAAGAAGCGTCCTTTCCCATTTCACTTCCCAGACCCCTACCAGCCTCATCCTCACCAAGCATAAAAAAACCAACACGCTTTTTCAAGACCAAAGGTACCCACAGTTGAGATGGTTCTCTCCTTTTACCCCCAAAACTGTGTATTTTTATCTAAATATCATTAAGCTTCTACCACTCACCCTGTTCATTCATTCTTCCCACATTAAATCCCAGAAGCTGCTTTCTCTTACAGCACCATAAAAGCTGCTGCTTTCCTTTTTCCATCCTTGCCTCCTGAATCTTTATGGGGTCCAGGTGTTTTCCACCAAGTCCCAGGAGGAGGCAACTGATTAATCACAGCTGATCTGAACTCTTCTGCCCTTTAATCACACCTGAACTGAGCTTTTACCATCAGATAAAAAATATGAAATCTTGCAGGACATCATGTAACTTCATCTGTGGTCTTTTAAAAACTGTATAAGAGAACATAAATACAGATGAAATAATTAAAAAAAAAATTGAACTAGCTTGTTCTATTGCAAGTGTAACTTTTTCTAGATTATGGGACTGTTACAGGAAATCACTACTTTTTGCAGTGTTTTGCTCAGAATAGCCAGTGCCTCTTTGTCCTGCTCCCTCACCCTGGCACGGGAGCAGCCCTTGAGGCTTCCTGGCAGGAGAAAGGGCAAATAAACCAGTTGCTGGCATGATCCCAGTATCCCTGCGTTTTCTAATGGTGTGATCCCAGTACCTGTGTGTTTTATAATGCTGGGGGAGGCTTACATCCACTTTGAGCCAGGTACCTCCTTCCGGAAGAACAAGGACCTTCTGCAGATCTTTAGATGTCTGGGTAACCTTTAGCCAAAAAATCAGCAGCTGAAGGGTGGTTGTTGGATCTCAGTTCTAGACTGAGTACTTAAATACTTCATAAATCTCACATTAGTGTCTAGGTCTTGCAGGGAGGATCCAGTGATGGAGTTTATAAAGTTATAAACACTGCCATCAGATGAAGCTTAGAAGAAAATGATAGTTATGTTCAGGTTCACCTGCCAGGGGGGATATTAAAGAACAAAACAAACAGAACTGGAAATTATATTAATATATGGTTTTAAAATAAAGTTGATTCTAAGTTCAGGCAACTTTCCTATAGTATTACCTAATGCACTGCCTTTGTTGCATTGTTTTTCTCACCCCAAGAAAAATATTTTTAAGTAACATGTCAAAGTTACACATCATCAGGATGGGGTATCGTGGTTCTGAAAATTTAAAAAGCAGCAGGTTGCTAGAACCCCTGGTTAAAGACTGGTTTCCCAGTATTGTTTTTGCCATCACTTTTTTCTTACTGCCTGTTGATATTTCCAACAAATTATTTTTACACCACAGTCTGTGGATTCATAGAGACTGGGGAGGGACATCTCAAATTAGCAGTTGGAAACACTCTTTTCTTCTTTTTGTATTTTCTCGGTTTTTACACATGCTAATTCTGTGCTGGGTGCACTCATTCTGTGAATAGCCTGCACAGTTTTCCTGAAATTTCTTTTAACTGATTAAAGATGGATACTAAATTAGCATTTATCTGAATGCTTTAGAAGTTTCATACTTATTGAGAAGTTAAAGTTTACAAATAAACACAAATATCATAACAACCTATTTATGTATTGCTGCTGCAGCCAAACAGGAATTTTATTTTTAAAAATAATTTTACGTAAATATCTTGCAAAATATTAAAACAGAACAAATTAGAGAAAAACACAAATATGAGTGTCAATATGATCTTCTGACTCATGTAGCAGAAAACCAATATATAATAAACTAACGCCTTCCAGGGACATTATTGATACATTTCAGTTGTCTAAAAAGGATGCCTGCCAGTGGCTGACCCAGAGGTCTAATTCTTTTTCCCAATACTCATTTTTCCTTTTCTACCTTTCTTTTGACATGGCTATGGTTAACAATGATTAGGGTCATCATTATTTTTTTCCATATACTTTGTATTTTTCCAGAAGAATAGCGAGTATCATATACAAAGTAGACTATAGTGAATAGGTCTATAATGTGACATCATAATTTTGTATCATATTTGCATATTAATGGTGCTGATGGGAAGAACAAATTGAAAGCAGTTATTAGAACATGTAAGCTGAATTTTCTTGCATAAGCCATTTTCATATCATGTCACCATAAAAAAAATTGTGATGAATGTTCCCCCTGAAGCTGACAAGTTACAAGGGCTTGTACTAAGGGAATAATAACTCCAAGATTCATAAAAACGGTAATTACTTTATCAACCTTCTAGTCACATTGCAGACACATATACTGAATCATTCCAAAATAACACTGACATAAAATTTAGACTTCATGTTGATATAACACTTCTTACCTGATGTTTCCTTTAAAAAAAAAAAAAAGGTCCAATATATTACTAATGACCCTGAAACAAAAAAAAAAACAGGTTTATGACATATATCTTCAAACACTGAGGTAAGGCTGGATGTGATAGGGAGAAAAAGGAGTAGACGTCAGGAGGAAAGAAGTATTCAAGTTTAAGGATGACATTGCCAAGGAGTAAGTTACTATATATTTTGTCTAGGAATAGCAAAGGTTAAGAAGTTGACAGCTCTTTATAAGACACCATTTTCTTGGACAGCCTCCCAGGAAGGACAGCAGAGACAAAAGGATGCCATAAACCCAATCAGCTTAAAATGGAGTTTGATTAATTAATAAAAGAGATTATGTGGTCATACCACGATCCAGGAAGATCTCCCCTGTCCCACATCCCCCTCAGCTTCATCCATCACCACACCAGCTGTGAATGAGAGCCACAAACGGGTCCGAACAAATCCTAAAACCACATTTTATTTCTCATACGAAACTGCCCCAAAATATCTACAAGCCTGCAGGTACAGAAACGATCAAAAATAGCCACACGCATTTAAAAAATGGATATTCTTGTCTCCAGAGGTAGACCCAACATGCCTTTTCAGAGCACATCTGGAACCTACAGAGAAGACAGCTGAGAAAAGCAGTGCTATCCGCACTAAAGAAGACAAAACGCTAATTGCGATCACCGAGTTTATTACCGAGCAACGTGGGGAATCCCTGCACTCAGTCCCCGAGCCCTGTTTATCTGTATAACATCTGCAAAGTGGCAGGGTCCTGCTGACACCTTTGCCTCCACATCCCAATTTATTCCTCGGCCAAGAAATAAGCGCGGCCCCTCGCCGGAGGTGGGGGTGCCGCCGACTCCATTTCCAGCACTTAACTCTCCTCAGGCGATCGGTAAGGACGGCAAGCATTTCCCTGCCACTGTGGCTGCTAAAAGATGGTGGGGGGGCTTTGCTACCGCCGTGCGGAGCTGTACAGCACTCAGGTCCCTTCCAAAGACCTAATAGTTAGCCCTTTGCGGTGTTCAATGTGTTCATCGGCATCCCTGAGAGATAAATAATATTACCATCGAGGATGGGCGGTGGAAGCGTTTAATTTGCTTGCTTGGCGCTGAGTGGATAAGCAGCATTTGGTCTGTGTTTCAGTATTAGGGTGTAACTGGGGGGAGGGGGCAGAAAGGAGGTGCTCGTTACTTCTTACTCATTCCTTTTACTCACTGCGTGCTGTTGGAGCAACCTGGAGGGCTACGCATGTCACTGGGCTGGAAATAAAAGGGATGGCGTTCCCTGCAATTTTTTTTTTTTTAATTTTAAAGTGCAATTTGTGTCATCCAGCAAACCAGAGTTTACCTTTTTCTAGATGATTAGCTTTGTGTTCAAATAAAATACAGCTTTAGAAACTGGCAGATTCATGACGGGTTTTTGATGTTCTCACTTTAAAAGGTGTTGGTCAATTCTCCATCAGGGAAACATTGGGCCCTGAAGCACAGATTCTGTTTGGGAAGGAGAGAATGGGATTAAACGTATTTTAGTGCATAATACCCATTGAAATGCACGGCATTAGAAATGTATGGGATTAGAAATGTATAGAATTAGAAATGTAAATACGATTACCATTTTGAAAGGTTACTCACAAGACTGTGGCAGAAAACTATCCTCAAAATAACGCTGCAATTTTTCTGTCTTAGGTATGAAGTCACCTTGCTTGTTCCCTCTGCGTGAGCTTGAACTCCTCTTTTTTAAACTATTCATCACATTATTTTAATTTGTAATCAGTCCTTGGGTCAGGGCAAAAATATAGCTGGACATTTTAGCACTTCAAGAAGAGTCTCTGGCAGATGGAAATCTCAGTACAGAGTGACTGTATCTTCCCTGGGAGCTTCCAGGCTCAATCTAGCCTGAAAGGAGGCAATAGCTCAGCCTTTGTTCCACTTCGGTCCTTGACCTCCTTGTTTACAGTGCTAATGGGGACAGCAGTTACTCGGAGTCAAGAAGGCATTTTTGAGAGGTGAATAATCACACAAGAAAATAGACTGAAACAGTCAGTACATTCACATCGCCTGCCTAACTCAGCTATTAGTTAGTTATGATGTTCAGCCACTGCCACTTATCTATACAGGAACAGAGACAGTGACCTATAGGAAATATAATCCATATCCCATTACCAACTCCCTGAGACATTTTTTTCCTTCTAAAGCCCAAGTCTTTCAATGACATCTTTCTAAAAAACACCCTCTTTCATGTCGCTTTTATCTCTCTGACCTTGTTCTAGTGGGAATTTCAATTCTGTCCTTCGGGACATGCCAATGATGCAAAATTTCGCTCTTCTCTTGCTGCACAAAGAGCCAAAGAGTAAAACTCCAGCTCGTGATACGGACTGTCCCCCCGCCACTCGCGTGCTCCTGGTCGTGACGCACAAGCTGCCAGTTCACGTCGCAGACTCACGGCTGGCCTGTCCCTGCAGCACCAGCTATACTGCCAAGAAAACGCAGTAGAGGAAGATTTGCTACGTTAAATAGATATTCTATACAAACTGTATTTACAGAACTTGTTGTTGCGGAAGTGTAAATTATCCTGTTTGACAATATAGTCTTTACAAGTGGAAAAATGCAACATTCACAAAAAAAGTCTCAGTGTTTTGCTTGGCAACTAAAGTCACAGATTACAATCCTGGAGATTTTAATACACCTCTTCAACAGTCCCCTGTAATGCCACTTGAGTGAGCAGAAAACACTCTACGTTGAACCGCTGTGGCCTGGATTTCCTTAATTATATTGGAATAAGATGAAGATTTCCCCAACGCACGGCTGTGACTCAAATGCACTCCGGTTTGCCCAGCTAATGGGGTCAAAACCTCTGCGAACATCAGGTTCATAGGTACCATGGCTCAAGGGCCGTGGCCTTAAGCACAATGCACTCAGCAGAGTTGTAATTATAACACTTAAAACTATTCAGAAGACCAAACCCATGCATTAAGTAAGAACGGCAAGTATAAAATACTGTAGGGAGAGTAGATTGCTTGCTAGAGCTCATGGTTTTAAGCTTCCCCATTCATAACATTCAGCACTTATCACTGTACTTTGCACCTGACTTTTATAAAAGATTGGTATTTTTTGTATCTTGGTGCCAGTAACGCACAGGAAAAGAGAGAAGAGTATCTGAGGAGATGATCGCGGCTGTGTTAATCTGAATTTCTGATGCCATGTTCCTTACTGTTCTTTATTATGGCTTTGAAAAGCAAGATCCTTGATTAGTGGAGGACTTTCACCACCAGTGTTGGGGTCCTACACAGTGACTGCAGCACACCAAGAACGATTTTAGGACAGAGTCACAACACTTGCCAAAAAGAAGAAATTATTTTTTTCTACTTTGTTTTCGGAGCTTTGATCAAAAAGTAGTAATCTTTCCTAGAAACCTCAGAAACCACTTCTCTGTGTGTTGGTGGAATCACAGCCCCTTCTAACTTGATTCACAGCCTCAATGAGCTCAGTCATCTGTACTTCTGAGTCTCACTTGAGTGTGGATGAAAGCCTTATTTTGACTTATCAGTCCAGGAAATGCCAGAGTGGTAACATGTACAGCCCATACAGTAATTGTTTCCTTACAACAACGCTAAGGTCACACAAATAAAACTATCATTTACAGTTTCCTGAATTACACAGATGAATAGAGGAACACCATTCTGTCTACTGCGGCTTTTAACAGGCTTGTGAGATGTACATAAAAATCTTAAATAATTTCCATAAGAAAAAAGAGCTTCTGCTTCACCGTCAACTTCCCTGTAATTACAACATATTTAATTTTCAGATTAAGTTGATTTAAAGAAAAGTGACATCACTGAAATGCTATTAGCCATCTGACTTTCTAAGCAGAGCTATAGCCATGAAAGATTACTGGAAATCATGTGGTTAAAGCACTGCAGTACATGTAGAAAATGTAGCAAGTAAGGTCAAACTTGCAAGCAAATTCACACGATAAGAAAGAATTGCTTTGATGATTTTTAAAACATCATAGTCATACTATATTGGGTCATCCACACTAGCTTGAATCTTTTTTAAAGTTATAATAAATTGAAAAATCCAATTTCTTGGATGAAATATTTTTATTTTTAAGTCAAATTCAAGCTTGATTGAAATGTACTTGCAGGATTTGCAAAGTAAGCCAAGTCTGTAAAGCAATCAAGAAATTTTGATGTAGGTAGCTGGAATAGTGTCATACGTGATCTCCAAGTTTCCAACACAAAGTTTCCCAGTGCTGTACAAGGGAGGGGAGCTCAGGGGTTCAGCAGATCCGGTAGATATGTTCTGTTCTGGTGGAACTGACGTATTTAGTGGCTAAAACTAAATGGGAAAGTTTTAAAGGTGTATTTCAAAATGCATTTAAAAATCCCCTAACAGCTCTGCTTCGGATCAGAGGAGGTTGAAATAAAATGGTGTTTCGAACTTTCAAGTAAATTTCAGTGATTCACCTATTTTCCCATCAATTAATAATATTACGTTAGCGGCTATGGAAATTCTCATTTAAGCAGATAATAGTGATTACACCAGTAATTTGGATGGGCCTGATCAAATAAAATTCTTGCATCTATTTCGCTGAGCCAGACCCAGGAGTGACACAGGATTCGGACACCCTGCTCTGTATACAACACAAATGTAATACACACAAATTATTTGTTGCGGAATACACTTTAGGAAGCCTGTCAGTACATTGCACTGTGCATACACCGGCATGTAAAATTTCAGGCAACTATTTGTTTTAAATCCAGCTACCTGTACACTAAATGGGCGATCTAACGTTTTGCCCTCTAGTGTCTATTGGCTGCTCTTCGAGGATTTCTGGATGTCAGCGGACAACCAGCATAATCAGACGTTTTGCTGAGAAATAAAAGTATTTTTCCTTTGTCTCCTCCTGGTTGGAATGTGATTATCAGGCCAGGGTTTCGGTGTTATTTTATTGTCTGGCAGCTTTAAAATAGAATTGAGATATTACATATCCGTTTCCTTGATAGCCTTTGCAAGATTTTGTCTTTGAGGGTGTACGAAGCTGCATTTCCCTTGGATCTCTTGCCATGAAGTGCTCTGACCCCTCTCTGCAGCATCCTCTGTGCCCTGTGCCTTGAAAGGAGGCCATGGCACAGCATCCTGCAGCCCAGCCCGCAGGGTGCTCGAGGCCAGACCTGCAGGAAAAAATACCTTGCAGGTTTAGGATGCTCCCCACAGAATTGGGGCGGGCGGGGGGGGTGTGTTAAAGCAGAGAGCAGGGAGCTGGGCTAGGAAGGAATTTAGACAGCAGGCTATTTCTGGGTGAAGTGAACTGGAAAGAGCTTTTGTTTCTGTAACAGTTGGCAGAGTCGCAGCTCGCTGGCTGAGAAAGCCCAGAGCGGGAGATGAGATTTTGGATGGAGGCAAAGCTCACGCGGAACTCTTGTTTTCCACAATCTTCTTGTAGAGAGAGGGGTAAAGGGGATCATCCTCCAAAGAGACCCTAGCACACTCACTCCTGCAGGTTTGCCATGCGCTGTTACTCTGCAAGAAAACTGTCCCGTTTGCTGTATTATTTTAGGAAGGTGTAAAAAACAGTTGAGAACTTGGAGTACTTACTCCTGGACTACACCCCGGTTGCTACCACCTCCTCTGCTTTACACGTAGCTGAGGTCCAGCACACACATCCCATTGCAGCACTACAGCTTCATGCACACGCTCTCCAACGGCACCTTAGGGGGCAAAAAAACCAACTTCAAATGCAGTATATCCTCCACCAGTATCACTTTCTTTAGATGGGCTACCAAAGCACAAAGCAGTTCTAAATAAATCTCCCACGTCATCAAAGAAATCCTTGTATTGTTAGTCACTGGCTGGGACAAAAAATATCTACATACTGCTCGAGGGGAGCTTTTCTGCTCTTTTACCGTATCTGTAATAACAATTACTTCCCAAAGTTCAGAGAAATGAAAACTTAGTGGAGCTTGTGGCAGGTATGTCATATACGCCTTTTACAACGGCATCAACACAGGCTCTTCGCTGCTTTTTACCCTTACAATTATTTTAAATTGGCTTGTTGGGACCAAACTGATTTTCCCCAAACTGTGTCACCACTTCTGCTATAGCTTTGGAGATGAGAGAGCTGGCAAGCATTATAAAATACCTGCTGCGTCCACAGGCTTTCTGGAAGGCTTGAAGCCGACTTCACTGCTAGAAACCCCACCTCCCAAAGGCTTCCTCAGGTAGTGTATTTTGATTAGTGCAAAATCATTCTTAGGCTGTGCCTACACGCTCTGCATAGGAAATGGCTGGTGCGGGAGGAGCCGGAGGGTGGCCGGGGGACAGAAAGGTCCGTACACCTCCCCACGCCGCCCGTGCTTAATCACTCCGAAGACGGAGAGTGTTTGAGGGAAGAGGCTGGGATATTTCTGACATCTTCATCATTCCCCAAGGTACCCAGGGAAGGGAAGCTCACATGCGAAGACCATCAATATGTGGGCTCAGCCTTAAATTGCCTGTCACACCGCAGAGGTAATGTTGCAATTACTGGCATCTCTTGACATTAAACTCTGTTGTATGCCGATGCGCGCTGCTGCAGAAGGATTTCCTTAAGTTTTCCTTAAGGCGGAACATTACACTTTCCCTTTAAATGCCCTGATTCTAGAGGCATCTGATGCAAGTATTAGCATTATTTTTTTAAAAACATCTACCTGCAGTTTCTCTTTATATTCCCGTTATACAACCACTCCCAACCTGTCATTTTTTGCACTCAGACACCTGCACCAACAACGGGTGCAGAATGAGCACTGTACCGATACGAATCTGCTATGAACCCACAAAGGCGTATTTTCTTATAAAACAGCAGCTTTATTGGATGACCCGGAGGGTACAGCAGCGTGCAACTAATTTCCCTACCAACCACACCTTGTAGTGCACAGGAAAAAGCCGATGGCTTTCCTCCCGGAACATTCACTAAGAGTCCGGAAAGTATGAGAAGTACAAGTAATTGTATCAGAAGGAAACTAAACTACTTCTACAATGTCACTAACAACTTTACAAATGAGCAAACTTGAATCATTAATAAACTAACACCAGAAGAAATAACAAGAGAATAATAATGCTACACCTGAGTGAAGCTGGTCACTAACAGCATCACAGAAATGTTAGCAGAAAATGCATATACACATAGCTGAAGAGCTACAGCATCAAGAAGTATGACATCTCTTAGTGTGGAAGAAGTAGGTGACATGACTTTTCTGTTGCTGTAAGACAATAAAACAGAGTTAAGTATTGAAAAGCCTGCTAAAAACACCAAAGTGATAAACTAAGTGTGAGATTCCAATGACCATTCATGCTACCCTAAGATGTTGCACCCAAGAAACAAAAGGCTACTGAAAGAAGTGACTGATGTCTCCTACCCTGGAAAAGCCAACTTATTAACAAGTAGAAGTAAAATCAGATCCTGGATCAGTCTTCTAAGTTTTGACTTAAGGTGCAAAAACTTAACTCTCATATATATAATTAAATAGAAAGTTGAAATTCTTTTTAAATACAAGCTTTTAAAGATGTGGCTTCAACACAGTTTTATTATACTGCCAGTAACTAATTACCATGTACAAGCCTCTCTAAGCATAAACCCTCCATCACTAATATAGGCAACGCTTAAGGAGAATTTCTGATTTAGATGTTCTGTTTGTTTGTTTTTATTTCCAAGACAGACCACAGAAACACATGAGAAATGGACCCTTGTTGGAAGCACTGGGCACCTGAGCAAATGCTCCCTATTTAGAGGTGGCTCCTGAAAAAAAGTAAGTTACTTTTTATATTTTTTGGATTATTGTGATCTTCTGCCATGATCCCATCTAGCATTGAGATATCTTGTAATGAGGGACTAGAAAGCTTCTACACTAAACAAGAGGTAGCACATTTAGATAATTTTCTGCAGAAAGTTGGCAAAGCAAAAGCTCCATTATCACCTGTAGTGAAAAGCTCTATCCTATGATGATATGGTCTCTGTCTAGATAGAGACAAAGTGAGCCATGACCCATCAGGGCAGTAAAAAGACACTTCGGCAGTTGATTCCTCAAGTAAACTCTGTAAAAACGGTGGCAAGACATTTCAAGCTGAGGGACTTCATCTGAGAAAGCTGCTCTTGTATTTTGCTGGAACCAAATGTGTCTGACTCTGGGATGCAGGGCAGGTACACTTGTTCTGGCAGCCTTTTAATCGAATCTCTTCTCTGGCAGAGAGGCAGTTCTTGTGTGACAGTAATGTAGATTTATGGAAAATAATGATGTGATCAGCTGCCCTGCAGAGTTATTATTTTGTTTCATTCAAAAAAATAAGACACCAAGACTAAACTGATGGGTTGATGTATGCAATGACATGCGGTGCCTGTTTCATAGTTCAATGAAGTTAATGGAAAAACTCCCATTGCCTTCACTTACAAATCAACCAGCAAGTTTAAAAACAAAGTAAAACAAAAACTTGGAAAGAAAAAAAACTAGTGCTAGGTAAGTACCAGAACAGTAACCATTTTACAAATACCAGATTGTTAAAAGAATTTCTTTTGACTCCATTCTTGTCTCTTTATGTTCCCTGGGTTTCAATATTCTAGCGAATTTTTAAGGCAATTTTAATCACTGAAGCAGCGAATTTAAAATTAATATCCCAGAATATGAATAGAATATGATTAGGACATGAATTTTAAATTTATAATCATGTTTATGGAAAAATAATTATTAATTTTTTTCACTTGTCTGCCTCCTGATAATAATCTCATCCTAATAATAAACTCTGTCAGGTCAATAGAAGTTCTTTCTTTGACTTCACCGGGCATGGAAGCAGACACCTAATCACAGAATAAAACATACTACATGATTTGGTGCATCCAAGTAAAGCTGCTTGTGTTTCAAATATCAATCTGCAAAAACGCTCAACACTTCTATTTTGTCCTTTGCAAAAAATCCCTGGGAAAAGACTATGGAGCAATGAATACTAATGAGAAAACTCATAGGGCAAGAATTAAAGATGATGCAGTTACACATATATATTCTCACCTTTTCTATTAGTGTACGAGGAAATACCCAAGTCAGCAAGGAATGCTGTAACAGCTTTGAGACAAAGCCTTATGTTGAAATCACAACTAGACACAACACTTTTGTGTCCTTCCTCTTTTTTGGTTATCAGGCCAGAGACATTTTCAGGAAACCTGACATTTTCAATTTTTTAGTTAATGTTTCCAAAACCTCCTTTCATGCACACAAAATTGCTTATGCTGAAATAGCTGCAAGTATCAGAAGAATCCAGCTGGCTTCACAAATATAAAACTGTGGTTTTCATCAAACGGAGTATCAGCTAAAAAATATCCTTCACTTAACCACAAGCAAAATATCATGGTCGCAGGCAGGTCAAGTTGAAAAGCATATACTTTTCCACCAGGATACAGACTAGCCAGGAAACCGCTGTACCGTGTTCTGTAACTATTACCACCAAGCAAACCCTCTCAGCTGAGCCCTTCTCCGCACCCACCTCTTTCTGCACCAGGCGTCCCTCAGAGAAAGCATTTCCATCGCTCCTTTTCAAGCACGCTAGCTCCATCCTGAGCCTTTGCAACACTGCACGATCTAAGAACAGGCGTCAGCTTTTAAATGGAGACTCCGTGTCATTGTGAGCTAGCTGCGACGCTGCTCAGAAGTACAGAAAATACGGTGAGCTTTCAGATTTACCTCTAACAGGGACCGCGTGCATCCTTGCAAAACTCTGCCCCGCCATCCCAAAATACTCTCTGGTGAAGTAGATGCTACAGTAGCTGCTTTTTCTACTGGACCGCTTTTTCTGTACTCAATGGTAATGCCAAGTCCTTTTAAACCAAAAAGCCTAAACTGCGCACCGTCCTCTGACCCTTTTCATAGATAGGAAAGTTTCTACCTCAGGAGAGAGCAATCTCAGCGGTTCTCCGACACTTGACCTTGCTTGCAAAGTTTTTTTGGTTTTTTTTTTTTCCCTTAGAAAACACATGCAGCACACTTACTGTGAGTTCCAACGCTGTTTTTTTTTTACCAAGACACTGCTAAATCTTTGTAGACTTAATTGGTGTAGATAAGACAAAGGAAAGATAGCAAAGTAAATGAAATAGAAGGGTACCGGGATGGCTAATGGTGGTCATGATCCCACTGTTAGAGTTGTACCAATTTACCTCTTGAGATTTTGTCCCAGGTCTTATCCAACAGCCCTACCTGATGAGCAGGGAGGGTAACACCAGGCAAGGGCACAACTTGCAGCACCGCGAGACCGCGCGAATGCTTGCTAAGCCAGGATTGGAGAGCCATCCTTTTTTTATTCACCCTTGCCCTCAACATCAGTGCGTGCCTTCGTCATGGAAAAATCCACTTGAGAACATCTAAAATTGCTACCTGCTCCTTTTAACTGATCGTGCAGCCGAAATTTCTTACGGGGATGCAAGCACTGCTGACGGACAAAGGGCAGTTAGCCGACGGAGATGAGCAGTTCCTCTGAGTGCGCTGCGATGTGAAGTACTTTTCCACTTTTCTTTGTAAATGTAAATGGCAGTAAATACTTGGGATTGATGTATGCCACCTTAACTTATTCTCTGTAACCTTCATAGAGTCTTCAGCATCAGCAAAACTCAGATGTTGCTACTTCAACACTTTGCTTCATGCAGCAAGTCATACGACACAAGTATAAAGTTTCTCATATTCCTCGTGGCAATGATACTCGGAGCGGCAGAATATTTTTTCTCCCTCTTCATTAGGCTTTTAAGTCCACTCCTGCCATTGATCAGCTCACCAAACTCCAAGTGACTTCAACGCTCACTGGAAAAGTGGGATTTATTAACACACTGCCGGAGCTCACAGACTGCTGCTGCTACCTTATTGATCGGATCCTGTGAAATGGCATGTCTACCCAGGGAGATTATGGATATAATCAAGTAAGGGGCATCACACTGACTGATATTTTTTACAAATTTCATATCGCTTGTTATTTTCCCGGTGCTGCATGTGGGGAAACAGAGGTACCAACATGCAGGAGGGAAATAATCTGTAAAGAGTGAATGCAAAATGAACTTGCAAAAACTAACTGGCACTTACCTTAGGCAATAAAACATTTTGTCTGGGTCTTATCAACAGTGCTTTTCAAGGTATGAAGTCCTCACAATAGAACTTCTTGGGTTTGGGTTTTTTTTCCTCATTCAGCTTGAACTTTTCCAGCCAATCTAGCCCTACGAATTTTTTTTTTTCTGATAAAAAAATCCCAGCTGACACTGGCCCGGGGTTTACCTAACTGTTCTAGGATTTAGAAACTGAGCTTGCTTTCCCATTCGATACGCCTGGGCTCAAGGCTTCAGGTGGACTTTAATCAAATGCACATTGCCCTTTGCTTGATCCAAACAATCAGCTCAGAAAATTTCTCATTATGGCTTTTGTAAGAAGAAATAATAGCCTGTCTTCTTGCAAGCAAACACAATTTGAATGAACAAAATTAATGGCTGTTTCTCTTAATTTTTTCCTCCTACCGATGTGATAGGTTATATATGAGGTGTAATTACGATAATGTCAAAGTTGCTGTTGAAAGAGTTAATCTGCTAGGAAAAATTCCCACCAGGAAAAAAAAAAAAACATCTATGGTATGCAGATGAACTGTTTACTTGGTAGCTCTTCTGTGATCAAAATGAAACTAAGCTGAACTGCTGAAACGATAAAAGTAAATTGTTACTTGGGGTTTGCAAACCTCAAATAAATAAATATTATGCAGTAAACAACATTCTGGATTTTAATTAGGATAAAACAGCTGAAAAAGGAGTTACCGACCACTTGTGTTTATCTCATTGTAACCTTCAAAAACTTCTTACAGGAGAGTATATAACAAAGGGGCTTAGCTTAAAAAACACACAAAAGAAGACTCCAGTGTTACTTTCATCAGCATCAAAAAGTCATCTTAATATATATTTCCCCTCCTGAAAAGTTTCTATAAAACTTTAAGTTAGATAACTATGGGTATTGATGGTGGGTTTGTAGTCCCAGCTTTTCAATTACTTTTAAGAAAGCAAAGCATTTTGAAAAGAATACGATCAATTTGTTGCACTTGCTCTAACAAGACGAAATAGCCATCTAATTATCCAGCCAAACAAAAACGAATGCTAACTGGGGGGTAACTAATTTTAAATGGCAGGTACCAGGATGGAAAATCATGCCTCATTTTGCATTTCTTCTGGTAGGCATAATGCAATGCAATACAGTATTTTCATTATCCGTTCGCTTTTTTGTAATGCTGTGCACTTTCTAACAGAGTTGAATTCCTTGCCGAGTTACCAGATTCCAGTACGTCTTTTGCAACGGAGCTAAAGCGGATTTCTACAGAAACTGAAGACCCAATCCACACTCCCATCCCTCACCAGTTTGTCCCAGCTCTGCCACTGGGTTCGTACAGCAAACCACAGCTGACTTTTTCATCCCCGAGCGCAGTCCGTAGAAGAGAAGCGCGAACCGTAACGTGCATTAACGATGGCTTAAAGGAGAATAAGACGTCTCGCCACTTCTTCAAGCGGCGCAGCCAACACGCCCGGCGACGTGCCCTTTGGGTGATCCAGTTATTCCCACGGGAGCGGCAGGAACGGCGGCACATACATCACAGGGGCGTCCGTGGGGCCGGACGAGTGCCGCCTGACCGGCAGCGCTGGGGCACTGAAAGCGCTAAATGCTGCATTACTCACGGATGCCACCACCTACGTGCTCCCGCGTCCCCATCGCTATTTTTACAGGGGCTGTCTGAGAATAGCGAAAGGAAAAAAAAAAAAAATATATATATATATATATAGTGCCAGTATGTAACAAAAGGGTGGACCCTCGTCACCTCGGGGAACGTGCCATGAGTGGGCTCTCTCGTGGGAATAAAGGCCACGGCTGCAAGCTGCCTGCTCTTGATGCAGCCCCCGACGCGGCCGAGGGCTGACGGTGGGTCTCTCCACGCGGTGCCAGGCACGTCTCTGGGCACTTCAGAACCTGAGGAGGGCTGAAGCATCAAAGCCTCCAGGATCTTCTGTTTCATCTGGGAGCTACGGGATCCAAACTTCTCCCCTGCCTCCGGCAAGCTAAAGAACACCACCTTCGCAAAAAAACCTCTGTATTTACGTACACGGACTGTTCGAGTGTCGTTAATGTCAATTAAGCTGTCTTCAAAATGCTGAAATTCTCACCTTCTTATAAATATTGTTTCGCTATTCAGCAGCAAGACGGCACATTCTCAGTGGAGAAAAAAGTATTGGTCTAAAAAGGAAAAGTTAAGCTAGTAAAGAAATAGCAATGACACTTCTAGGGGCTGACATTTCTGCACAACATGGTGAGCTATTAATTTGCTAATTACCCACGTAACACTATTTCAGTGCATACTTTAAGCAACAACTTAAATTGAACCTGAAGATTAAAAAACTTGGCCTAAAGGCTTGGATTTCTCCCTTCATTTTACACTACAATCTCTAAAGTAAATTAACAGGCTCCATTTTTCTGTGGCTTACTCAGGAAGAGAGGTGAGACCCTTGATGGTCAGACCCTGAACTGCCCGGGAGCAACAGTCGCAACTGCCATATAGTCTCCTCTATACCAGCAGAATTGATCTATTTTGACCAACTTTTGTATTCCCAAGAATACCACTTGTGTCCAGAACCACAATTGTTTTTTTTTTGCCGTTTCTCTCTCTACTTTGTAGCATGCTGTTCAAACATCTGCATTCACACCTGGAGTAAGGTGATTGCTAGGGTGCTCTCAGACCTCCTCTGTACAGGGATCACGTGCGTAGGTGTCAATACCTTCTGCTGCTGCTTCTTTAGGTGGTAATTCCCTAAATCAGCTTGTAATTCCAATTTATTAAACAGCCAATGCCTTATGAAATGTCATTATACCAGACCTCTGCTGCCAGGTAATTTTCACCAACCCAACATCCTGACTGGGGGGTTGGCTAGAAAAAGAAATTTTTTTTTTTTTTTTTCACTAGCAATCTGGAAGTGAAGGAATTTTTTTTTCCCAAGAAAATGACAGAACGGCCTGTACACAGCAGGCCAAAGCATCAAGTCAGATTTCCAAAACGATCCCCAACTGTTCCTCAGCCAAGACTCACATACCGTCTCCGACCAGCCAAGTCAAGACTACCGTCAAGCCTCAGCTGACAGCAGTCCTCTTGGCTCTCCTTTCATTCCCTACCTCTTCTCTGCTGCCCTTAACCTCCCAGTCTCCTTGCTAGCTTTCTTCCCCTGCTTAGAGAAAGACAGGTCCCTAAAATAGGGTTCTTGTCCCTATTTTAGAGATCCCAGCAGAGACAAAGACCCTGGCCACCCCAAGACCTCAGCGGTTTTGTTCTGTTACCCAGAGGACAACTGCTGATGGTCAAAAGGAAAATTTCCACCACCATTACATACACATGGCCTTCACTTCCATATGACCGACAGCTTCCAGGTTCGCAGAAGAAAGACTGACAGTTCTGTGATTTGGAACATCAAGCTAAATCCAACCTAATTCATTTAAAAGAAAATACATCTTTTAACGCTTCAGCTGGTTGATTTTTTTTACCAGCATAACACAAAGCCCATAGCATTGCCAAATTCAGAAGTGACATTGAGGCTATTTTGTTCTCTCCTTGTTCCCAGTTTCTCAACATTTGTTTGGATAATGGGTGTAAAAAAGAACTGGGAGCAAACAGCAAGGGGAAATTAGGCAACTCCAAGTTACCTGGCAGGATGCTACACTGCACGCTCTCTGGAAATCAGCTCTTTTTAAGTTCTCCAATGGTACTGACATTAGAAGAAGAAAATCCATGTTTGGAAGATTTAGAGATATTTAATTATTATTTTGTTATTTCTGTATGTCTCTTGAGGAATGCTGTTCCCTGTATAAATTATTTTTTGCCACCATCAGCCACCTCGCACGCCTCGGGGAGCCCCACGCCAGCGTTCAGCCAGCCACAGGCTCCTCCGAGCCTCCTGCGAAGGGATGCGCAGGTATCCCTGTGCCGACACGGAGGCAGAAAGCAAGCAGTCGTCTTCAAATGGAGGGTTTAAAGGGCAATATTTGCCCAATCTCCCTAGCTATATTCCTTAATGGAAAGCTCATCTAGGTGTCTATGGATGCACATACGTGTGACTGTATACTCTACTTACATAATGTCCACACGAAGAAGTTTAAGAAGCTTTCTTGTACTCATCCGCAGCCTCATGGCCTACTTTTTCTTTCTGTAGGTACATGTTTAGGGTACATTAGAGAAAGGGATGTGTATGAAAGGGATACAGTCCAAGCTATATTCAGCTGGTCCAGGATGCCTCCACTGCTGTAAATTCTAGTCTAAACAGAATTCTTTCATAAGGTACCAGAAAGCTGAGACGTAGCAAGCTGCTATTAGCTGGCTAATGTCTTTTCTGCAGAATTCTTTGTTGCAGCCAAGCAGAAGCCCACAAAAAGACATGTCAGCCAAAAACTCCCGAGTTCAGAGTCCTGGAAGACTGAGAGTAACAGCCTCTGCAGCGCAGGATGCACAAACCTTGTTTATGGAGATGAAAAGCAAAGTAGGCGACTTTCACATCAAATGTGTATAAACGCACTTGTAGATAAAACAACATATTTACAGAATTTAACCTATGAAAAATTAATGTTTAAGACAAACACTGCGATCTCGTATGTAAAACAGGAAGCATGGGTGCCTATTGGTATGGAGAACCAGGAAAGATGAGAGTGTGAATTTGGGAAAGCGCCAGTACAAATTAATAGGAAATCACTGAAAGCTCACAAGGCTGCACTTAAAAATTGACTTTCCCCCTCAATCTCTCACTAGATCTTGCAGTGACATCTTATTGCTGCTAAGTGAACAAAGAAGGCTTGAAAATATGGTTAAATCACACACAATAGCAAACATTAATTAATTGATATTTGAACAGCGTACTGAGAGTGTAACAGTTGTACAAGTGGGATTTGGGGAGCATTCACTCAAATTCGACACCTCTGGTATTCTCAGTTCTCTTTTCAGCTCCCCCGGTGCGGCGAGAGCTGTGATTTTAGTGAGACACAATGCCTGACATCCTCCTTCCCGTGGCTGGAAGGTCCAGGTGGGGATCGGGGCGGCTTTGTTTTCCTTGTCGCTGCTAGAAGTTCTCCTGCTCTCTGAGCACAATGAGAGGATGCAGGTGATCTTTTACTTTTGAGAGTCTCAAGGCATGTATATTCCTACTGAATTTTTCTGAAAGGTCAGTACCATTCAGATCACTTATCAATGATACATCCTTGCCTATGTATCATTTTTATACCGTGGCATCGGTTTTCCTGGTTCAACAGTCAGCTCCTAATAAAAGAGGATGACATGTATGAGAAGTAAAGAAAAATAGCTGTAATAATAGCACTCCAATCCTACTTACTTGTCTCTTAACCTCTTTCTTTCAAAGGCTCCCAGGCTGCAGTGCTCAGAAGAAACTCGCCATTGAATTATCTACCAGAAATCTACTGGCACCTATCGCTGCTTTGGTGCAGCAGCACAGAGGGCAACAACAACAGATAGCTCTTCTCAGATCCCCACCCCTCTTCTGTCTCAAAGCACGGCTCTAGAAAGAAAACCTGTTGCAGAGGCCGAATATTTTTTTAAATTAAGCTCACAGCTTCAGACAGACATCAGCTCTGACTGAGAGCTGGGCCCCCCCAGAACCACAGCACTCGCCCACTGCCCCCCTGCTCCTTACTGGCATTGTTCTGGGGAAGCAGTTCTACAAAATTCTCACCGATCATGGAAGGCAAATAAACTAAATCCCAGAAGCAAAGGCAAAAGCATCAATACCGTTTTCTCTAGCAGCCCACTGCTATTTATACAGGTGACTGTGAACATTCACACATCAAAAAAGTGGTATTTTGGCATATCTTGCAGGAGCAATTGTGTCCCTAATGGGTAGCACGGTAAATATGCTGTCCCTGATGAGGGAAAGATGCTTGAATCATTACAGCAATAGTCTGTAACGAAAAGGATGCAGATTCAGTTCCCTGTCAGATTTCCTGATACAAGATTTTTTAGAAATCTCACAGGCACCTTTGGATTTCAGTACAAGGATCTAGGTGGCTTTTAATGCCACAATTAAAATTTCTGTGCTTTTCCTAACTTCACAGAGGAATTATCAAGATTGATACATTAAAGAACAAGGCATTCATTAGGGAGCTGGCAGCACACAGCTTTGGTATCTAAAATGGGTGGAAACTGGGACTACGTGAACAAAGCCTCCACTCTAAAACTGAACTGGTTCTACAAATGATTGATTCAAGAGGGCAGAGGAACGGCTGCAGTCTGCTCCCTTGGTAAGGTATAGTAGCTATATAATTGCTGAGTTACACCTCTGTCCCCCAAATCCCCTCTGAGAGGGGCCCAGAAAACTTCCCAGCAGAGGACCACTGGGTCTCTCTTTCTGCATGGCGTGATGGCAGGGTGAACTTCCCTCATTCTCGCTGCCTTCGCAGCAGAGGTGGGAAAAATACATTCATCCAGTGTTTTTCATGGACAGACAAGACAATTTCACATACATCTTTTTTAAAAAGCACGTCTTGTGCTGATCTTGCAGCCCCGACATTTGCATTGCAATCTCTGCTACCTCATTTCTAAGATTAAGCAGTTAAATAGTCTTGGCCTGGTTCTTCTTAATCACACTAACACCACTTTTACAATGATCTGGGCTGAAAGGTTTACTATTAAGGACAACTGCCCTCTTCCTTTATTACTAGCCAATGCTGAGCCAGTGCATTTAGTAAGAAAATCACCGTAGGCTTCAGAAAGAGTAAGATCAGGTTAGACTCCTGTTGACATGGAAATACTCAGAAATGTCTGTTAAGAAGTGTCCCAAGCACTGAAGTTCTCCAAATTCCTCGCTCATGTCTTAATGGAGACACTGCCACAAGTCAGAATTTGGAGCTTGTCTTTCTATGAATGTTAGTGCAAAGAATAAATAAAAATTAAGATCGATGAGAGTCATTTTGGCACTAAATAAGCTAGCGTACTAGCTGTCCTCGCTGGTGCTCCCCCGTGTATATGACAGGAATAGCTGCAAGGACTGGAGAAGCAGTAACTTTTGGAAAGTACTGTATCTGCTACAGAAGCATCACATTAAGTAGACCATTTCCAGTGAATCCCAAATGCTCATGTTCATTAGCTTTTCATGAAAGCAGAATAGCATGTAAAATGTACATTGCACTGCATGACTTGTACTAGTGCCCTAAACGGTGAAAGAAGTCAAATCCCATCCCCAGATTAAACATTCACAGGAAAAAAAATTATCTGAGCCAAAGAAAAATTGTTCTGTAGAATTGCAATTGAACAGAACTGGGAAGACTACGATCTCTTTACACAAGAGCATAAAGTACATGTATTTTAAAATCAACTAATATCTGCTTTATAGACCTTTAAAACAGAAAATAATGTATTTTGCCATTACATTAGGTAAACAGCGCATGATGAGTCTGGGGACTTTGTTCAGTGTGGAATAGGATATTAAACAGCAAATGTGTCAGTTATGTTATTAAATCCAAATCACAACATTTATATATTAGCTTCTTTTTTTTTTTTTAACCTGAGAGACAGCGCCTTATATAAACAATGTTCTCCTTAAATAAGGGGCTACAGGAGCTGACACTGAAAGAAGCAGACCTAATCTCTAAGGCTTGGCTTAGACACGGGAACCTGGTAGCAGTTCCCAGTTCCTGGGATGGATGTGGCAGGATGAGGCCAAAACGCAGGCTCCCCTAACCCCCTCCATGCATCCTCTGGGCTGCAGCTAAAAAAGCTCTCACCATGTGGCCCAGAAGGACCTCCAGCTTGGACACCTGCTGGGGAACTTTGTTCTTTGGTAAATGTTAGGTATTTCTGCTTTTTACTTTGTTCCTTGGTAAATGTTAGGTATTTCTGCTTTTTACACGGACAAATCAATGTGTCAGACATCAAGGGCTTCACAAACAACACTTTGAACCAGTAAAGAGATTGAGTTCACTAAAAGGGATATGACAAATGTCATCGTTGACTGGAACAATTACTAGTTTTCCTCGTATCTTTATAAAAAAGTGCCATCTATCTCACAGCTAGGAGAAGTGGGTTTTGCCATGTAGGTGAGCTGGACCAAAGTAAAGAGTGGATTTAAACTGGAATATTCACTCATTTTTACTACCGTGATCACTGTATAAATTTTGCACGTGGTGAGCATCAGGATGCTCTTGACTACTGTGTGCTTATTGCTAGTTCTTTTTGTTCGTTTATATAAAAGTAAAAAATGAACAAAAATATTATCTAACGCACTGGGGAGTTATGAACTGTCACCGTTATTGATAACAACAGGAAATGAGATCTGCGCTCGTTCCCCTTGCTCAGCATTGACGTGGTAAAATCATAAAGCAACTGGAAAATGCAGAGCCTGTGTTTCTAAGCACAAGGCAAGGGACCAGTTTCAGCACCGTGCCACCCCAGCCTGACATCTCTGTGACTCCAGTAATTTCAACTGAATCATAGCCCAGCAGTGAATCAGACCCCTGCGGCAACTCCGTCTTCTTCATTTTCCAGTTCACCAAAGAACTTTGTCTATGGCAGTTCGGTAATGCATTTTTACATGTCTCTGACTTTAATAAAATGCTTCAGTGTCCACTGAGCTGTGGTTCAGAGGTATCACTATATAGTAAAGAGGATGTAAGTAATCTACCTAATCAAATCTGAGGCCAGAGCCAGGATGCTACATTGGATGGACCATGGCCAAGGACAAATGCTTCATAAGAAAGTAGACTTGGCAAAAGCACATTTAAATTTGATTTTGGATAAGAAGTCATGCTTTTATTGTGGAAATCTGTGGCAAATTTACCTACAAAGATATTTTTGATTAGTATTTTTGAAGGAGTCATGAATCTTTCCTAGCACAAGCCCAGCAGTGGGATTCTTTGTAGAGAGGAGATAGTCCTGACTACCAGCATGGCCCAGCATGGCCCATTGGTTTCTCCTTCTTGGGACACCTCAAGGTGACAGCATAGCCCCTGTCCTCCCAACAGCCACCAGCGTGACAGATGTGGAACACATCCTGCACATTCCTGCTGTCATCCTCCAGGCATCTGTTGGCAACGTTTCCTTGGCCCGCTGCAGACCCATCCTGAACTCCAGAGGGTCCACATCAAGGACAGAGCAAGAAGGACGACACAGGAGAAGGACGGTGGGGAGGGCAGATAGGATTTTGAGGAAAGAAGGAAGCCAGCACAGATCAGAGAGGAGATCTCTGTTGAGTCATCAGGTGACACAACTTACCAACATGAAGAGCAGAAATCAGTGGCTGCTGTCCAGGACTAAACACTCCACTCACACACGGTACTGGCCTAAGAAAAGTCCTCAAAGCAGCCTTTAAAGGCAGCAATTGCGAGCCCTCGATGCCCTCTTGTCCTCCAGAAGTTACAGAAAGCAAAGAGCTGAAGCAACTCTATTAACTTGCCCTGGACTACTGGAAATACCTGACAAACACCCAGGACTCTGTCACCAGGACCCAGAAAAAGAAGCTTAACGAGACACACACGAGCTTAAGACAGTGTTTAACGTTTAGTGCCTTTAAGTCCTCCACGCTCTTGCCCCTAAACGCTTCAGAGAAGAGTACCTTCCCTTGGTTCTCCAAGGCTGATCACCTAAACAAGATTTATGTCAGGCCATGAAGTCAGAGTGACAGAATTGTCCTGTTCTGGAAGAAAATGCTACAGGACAATCTGTGGCGACCCAGGGCAAAAGTCTAAACATAAAGCAGTGCCCCAAACCTTCCCTAACCTGTCAGCCCTTTCCCTCGTTATTTCCTTGACTCATTTGCCTCATGACCCTCCATCGAGCTGCAAGCCCACCACACGAAGAGGATGCTTTGCTTCCAGGCAGAGCTACAACTGTTCCTATCAAGCTTACATCCTGACCATGAAAAAACTGCATTTATCCCAAATCCTGCCAGAGGACTCCAGCCTTCAGCTTCCATTTGAGAAGGTTCCTCATGGAGCTCTCAAACTGTTCTGAAGCCCAGTGCCTGGATATGTCTACAAGGATGATACAGCAACGGCACAAGCCCAGGTGTGTGCAGATGCTGCCATCCTGCTACAGAGGCATCGGTTCTGCACGGCAGAAACGCAAGCACTTTGCTTCAAGTAACATTAAAAAAACCCCAAGCTTGGAAAGCTGTGCTGCCAGACAGCTCTGTGAACACAGCTTTTACCCTTCGTGTAAGTACAGAAACTTCCACGGCTGAAGAAATGAATCGAGAAATATGGATAAAATGGAACAAGCACTAGAGCTTGAAGACGTTCTCAAGTGCCATCTGGTTCTTAAGCACAGCCACTCCAGCGGGCGCACAGGTACTGAGCTGGGCTGTTTTCAATTAGCAGGGTCCTCACACCACAGCTACCAGCGTCGTCTTAAACTAACTGCTGAAAACGGTATAACGTGGACTAAGTGCAGCGGTCTCACCTTCTTGTAAACCATCCGGCGCCCGCAAATTATTTCGGATTCAGGCGAGCGAGGGCAAAGGCGCGGGCGCAGCGACCGCCGGTGCTACCCCGGCGCCCTGCGCCGATGCCGGAGCTGCAGCACGTCCTCCTGCAGCATCCCGGACAGCCTCTGCCTCCCACGAGCGGGTTTTGTGGCCGAGTGCTGCGTCCTCTGACAGCGTCAGCAGCACGAGGCTCTCCGAGGACGAGGTGCTGGAGCTTAATAGCTTCTTGTTCTACAAACTGTTCGGCTGCGTCACTGGCATGAAAGAAAAGCGTTGGTGTTGCTTCTATCTGTACTTCAGCCTTTTGAAATAAAATATCACCTTTTTCTCTTTCAAATCCAATTCCCCTCAAGGAGCCCTCAGTTTTTCGTCTCCCATCAAAACCACAAGGCGCACAGTGACTCGCCCATAAAAGACTGGCAGCGAACTCACGCGATGCTTGTGTAGATAGACTTGACGAGTGAGGCTAGAGATGTCCAATTTGTAAAGTTATTATTCCATAAGCGCGGTTTGCCGTGCAGCAACTGTAAAATGCAGAAATATTTATTCAGATAAGACCTGATACTGATCTTCATCACAGTTGCATTTTGGGAGAGATTCTTAAGGACCTTGCCTGTTGTCTTCTCCCAATTACAGTACCAGAGCTCCACCAATAACGAAGCAAATCCCTGCTATCTTTGCAAAAGCACAACATGGGAATCTGACTTCCACATTAATCCTTGAAAAAATGGCTACAGTCTATGCAGTGTTAATAAGGCAATTATCACGCAAGCAGCACATTTTTTTCTGTGATTTCCTAATTAACGTGACTATCAACTGCTCATTAATAAAGCAGTTTCCTATGCTTTGACTTGCAGCATATTGTAAACAAATTTAAGATGCCATTTCCTGCTCCGTCATTTACATCACACTGTTAATTCACACTTGTATTTGTTTTTCCTATTTGTAAGTGCATTTCAGAGAAAACTGTACATCAGCGATGAGGAAGAAAAGCAATATTAGAAACAAAGCCACAAAAAGCAGATTGGTGGATTACTTCCTATTAAATTATGCGCCCAGGGAATTTTTTCACAAAACGTGAAACTACATGCCAGTAATCTGGACAAACTACCTCCTCCTGCATCAGTATTTTATTTGCCTTTCCCCAACAGATGCTACTGACAGTTTACTAAATGGTGCATTGCTTAATACATTTAGTAGAGGAAAAAGAACATTTATTTTCATACAAATTAGATCATGCATGAACCTATGTTAACTGCAACGTTTGGGGAAAAAAAGGGGTTGGTCCAGCAAAGGAGTGGGAAAACAGGATTCCTACTCGTTCTGATGTTAACACTAAGCAACTTCCAACATGACACATTCTTCTGATTTGCTGTTTCCTCTAAATGCCATCCAGTGGCTAAATTTTCCAGAGCCAGCAATTTAAATATCCAGCCCTTTGAAATTACATCTCTTCGGTGGTACAGCTGTCTGCGACCGAGCACAATATGACTTTGATATACACAGTGTTATACTAAGCGGCGCTTTTTCAAGAAAAACAACACACCTTCGCGCATTCCTTTCTGACTGACTGTTTAATGTGAGAAAACATTTCTGACTGAACTTCTGCTGAAGGTTGTGCGAGCATTTAAAGGCTGGGGAAATCGTTTCTTGTAGTATATAACCTGCACCACCACAGGCTGACTAATGAGTCAGAGAGTGCTGAAACCCCCAGGTCCCATAAACATCCACTAATGAGATGAAACAACATCTAAAGTGCTCAAATGTTGATAAGTACAGAATGTAGCTCACGATGTACTCTTCACAAATTAGTGAAGGGTTGCTATGGCTCCTTAATGAAATGTTATTATGTTTTAAAACTGAAACCAGACATCTGGGGGGCGGGGGGGTGGGAGGAAATGGGAGCGAGTGTTTGAACACCGTTGTCTAGGCTCCTTTTCATCAGCCAGCTGAATTTGCTTACTTGTCCTGAATGAGTGGATCCATTTCTTCAGCTGGTGCAGTGCCTTGCAATAAAGCCGAGCAGTGTGTGCTGTCTTCCGCTCCCTGGGAAGTAGAAATCTCTGATATGGGAGAGGAGGCTTCTGTAGGAAAGACTATATGAGCTGCTCTTTCCCGGCTGTAAAAGTCTCCTGTCCTCCTGCAGCGACAAAGAGCATCCAAAGAGCATGACGAACGTGAATGTTCCAATATATTCAGCACATTCTCAAAACGACCAGTTGGATCTTGAAAACTTTAAGCGCTGAAGTGTTGAGAATCACTTGTTTCAATGCTAAACTCGGATGTGAAAATACTTAAAGTTCTTTGTATGAGACCGTATCAATTTCCTTCCTTACCAGCCTTGATACACATGTAGAGATAGACAGACAGAGAGACAGACTGGCATACACATAAATATACACATACACGCACACAAACATTTATATACAAAATTTGAGTGTGAGATGAGGATGGGTCTGCCTCCAACTACAGCAAGTCCTAGGATTTCCCCCCTCCTGGTAAACACTGACTTTTTAAACAGTGCCCAACACACACACCGCTATTTCCCTGCTGAGTTACAGAGCAATCACTGTATTACGAGCCTCAATACGAACTAAATACTCCAGCTCTGGCGTTGGAGGTGACTCTGAAATCACTTGCCTGCAGAGTAACGGGTTAAACTAAAGGCAGGAGATACCGAGAAGCACACTTCCTTGAGCGAATCTCGAAAACGCTTCTTTAAATGCATCCTTTTCAACTTTCCTTTCAGAGGATGAAGTGAGGGAGGACCACGCTGACAATGATTAAATGAGCTGACATTCACTCGCCAGCTCTCTGGGACGCAGCAGCCTGCCGCTGGCACTGCATATCAACACCGCACGTGGGCGGCAGGCGCAGCCCCCAAGGGTGGCTTTGAGAGCTGATTCCATCTTTCCTAACAAACGAGTACGCAAATGTATACCCGTTTTAAAGTTGATTCAACTTCAATCAGTTCCATCGAATCAGTTGAATTCTCCCGCTCGTCTCTTCTGCCTCACCTGCGGCAACACCTCCGGCCTGAGCCTCCTCTCCCTCATGGGGACATGACTTGAGATCCTGCATCGCCATCGCCTTCCGAGGGTTCCCATTTTCCAAACTAAGGATAGTTGTAATATTTCACACTACCTTCTGCTGGTGACTCTGGTAATAGCTCTCGAGGGGAAAATCTTAAAAATGGAGAACAGAGCCGTACAGTTCAGATGCCCGACAGCTACTCCCGGGCTTGGCAGGCCTACAAATGACACGCCAGGGCCCGCCCGCGCGGCTAATGACTATCAGCCCAAATTGCAGGACCGGGTTCGAATACCTTCGTATCAATCATTCTGGCTGCTGAATCAATTGAACCGATACATCAGAGCAGAGGCCCGACCCACTTCTTAATAGAGTCAGTGAGTATTTCTTACATCAATTACTGAACTTCCACTACTAATACTTGAGCTGGATGCAAAAGAAGCAGATGACTTTCTGTAGCCCGCATTTTCCTGGGTGTCATTTTAGGGTACTCTGGTGACTTCCTTCAACCTTAAAAACTTGAGCATGACTTCATCATTTAAACGTGAATGTGAAATTGTGAAACGTATCATTCAATCTACTCAACAGGACTTGGCTCTCAATTCACGGGCAGGAGCCCACCACCCCCGGCATCTGTGCTAACGCAACATTTGCAGGAAGAATAACACATCAACACCGCAACGGCAGTGCATCTGATGAGACTTGAACGTACAGCTTCCTGGGGGAAAAGTTCTATGTGAAAGCAAGCACTTCAGTATGCAGAGTGAGAAATAAAACTTGCCGCTCAAACTAATCATCATGGTAAAAATAATAGGTTGGATTAAAATCAGCTTTACTCTTTATTAATTATACTGTTTTCTTCCTCAAATTACAGTGTTCAAATCATATAGTGCTACGCATGCATTTGCAACATTTTAAAAGAAGGATAAAGAAAAGCAAAGGAAAGAAAGTTTATGCGTGTGTGTGTACTGGTGTGTGTGTGTATATACATATATATACACATACATGGTCTAATCATCTTTAAGTCATTCAACTACTGCTCTCAACAACCTGGTACTGGAAAACCCAGGTTGACACTACAGTTCTGTAAACCATATTCCCAGAGTAATTACACTTCTACAAGAAAAAAAAAAAAAAAAAAACAAAAACAAAAAACCCACAACATTAAAGGACTCAAAGTGATTTCAAAATAAATGATTCAGATGATATATTATGTGATTTCTGTTTATTACTATCTACTCTTTCTGATTTTTAATACCAACACAGAGGTCTCAGGACAAGATTTCCAACCAATTTGGTCTTCTTCCATTTGGCAAACACTCTGTCTAATGGAGCTTGAAATTAAACCAGCTTTTTTGGTTACTTCCTGCTTTGCAAAATCCCAGCAGTGATGATGGGCTCTCCTGTTCACAGGCTGCAGCAGAGGATGCCCAAAAGAAAAAAGCATATTATTGTCGCGCTTACACATACAGTTGAACTACTCTGCAAGGTTCAAGTCCATGAATGAGGTCGGTAGGAGCTACCACTTTAAAAATGGGTAAAATGTAATAATATACACTATTTTGATTTTCGCTGTAAATAGAAATGATTGTGATTTATCTTTTCAACCGCCTACGCTGGGACAAATGGCCACTATAAATGAAAAGCAGTAGATGTTGTTACCACCTCGCCTGGACTCTGACACTATCGTCTTGGAAATCCCTGTCTCACTAGATTAGGAGCGCATGTAACTTAATTAAAGAGACTTCTTCAACTCTTATTGAGTGTTTCAGTCAGTCAAATAAATGCACTTACAGATCTGTTTAAGTTCGTTTTTTTCTTCTTAAGGGTACTTGATTTTTTCCTGCATCTCAGAATCTGTTTGGACAATCTAATCTGCTCAGAGAGATGAAGAGTTATGCAAGCCATGTTTTGAAATGTCTAAGAAACACTTGACAGCCACAACCTGGACTTCTTCTTGTCCATTTGGGAAAGTACATATGTATTTGAGTTGGAAGTTACTCACGCTGAGCACTTAATAGATTAGTCTTCATCCAGACTTTTAGTTTTCACCTCCAAAGTAACAGTAATATCTGCCTGTATGCACCAGCTACAACTACAAAGGATACTTCAATTTGATTTACAGTCTGGCACTAGGAAAAGTATTTTGCTAATTTTGCCATTTGTTTACTTTGTGCCATCTGTTAATTCTGCACGAATACTTCATTCCACTGTTTCCTACATTGCAAATGTCTCCCCCTTTTCCAGTACGCCCTGTGGTTTAGCGTTGCAAAGGGGCTGGGTTTTGCCGGAGCCATCCCTCATGGAAAACATTCCGAGTCACTGAATTGACCAGCTGTGCTCTTTCAAACCATACAAATCTGCTGTAGGGCAGTGACAGATTGACATTGTCCAAGATTTATACTCTATTTTCTAAACATTTCCTGGGAGATCATGACCTTGTTGTGGATTTTCTTGGGGGAAAAACTTAGAATTATTAACTTCACCTGATATGTAAATATATAGAGATCAATGCACCTCTCATCAGACGATTGCCAGACTATTCAACGACTGCTTTTTTTGTACAAAAGAGACCATCAACTTTCTCCTTCCCTGAAAATCTCCTCATAAATGTCTCTGATGGCAGATCGTTAAATGCTGAGCTGTGGCATTTCCCTGAAGATATAATTATAAAGCTGTGGGAGGAAAAGAGACAACTCTTTAGACACACTCTTCTTTCTTTTATGCCTATGTAGTTCAGTGGCTAATGTGTATATTGAATTTAATTTAATCACTTCTGTTATTTCTACTAGTTAGATAGCAGTCATTTCATTCAGACTTATTATTAAATTATTTATATGGGACCTTCTACTAGCTCAACTTCATTAAGACGGAGTTAAAAGTTTATAAGCTCAAAACTAGCATGACTGTCTGAGGTCATGGCAAGAAAGCCGCGGTACAAGAAGATTAAATTTCCATGCCAGTATGCATATGCCTCTATATGAGCCAGACGCCTAAAACCCCATCGCCACTGGAGATGCAGCGCATGCAGGCAGAGGAATTTGCAGAGCAATGCAATGGGGAGCCAGAGCCCAGCCACTCCCCAGGGTTCATTGACTTCATCGATCAACTCTCCACTGGCACAGCAGATGAGACACATTGGCTGCATGTAGATACCGACATTTAAGTTAGTCTCGTATTGAATCCCACCAAAAGAGCCGGGAGTTGACTCACTGCTTAAGAAGTTTTGAAAAGTTTTTTGTCTGGAAAGGAGTCTACTCTTTTCACTGAATCTTTCTGAACTTCTTTTTCCTCAATATTAACCTGAATAGCGTTCAAATCCAAGAGGAGGGTTTGGGTAATACCACTGTATTCATTTTTGCTAGGGGCATCACGGTCTGGATTTAGAAGCTCGAAAAGAAGACAGGGATGCTAATCCATGCCATTCACCTGTGCCACACAATTAATGTAACACAGGATTACCAACCTTACCTATCCAGCCTTCCACGACAATTTTCCCACACTTGCCCGACATAACCCATGCTGTTGCCTACTTTCACTCCACCATTCTCACATACTGCACAGTACCTATCTCAAAGCCATCAAGCACCTCTGAGGTGCTTCTTTTTAATATGCTTAACTAGAAATCGGCTAGGTTCAATTGACAATGATTTTGTATCCCTCCATTTATTTCCACTGTATGACCAATTCAATAATTATCTGTACCACAGCCACAATTCTTCCCCTTACACACGCACTGACTTGATAAAATATATGTGCAAATATCCCCAGAAATGTGAACTTTTTATATCAAGTTTCCATCCACGGATCATGGGAGTTGTGCAGCAATATTATTATGGAGCCAACCTATTTTCATTCCCAAATGTGGTATTACTGGAGTCAATCGAGTTACACCCAGTTACCAAAACAAGAACAAAATTTAGAGCACTGTGTTTTGGATTTCAAAGACAGATGTTTGCTAGCCATTTAGCTGACTGGGCATGTGGTTAGTTTCCATGATTTTTAGGTACTGCAATAAGCACTATTTTTACAACAGCGAGCTGCAACTATCTTCTTTCAAAAACCTGGCCATCTCCCGCAGCTGTCGGGAAAAGAGCTCAGAAATTCTTGTTAAACTGTACCAAAACGTGTCATGTAATATACATAGTCGTAACAGATTATAAGAACAAGGGACATGTGAAAGAGAAAGATAGGAAAAGAATAAGGGCTTATCTACCTCAAGTTGTTATTTGACTTAGCATAATTTTAAATTAATCTAGCTAAACGAGTGAAAAGACTTTGTAAACCTCATAAACCATTTTTATCATGGTTTAAATCAGTTTTTAAAAAACAGATTTAAGTCTTGGACACAGGAACTCGTTACCATGAGTAACAGATTTCTGCACCACAGGCAATCTGCGGTGAAGTGGAATATGTCATATAAACTGAAATACCACTGTCTGTACAGACGCTTGTTTTAATTTATCTGAATCACCTAAGCCTGTATGAAATGGAGACCTCCTGTGAAAAAAAGACCAGGAGGGGCAAAGCAACGGATGCACAAGAAAAGAGCATGGATAGTGTTTCAAATTATACAATACATGCACAGAGGCCTGCAGATAAACATTCATGTAACACAAATTTATAGCTCTGCTGAGGGCTCTTCATAACATCATAACACCAGAAGAACAAAGCTGGAGTGTTTTCTTGCCAAAATGGGATTTTCTAGCACTTTGCTGATTGCTTGTTTTTATAGAACAATCGGTTTATTTGACTAGTTTCAGTCTTTCTGCATTGCAGCTTCTGAACCTCACCTGCAGGAACAAGTGTTTGAAAACTTAGTTAAATATTGCCAACCACATCAAAGATCACTGCAGTCAGCCAAAAAATCACTATTAACCTCGGTGATCTTTTGCGTATGTGCTTACTGCACTCCCATGTCCGACACGTAAAGATGCCATTTTATAAAACACTTTGGAAGATTAGGAAAAAGAGGTACGAGAATTGAGCTGCTCTCTGTCTCAAAGACAGCATCTTCACATTAAAGATAATCATATTTACCGTTAGAGGTGGACAAAAGTAATCAAATTGAGTTACTTTTTTAATGATTAAAAGCTGCCTGTAATCCTTTGTAAAGTGTCACTAAGATTGTATTAAAATCATATTACTAATACTCTTTAAGAACAACTGAGCAATTCAGTTCAGAAGAAACTCAACAACATGCACTACATGCGAAAGCATCTTAGACTTTTGGGTGTTTGCCATTTATTTCCTCTGCTATTTATAATCTGAATTTATAAATAATATAGATTTACAAAATTGATCAGGTCAGGTGGCCGGTGTTCTTTCCGCTTTCTAATTGCACAAGAAGTTGGAAGAATTAGAAACAATTTCCATGACACAACAGGGCAATGCCAACATGTGCCGCTGCAAGCTCTTCTAAGCAACCTCCTTCCTCTTTTTGCCATAAAACTGCATTAAAAAATTAAACACTAGGAATCCCATCAGAGCAGGTTATGTCCTAAAAAAAAGTTTACAAATATTTTTTCTAATATCCCTCTAACTACACCTCTAGCCCTGACCCCAATTCTCCAGGGAGTTCAACTGGACTCTTCTGAAAAAAGTATTGCATGTAATTTTTTTAAAAGCAAGTGAAATGTTATGGTCTGGCTCCCTGCCACAAAAGCAGGGACATTGGAAATTAACAATGACATTCCTGGCTTTTATTCACACTACCAGTTTCTTTCTCCATCTTATGCAGCAGACTTGTTTTGTCACTGACCTTTGTGGTGCTGTAAGAAGAAGGAAAGGTTTGACACAATAAATCATAATGTCACTTTTGGTGTTATTGTATACTTTTTTTTTTCCCTTAATCAAGGTGAAATATAGGGCTACGCCCTCTTTAGTGGGTTCAAATAAACCCTAAATCCCAGTAAAAATTAATTTTCTTGTCCTAATCGAATCCCCAGTTTATCTGGGCTTGTTCATGGCCAAATATAGTTTGGCACAATAACACGCGGAAAACTGGGTGCAGGGTACATCAGAAAACGAGCTAAAACTTTGCAGTGCTCAAGCCCAGCCTATCACAGCTCTATGTTAACTCCCAGCACAATTTCACCTTTATGGGGTTAAATGAACTGGTGCAAGAGTTGGGACCAGGACTAAATGCTATTTGTCCTACAACATCTTCTCAAGGGTTTTATTCTATGAATATTTCAGATAGAAGAAAAAGCCTTATTTGTGCATGCCAGATAATCAAGGCCTCAAGGATCTCCCATCTAGCTGAGAAAAGAAAAAAATCTATCAGAACTCCTCACCGGGGAGAAAAGAGGAAAATGCAGCCCCAGGAGCAAGAGGCTGAACCACACTTGAAACCGCTTCGTCCTCCCAAACTTCTGTCCTCACCCTGCAGAAGAGCATGCTGCTGCACCTGCACCACCAAAGCCTGAGAAGATCAATAGTAAGTGGGTAATTAAAAATATAGCTGTGTTTAAGGGACTTTTGTTGCTTGTTTGTACATAAGTTTTCGAAATTGAGTCTCTGTATTTAAACCTCGTGTGTTTGTTTAATTACGAAAATATAAGCAGTAACAGGCAAGCCTCCCATATCAGCTGCCCAGGGAATTCCTATAGATACCGAGATCAAAATCTTGGGAAAAGGGCAATAAGACAATCCTGACCCCCCCCCCCCCCCAAAAACCCAGGGGCAGCTAGAAAAGAGGAGCAGCGCCGACAGTTGACTTGCACCACAATCACAGAGAGTTTTTCACAAATTGACTCAAAGGGTCCAGATTACAACCCATTTTGCACAGATCACTTCTGGCCTTACTTTCTCGAATTTACTGAAGTGAGGTGGTTTCTTTTCCAACCTCTGAACAGACAGAAGATCGCACTGAAATTCAAATTCTGGCTTGTATGATTTTAATCAAAGTCCATCTTCTGATGGTTTGTTTGAGACAAAACGATGCTGAGGATTTACAGTTTACTGTCATTCAAAAGATTCAAAACTCCCCACAATTTTTTAACTGATTAACTTTCAGTTTAAAGAATATTTCTAATGGCACCAAACACAAACATTATTTCAAGGGCAATGGAGTATTTTTTTCTTTTTTTTTTTTTTTTTTTTCCAATGATGAATAAA
>JANXJC010000001.1:48581529-48597876 GCA_027564655.1 Leptodon cayanensis
GGAGAAGTAAACAATAGTGAAAAGATACAGATGTCAGATTGCATTGATCCTAGGTTAGAAATTATATTTTAATGCAAACTTCTTACACACCTCCTTCAGGACTGAAATCAGCTGTATGCATGGGAAAGGCTGTTTAGTACTGAATAGCGATTCCAGGTCTCATTAATTTGATGCTCCTGCGATACTTAAATACTACTACAGTATTCTCACATCCCCTTCCTAATAAACATAAAATAAATATATTTATACTTATTAGAAAGGGGATGTGAACATTTATTACACATTTTTGGAAAGCTGTTTATATATTTGCTAAACCAACAACCCCCATCATTTTTTTTTAATTAATAATGTGTGTCACAGCCTTGATATTTATAGGTCCAGGTTTTTCGCAAGAAAATGTTAATTATATTCACCAGCCATGAGCAGAATATATAAGAAGCAATTTATAAATTAAACACAGTAGTTTGTGGTTTGAGGAAATCAGAGCTAAACTGAAATTATGTTTAGATTCACAGATCAGAAATACGTACTGATTCACTACAGCATATCAAAACATAATCAACAGATGGCAGAAGACTACTGGGGTTTGGGGGGTTTTTTGTGGTTTTTTTTTTCTTAGCACACACTTATCTACATTAGATTTATAAGGCAACAGTGTCAGAGCTTAACAAGGATTTGGGAATAAATATGTGTTTTTAAAATGTGGCAATGAGAACACACAAGAAAGAGGTTAACTCATGTATCTGGTGACTGGAAAAAGCAACTTCTAACTCAGATATTGGGGTAACTCAGTCCTAGAAGGCAGAGAGATTCAGAAGAGCGTAAGTTGCAATATGAGATTGTCTTTTAAATTAAAACCACTGCCACATGAGCAGGGAAAAAACCTGAAGCCAAGCCTAACTATTGCCCACATTTCCCTAATTCAGGGAAATACGGTAGAAGTGTCCAACAAAAGACCTTTGGAAGAAAATTCTCTACACTGAGGCTACAGCTAGTATTCTCCCAAGTCTATTTGGGAATACTTCTCCAGTTCAGCCTGGGAAGCTCCATTTCTCACATGATACTGCTGGATTAGCAGCTAGTAGATTTTCTACCTTCAACCCTGTCATATTAGACAGTTAGCTAAAATCTCACAAATAAACACACACATGCACGCACACACGCATATCCACACGCACATCGGTGCTTCCAGCTGCCCATATGCAATACACCACTGCAGTCAACGCGAATGCCTTAAGCCATAAAGCAAAGCGTGTTCTCGGAGCCGGCGCCTGAGCTGTTCCACATTTAGGAATAAACACCTGTGAAATTCGGAGCAAATATGCGGCGCTATAAACCAGACACGCCTAACAAGACGAAAGCTGAAGTCAGGTGCCGTTTGCCCCAGCAGCCCGTAGCAGGTCACGACGGTTTTCTGTTCCTCTCCCAAGCCCTAAGTGAAGAGGTTTGGGTTTGCGCTGGGGTGGGTGATGGTGACCCTGGTGTCCTCCAAAGCATTCTGGAGGCCAGAGCAGGACCCAGGGGCTGAAGGGTTCCCCTGTCTTGAGGCGATACTCACTTTGGGTCCTGGGGTTTGCGAAGAAAATTTCCTGACGTTTAGCAAGATGGCAACCGCCATACGTGGAATTTCAGCACGTATGAGGTTAAAGAAATGGAAGCAAACCTGAAGTCCTGAAAAGCTGTTCCACAGCATCAGAACAGCATCATGAACCCAGGGAAAGCAAACTGTGGCACCTGAGAAAGCGCTCAGCAGAACTAAATCCCTCATCTGATAACATTTATTGGGGGGAAAAAAAAAAAAAAAAAAAAAAAGAAAGAGAAACCCACCTGCTTTGAACAGACTCGCTACCAGAGAGGGAACTGCAGGTAAATTGACCTGCTCAGTAGGAACGAACCAGAGAGGTTAATGAAGAAAAACATTTTTTGTGTCCATCTATTGGTCAAAAGTCAATTTAGCTGCTGTTTGAGTATGTACTTTGCAATACTATTGCAGAAAGGACATCTGTGTAGCGAATACCCCAATATCCCCATCTTTTCTATCTTGTGATGAGCCTTTTTGATGCCCTGGAGCACATTCTCCATCTGCCTGATAAAAGCCTTTTTGTACAGAATGCAGGTGTCCAACTTCATTATTTGCTCGTAAGGCTGCAATAATGCAGCAGCCTCTGACAAACCGCTTTCCTCCCTGAGAAATGAAGTATGTGCCTTTACAAAAGGAGAATATTACACAGAGTACCACAAACCAAAGAGGTAATTTGGGTTTTTAACTAAGCACAGGAGTTAGAATAGCATATTGACAGTCTCATCTCGATTTCTGGTGACCTGGAAAACATAATCCTTTTTTTGGTATAATAAACATAAATGTAAAGGTTTGAACTGAAAAGAACTAATGTTTTAGGAATTCTTCAGTCGGGAAAGAGCATTAGCACTTCAGGAGAGAAAGTGCAAAGGGAATGAGTAGCTATTTAAATGTGAGCAGCATCCCTTTCTTTTTTTTCCCTTATTTTTTAACATTAGCATCCACAACAAAACAACCTGTATGTAAGTTAATATTGGCATACTGTCCCAGCTCAGAAGGCATTCCTGCTGCATTACAGAAGGCAGCTGGGTGGCACAGTAAATGTGTCATTTGCTATTTAACATCTCTGTGACCTGGATTTAAATTCAGAGTCGCACAAAATGAGACTTCAGTTCCCTCGGAAGGCTATTAAGGCAGACACAGAAAGACTTGTGAGGCATCCAAAGCCAGCGGGAACGCGCTCCCCGCGCTCGCCCCTGCGGACGCACACCCTCAGAGGCCCCAGGGGAAGGAAGAAAGGCACCCAACTACTGTGAATAAATCTTCTGTTTATTTAAAAGTTTACCCACAATGCTTTAACCTCCCCGTGAGAAAAGACATTTGATATGTCGCTGCCTATCCTAGTGCCTCATCACACAGCTTTACAGGTCTAATTGTTTTCCTATCCACAAAGAACAAAAAGGAGAGCTGTGAAAAATTCAAAAATGTTATATTCTCTCCCTTAAAACATCATTACCCACCGTCTACCGGCATAATACTCCCAGCCTTGCTGGTGCATCCGCATATGAGAATGAACTGCCTGCCTCACCTTTACGAGGCAGGACAAGTGCTTATGATGAGGCTTATCTTTAAATTAAGCTCAAAACTCTCCTTTTTTATTAGTTTTACATCCGCCACCTCAAGAGGATTAAAACTTCGGCATCGGCATGAGTCAATTTTTCTTTTTCACTTTTCTGGGCTCAGTTATTACCTTTTTGAGAACTGGCCCAGCAAGCCCTGAGCACCGACACCCAGGTGAGCTGGCATCTCTTTACCATCACACACCAGGAGTGATGTGAACCCAGCACCTCTCACCCAGCTCCTGTGCCCTCCATCCCGTTCCCAGCCTGAGGACACAGTTTGACCTTCATCCCACGCCAGCCTGGATCCCTGCAGCTTCTGCACCAATCCTGCCCTGCTCCTGCCTCCAGCTCCAGACCCCCGTCCTCTGCAACCAGCCACATCCAGCAGCTGTAATCGTCTTTTTTTTTTTCTTTTTTTTTTTTATGAATTCAAACAGGTCAATTCCTTGGTTCCCTGACTACCATGCAGGAGCCTGTAGTGGCATTGGCACAGAGACGGAGGTACAAAGGTATCCGCTATATACAGACTTAGATTAATCCTGACCAAACCCTTGATGTGAACCCCAGAAATTCAACTGAAAGCAGAGCTACTTGTAAAGTTTCCAGGTAAATAAAGTTTACATAGAGTTTGATTTTTGCCATTGTTTCCTTTAAAAAGGGAAACAAATAATTTTGTTTCGGATAGCTGAGGGTTAACCAAAGCATCTCAATTTGTCAATCTAAATCAAATCATCCAGTATTAATGTACAGCTGTCTGAACCGCCAGAGGGTGTTTACATTTTCGTTAAAAAGTAAAATATTGTGAAGCATTTCTAAACACAAGGAAGAGAATGAACTCAGTTGTGAGTAGTGCTGAGAGGTTCTTGGGAAGGGAGGAGGCAAAAACACAGCTGTATTTTTCAGCACACTTTTATTGCTCCTTTTACTCTTCTATCTGGAAGGCAGATTCAAAAGAGAAATTCAAGCAGGATTTAGATACCTGTCTGACATGTGCCGGACCAAAATGAATTCTTTAAAATCCCCTTGGACCCCTGATGTCTAGATCTTGCAAAGTACCAATGGCCTTGCCGCCTTTCGCTCCCTGCCTCATTGCTGCCCTGCCCTGCTGCAGGGCCAGTACGTTATCCATTTCTAGCACAAACCGCTTTCCCCAAAGCATCGCATTATTCTTTTTCTTACCATATGAAGTGCCTCCTGCAGCTCAGACGGGTCCCAGTGCAACCTGAGGTCTGAGAGCACCACGCCAGCCTTGCTCCCCAAATCCCGGTATGAAGGTGCTACCTGCACCCTCAGTCTCGCTCCCGTCCTCCCACACTCCTTTCCTATTTTATTTTACGAACCACTTCAGCATGCTATGCAAAACAAGAGTTCTCAGCAGGAGACCCTGTTGCCAAACTTTGGCCACGCCAGTCGTTTTCTGCCCCCGGCATAAGGAGATCCCACACCCCGTAGATCTCATGTGGACCCAAGAGAGGCTCCTGCAACTCTCCACGGTTTGACTTTATTCACATACGGAGTTAAACCCACATACTTGTCTATTTAGATCCTCAGTTTTATCTGTATTTTGTCACTGTCACCAAGAGTTACATGTGCTAAAACACCTATGAGCCCCAGGTTCCATCAAGGATCTCTTTCTGATGGAGTTTCCTTTATTTATTTTATTTCCTTGCAGAAAACACTCATTGGGATGTTATCCACTGCTTTATTCAATTCCAACAGGACTCTTTAGGACCAGGGAGACCTACAAATCGAATGCTTCAGAATAAATCAAAGCATAAAATTACATTGTCTCTGGCAAGAAAGAGATTTGATTATCTGCATTTCCATACAAAGAAATTACAGGAGAACCTGCCTTCGAGTTTAAAGGCCTGACTTGTTCTCAGCTGAAATGTAGCAAGCAAACAGATATGTCCCTCCAATCTTATCCTGACAGGAATCAGTTTGAACTGATTTGTCCCCTCCCTGGTGACAGGGAGTGAAAGCAGAGCGCTTGGTATTGCAGATGTAGGCTATTTTGGTCCGTGCAGCAAATCGGCGGGGATTTTATGTGTAGCAGGAATTGAATTGTGCATCTCTCCCAAATGATGGGAAAATCACTCCCCATGAAGGTGAGGCTGTAGAAGGAATCAAGGCAGAGTACAAAGCGCACTGTAAGTAAAGGTCAGTCTCTCTATATATTTTCTCCAGAGAAAGACTAAACTTGGAGACATGTTGAAAACAGGTAATTGCATTGTCTGATGCATATTTGTAGTCTATAAAATCCTGTATTTCAAAAATATCATTGAAGCTAAAAATGGGCTATATAAGGATTAGCTATAAAAGTCAGGAGTTAATGATTCACCATAATACATGATTTAGCTGTAAGCTAGAAAAACATAAAAATAGCTCAAGAAACTAATTTCTTATGCTGTTTCAGGCATACGGATGATTTAAACTCAGGCATTTCCATATTTTTCAGATCCCTGAGCAATGGCATCTGATGAGAAACCGATCTGTTTAGACATTCTCTTTCTGGGGTAAATAACGACACTTTATAGCATCCTAGAAAAGATTGTGTAGTTCCATAATTGGTAATTTTGTACAGCTTGCATGAGGTCTGTGTCATCTCACAAATTTCACAAAGCAACTGCTCTGACTGGGGTGCTATAATTGATTACACAAAATTGCCGGGATAGAGAAACGAGCACACTATCAATTACATTCATAGAAAATTGGTGGGACCGAAGAGCGATTTATAGCAAACACAACTAAACACCCAATGGCGGGGACAGGTACAATACTCACATCTTAGTCTCACCGTTGTAAGTGATTCTGGATAGACTGTGGCCAGCAGATCAGCCTGGGGTAATTTCCAGCAGGATGGCACAGCTTTCCAGCATGTGCCACAGGGAGAAGCCAGAGCTCGGCATTGAAACGCCTGCCTTTCCTTCCACGAAGCTGAATCCTGAGTTGTTTCCCTGGCTCTCTGCAAGCGATAACGGCCCGATACCACCTTTGCTATTGGCATCTTTACTCTCCTGCTCACTTCGTTCGGGAGGTACAGCTCCCAGCCATCGGACAAACCTCTGGAAACGCCAGATCAGCTTTTAAATTCCCTAATATTGCTCTCTGGGGGGGAATGAGAATTTTAGCCATTGAGTTCAGCTCTTGTCAGATTTACCTCTAACTGAGCGGAGTGCTTGTGATTTCATGGGCTCAGATGATGAGGCTCAAATGAGCTCAAATGATTTTTCATATGCTACAGCAAGAGAGGGTCTATCCTGCCCTTATTTCACCACAGCAGCTCAAGTCCCGTAAGGACTCTTTCTGCTTCTCAGCTACAGGAAAGAGAAGATGGGACGGACGACATAGCAACAAACCTTCACTTCTCCTCAAGTATTTTGGATGAAGTCTGCACCTAGATCCAGTATTTTCCTGGCTTCGGTGTGGAAAAGAACAAGCTTTCTACACGGTCTTCTGAAATTTCACCATTACTATTAGTGGGACGAAAATGAAAGATTTCCTACACAAATAAAAATGTACAGCCTAATTCATGTCTAACCTTTCAGACAGAAACGCTACTACGTGTTCAGACCACGGCCCTACCCTCCTTCCCTTGCCTTTGCTGGGAGCCCTATGTGTTAATTAAAGCCCTGCTATTGCAGAAGCCATAAGATAATTAATGAGCAGAACTCTGCTGATAAACTCGTGAAGAAAAACCCTAATGAAGAAAAGTCTTATACTTTATATATAAAGTGTATATATAATTTTATATATATATATATATACACGTACTTTTTATATATGTATACTTTATACTGGCGCATCTCAGACTGATGTCAGCAGGAGGCGTGCCAGTTTTTGAACTCAGACCCCAGTGTTTTTGTAAACACCACAAAATAACTGAAAGTGCTTGTAATATCAAATCCCTACACCAAAATCTTTTATGCAGCTTCAGAGCTTCCCATAAAGACATTAAGCACAGTTATAAAGAACAACAGTCTTCCAGGAACTACACTACAATGACTCTTTTCCGACAACAGTCATCAGAAAATCTCTTTAAGATGTTCGATGTGGTAAAATATGTAAATGATATACAGTTGCTAGGAGATAAAAAACTACGTGAACTTGTGAAAACATTGCAATCTGCTGCCTTTGAATCTGCAAGGTCAGCTGTATTTTTCATGATGATAACTTATTTATATTGTCTCCATGCTAAAAATGAGTTTCTATGCAGGTTACCTCTTTACTTAATACTAGCTGACCTACTGTACCTATAAATTGGTATTTATTACAAGGCTGGTTAACTTCCTCACAGAGTTTACAGCCCTTTAATTACATTTTGCCAGACTAATTAATAAATACACTGTACACTACTCCTTTCTGCTGAAACAAGCAAAGGGTCTATATTCAACATTTCTGTATCCATTTATTTATTTAAGCATTTCATTAAATGTTAGATATGTCTCTTTTTAATGAAAAACGCTGGAACCTGAGAATGAAAGTGTGGTTAACTGTCCAATTAACAAATCTAGTAGCTTACTCTGTCACTCAATGAATGATAATGCATTGCTCATAAATCAGGAAGAGAACTACTTAGGCATAGACCTTGTAATCAATGCTACAACTATTGGCTGCTCTCCACATAATCCAGAGCTAAATGTGCAGCATGATTTTATTCCAGTAACACATTAACGGAACGTACAACCATTTTGACTTTTGTAAATGGTCTAACGGCGTCACGGCAAAAAGCATTTGTCCATTTTTTAAAATAAATGTATCCCGATGATGAATGTGTTTAGTAATTTTAGCGATGAGCCAGCAACGTGAACTAACTATGGCCTTTTAGTGCTTTTTCATCCCTACGTTTCAGATGGGCTCTCCACTAACTGAGGTGCGCTGGCTTGGATCCAGTTTTCATATGGATCTTAATTATTCTGTGTTTCCATGGATATTCTTGGGATTCCTTTACTCTGGCATTTACAGAGGAGGATACTGCTTCTATGGGCAGCATCAGCTGCACCGTTTGAACATAAAAAGAGAGCCAAACCGCCGTAGGTTGTTGGGGCAGTGGTCAGAGGCTTTATAGTATCATTGTGCCAGAAAGCCCGGAATAGAAACAGCAGTTTTCCCACTTCCATCCCCACTAATGACTTTTGGGCATTGTCCTGGTCCAAGGATTTACCACTCCACTGTGGAAAGATGGCAACATTTCACTTCTTGGACTTAGTTATAAACCTTTGCTGATGTAGAGTTGTTGTGTTCTGAATGCTCGGAGGGTATTAAACAGGGTAAGTGCTAAAAGCATCTTGCAGGAAATAAAGCAGAAACGCGCTAAAAGTCTTTACAAATGTATCGACAGAAAGCAAAGGGCAAGATACATAGCCTATGTCACTTTTTGGTTGACAACCCATTTTTGCTGACGCAGATGCTACGAGGAAGCGAAGAAATTGGAGACCCCAGTAAAACGACATGTGGTACTGATATGTCAAACATAAAAGCCTGATGAATCCAGCAATTTTTTTCTGAAGTGAGCTCACTTATTTGCTAAGCAGCTTTGCCTGAGCTTTCACAGCTAGAGCTGCAGAGGAACAGTAACTGAATTATGAAAGATCCCCCTGGGATATTTGAAAGGGGAAGAAGGTTCCAGAGTAGTGGAAGAATAAATCCTAATTCTCATCCAAAAGAGAGAGAATGGGATAATCATGAAAATATTAGCAGGATAAGCGTGTTGAATAACAGCCAGAGGATCTTTACCAAAGTCATCCTAAGTAGGATTGAGGAAACACTGAAATTAGTAATATGTGGATTAGTACAGTTTCAGGATGAAATGGTGGTTTTGTATCAAATCTTTCCGATCGCACAAAATGGAGAAATACAGGGAATTTGTGTGACCTTTGCAGGAGTTTCTTCACTTAAAGAAATGACCAAGATGTGCAATAATGGAAAATTTCTGAAACAAGAGAAAACAGGTTTGACTCTGACTGTTCTGCTGTACTGTCTACACATGTACTGAAGCAGATAATTCAGATTATTTTAGAAATATAATGGAAATATAACATTTTTTTTCCTACTTCCCTCTCTTCCAGGAAGAAGTAACGCATTTCCTAAGGGAAACAGCTGACGTACTGCCAGGGTGATCTTGGCACTACCAGTAAAGGACAATCAACGCATGTTATTGTGAGAACTAATGGGAAATGGGAAGGCAGAGGAAAAGAGATGTATCTGAAATATACCTGAAAGAAAAGAAATATTAAGAAAAAAAACAGATACTCTTTAAAAACAACCAGATTATTTTTGAGATGATGTGAAATGGAACCAGAGAAATTTCTCAACAGTCTCTACCACTGATGAAGGACTGAACCCTCCCTCTGCAGCAGTGGAGCTGTCACTCAGATGTACGATCTTACCGGACTAAAGACAAACCAGAGCTTTTATGTTTGTTCAAGCTGTACCCAAAGAAGACTTTAGTTAGTCTAAAGTTAGTCTAATGCCCTTGGGAAGACACAATTTCATTAGGGTTTAGTAAAATATTGCTATCACTCCAGATCATGTCTTGTGAAAATTACCATCTCTCCGTAGCAGCTGTCAGCATAGTAGGTAAGCAAATGTAAAAGAAGAATTATGCAAAGACCAATAGTTAAGTGAAGTATGAGAACGGTTACTTATCATCAGTGGACAAACATGTATGAGATGAAATACAATTTTTCTGAAGTGTTTTAACAGCTCCAACATTGTTTGAGTGTTGGGGAATGATCATATTAAGAGCAATATGCAGGTACCTGGCCTCATCTAATCTCAGTCTTCATCACAAGCTCTGGTTAAGAGGACATTGTCATGAACTGCAATGGAACAGCCCAAGCAGTTTATTAATTCAGAAAACTGAAGAGTTCTTGGGAATGAGATGAGCCTCCATTCGTCTTCTCCAGACTGTCTCTGCCACTCTCCTTTCTCTCATCTCTGCGAATGTGTCGTCTCGCTGCCTTCTGAAGTGTCTTTGCTCTCCAGTCACCATATTTGATGGACATTGGCGTAGGATGAAGTTATGGTATTACCCTTCTGTCTTGGACTGTTTTTTTTACTGATCAGGGCATGTAAACAACACAACCCCAGGGCGGGTGGTTGATTCAGGCATCGGTGTTAACTACCTGCAGTTTTCAGTCTTGCGACTGTATCCCTGTGAGAGGAATATGCTGTAACTGAAAGTATTTGGAATCAGTCTTCTTGTTTTAATGGGATAGCCAAGTTAAAACAAATCTAGGCAGAATGGTAAGGCTGGAACAAAAACCCACCAAATCCATTTTAAAGCCTCCCATTGAGAATATCATGAACATCAAAACCTGTGGTACCACATGGGTAACACCCGTTTCAATGGCTTTCAGTACGTTCTCATTGGAAGCATCTTCTCCAGCACGCCATCCAAGGAATCCAATTCACAAATGCCATAGTTTGCAACACTAATAACTGATCACACTATAGGCATCTGGGGCATGGATGTGAATTAAAATAATAAATGAGAAAAGACTCCTTAGACTTTCAGAACTTGTCCCACTTAATGACCACTAAACTGACTGTAACATTTGTGACCTCGCCCGATTTCACAAAAACATCTCTGCCCTAGTTTGCAAAAGTCTGCAAAATATAAAGTTGCAATTTTTGTTTCCCCCCATTTCTTCCACTTAACAATTTCATTTCTAAAATTGAAACGGTCATTCTGTTTAGAACTACAAACCCTTGGAAAGTTTTATATAATTATTGTACTTTTCTAATTAGGTCATTCAAACCAGTGAAGTTTTTTCCTTACTGTACCTACCTTCCAGAGCAGGTCGAGTTGTTTTTCTTTTTCTTATTTTTAAACAAAAAGGCAGATTTAATACTTTACCTAAACAGACTAATTAGTTGGTTAGACGCTTGTAGGCTGACTGCTGAAGGAATAAGTAGATTGCATTTCATTAATCAAAATCAGCTTTAAAACCCTATCACTCATAAAACATTTACATTTTACAAACCAGCTGATACATACGCAGACTATCCATTAGAGGTTTGCTTGTGCTTATCTAGGATTCAGCTTCTTACTGAAGTTGCTGTGTTATCTAATGAGCACAATGTGTTCCAGTGACCTCAACAACGTAAAAATGCTGCCCTTGTTTAGACACAAATTGCTTTTCTCCATTTTACTTGGTGAACATGAAAGGGTTAACACGCTATTGGGCCATGCATAATTTAACATTATATTTATTATTCTCCTGTTCTGCTTATATGGACATGGCGTGGAAAACTTCACAATTTATATACTGAACTCAAAGATAACACTAGAACAAAAGCATATTATACAGGCATATTAAGTAAGAGAAGGTTGTCTTTGAACAGCTGTTACGGGCTAATGTACATGGAACTTTGCAACTATGAGAAAAAAATTGTCAAAGGAGTTAAACAGAAGTTTTTCACTCGTTTAACTGTAACACCAAATATCTCCAAAAAGCAAAGACAGAAAAGGCACCCCTTAAAAAAGCACAATAGTTAAATTGCAGCCAACAAAGTATTGACTGGATTTCGTCTTTGCTTGCTAACAGCAGTGCAATGCTCTGCCTTAGACGTCCCGGGAGCCATTTCCCAAACTGCTCGATCTCTCTAAATCTCTCAAATGAGAATAATAACAATTCTTATCTCCTACTCTAAAATGCTGTGAAGGTCTCTTGCCAGGTGTTTGTGCAAAGACTTCTACGGTGGCTCTGAGCTCAACTGAAGTCTCTGGACACTGTCGAAATTTAAATAAAATTATTACTAGTGACTATTACCAGTGATCACCATCTCGCAAAACTTAACCATCAGCTGCCATTTGAATGGTCGGTTTGAACACAGCAATTGTAATTCACCCTATTCCAGAAGTGATTTCTATCTATAATTTATCCGGCTATAAAACTTAAATGGCTCAGCCTTTCATCCTCCAAGTTTGCGATTCACCTGAACGAAAAGACATGGTATGCCTGACATTGAAAGGAAGTTGAAGTTGTTCCACCTACGTAACGGCCTTCTTTCCTTCTTTCCTTCCTCCCAGGGCACAGTTTTAAAAGGATTTGATCCTACTCCCGAGGAGCTGTGCCGCTGCTTTCAAAGGCTGAAGGAGGAAGCAGCATGGGCTTTATCCACAATAGCAGAGGCCAGACTAACCGGTTAAACGTTATATCCTACTGCTACCTGATATATGCACAATCTTTCCCTCAAAGCCAAGCAAACCCTGAATTCATTACAATATCATGAGCTTTAAATAAATTAACACCCAGCTTGTGTCAGGACTCGCTGCGTGCTGAGCAATTTGCATTCTGTACTTCTATGGCTGTTTCTTCTCCTTTGCAACTCTCCTGTTGGCAGAAATCAAATCAGGACACAAAGGATTTCACCTAATTCTAATTCTCTACATCTTTTACTTGAACTTTGCTTAAAACTGGTATGAAAATTGTAAATTGAAGTTTTAATGGAAGTTGATATTAATCAAGGCAGAAATTAAATAAATCAAGTGTGACAGAAGACCCGTCAGACTGGACTGAATTTGGCTGCCCTAATGGCCTGGGTTAATTATCGGTCCCCCTTTCCCCAGGCAGGCTGGCTCATGCACTGAGAATCGCAAAGAGTTTGTGACTCGCCAACAGCATGGATATCACAAAAATTCAATGCAGTGCTGAATGCTGGAGTATCAACATAATTGCGGACTCTTGGACCATTTCTGTAGCATACTTTGGTGCAGCCGCAATGCGTGAAGTGCATTATCCTCTTTCAACCAGTTATATTTTCTCACAAAGAAGCCCTGGCATATTCCAGATATAATTTAGAACTGAACATGTCTGACATTACTTGCTGCAGAGTTTTTGTATTTATTACACTCAGGTTTTCCCAACTTCAAATGCTTTTTACTTGCCTCGCTGCTGGCCGCATTAACTTGGTGCAGTCTTGCACAGAGGAAAGAAAAATACGTGAAGGTTTTTTTCCTGAAGGTACCCCGTATGTACCCTCACATGTTGCACACATGCACAAGCGTGCCGATCCCGTCTGCCCTCTGTGTTTCTTAAACAGAGAACTTCACAGTTCCTATGAACTTCTTGAATTATGTTACTGAATAAAATTATTTCCTATTTATGAAGAAAAAAAAATGACAAGGAAATAATAAAATAAATTAATGGTTATTCTTTCCGTTAATTTAAGGCCTAGTAATTTAGGGCCTGAGTAACAAAATCTCAGAATAAATAAAATCATTCTTTCTTAACTTTAAAAATAATTAAAATTATCCCAGCATATGACCAAATGACCAAAGTACAAAAACATGAAGGTAAGTCTCAGTGTTCTTCTGATGACTCACCTGGGACACCATGCCCAGCACTTTACTGATGAAAGAACCACAACTTGCCAAAAAGAAAAAGGTTGTCCTCAATTATTACTAATTTTAGGTATAAAAACTGCGCACACCTTCCTTGCACATTAAAATAACAAAGGTACTTAGTGTGATGACTCGTTTCACAGCCAGCCCAAAGTTTATTTCATCACGATCCCTGCGTCGTGCTGTGCGCTCCTCCTGCCCCTCCGGTTTCCACCTGTCAGAGGTAAATTAGGAAAGGAGGGCATATTTTTATGCCTCCCCCAAAAAACCCCAGTATTCACTGAATAGAAGAACTGCCAAGTTTTGGTAATGTGCTGCTACTATCAACAAGGTTTTCCCAAGGCATTAAGACATCTCCATGACCATTAAGTCTTGCTTGAGGTTTTGGGGAAATATTTTCTGATTTATCTTGGTTTGAATTTAATTGAATTCAGTTATTTATAAACTCCGTTAGCCTCCGCCCTACTCGTGCTACTATACCACGGGTCTGCTGATTAAAGATCCATCTATTCCACAGCAAGGTCATCTCACCCATGAAAGCTATTTATGTATGGCATGCTAGCTCAGGACATATTGATCCATAGGATGAAGAGAGATCATAGGGCAAAATGCCCTGACTATTTTTAGTTGGGTTATTCCCCCCCATCAGATAAAAGGAAATAACCGCTTTAATGCATTTTCCTGGCTTCCTTACTTTTCAAAGTAAAAGCCATATATGTCTGTATGCATTGCAGTTTCGCCATCAGTTTTATTATACTACAGGTTTTACATTAGTAACATCAAGACAGGATCTGAATGCTGGCCATTAGGTCGGATTGATGGTCCCCGCTCGGCGTGCGCAGAGGCTCTGAAACGGCCAGGGTGCCAACGTGACTTCAGGATAGCAAACGCAAACATGCAAAATACCTGATCCGTCCGGCACCGCTCTTCTTGTGAACCACTGGTATGGGTTTTCGTGGCTACAAAGTCCAGCGCTGCGTTAAGACGGAGGTGAGCATTTCTAGCCTCTACCACTTTCAGTCCTGGGCATTCAGAGATGCCTTGGCTCGTGATGTTTAAACGGTATCTAAAAACTATTTGCAAAAGCTACCCAACCATAGGGTGAAGTCGTCTAATAGAAAAAATATATTTAGCAAAAAGCTTCAGTTCTCCCATTTACCTTCTGTTTGCAAATAAAAAACACTTCAATTTATTTGCGGAAGCATTTCCATAAAATATTAAAACAACCACCGGCATCAATTTTTCTCCTATTGCATAAAAAAAATCTGCAACTCTATACAACTCCAGTTAGAAAGCTTTTATAGCATTTATTTCCATAAGATAAAATCAGAATCTGCTCTCTTTTACAAATCTGATTGCTTTTGCCTTCTGGTCTGCTTTATCTCTTTAATGTTTATTCTTCCAGTCAGCACTTTGCAGCACTGACTGCTTCAGCTTTTTTCCCCATTAGACAAAACTTTTTCACAAGTCACAAGCTCCGAGCTGGGCTTGGCGCTAGTACCAGTTCTTATCTGTGTCATGCAGGGCTGCGCCGCCCTCCGCTCGCAAGTAATGTATTTCTTAAATATCTCGTCATTTTTGGCATTCCTATTTATAACAGCATTCCCACTTTTCTCCCTCACGTGCTTAAATATCACTTAGTTTTGCTGGGCAACGGAGAGGTTGGTACCACAGCCGCCCCGCAGCAGGAGCGGGGAGCGGAGGGCTCCGCGGGTCCCGCGTTCTGGGACACAAAGCACTGGTTTTGGGACAAGGCGGTTTAAGAAAAGGACTGTCAGACATCGCGTGACTGAACGCTTTGGGTGAGGAACATCATCTCGTGCCGTCGTCGCCCGTTTTTCTCTGTCTGGTTACCTGCCTGTTCGGGGTTAAGTCTTTGCTCCCTGAACACCTGTGCTGTTTCTTATGAAGCCGCCAGCTGACATGAGCCGAAAATTAACCTGAAAAAAGCAATCTGTGGGAGCGGCTCTGCCACGGACCAGTCAGGAGGAAGAGATACAGAGAAATTTTCGGGTGGGAGGAATGGAGAGAGATTATATTGTTAGCCCTGGGGCTGACTTGTTTCCAGGCTTCCAGGAAGGTAACGTTGAAGAAGTTTGTTGCAGATATTGTTTCATGCTCTGCAGAAAACATAGCAGAGGTTTAGATTTCCTACAAACACCTTGTTTTAGAGAAGCAGTAAATACTGTTTGAACCTGCACAAAGAAAGAAGTAAAAGAGAAATGACTATCAGCGATGCTGCACTTCATTCAGTACTTCAGTCTGGGGATGGGTGATAGGTCACTAAAGATGATATCGTCTTCTCACTGGAGGCTGCATGTGGTCACTCCGTGCCTTGGAATAAAAACCCCACCACTTTCCCATAACTGACATTCATGTAGAGGCCTGGGCCCATGAAAATATACTGTGATGGTGTTCAGCACAAATATGCACGCTTTCTGGCCTGAAAGAGGCGAAGCAGATTTCCTCTTCCTACTTGTCCTCAACTTTACGTGTAGTGCAGCTATTTAGGGAAACTCTTTTCATGATGAAAGGTTAATTGTCATTTCTGTCATTAGCCCAAATGAAATTAAATATAAAAGTGAGGAGATTGAAGTAGACGGATGCCTGTAAGGTTGAAAGCAGACGACACTTTATTGCTAAAACACACACATATTTATAGTTAGATTTTCTGCAAAGTCATTGTACACGCGCACAAACTTATATTATGATTGGTTATAGTAACTTAGCCACGCGCATAAACATAACATATAATCGGTTATACTAGCTCTGTACACACGCATAAACATAAGATCTAACTGGTTATATTAACTTAAGCACGCGAAACTTGTCTCAGTCTAATTGGTCGAGATAAG
>JANXJC010000001.1:48597976-48649210 GCA_027564655.1 Leptodon cayanensis
TTCTAACTGGTTTTATTATCATCTTTCTTTTTTCGTCTTCTTGTTTATTCTGTTCAAGGCCTTCTAAAGGCGCCTGCCATGCTCTTGTGACCAGTGTTAGCTAAATATGTTCCCACATAAAAGTTCTCGAGATGTTAAGAACTAAACCATCTGTGCTCTTTATGCTTATGGCAACCCATTGTTCTCTCTGCTCGGAGGGAGGATAGGGAGCTGCTGTCTGATCTCTGTAGAGCTTGTAGAAAAAAGGATGGAGATGGATGGAGTGGCTGGTGCCCGCTCAGCAGACGCAGAGGGGACTAATGGTAATCGATGCAAATCAGAGTGGTCCCCATGTTGTGATAACCACGGTTCATCCAGGAATGGGCTAAGACAAAAGTAAGAAACACGAAACCTTCTGGCACGCCGCACGTCTCTTAAACGCCAAGGCAATAGGCACTACAGAAGAGCTCGCCTTGTTTTGCGAGTATACAAATGCCTGACATTAAGCAGCTGAGCATCCGCAAAGGGAAAGCCAAAGAGCATTTCAAATGCTCTGCTAAGTTATGTATAACAGAGCCTTCTACATTCGTTACGGGACATCTTTTCCCATGCATCTGTTTTGCTTATCAGTATAATGAATCTTTAATTTAAAAAAAAACACAGAACAATCCAAGTACACGGCTTCCTTTGCACTTGCAGTGTTAAAATCACCGCCGCCCGTGTACGTTCAGTATCAAAGCTCTTGCTGTTCTCTATGAATACATCTCTGAAATAATCCCTTGCATCACACAGCCAGTGATCTTGATGCAGAAGAAACACCGTCTTGAAGGATGTTTTCATTTGTTTTCATTTTCTCCTTTGTGTGCGAAAGAGCTACTGCTTATAGATGGCATACACCGTGTCATGTTTGTCTTTCTCTACTGTTGACTTTGAAGCTCCCATTCATACAACAGCCTTACAGAGGGAAAAAATCACTTTGACAAGATTATGCATAAGCAAATCGGAACAAATAAATGAACGTGGCAAATCGTACCCCTACAGCCCACGACTCTTTGCTAGAATCAAACTTACGTATATCCTGTTGTTCAGAAAAGCCCCGTTAACATTATTGTCTTTATTTATGCCTTCCAGCCCAATTTTGAACCAGAAGGGATGAAATGACTGCATGAGTCTCAGTGCACAGTATCTCAGTCTGCGGCTGGATTAGGCTGCAGCACGTGTAGGAGACAGGGGAGTTAGATGGCAGAGGCAGAGAGGAGTCCAGGACTTGTGAAGGGACTTGGGGTGAGCCACAGAAATGCTCTCAGCTACACTTTGCTGATCCTTCTTGGTGGGGAAGGTCCTCCTGTCACTGTGAATCTGGATGAGGCCGCTCACTGAGCAAAGGGCTGCCACGACTAGATGCGTGTATGTGCACACAATTTATAAAAACTCTTAGGGATTTGCTTCTGAACAACTTAGCCAAATTCTCCCAGCGAAATCTACAAAAATAGGAGATGCTAATCTTCCTGATAATTGCAAAATGAAAAATAGGTATGTTTTCTGCTACAGATTGTGCCAGAACTTGCAATCTGCTCATAGGAAGCATGAAGTCATAGCATGGGAAGTTCTTCTGTTATTGTATCTGCATTGCCCTCTTTCTGTCATAACATTTCCGAACCACTATGAATTTACTGAACTCTAAATTCTTGCTCCTCTATTACCAGCCATAAAGAGCTTAGCTTCATTACGCAACTGTAATTTTGCTCAATTTTTTGAGACTTCAACATAATTTTTTCATGCAGAATAAGAAAAGTTATCAAAAATGACAACATTTTAGTTGGGTTGAATGAGCTTATCTCCATCGCTCTGCTAGAGTTATAATTTTTGCAGCCTAATGTGGAAACCTACCTGGTTTCTGTCTATATATAAAAAGAAGGAGCATTTACTCTTGGTTTCGTGTATGTATTTTAAGTAAAATAACATGAAGCATTCTAGGAACACTCAGATCTTTTCAAACTTAATTTGCATATGAGCTTATTTACTGTTAGTGTAAGTAAAAATACCTTTACATACATCTTCTAGCAACTTTTAAGAAAACCTTTAAGTGGTTTTGGGGAAAAAAAAAAAAAACAAAAAAAACCAACCAAATCTCCAATGTTTAAAAAAATAATTATTGTAATAGGCTTCTGTTATTTATAGGGACACTTAAATTTCAGGTAAGCCTGGGGTCCACCCAGCTTGTTTAAGGGCAATGGTCTGGGTACACAGGGCACGGTGAAAAGCACAAGACTGTCTCAATCCATCTTTTGGCTAGTTCTGCTGGAGCCACAATTCAGTCTGCCTTGGTCTGCAGGCTGCTTTTAAGGTCTTTTATGAATGCTCCATGCCACGGGTAGAGACAGCTCCTCTGTCACAGCACAGGGTGCAGATCTGGCCACAAAAATGACTGTGGTCTATAGTTTGATTGAAACCTTGCGTTGAATCTTGAGCCTGCAGCTATGTCAAACTTGCTCATAAAGATGAGCACGAGCTGATTAACATGGACACCTCTTCCGATGTCAACGGAGAGATTTTTATGGGTGAAAGCCTGCCACGAGCAACGCTGCACAAGCACCCTCCAAGCCTGTACATCTTCCCAAAGCCTTGGTGCAGTGTTATTAAACGCTCACATTGCACAAGAGCAATTTGGCAGCAGAGGACATTCGTCAAAGAGGGATCGGCTTCAGCCAAACAAGTTGCCTGTCAAACTGGAAAACTTTCACTGAGCTGTGCTGGGGACACCATAGCCCCCAACAATTCGCAGTGGGTCCGTGGTGACCACCTCAGCCTCCCACTGCTGGCACCCCAAAAACACGGCGAGTCATTTTAGTAACTAACCCACCCAGTTATGGGGAGCTGACCCCTAAGGGAGTAGCAAGGTTTTAATGTAATTTATTGTAATTAAGAATTTCTCCTTTATTTTCCATTGCTAATGACACATGCAGGAAAATGCAGTTTTGTTTCCTAAAACCTTACTGTTCCTGATACTTTTCCCCATGTCTTTTAATTAGAAGCTATGACTGCTCATTTGTTATCATTTCCACAGCACAAGGCTACAAGTAAATACCAGCTTTTTGGAACACATACTTGCGCAACGTCCTAACACTTCCCAGTGAATAAAGGGAAATGCTGGAAACATGTTTCATAAACAGAATACTCCCCAAAGTCTTAATGGTTGCTGGTTTAGTTTTAACTTGTCCATTAGCAGCCCTGAAAAACTCTTGAGGCTTCACATGCAAAAAACCTGCAAGCATGCCTCTACAGGTAGAATGTTAAAACATTCTGAGCTGGGAAAAAGTCAGGAAGGTTACAGAGACACATTATAACATGTCATCCTATCCTTTCCATTTCTGCATATTCACTTTGTTTATATAGGTATGAGAACATACATTTCAGGGTAAAAGTAAAGAGCAAGAAAGAACAAAAGTAGGCCGTGATATACAAAGCAAGATAAAACACCTCAGTTTAATGAAGACTGTCGAAAACATGGAAACTATCTTACAAAAAGGAGGCAAATGAAACCAAACTGTTGCTCTCACAGATTCCCTGTGCTAGGCATGCCTTTCCCGTACTCCTGTCCCAGTGTTTTTTAATCTCAGACTAGATAAGCAATGCTTCCCTGTCTTTAATATATCTTTTACTGTTTCTTCTGAAAAAGACAGACAATATATTTTGAGTAGGTAAAGTCTAGATTTTTAACTCCATTTGTCTGCTCTGGTTTTTGAACTAATATATTTTGAGTATCATCTATGACTATGCTGGCAAATTGAGACAAATTACTTTAACAGCCAACAGAAGGGCTGGGATATTGCACCATCTTTTTCTGTATCCTGCATCTCCGCAGAGTTCATCTGAAAATGTGGTAAAAACTAATTTAAGTGCACATAACACGCTGGGTAAGTTCTATTTACATTTTACACAAGTATTTTATTATTACTATTAAATCAAAAGCATTTGGTTTTTATTGTTTTTTTTTATTTGATAACATATCATTTGTATGACCTTGTGTTTGTATAAATGTAACAGTCTTTAATTTTAATGGAATAAAGGTGCTCTTAATATGAACCCTCTTAACCCCCCCCCAAAAAAAAGTAAAACACGGACTATATTTGTTTTACCCATTGGAACTATTTTAAATCATTGTATGAAAATAAGCACGAACACTCAGTTTTAAGTCTCCAAATAGCAAGCCAATACTGTAACACCCGGACCTGGTTTTCTTTAGTCTATCTGCTGGCAAAAAAAATCAGTCTATCTTCTCCTTCACCTGAACTCTGGCAGCTCAGGATTTCAAATACTAAAACCTTCCCAAGAATTTAACACTTTTTCATCCTACCACATGCCGACATGGGAATTCGCACTTGCAAAACCTGCGCGCGTAGGTGTTAATGACTGCCAGGTACCAGACGAGAGAGGTGCCTGGCGTGAAGGTGTTATGCCTTCGCACGGGTCTGAAAAATAACCCGCTGGGAGGTGAGGACTAGAAGAAAACGAAGCCTTTGACCTGGTGCAGAACCAGTCACTTCTCCAGCTGCAAGGAGCCTGTTGGTGGTTTGCAAGACCACCAAAGGACACCTGTAGAGTAACTGCTATGCCTGCCCTGCTCCTCCTTTCTTCTCCTGGGAGGAAGGCTGCTCTTCCTGCAGACCTCCCAAACCACGGCGGGCAGGCAGAGACACTTAGATGTCCTCTGCGATTATTTTGACTGCATTATAAAAAATTGCTACATTGCAGGAATGCAAGTTTGGCCTCTCAAGTCCATTATGCTTTGTCTGTGGAACAGTTGCCAGCAGTCAGCATTTGTGAGCAATTAATATAAAGCACTGCGAGATTCAAGATACCATTACTCTTCCTTCATTAGCCTTATATACTTGCCTTTGACAAGTCTGTGGTTGGCAAAATCTGACTTTTAAGAGCTTCTACAATATGCAATTTTACCTTCTAGTATGTTGAAATTTCCAAAGCGCATACTGAAAAAACAATACATCAATAACAAGGAGCATCCCAGCTATCCTGAAAGGATTACTTAGGGAGCATGGAGGGGCTCACAGGCTGCATGGCAAAACCTGACACACGCAATTAGGACAGTCCTGGAATACTATGCTGGTAGGAAACACAAAAATGCCAGCTCTCACAGAGATGGATAGTTCTGAAGAGAGTAGATGAAACCTTTAAAGGTAAAAACTCAAATAAAGATGTTCCTACTAGTATTTCCCATATATATTAACTATATATATATTTTCCTATATATAAAGTAGAGATTCACAAGTGAACAGGTACATGAGTCCATCATTAGTGACAGGGAAAAATGTCTTTGGGAAGAAAGAGACACACAGCAGGCAAGGACAGAGAGCAAACACTTGTCCGTTTTTCATCCCCACCCCAAGTAGTGGCCACAGCAGATAAAAGCGACACGAGATGCCAACTTATCATGCCATGTTCACCCAAAGCTTGTAATTCTGGGACTATTATAGTTGTTATGTTCTTGTTAACCTTCTAGAACCAGTATGTCATGATTAATTATTAATGAAAATTGGTTGAAGTATGTCCTTCGGGGAGTACAAATACTTTAAAAACTCTATTCCAATCAGCACACTCATTCTTTGAAGTACATGATTATTTAAGATAAGAATTTATGGCACAATTTATGTCACCTTGCAACTGGATATAATAGATTTTATTAGTTTATTTTTATTAAGTAATGAAGGCATTGGTTCCAACAGATAACGCAAGTGGCACTGTAGCAATGGGCAGTCATTATTTCCTTTTCAATATTCATCAAGTGTGATGTCTCACAGAAAGGTGCTGCAGATCCACAAGGAAAACAAATGAATGACAGCTAGTTTAGGAATCTGCATTTATTCCCCAGCCTTTTTACTTAAAGGAAACTCTTTCTAAAAAGGAAAGCATAATACTCGAAGATTTGCAAATCAGAAGAATTCAAAGTCTTATTTATTTTTTGAACCACTGTATCCTTTAAGTAAAAGGCATCCTTTAAGTAAAAGGCATTAAGGTGGCAAAGGCTGTCCCTGTGCACGGGGATACGGAATAGAGTATCAGGCAGAAAGAGTGAGGAGGAGTGAGCAAGATGCTGCTTATTTGATTGACAACAGGGGCAACAGTGATGTGTGACCTTGAAATAATGTCCAGAAAGCTCAAATTGCTGAAAGAGCAAAGCATAGCCTCTGAATGTTAGAGTGTCTCTGGGCTGCTTCATAACATGGTTATTGACAGATAAGAGCACTTTTACATACAAAGTTAGTCCCTCCTGTTCTTCCTTAAAGAACTGATGAGAATCTGTGCTACTGCTTAAAACTTATCTACACCTATCCTGCTACCATCTGCCTCTGTAGCTGCTTCAGTCTCGTCTTTTTCTCTAGAATAAGCTTTTGCTTGAAAACATGACTTTATTTTTTTAAACTAACCCAGAGACCATCTAGTGGGTGTTTATCATTACCGAGTGACAGTTTATCATAATTCTTTATTTCCTTTTTGAAAGACGCTTAAGTGCTTTAAAAATTTTGCAAACAAGGATCACATCGCTGGAATACGGCCCCCATAGTGAGTTGCTTGCCAGCCTCTTAAATGGCAAAGCAACACTGTGCAACGCTGACGACAACAACAACAACTGCCTGTGCACATTCCTGATGGCTTTATGTAGGCAGGACAACAGTAGGAGTTATTTTTGCCTTACTCCTGCAAATATGTTTGTATTATTATGTTCTTCTTTGAGCACAGATAGGTTATGATCAAAGACGGTGTCGAGCGATTTCTCCCTTTATACAGTTTTCCATTTCATCACTTATAATAGAGATGTCCATTTGTCCACAGTTGAACAGGGTTTTGTTGAATCACACTAAGGCTGATCAAGCTCAGTCTAAAGAGAAGTATTATGGATAATAGATCACTGCCTCCTTCCCCATCCCTGAAGAACTTGATGTTTGAGATAAGAGATTCTCCTCATCTCATCTTAATAATACTTAGCACTTTACAAGCTCTGCTTCAAAGCGTTATACAGACATGAATTGCCACAAAGCCCCAGTGAGATAGCAAGGTATTATCTTCATGTAAAAGTTTAAAAAAAAAAAAAAACAAAAAACCAAACCCAGCGAGCTTTAGTGACATCTCATGATGGACAGAAACTCCGGGTCGGAGCTGGAATTAGATCGCAGAGGTTCTTTGCTGCCAGTTTAATCTCTAAATATAATTCTACCCCATCTGCCTCCTCTGGATATTAACTATTTATAGAAGTATTGTCTCCTCCTCCCTCTACCCAGATTCTTCATTTTCAATGTTACTAGCACGATAATTACACAAAATTGAACTATTAGCACCAATTTCTATACAAATCTATAAACTGTGAAGCATAGCCTCCGTGTCACATTGTCTAAAAGAGAAAAAGGGCATGATTTAATTGAATATGACTTTTCTTCTTTATCTAATTCATTTCATAACAACCTCGTGGCACCGGTAATATTTCTTCTCTTTAACAGGTGGATAAAGTGTCGATTCCTCTGATCCCGTCCCTGTTGCGCTCTCCTCTTGCAGCAGTAACTTCGTATATGATTGAGATTATCCAGCCAAACCACAGAGGCAGTCCCCAGGGACCAGCACCAGACCGGAGGAGCTCCAGGCACTCGCTCCCACAGCTGGCCCAGGTGGCAGCATCTTGCATCTGGTGCCCTGCCTTGGCCACCAAATTTATTGGCAGTAGGGAAGAAAGCAACAGGATGATACAATTCCCCAGCCATCTGGCTGTGGTGCAGATTTTCTTAACCTTGTATATGCTAAATAGTGTAATAAATTTTGAAATAAGGCTTTGAGATGGCTCAGGGGATCCTTTATTATGACAGGATGAGTCTGTTATGAACAAACATTACCAGCTCTACCTCACACATCTCCAAGTGTACCTGCACCCTGTTATTTTAGATCCAGGTTTTCTAGGTAAGTACCTGTTTTTATAAAGTTTTTTTTGTAGTGTACCACTGATCTGCACACTCAGAGCTACGTCTGTAAAATAAATACATCAGTCTGGGAGCTGTAGCCAGATCACAGACTGAGAGTAGCCTTCTCGGGGAGTCGGGAAACTTGAAAGTGATTTTTGCTTTCCCCACTGATCTGACCCTATTACTTGAGCAGATGAGAAAGCAAGCAAAATGAATTCCCCTGCACGGTGAGACTCTTCTTTCGGGCCAAGGTAAGCGGGGAGGCTGTGCCGTGAATTCCTCCCACTCGTCAGTGCCAGAGCCTGCAGCGCACCGCAGGCTCTGCAGCATCCCCGGAGATGCGACAGCGACACGGTGCTCCTGGCCACGCGTTTTCAAGCTACCAGGTAGGGGCTTTCAGCTGAACCACCGGCTCAAACGTTGCCACCGTGGTAGGCAAGAGGCAGAGGGAGAGATGAGAGAGGGAACGGCACACCAATACGAAGGGAGTGGGTTCTGGGTTTGTTTTTAATTCTGCCGCTGACTTTGGCCTTGAAGAAATCACTTAATCTTCTACTGACTCCATGCCCTACCTTGAGCTGTCTGGGTTAGAAACTGCCTGCTCACATTTGCCCACAACAGCTTTGGTTGGAGCTTCTTGGTGCTACCTTAATGCTAATAAACAACAGTCTCTTCAGAGCATTGAACTGGAAAGAGAAAGAGAAGATGGAAAAAGTGATCCCAGTCCCTCCCAGTGACTATCCCAGCCCTGGTTCTGTACTCCACGACACACACCCTTCGGGGCAACCGCCCAAACCAGCCAGCTCATTTTCTGAGAAGCTGCTTCTTCTAGAGCAACTGAAGGCAAAAAAAAAAGAGCCTTCCATTCTTTTTACTACTGATTCAATATCTATTTTAATCTAAATAGAAGCAATCCAAAATCAGGGGACAAACTCATTTGAAGTCATCCTTTTTTTGGGAAGCACTTGGGTACGGTCTTGCTCACTGAGTCCTTTACAGAACTGCTGGTCTCAACCTTGCTAATGAAAACATTTTGTTCTTTCCACCACACCGCACAGCCCCTAAATTAATTCTCTACTGTAATTATATTTGTAAATTGTCTGAGTTAAGTTTGCAAACCGAACCTACTGAGAGGGGAAGAAAAAAACACATCTGCAAGCTCAGGATTGTTCCATATGGGTTTTTCCTTGTTTCTTTCTTTTTTTTTTTTCTTTTTTGGTTTTCATTATCAAATTCAAAGCTACTGTTCATTGCTACAGTACTTCACAATTAATTGCAATTAATTAACCTTCGAGAAAACTTGTAAGTTGCTGTTATAAGCTCCTTTTTTCCTGGTCTGCTTTTCTCATAAGACTGTTTTGGGGAGATGTTAGGCTAAGGAAGGATTAAAAAATCCCTGATACCAAGACTGAATACTAATTCGTTTGAGGTTTCATCTGAATTTCCCAGCTAAAGCTGCTGTCCCTCCTCTTTCTGAAAGCATCTTACCCCCAGAAAGCACAATCATGAAGAAAAATAAAGGAAGTAATTTCTTTTTGTTGCTTTTACTTTATCTTTCCGTAACTAAACATACGTTACGGTTTCACAGTATTTCCATAACTGCTCTTTTCTAGAGAAAGAGCCTGATCAGCAAATACAGACTTGATGGAAACCTGGCTAGGAGCAGAGATGTGAGGGAATCGGTGCCATTTACACATTACGGAGCCCACGGGGAGAAATCCTGCTCAATGCAGAGCCCAACAAGAGCTCCTCTGAAAGTGGGACACGATGACCTTTCATCGCATCTGTAACGCTGCGTACTAGGCTGCTCTTCAGCAGAATTGCCTGTAGATCCTCCAAACCAATGCTTTTCTAAAAATCGACTGTTCTGCCCGTAGGAGGCCTGATGAGCTGCCCCAGAGCTAACCTGTGCGCACAGCCCCGGTGCGGTGCTCCCACCCCAGGCACATGCTGAGTGAAAACACGTTGAGTTTAAGGCAGGCAGAGTCCTTTAGAGCACAGAGGAGAAGCGCGATTAATCCCGTAACGGGTGTTCTTCTACAAACCCTAATCACGATTGGCATTAGCTGGCATTAGTACTTACTTCTGCTGTCTACGGTACTCCTCTGGGGAAAAAAAGTCTCCTGTTCTTTTCTCTAAGGGCTCAAACCTGCATGTGTGGTCCCCAGCAGTGACCACACACATCAAAAGGTGCACAGGATTTTCTATGGTACTGGGGGGATGTACACAGTGTATCTGGACTCCAATATTCCCAAGCATCCTCTGCATTGGTCTGTCAACAGACTAAGCTTAGGAAACAATTTGATCAGAACAGGGGACGTAGGAAAATGATCAGTTTTCTACGCTGAGATCGCAAGTAGGGACGCTTCTCGTTTGTCTTTCTGAAAGAGAACCTGGCTTGCTGCAGAACGACGAGAGCTTAAGGGCTCCCAGACATGTTTTTATGTAAATCAGACTTCATGCATTATTTGAAGACACATTGTGGAATGTAATTTATTAGTGGGTCATTTTTTCCTTAAAGTTGAGATTCTATTTCATGGAAGACTGGCTTTTGTCAAAGCCTTTCTATGTATCTCAACTTCCACTACTCTTTTACCCCCCTAATATGAACAGAAGGAGATGAAGGCTCATTAACAAGCATAAAGAAATTACATGAGACAATGCTATCAGTTTTAAATTCACCAGCCATTTCACCTAACCTCTTAAATTACGGTAGCCTGCAAAGTATGCTTCAAAACCCAGGGGAAAACAGTTGCTAGGCACTCACGGCTGCGCAAAGGGAAAGGAATCCTTTACCCACGATCGCTGGCATGAGGACCATCCATCATCACAGCTGTGCCAGTCCACGACATCTCCAGGGGGCTTGCCAAAGGTGTGGAAGAGTTAGGACAAGGACCCCAAGGAGTCTCCTGAGCCATGCAGGAACCACCCCATCCACATCTCAGCCACGCTCCTGGCTTGGAGACACCATTGCATAATCCTAGAATCATTTAGGTCGGAAAAGACCTTTAAGATCATCGAGTCTAACCATCAAACCGACACCACCATGCCCACTAAACCATGTCCTGAATGCATGGCACCAGAAATACAACTACAGAAATAACCTAAATGGGAGAGAGAAGTGGGTAAAAGCCCACAGAGCTGAAGCACCGGAGGTACAGGGAAGGCAACCGAGGGCACGCAAGTAGTGCTTCTCTCCGTAAGTGAAGGGCGCTGGCATAGAGGAAGACAGTCAAAAGGTAGCTTTAATTTTTGTAACAGCTGGCCTGACCTTGTCAATGCATTTGTATTGCAGAAACAATTAAAAGCTGTGGTTTGGGATTAGGACTGGAGTATGCTAAGTGTTGTACAAACAGCGATCCCAGACAGCCGATCCCCACAGCCACGATTTCATAACCAAAGCATAAGGTGAGGCAGAGACAACAGATGGGTACAACAAAAGGTTAAAGCCGCACACCATGACAGCGAAATGACGATGATCAGTGCCACAGTCAGCACCTACAGCACGCAAACGCATGGCTTGTTATTCAGGAGGCTCTAAATACCACACCAGAGGCAAGTGTGAGGAAAGGACCGGAGTGTGAATGCCTAATTGTGGCAGGAGCTTTACAGAGCGGCCAAGAAAAAAAGCAGAGAATCGCTTTAAGAAAAATTGAGTGAGCCTTGTGGGCAATGATATATAACTAAAGGCACAGGTGGTGGCAAAAGAGAGACAATGACAGCATACGGGTAGTAGGAGAACCCCTTAAAGATGAATAGTTGCTATTTGGTGACCCCATTTACCTCCGCCGTTGGGATGTCTTCTTCCAGACACACCAGCCCCTGCTATCTGATGTCTTTTATCCATGAGGTTTTCACTGGAAAACGCACACTTCTTTCAACATTCAGCAGAAAGTTGCCACTTAATAATAGAAACGGAAACCTAACTGCTCTAGTATCTTGGTTGTCATTCTTTGAGACTCACATAACACCTGACTAAAAATCCATCTAATAGCGGTGCATTTTAGTCCAAAAGAGACTATACTTCTGTATAATCAGTGTAACTGTGCTTAGAACTCAGCCTGTCAATACGGTCTTTCAAAAAAGTATTTCCAAAGGCTGGTTTCAGACTGAGGGCTTTGGCACTTAACGCATATACTTTTCTGTAGATTTTTTCCAATTGTAGTTCCACAATGCAGCCTTCAGATGTATAAATCATGCAATCATCTACACGCATCTGTGGGGAGTTGATTCCAGCTTGCCTTTTGCAAGGGACTGCAATAATGATCTAAGAGGGGAAATCTACATTTTACTGTTTTTAAATAAATGACATAATCTTTACCTATAGTAGCCATTCTCTTATCCTGCACATATAAAAATGTCACATATACTGCAGAAAACAGAACCACGCATCAGCAGTATCAAGTTGGGTAGCCTTGGGGGCTAGTTTGGAGGAAGGTGATTTCCGTCTCTTACATATCTCACCTTCATGTATGTGTTCTTACAGGGAACTTTCTGCCTTTGCTTAACCAACACTAATACCCTGTGTGTTTCTCTAACATCCTTCTAATCTGCATTTATAGCAAACGGGATGACAACTAATGTCCTCAAATGTCAAGTTTTCTGCATATTAGGCAACAGCAGGTACCCCTGCACAGGTAACTTCTCCCAAACCCTGGGGAAGAAGTCCAACATGCAGTTTGATGAGAGATGGGAAAACCATATTGACATCCACGGACACCCGCAGCCTCTCCAGCAGCACATCATTAAGAGCACAAGGAACATTCCAAAGGTCGAACTGCTCTGTCAATACCTGGGCGACGGCAGAGGAAGTACTATTTCCAATCTTAAAAATCCACCAGCTCTTTTCAGGTGTGATTCTACCGAGGTGTGCATTTCCAAAACTAGTTTGATTATCCTATATGAAATTCACACTTCTTAAATGTCTAGTTTGGGGATTTTTGAGGCACGTACTGCACGCATGGTTAGCTTTATCAAAATAGAAATCCACTGTTTTAGAAAGCACCCTCCCTTGCATCTTCTGTTCAGCTAGTGAATTGTGAATAAGGGAGGAATTTCATAATCAAGAGTGGATTCAATTTCTTCATAACATCTACTACAAAAGAATTACAGTCAAGTGCCTGCCTTCAGACCACTTAAGACAAGAGCTGAAGCCTTCTGAAATTAGTGAGCATCCTTCCACCAACACTGGGCACAGCAGAGAGGATGGGGGAAGACAGAAGCGGCCACTCGCCGTAACGGTCGTGTCCAAGCCAAGCAGAGGGGGAACCTGCTCCCAACAGCGGACAGTTTGGGAGCACAATCTTCTGTAGCCTCTCACTGGTACAATACTCTACTGATATTAATTGAGATGTATACAGTCGGTCCAATAGCAGCGTTTAGCTTTTGAAAACACAGATATAATTTCACGAGTCTTTTCTCTCTGTAAGAGCGTGAATACAAAGGAGTGCTTCACTTAGTGCCCATCTCCAAGAGAGAAAAAGAAGAATAAGCTTATTCATTCAGCAGGATAATGCCATGTTTCTGTACCACTTCTTTACTCAGCCACCTCCTATCACCAGCCCGTGGGTGACCTTGTGGCTGTCCACAGCCAGGTTTCCCTCCCACCCCACGCTCTGACGTCCCCCCCAGCCCAGCACACAGGGGCAGGCAGTTAATAACGCTTCCCCGCCGCCGAGCCCGACCTGCCACAGGGGAGGCACCAACTCACTCTTTTTATCCCAGGGGTCACTCGTTCAAACCCTCGTCTTAGCCAGAATGGAGCCCTGAGAAGATGCGCAGCCAGAGGTTAAAGCACAGGGCTGGAAGTCTGAAGACACTTATATATAGACCTGCCACATGTCTTGCGGGGGGTGTCATGAATTTTGTAGCTCTGCAACATGCTCCTGCAGAAACTGATGAAATGCCACGTGTTTGCTCCAAGAGCCACTCGCCACAATACCCTCGACTTCGGCACAGAGAGCACCGAGGTCGAGGCGAAGAGACCATGAGTTATCATCTCAGCTCTTCTAGTGATTGCCTGTAATATTTCTCTGCTCTTTATAATTCTTAATAACCAAGGTCCCCAGTCCCTGCCAGGGGACAGGTAACTGTAATTCACCAAATGTATAGCTACAGTGACGGAGAGGTTGGGCAGGTCATGGCAGGCAGACCTGGGAACAGAGTCCACACTGCTGCTAGACCAACTCGCCTCTTATCCATTTGGTCTTTCTGGAGCAGACAGAAAATTGTAAGATCACTGAATGGCCGTCTAGCTGGTTGGTAGGTCACCTAATGATCACAAAAAGTGATCACAGAAGGACATTTATGAGTCTGGATTTTTGCATTTCTGATATTATGCACTGTACTTGACATCCGAGATTTTAATACTCATTCACAAATATTTATACAACCTGGAACAACATGAATGATGAGTTTCCTTGCACTGGGTGAAAATCCCAGAGGACGAAAGAAGGACTACCGTGAAAGTTGGCTAATTACCCAATTAGCAAAAAATTGTATTTAAATTAATTCGATGAACCAGGTGAGGTGTCAAAAGGAGCCTAAACTGCAAAATGAGCAAGATATAGGTGAAACTGGAAGTTTCTTAGCACATGCTGAGGAACTTGTCCTATGCCACGGTTGATGAAATTAGGGAGGACAGCATGTGAGTTTTTATTCTGTTTATAGCAAGCGGAAGCCTGCTTAGGATGGCTTTAGAGCAGTTACGATTCAACCTAAAAATTGCATCTCTGCAGTGAAGATGCCTCTTTCTTGAATGGACAACAATAAAACTAGTTAGAGAAATCAGGGTTCTCAGCAGCTTTTCCGTGTTTGAATGAGAAGGTTCGAGTCCAACCCAAGCAGTTAGGCAGTAACAGGCATTGCCATCAAGTGGATAATTCCTGACTCCAATAAGAAAGAAGTTTTTTGAAATTAACTTGCAAGTACATTCTCTTATTTGCAGAATTTAGTAACAGACAACTCATGAAGGTAAATTTTAAGTAGAGACAAGACTGTCACACGAAGCATTAGCAGGATGCAATGCAGAATACTGTGAACCATTCTACGTACCTTGGTTTGAAAAAGTACAGCCAAGTCCTGGTAGGATGATTAAGGAGGAGGAAATTAAAAAGAGCTTGGTCTGTTTAGCCTAGCAAAATGAAGTCTGAGATGGGGTACAATTATTCTTTATAGGTACATTTGGAAGTAAACAGCAGGGAGGGAGAAGAATTATTTAACTTTAAAGGCTGATCCTCATACAACACCGAGGGGCTATAAATTGTTCATGAATAAATTTAGACTGAAATTTAGGAGATTTCTGACAATTTGCAGGCCTCCCAAAGAAGCCGGTATAGGCAAACTGATTTGAAAGGAAGCTTGATATGTTGTTGGAAAAAATAAGATAGAGCAGATATGATCTTGGAGGCAGAAATTAAAGTTTTTGACACAGGATTCAGGAGTTTGGTTTGCAGTGATTGTTCAGGTTTGGCTAAAGCAGACTTGATAGCCCGTGTGACCTTTTACATGGAAGTCCCTGATAGTTTGATCTCGTTGACCATAAAGGACAGCTGCACTGAGTGTCAAATGCTCAAGATCAAGAAATAGTTTTCAAGGTGAAACGCTGTTTCTCGGATGAAAGTGGCAGGTTAGTTTTGGGAGTGATGTTTGCTGGGATTTAGTATCTGTGCCGTCTGCCTTTGTAAAGACATGGTTTTCTCTACTGTATAAGAAATTCTCTTGCTTTTAGTGATAAATAAAGGCAAATTGGACAGTTGTGTAGTGGTCATTTGCAGATCAAATGTAGAGGGTTTTTTTATGGTTACATGCACATTTTCCACAAACATGATAATTAATATATGGAGCCAAATGACACTGGCAAATGTTACATTTGCCACCAACATTCTGCATGATCTAAAAGCTCATTTACTTTGATCCTGTGCTTTGTTCCTTTCTTGTTTTTAGACACAAATTATATATGAAAACTAATTTTGGTTCTACAAAAATGTCTGCATGTATGATGTTCACTACAAGTACTTCTAAGCAACCCCTTTTTCTAAAGTTACTGACAAGCCCTTTAACTACCTCCTGTAGAGGCTTTTATGTATTAGAGAACCACTAAGGTTTTCCCAAAGACTGTCCACAACACACTACATTTTTTATTACAAATTACAAAAATTAAACTATAAAAGGGATGCATTTGCAGAAATGCAATTTTTCTTTTAAAGCTCAGTAATAAGTTTTGATCTCATGATTCACACATTTGTTTAAACTTATGCTTCTTCCTAGAATTCCCATATCCCTTCTAAATCCAGCACATTTCACCAAAACACCTTTAAATATTCTTGCATACCTCTGCACTAAAGACATTTTCTTTTCCAATGCATTTCAAAATGGGCCATTGCCACAGTGAGGATTTTAGTGCAATCCATCAATCTCACTACATTACGAACATCAGTAATGACAGAACAACCTTCCTGGAATTTTTTGTGCTTATTTGGAGAGGGGAATTGATGAATATCATGGTATGTTTGAGCATAGCGTTCAGGAATTGATTAAGGCAACTAGACAGAGAGGGCTGACTCAGGTACGTGATACCCCCTGCTAACCTCTGGAAGGGCTTGAGGACTGATCCTCAGCTGGCGGAAATCCTGGGAGCACTACTGAAGTTGATGGGTTATTCTAATTTCTATGACACAAGATCCCTCCGTGATTAACCCTGAATGGGAAAAAAAAACCAAGAAAAAACTTACGAAGAGGGGGAGCGGCATTGACTTTGTGCCGTTCTCCTCTCCTCCATCAAGAATGTGGGTCACATTGGTCTGAAGGAGCCTCCTACACGAGCGTGTGTGCTGGATGTAACACCCATCCGTCTTCCCAGGTTTACACAGTCAATCCTCCAGAGATCTTGCTCTTGCATTTCTTCCCTCTTTTATTCCTTCAGCTTATTTAAAAAACGCGGAGGCACATAATGATAGAGATAACTCTCCTGTAACCTCCGCAGCCCGTTCGGCAGCTATCAACGTCAGCCTGTGTGTGTTCAAGGTCTGCGGTGCAGTGATTGACTAATGTGTCTGGTAACATGATCTAAATATGAAATTATCTACCTATCTACCTAAAAAGTTAAGTGTTAACATGTCACCAGCAAAATCTGACGTTCGCACCTATTAATATATGATAACATTATATGCTGCGACTTAAAAATGTAGGCATGCCTGCACGTTTTATTTACAGACATCTGCAAAGTCCACAGACTTCTATTATTTTTAGTACTGTAAACCAGATACTATAGCCTATGAATTTAGAATAGAGTAGAAGAAAAGGGAAAAAAAAGTTATGGTTCTAACTTTCACTTCAAATGAGGTATAGACGGATGTCAGTCTCTCATCTGGGATACAGAAGAAAATATATTCAACGTCATTTACTACCTACCGTAGAAGGAGAAGCAAATTGAACGCAGCAGTAACAACATTAAAACTGCAACAATTTCCAAGAACTTATCATTACAGAAAGTGCATCCCTTTCAAGTGTCAGCCCTCCAGCACTCCGGGTCCTTATATCACATTGTTATTACTAACCTCTGATCCTCCTGGATTCAACAGCACAATAAAGCAAGCCAATTAAGTAAGAACGGACCCACAGGGTTTTTTCTGCCGTTGTGTTAAAGACGTGACATCATACCATCATCGTCTAAATATGTAAGATGAAGAGCCTAATCTCCACAGCTCTGTATACTTCATGGAGAGTAGAGAGGGTCCTCCAAAGGCCAGTCGCCCTGACTTCTCTAGGGAGGACAACAGGGAGGTGGAAAATACAAGTGTTGTTCTGCCTGCCTGAGTAGGAGCAGACACACTGGGTTTTGATTTTTGACCCAATTCTATTTCACCTTTTTAGTATCATTAATATTAATACTAAATACCTATTAAGCCAAAAGGTAGGAGTTAAGACTCCTTTACTTTACAATAACCACTTACATAGTTTTGCTCATTCTATGTAATTATTAATTACTCTTAGGGAGCTCTATTTGAAACTGTTGATTACCAAGCTTACCCAAAGCCCTAGGCATGCAGTAGGATGCATGGCCTTTCCATAGTCCATAAGTTAAAGGCCTGTGGTCACCGTCCCTGATAACGGGAGGCAGATAAACCCCTACAGCCCTGCCCAGGACAGTCGTTGCCGCTCATCAAGGAAAGGACGTTCATATGGAGGGTGGAAGGAGTCTTGGAAGACACCCAGCTATCCTCTTCAGCTGCAGGAAAAAGTAAAGTGCAAGTGCGATAATCACTGATTTTCTAAATTGCCACCCTTTATTTTGCAACTAACACCCTGGTCGGAAACGCACCCTGTTTCCAAAGCTGGGCAATGAACCTCCAGCATCTGAACGCAAAGCCCTCCTCGTGCCGACTTTATCCTTAAAGCACATCCCTACACATCATGTAGGGATCACGTCTATGTCATCAATAGTGAACACCAGTTGTGAAAAAACCTACTCAGAGCAAGCACATTTCACCACATTTTGAGAGATGAATAGGTAGAAAACAGCAACTAGATACTTCAAGCAGGATCAGGATTCATCAATATGATACAGCTCCTGTTAGCGAGAGCTACACAGCTAACTGCTGCAAACCGCTGATGACATTTACCACATGCTGTTTAGACAAATACTGGAAAAAACTAATTGAATTGAACAAGAAAATGATGGGTTAAATGCATAGTTACCGTACAGAAAAAATATCCACCTTCGTATAACAGGGTCTTTTTTGCAGACTTAAGGGCAGAGGCCCGAGATAATGCTTCATCCACAAAACCAAGAATTCATGGTCTTATTTACTCGCTGAAGAAGAAAACATCTCTCAGCACTTCTTTCTCATGGCACGTACGGAAAGTCCTGAACGTGGTCAGAAGGGAATGACTCCATTTTGGAGAATATACAGGAGCAAAACGCAGGGACCTGCTGCAGTGACACCCGTCCATGTCCCGTGTCCCCCCCCCAGCTCCCACCCATCAGGTACGGGCACAACCCAGTTCTGCTGGCACGGTGTTTGCCGTAAGCTGTCCCTGTTGCCTTGAAGTTAGGGAGGGAAAGGAGCGACGACAGACCTTGCAATAACCGAACCGACCACTGAAACACCGTTTGCTGGTTCCTGCTGGATTGCTGTTTAAGGAAGCACTTTTGGGGTGTAAAATCTGAGGGGGTTTTGTCCCACGTTATCATCCAAGCATAACTACTCAGTAGCAGGTGATCCGTGCTCAAAAGTCGGATCTGTTCACGGGATACTAGCCCTCGGGAGACGGTCTCTTGAAAAAGCGCCGGCTACCCAAATCAGAGCAATTAATCAGTTATTGCAATGCTACAAACTCCCTTCCATCACTAAAATGTTGCTGTGACACACCACTAGAAACTGCATGCTTTTCAGTTGACTATTAATATCATATCACAGACAAAAAAGCATTAATCTAGAAATGGTTTAAAATGGGTAGGACTATAGGATCTGAACTAATGATTCATAAAATCATTTGCAGCTATTAGTCTACAAGGATAAGTGCTGCTAGTGCTTTTATTTCAGTGCTTGGTGTGGTACCATCAATTTAAAATCTATCTCGTACGCTGTGATGGATTTATGTATGCTGTGGAACCCAGAGCAGCCCTGTCAGGATTTTAAAGTCTAGATTGCTATATACAATTACAGGTGTCACAATACGAAATAACAATCGAAGACGCTTAGAGAAAAACTCTGAAAATTCCTGTGCATACCATGCGAGAAGGCAGTTGTTTAATATTCCTGTATCATACTGTGATTATTTCACTTGATGGAAGTGATATATTTTTATATAACTTGATCTAAGGTTACGTCTCTCATGAAAACGATTTGCAGTCTTGAAATCCCTGAGGACAAGGAAAAGTAAGAGGGATATTTTTAACGGGCAGCTGTCATTTCTAAGACCGTTTCACCAGCTGTCAATACAAAATCTTTCAGTCGGACTCCATCTTGAAAAATCAGTTGAAAAGACCTTAGTTGGCAGATATTTTCACTCTTAACCTTTTTCTTGAGTAGCAAAAAGGCAGAAATATGCAGTGTTAGGCGTATCTAGAAGCGTTCATATTACGTAGGTGAAAACAGTCACCGAACTGAAAGGAGCGAGCTAGTTTAAGGACGAGCTTCTCGGAGGACGCGCCGTGGTCCCTCTGGACAGAGGTTGGGTCTCCGAAACCTCACAGCGCACACGAGCTCATTTCTTCCCTCTTCCCAGGGCAACCTGACAGCACTACTTCATTTCTATCTGTATAATAAATTAGACAAAATGGTTGAGGTGCTGGGAGACTTATGAGCCCAAGGGATTGCTAACTTGATGAAGACTTTATTTTTAAGTCACTAATTGACATCCAATCATGGGAAGAGTAATGAAGAAATCATAGTTGTCTGGAGACCGCATGAGGCTGACAGACACGTTCAATTCATTTTCTGTAGGACAGACATGTGAAACACAACGCGATATTAAAATATACGTTATTATACAGGGCAAGGGCAATCTTTCCCAGAGAGGGATTGAAGGGGCAGAGAGAGACGTGAATCATTTCAGCCTTTTCAATGCGATGGCCATCCAACAGCTAAGAGGAATCACTTGTCTTACAGTAAGAGTACTCGACCCCCTTCTTACAAGTGGAAGGGGCTCTCACTGGGGTTTGGGGCTTTTTTGGACTGTTCCTATTCTCTGGCACTCCCTTGCGGCGAGTACGCTGAAAAAAAAAAATTCCAGTGAAGACGAAGAGTGTATGTCTGGCAATATAAAAATGGTAAATGTGGTTTCTGAGGACTATAATTTACCAATGTTTAAACTTAATTAAATTATTTGTATTGCACAATTAATTATGCTCAACTGCCTAAGCCTTGAATGAATATACTTTGCCTTTTAATCTAAATAAAACACACACATGGCAAACCAGCAACAATGGAGAAGTCTGCAGCTGATGCCAAGACGAGCAGAATTTGAGACTCACGTGACCTTTCAGGAGCAATGCTGAAAAAACAAACCAACCAGAAAAAAAAAAATAAAAAAAAAAAAAAATAAACCAACTCCTAAGAAATGAGAAAGTGCATAAGACATTTTCTCAGAATATAGAGTACCTTGTTATTCAGTCACTGGGAGAAGTAAATGGACTCTAGCGGATACTTCGAGCTGCCCTGGAAGTTCTTTCCACTGTCAGTTAAAGCAGTAGTAAGGAAACCAAAGCTTCCTTTGAGGTTCATCAGCTTTGTCCCTTACAACTTGCCCAGTGAAGGAAACCCAGAAGGACAGAGCTATTTAGCCGCCTGTTTTAACTAGCTGGTTTGCCGGGAATGAGCCACCAGTGATTCAGAGTTTGGCTGGATTATAACAAAGGACTGAATGTTTACCTTGGGGCATATGAAAGATTTGGGAAGTCTCCTCTTTTTCTGAGTGGGAGGAATGAATCAGTATGTGCAGGTCTGCACATACTTTAAATTACAGAAGAGCTATATACATATACAACCTCATTAGCCTTTTACAAGAGTAACTGTCATTTTTATTCTAATATTATGACTGTAATGCTGTGGCTGGTTAATGCTTCTGATACTTAATCACAGAGTACAAACCATAACTGTTCTATTTCTAATATGTCTCTGACCCCTATCCTCCAGATGATAAACTATGTAACTGGTTTTCACAATACATAAATGGCTGAGATTTTCACATACATTTACTTACAATAAATATTTGAAAATATTTTAAGAACTTACATTAAGCATTTCTATTTAGACAAAGATTTTGCAAGATTTAGAGCTATCCATGAAGACATTACTTCAAAATTTTTAAGACTCTTGGTAAAGACATAGAAATGCCATTTGCATATTGAACTGTGCACTTCTATATAGGCAGTTACGGGATGATACTAAAATGCCCTCTGGTTGCTCTAAACCAGACATCAATAGGTTTAATCTAAAATGTTAAGATCTGGTAAAGTCTTTGATTTTCTTAGGCACACTTGGATCTTGCAACCAGTATTGATTCAGTGTTTGGGTAAAAAAACTTCTCTAACATCTCATTCACTTGATAGGTCCTTTGGGGCATTATATTGTTCCTTCTGCTATTATGGACCATTGCCTTCAAATACTGCAACATCTGTGGTACATGATTACCAACTTCTCAGGCCAAATTAGTCCCTGGTGTAACTTCACCGAAACTCATCAAATTATGCCAGGGTGAGTCTGACTCTTCCCATATTTCTTCTCAAAAGTTATAGTGCAAATGGTGCAATCCTTCACCTAACATTTTCTTCTAAATAAATAAGCCAAGAAATGTAAGTGGCCTGGAAAGAATCATTCAAGTAAAGTCCAGAATTATTATTATTATTAATAATTATTATTATTCTTTTATATGTAATTCCCAGTTTTCTAAACGGAAGCAGTCATTATTAATTTTCCCTATCTCAGAATGTAAAGCAGAAAACAATCAAATCGTTTAAGACTAACTGGAACTTGATATTTCTTTAACTCTTTTGGAAAGAAGCCTAGTACCCTGGCTATGCTTTCAAGTGGATTCTTTGGGAGACAAAATGAAGCGCAGAAATCCAGATGGGGAAGAAGAGGAGATGCTTCACGCGTCCTTAGGGATTCTTACAAGTCTCTTTAAAGAATGCTTTGGAAAAACCACTAGATTTGGAACCATACAATAATTTAGGTTGTAAGGACCTCAGGCGGTCCAACTCCCTGTCCATGCAAGGGCTGACCTCGATGATAGATCAGGTTGCAGATCTTTGTCCCCCACCATTAATCCCGTCCTGGGGTTAACACTATAGATAGCCAATGTACAGGAGGAATCTTTAATAGGTTGTAATTGTCATTAATTGCAACGGCTGGCTCATCAAGTGGGGCATCTTCTACAGTTGGAAAAGTGGCAGAAAATGTGAGTTATTGCAAAGCTGAAACGCAAAACCTGTGCCATGGCTGCAATGAGAACAGACCGTAGTGGAGAGCAGGATAAAAGAAATACTGCCCGGGGCCGAGCACAGCCTTGAGTGGTACACAACTGGAGAAAATATGAGAGGCTGAAGAAGGCAGCATTTATCCACAGGAGGAAGGAAAAATGAGAGAAATAAAACACGGCAGAGTGGAGAAATTTGTCAGAAATAGCAAAGAAGGATCACAGAGGAAGAAGAAAAACCTGGGTGTAATGGCGAGAAACAGATTCTCTGCTACACAACACGCACTGACTCCAAGCTTCTCATCAGTCCTGTTGTCTACAGATTTACAGCCTCAAAGAAGAAAAGAGAAAAAGGGAAACCCAGAGCATAATTAATATGATTAGTCTAAATATATAGATGTATATGGCAAAATATGCCAGACTAAAGTGGTATCACAGGCAATCATAAATCTACCCAACACAAAGAGACACAACTGGATCTGTTTAAGAAGTCATTTGTGCAGACATGTACAACCAAACAGATATCAAAAGAATTAGAAAACCTTTGCACAGGAAGAGTATGAAGGTGAGTAAACAGCAAGGAGGAGACTGGGTTCAAGTCAGCCAGGACTTTGCACAGAAGCTACCGAGCTGCCATCGGAGCACTGCGACTCAAGTGGCACAGCGATTTCTGTCTGCAGATAAATTGCCTCGATCGCCATAGGCATTGAGAAACTGTCCCTTCTCATTCTGCCAAATGATTTTGAATGGAGTTACAAATGAGCTGCACTGATGAAAAAATCAGACTGATAATCGATAAGACTCTTCCTTAGTGGGCACACAAGAAAGGCTTATAAAATTCACTCATACCGCAGTTTATTGTACCATAAATTATCATAATGATTTTTTTTCAAATAAATACATACTAAACATTGCAAACCATGCAATATTTGAGAAATACATTTTTCCAGCAAATAACCCCACCTTATTTCCAGTAGATACAATTCGTATTACTGCTGTAAGATTCAGGGGTCTCTCTTCTGGCTACTGTGACATTTTAAGTGTTATTAACATAAATGATGGTGGCTCACAATCACTGACAAGACACCAGCTCCCTGTTGTTTTGTAAGAGTGCTCCTATTTTATCTATATTATTTAATGCTGTCAGATACTTTCATAGAGGACTAATAATTACTGCACCCTTGCAATGATGGATAAAAGTAAGCTATGATAGACTAGGACTTACAGAGTTATTGATTAAATCAGGCTCCTGAAATCCCATGATTCATTTTTTTCATGGTATGCAGAAAATAATTTATCAGTCGCACAATCGTGTCTTTTTAATATCTGTAGCGTAATTTAACTTTCGCTGTTAGCAGGAATCTTCAAGAGAAGTGTATGGCCTCGGCTAGCTATATTTAGAAATAAAGCTGCTTAGTAATTTGTTAGAATTTACATACTTTTTCTAAAAATAGAATATATGCTATATCATATGCAGATAATGTATGTTGAAAAAGATCCAGTAACTTAGGGAAAAGAAAGTAGAATAAAAGAGAAGAGACTTTCATTTAAAAAGAAAAAAAGATGGGGAAAATTAGCTCCTTAAAGATATGGGATGTAGAACAGAGATCCACAACTTCTTCATGACTTTTTTTAACTGATGCTTCCATTAATAAGGCATATGAAAAGGAACAGGGACACAGAGAAAATGAGCCAGAATTGGTTTGCTGAAAATTCAAAAGTCTTCCAAACAGCAACAGCACTTCCACTTGCTTTAGCAGATGCTCTTGATTTTTTTTTTGACTACTCTGAAATGATCGTACCTTTTGATAGCATTTTTCAAACCTAATTTCACTGGCAGCAAGTAAGAGTTAACAGAATAATTTTTATAAAAACATTATGCATTTGCTTAAAATACAAAACTTTTTCATGACAAGCAGTTTGTCATACTTTTGGCAAGGTTATACATGATTGCCTTTTTATTTTTGGCTGTTACAGAGGCTAATGGCATACTAAAAATCTTCTTTCATGTACAAATTAATTGTGTCCTTTTGCAATTCATATTAGCCTGCCTTACTTTCTGTTCTGAGGCTTTTAAAAGGTTTATATGGAACCAACGGATGTTCTCATTTATTGTGCACACCACTTCAATTACCCACTTTCCACAAGTTGAAAGCAGAAAGACTACAAATGCTGGATACAGCCCATTGTCAACATGTGGTAACTTGGCAGAAAAATAAAAAAAAAAAGTTCTCTTCAAAATTAAAAAAAAAAAGAATTTAAACTCTCAGAAAGCTTTGGAGATTGTTGGCAAATTAATTTAGCAAATACAAAGAAGCGTGTGCTCCTTAATGGTGGAACTGCACGTTAACAATTTGCAAAGCTCTGGGTTTCACTCCTGTTTCTGTGAAAAATATATTAGCCGCTCTTCCCTCGCCATTAACTGAAGTTCAACGTTCTCCTTTCTGCACACCATTTTTTGCAAAAGGGAAGAGATTTTCTTTGACACGTTAGAAAGCCCATGTCAAGCCAGAGCCTTGTTACGCACGGCTGAACAGCGCTTGCTGAACACGCTGTGTTGGGCGCAAACATCGCGTTGGCCGCAGAATCGAGCGTGGCCGCTCCCGATGCTGAGCCGGGAGATCCGATGGACACGTCCAGCTCGTATCGAGGCATTTGGGCTTGGTATACGGAGACGTTTGCTACGAGCTTGAGATTTCTGGAAGAGCTTATGGTATTTCAGCGAGCAGGCAGCAAGCACGACGAACTAGTTTGCCACTGCAAGCAATTCTGAAATCCTAAAATTTTGATAATACACCTCAAGTTGACCCATCTAAAACACCTGCAGGAACACGACACCGTTAAACCCATCCACAGACTTGGCACCTTTGCAGGCTCACCTCTAGCACCGCCAAGTACTAACTCGTTATCAAGCAGAGTGAAACCACCCTTTAATTTATGCTGGTCATTGAAATACTGCACCTTTGTAAACACAGCTAGAAAAGCTAACAAGAAAAAAAATCTATACTTAAAAGGCATTTATCCTCCTTGCATTCAAACCACAAATTCTTTAGGCATATAGTGACTACAGTAAAAAGAAAATTCAGTCATTTTTTCCTTTTCTTTTTTTCCTAAATAATACCTTTTATGTTCTGAAGAATATTATTACTTTTTCAGCATTTGGTTAAAACATTTTCATGTGTTCCATAATACCAGGCAGACTAAGTTGCAGAGGTGAAAGTTGCCTTCCATCCAGCCACTATTGCTGCAGATGCATCAGCAGGAAAATTGGGAAACTGGATTCTTATGGGTAGAAGGAGCCATTGCCTATCAACCCTGCTAATTATGGGTCAGGATATAAGATCCTGAGTAATAGCTAAGTGTGATTTCAAGTACTGCTATATTATTATCAGCTAGCACTGAGTTGTCTCATTTTCTATTGTCTGGAAACTTAAAAAAAAAAAAAAAAAACACGAATCAAAATGTACATACATATCCGTATTACTCCCTTTTCTTGTTTTTACTCTCACCCAAAAAAAATACTTTTTGTACACGAATGTTGACATTTTTAAGGAAGCAAAAAAATAATTTTCTGTTTCTTTCCCTCTTAGCATTTCATGCTTTGTGTCATTTGATAATATACATGACTTGGTTTAATACTCAATCGTTTCCCAAATCCAATTTGACTACCTAACAGGGTTTAATTTACATGATGATACAATTTCTCACACCAGAAAGCATAGTAACCCTTCTTCTTTGGAGGTTAATGGTGATCTAGCTTAAAGCCCAAAAGATAATTACAAGGAATGTGCTTCAGGTGACAAAGTACTTTTGACAATCCCAGACTGTTGATAGCTTTTTAATTATACTTCTTCCCACCATAGGAAACAGTATGCTTTCTCCTAAATAGTTTGAAGGCATTTGGGGTTTATTTATTTATTTTTCAGTAAATTGCTATGCACTGTAATCAATATTTTAACTGACTGTTACCCCAGGCTTTGCTCTCTTTCTTTCTTTTATTTGGAGGAGAGATTAAACTTTGGGTTAATTTTTTTTTTTCCATGTAAAATGAAATACAAAAGAGCATCAAGAGAAGAATACAAACATTTATTGACTTGCTTCTTATCTCCTGCACCCATTTGATATTTTGTGACATTTAGAAATTGAAACTTTGCAGGATTTTTAGGTGCAAGCTTTGCTAACAGAGAAGGTCAGGCTCTTAAGCAACAAGGCAGTTTATGATTATTAAATATGACCAACTAAGAAGGAAAAAAAGGAAAATCCCATGGCTGGTTTTGCATATTACTGCACTTTCTGAATATTTTTGTGCCCCTGCTTCACTCTGTGGATAAAAAAAGGCTGTTTTGGTCAAGGGAAGAAAGTAATTGCTGTAAATGGATGTGGTACACAGCAGGAGCAGTAACGTGCAGGGATAGCCTTTTTCCATTTACTTTATATGCAAGAGTTGACTGTTTTTTATGCCACTGAAATTAGTTTCCCACTAGTATTTATGCGTCTTACAACAAATTGTTTGTCACTTTCCCTGATTAAATGCGCTCTTAATAACACCCAACTTTAAAAGTCGTTTCAATTTGGAGCCTCCAGTTCAATCATGATGCCTGCCCCTCCCAGCACCTCTTACTTGTCCTTAAATAAACACCTCTATTACTTAAAGAGAACAGGAGAAAGGTAAAAAATGAGACCTCGAAGTAAGTGCTTCTAAATAAGGGTCTTAGAATAGAACCAAAAATGCAGAAAAACAATAACTGCCGTAGAAATGAATTAAAAGAGTAACACTACCTGCTCTCCCAAACATTCACCGCATCTTGTTAGTCTCCCTGCATGATGTTATTAATATGCACAGAGAAAATAAAGTCCTCTATCGGGGCACGTAGGAAGTGAATGAAATCAGCCACACCGTAAGTCTTTGAATGGGCAGATTTAGATCAAGGATTTTCTTACTTTTGGTTTATGCTTTTCTTAGCCCCATCTCTTGTTTAGCTCAGACTTAGATGAATCTCCAAGCCTTTGAGGAAATACATCATTTTACGGTAACGGCAGGAATTCTTAAATCTGGGATAGTACAGCTGAATCTAGTTCTGCCCTATTAATTGCCAATCCATGTAATTAATCCCCGGGGTACCACTGAGTACCAGAGACCAGTGGGTGGGAGGGACCTCCAGGCAAGTTTTGAGGGCTCTACGACGAGGCTGCGCAGCTGCCGTGCCCTTGCTCCTGCGCCGGGCCAGCTTTACACCACGAAGACTTGTCAGCAGCAATTACAGTAGTGCAGCTCTGCTAGCAAAGCCTCCGAACATCAGCTTAAGTTATCCTAGTTTTTCTGTTCATTTTTACTTTTTTTCCAAATATAGCTCATATTGGCTCACTGAGTGACATAAGCGCTCCTGAAAAAAATTTGAAAAAAAATTAAAAAATAAACAACGTCCCCCCCTAGCTGGACCAGCTCCCCTTACGCTAGGGATTGCATAGGATCAGCTTAAAGAAGCCACAGCCAACGTGTGTTTTAGCAGACAAAGCAAACAGGGAAGAAAGACTTAAGCATAGCATGAAATTTGTGAAGAGTAGTATTTGTTGATAAACAAATAGCTTAAGATACTCTAGCCTTATGAAAGCTAGACTAGAGTGAACTCCCCCAACAAACTTCAAGGCATATCTTTGCTAAGGTTTTACCATATATTTACATTTTTGTCATAAATGACCTTTTATTTTATTGTGTGATGTTTGCCCTTATTAAACCCTAGTGACAGCGGAGGGTAGTATTTTAAAAGCATGTCATAGTTAAAAATATTCAGCATTTCTATTTCTAAAAAAGAGGACCTTTGCATACAGCACTGATCATACTTCAAAAGACGTGTTAATGCCTAGAGTGCGGTTACGAGGAAGTGCATTATCACTGATGCTACATTTTAAGCTGAAAATGATAAAAAATCCCTCTGTAAATACACTGCAGCTACACCGAGTTACTGCAGTGAGAGCCCTGCTACTCACTCCCTGTGAAACCCTACTATGTGTGGTGCTGGTGGAAATCAGAGTGGTCTTATTCTGTCTGATTTATTTGAAGTTTCAAGGACAGACTGAAATAGCAAATGGCATCTTAGATTTGCACTCTTTTTCCCAGTATAGACGTATATAGGTTAATAGATAGATAGAGCAATTGGGACTGAAACACATTATGTAAGTTAAAAAAGTACTGTGTATGGGGTTTTTTCAGGGCCTCAACAAAAAGCACTGTACAGATGGCTGATACTGGAGTTCACGTTTCCCTCCCGACTCTGTAGATCAGAGTAGCACCTCTGCAGTAAGTAAGGCTTAAATTAGTTTCCACTAATTTGCTATAACTAGAGTAAATGAGATGAAGTTTAGGCCAGGACATCGAATCACTTTTTTTTTTCTTCTTCTCAGGTAGCCCTTGGATCCTCCAGCAAGCTTTCTTATCACTAGTGAATCTCAAAACAGACTAAATGCATTATGCGAATTTCAGGAGTCATAAGTTTGGATTTGTTTTTTTGTCTCCTTAATCAGTCTAATCTAAAAGCATAAGGGCAGAATTATAAGTACTTTCTAAAATCCTTCCAGTTCTTCCTCTCCTCTGCCCTTCCTCGAGATATTATTTCCTCTTCATATACCACACTGTCAAATGCTTTGATGTGGTCATCACAGGCATTACGTCTGATTTACTTCCCTTCTACAGTTTATTTTCTGCACAGGTCAGTGTTTTCACATTTATTTTTTCTGTCACATTATTATCATGTTTTCAAATAACTTAATGACAGAATATTCAATGTATGATTCTGCTGCATCAAACCCCCCCTTCTACAACAGAATTCAAATATAATGGCTTTCAATGTCACTTCTTCTGACACCAGACAGTGGTGAAATCTGCACAGGAAGTTTTTATTCTCTCTAGACAGCTGTATAGTTAATAAGCTAAAAAGCTACATAAATAATCTGGGTCAAAGTAGTATGTAGTGAACTGTATGAATAATATAGATTTCTAACTGCAATAGTGATTTTAATTTAAGGTATTTGTACAGCTGCTTTGTATTATTTGCACAAAAAATAAAATCTGCATTATCTGAGCTCCGCTTATTAAAAGCTTCTTAAGATTCAGCCATTTACTCAAGGTCCTGCTGCAAGCTATACATTCAGCTCCAGCACAGCCTTCCCCTTCGAGACCAACTCTCCCTCCGACCACTACTGACTTAAAGCTTTGATTTCTAAAGGTTCAGACAGGCAAGAAGCTACTCAGTGAAGTCTTTTAATAGGTAGGCAGGAATAGGTATTCCTGCTTTAATCCGTGAAGGTTAGGACTAGGAGCTGTATCTGTTATTACAAACACTGTAAGACATAGCTGTACTCGTATTAAAAATAAAGCAGCTTGTTTTGTGGGGGACCAAATAGTGGAATAGCATCAGAAAGCAAACGTTTCATGCAGGGAAGCTTAAGAAACAGAACCCCTCTCACCCAACGTGTCGGTAATAAGAGGCAGATGTGCAAACTTTAATAAAGGCTGATTCGTATTTTCATTCCTATTTCAAACGTAAGGATCACATCTGTTGAGCCACGATCCTTATGTCTGCACAAATCCATGTTTCAATCAAATTGCACCCTTTTTTTTTTTCCTCTGCCATATGCATAATGATACGGTGACAGCTGAGAAGAGGACGGGCTGACATGTTCATCGCTGTGAAGGATGGTCTCCTGTCATCTCAGCTGTGACAGAACGGTCACAGCCTGAAAGGGTCTAATGAGCAAGGAAGGATGTATTTTGTCCTTCCTCAGTGAAAAGTTGCAATAATGCCTTTTTTTCCACTTAACGCAGCAATGCAATATTACAGCAAGCAATACTGCACGAATCTGTTTCCTCAAGATACTCAGCATCTATTTTTATGAAACTGAAGAGTTTAGTAAAACAAAGCAGCAAATTTCAGGCGGCTCCTTAGCACAAGAGAAACGTATAGGATAAATATGTCAAAAGGCAATTTTCACCGACGTTACCCGAAGAGGCCAAGCAAAACATGCAATGCTCCCTCATTCAAATGGCAAATGTAAACACCCACTTGTTTTCGAGGATACCCTTCCTGGAGCTATTAAAGCCAGGAAAAGGTCATTTGTCAAGGTACGATCCAGCAGTACATCTTGTCCTTCTAATAAGAAGGATTTCTCTTCTCCCGTGACAGCGAAAGAGAAACAGGAGTACTGAGCTAAAATTTCTCAAATTGACAGTAACTATGACTTTTATGGGTGCTCTAAGAATATGATCTATACACTTGTAGCAGCTAGAAAAGGTTTTGTAATTCATTTGGTACTGCAGAAGGCAATCCTTTTGCAGATGGAGAGGATTTGGTATGTCCTTATGTATATAGGTTTATAACTGTGCATTGTATACATACGTATGCATTTTGGTTTATGTGTTTTATATGTATAGTGTATACCCATTATACGTAATAGGATATATTGCCTCTGTTAATGACCCATCATGTGTAGTTCCACATACAAATCATGATTAATTTGTGACAGTAGGGGTTGGAAGGATGATAGAAATTAAAAACCTACATTGCCTGATAAAGCAGACAATTGATTCTTCAAATAGAGGAAGGTTCTGAAATGTTGTTAGATGTACAATCTCTTATATTTTTGCTTTTTCAATTAAGTAGCAATTCAGTCTAAATGCTACAGTGAGTGTAGATGCAAGTCAGACACGACCAACGATTGTTCCTCTTCTTGATCAAAAAACCTCAACTCACATAGCATATTCAATAAAATGTTACAAATATATAATGCTGAAAGTGTTCTTATTAATTTGCTTGGCTGGGGGGGGTATGGTATCATTTGGATTCAGCATAGTATAATTTTAGTCAAATCAGATATAGAAGCACAGAACTAATACCTTATAGAACATAGATATCTGAAGTCTTATTTTTGTTCCAATTCTGGACAAGCCCTACACCTTTAAAATATGCATAAATTAACATTCTATTAAAAAAAAAAAATTGGGTCCAAATAATTTATTTTAGATCAGGCCTGTCCTTGTTGTGTTATATCATCTTGTAAATGCAAAAGAAACCATTTAACAAGCATAATTTCAAACTGAAATCCTGAAACATTAAAAAAAAACCCTATCAAATGGGATGTTTCAGCGTTGCCTCAAAGAGAAATTTTCCAAGACTTCACTCTGAAACAGTGTCCCAACGTGGGATAACTTCGTACAGCCTAGCTGAGCTAACGGAGACGGTGGTGACTGGATGCAGCGGAGGTTATTTAGTGGCTTCTCTGCAAAGTCGGCAGTGGATTGGGACAGGGGTGTCCCCTTGACATTTCTGCTTCTCCCCGTGCGGTTTGACATCCCATGAACTGGAACCCTGTAATCCTCTTTCCTGGAGCTGTAGCCCCAGGTCTCAGCGTAGATGCTCTTGCTTATTTTTTCTTGGGCATTGCAAAATGAGTTCAAGTATAGCTTGTCCTACCTGCTGTAGTGTGATTTCCAGCTGTTACTTCTAAAAGAAGGCTACATTAGCTTTTTATGTGGAACACATGACAACTCCTCCAGGCTGCGAAATAGCCTCCTAAACCTCTCCCTCTAGCTACCAGCGTGTTAACGATGTGCAAGCATCTTTCCTAAAGTCTTGCTGAGGCTACCCAAGAGGACTGAACCGAGCACTGCGAGTCTCCGCAAATCTAGCGAGTAACACCTCGCACGGCCGTCTGCCAATCGCGCCTACGGGTAACAGGTTTTTATTCAAAACCGACCGAGGAAAAAAAAACTGCAATCGTGGAACCGAACTCCCAGTCTTTGCTCGTGAAACTGTGAAAGTTTGCAGGTGTTCGGGGTTAGATGGAGAGATACTGAACCCGAGCTGCTGCACAGGTGGAGGGACCAAGGATCGAGCCCAAATCACAGGTCTCCAAAATGTGAGCCTGAGCTGCTCCAGTGCACGGTGCAAGAGATATTACAGAAATAATTTCAACTATTCCACTCTTAGTATCCTTAAAACCTGCTTGTGGAGTAGCTTTCAGCAGTGGAGTGAAATTAAATAGAATTAATTACACCAATTATTTGAGCTTAATTTGAGCTTAATTTTTTTACAGTTCTTATGCTTACTAGTTTTTCTCATTTAACATTGTCCAAGGCATTCGGTGTGGATGTTAAGTAAGTTCTTTACCATGCAAACAGTACTATAAATGCACACTGTGCTTTACAATACAAACCATTACCTGATGATTTAAAGATCTGAAAATCCAGGCCCCCTGTCTTGCAGCTGTTTCCAGGCACAGAGAACCCCTTACTCACACCAAACACAAAGAATTTCAGTGGCAACGTGGGTACAGTGGCTCGCTATGAAATATGTCGCAAGCGCTGCAGTGTACATCACTGCTTTAAGAGTATGAAAAGGCGGTAACCAACTGAAGGGAAGAAATAAAATAGTCAAATTTTATTTTGCAACAAGTCCTGGGAAACAAGGATTTTGCCTCTAAATAAGTTACTTGCAGATGTTGTTTTTAAGAAGGGAATTAAAAAGAAGAGAAGATGACGACAATATATTGCTCAACATGTAAATTACTTACATATACTTTAGTAACTCGCTATTGCATAAAATGTGCAATTAAAGAGTTAAATCGCTTTCAAGCTTATACATATAGTCTAAATAGCCCATGTATCCACTGTGTTGAAAACGCCAGGGGTTACACAAAACAGAAAAGTGTTAATCTTAATTTACATCTGTGCACTAATTCTACCCACAAGTGCTGCACAGAGGAGCCGAGCTGGATGGTGCTACAGCGAACCACCGAGGCTGCCTGCCTCGCTTCTTGAACTTCCAAGGGGCTGCTCTGCAAACCTTTAGTGTGGCAATTCCAAAGAAGTTCCAGGAAAACTCACAGACAGGTTGGCAAGTCGTTAATTTTTGCTGGAAGACTAATGATGACATTTAATCACCCTGTTGTCTAAATCTGAAGAACCCTTCCCTTCCCTAAGCACCTCCGCGGAAAAAGAAAGCAAGGGTGATGCTGGGGGACTGCCCGGGCGCCCAGTAGCTGGCAGCTCTTCTGCTGATCTGCAAGGAAATCTGCAGAAAACAATCAATTCTGTCTCAATTCCATCACCATTTTGTTGAAATCAAATTATTGCTGCTAAATGTTTCCGTCCTGACAATTCAGTCGTCTTCCACTATTACAAAACACCCGAAGTGAGTCAATTCCCAGCCGCGTTTTGCCTGCACTTGGAAATCTGTATGATTTGGAAGTTACCTTTTGGGATTATGCTGCTGTTGGTTTAGTATGGCGATTAGTTTAAAGTAACGAATGTGTTTGGCATTAAGAATAACTACTGCTGGCCATCAGGCTTGTGATAGCAGAGATTTTTGTTTTCTTTGAGAGTTACTCCTTTGTTAGGTGGAATATCGTGAATTACGTGGGGCAGCTTTCTCAGGCTCAGACACTCTGCATGTATACTGCAACATGGAATTTGTCCACGGATTATTAATATACTACATCAGTCAATGATTTGGTATTTTTTGGAGTACTAATCAACAAGCTGACTGAAGTCCAGGACTCAATTTGGTTCATAAACTCTTTTTTAAAGAAGAAGATAATTTTGTGTCTATCATTATTAAACTCTAGCTTCCCTAATCCTTCTCGATGGAGGGAATGATTTTTTTTTTACCATTAATTTGCAAACTATTGGTAAACAACTTATCTGTATAAAAATGAGAGAAAGTACCTTCTAACAGGACATAAACTGTCAAAAAAAAGTTACTTTGCATGAGAAATCATGCTGCAAACATGGTATGATTTGGCACAGAAAGGCCACACAAAAAAGGAAAGTTTGTAAAACTTCAAATTAGAACATTCCTATTGTATATATTTTTGTGTACAATAGAAATGAATGTCTTATGATATTTCACCCCTTTTTTTTTTTTACATGGTTCTAAAAATTAATGAAAGCAATAGAGGGCCATAATCTTCAGTGTACTTAAAATGTAGAAAACTTTGAAAAACTTGGTTGTCATGAGATTATATCCCAAATTTTCATAACATTATATAATACAAAAGTCTGGTATGTACCATTTCAGATTTTGAAGGCCACAGGTTTAACAACATCCAGAATTGGTGTTGCTACATACACATCTGCAGGTGCATGAGGTGGTAAGGCAGGTGAGAGAGGGTCTTTTTAAAATTTGTTTAAGAGCAAAAAGCGTGGAAATCAACAGCAGATATAGTGGAGACAGTGGAACGAAAGCAGCAATAACCGTTACTGTGAAGGGCTTAGTAGGAACAATATGAAACTCTCTTCTCTTCCCACACTCCCTACAAGGACTTGCAAAGAACCTTTGGCATAGCACTGCAAATTAAGCCTGTTAACAAGTATGTATCTTAGCTTTTCTTTCTAATTAAATGGAAAAAGATTTCCTCAGGAAGCAAAGAGCACAGAAATGCAAATGGAAAGAACTGACAAATAAAGCTAACACCCTGTTTCCACAAACATCAAAGAGTTTCCTAAGTAACATTTTGTACACTATTGGGATTTTCCGCTGGTTTATCAGAGTTTTATTACTGATTCTTGCTCTGTTTTAGGTACAAATCTGACACTATCTATAAAGAGGAGCAGAGGGTCAGCAGACCTAACTTGTAACCAACATGGCTCAGTCATTTATCAGATCTCTAAGAAAGCAAGTAGAAGTTTCAAATGGTAGGATAATCTTATACCTGAGGTTTTCTAGAGAGCATTTTATTCCCTATTTACAGTAAAGCTCATTCTTACAGGTATTTAATTGCTACTTTTGCACCACTGGAACTACAATTCTGTCCATTCCGTCCAGATTTAAACTCTTAATATGGCAACTTCTGGTTTGTATCTGAAAGAAAAACTCTTTAAAAGCTGGCTACATCATGTCACTGCTGCCTAGTCTTTAGAAAGTACTTTATGGTTAAACATTAAATAATGGAATTCTAAAACTCCAACTTCAAAGTAATATTTAAAATACATTGCGTGCTTTGTGAGATTCCTCCATCATTTTGTTAACGGCCACTGTTGTATTTGCTCTCTATCCTGTACACAAACAAAATGGACTAAAGCATTTCGGCCTTCAATGAATTCTGCTATCCACGCAGCATACCACAACCCCTGCATACTAATAATCAGCTTTGATTGACAGTTCTTTAAATTAATGGCATTTGGACAACAGTAGTGAAGATGATCAAGTTTAAAAACAACATAAAAATTAACTGGCAGAGAGTTCAGCCTGCTGTAAAAACCCCTAAGTGCCCCATAATGGCCAATATAAGCTTCTCTGCTTCTGCTAGTGTTTGAGTTAACTAGCATGTTAATTTATAGACCATTTTGCAGCATGGATTCTTGGCCAAGATCTCTCTTTATGGTTTTCCTTCCATACCCTCTCTTATTTACCATTTAATAAAACGACTATAATGTTTGACAATCAGAGGCCAGTGGGAACTTTTCTACGGCCACCGAAAATTTCCTCAGGAGCGTCACCTTTGACGCAAAGGTAGAGAAGAAAGAGTAGAGCGAGACCTTTCTCGCCGCAGCAGACCACCACCAGCCGAGATAAGACAACAACCCTGTTACTACTAACAGCGTAGGATCTGCAACACGCAGACGAGGAGGTTTAACGTTACCTTAGCTCTGCCGGGAGAGCCAAGTTTGCGAGACTTGGCTTTCGGCATCCCCCCTTTTATCTAGACTTGAATTCTAGACAGAAAACAACTAAACACCAACGAGCCCCACCACCAGCACTTCTCCAGCGCTCAACAGGATGGATCCAATCCGTAACCCGGTTTCGACCTACGGCTTGCAAGAAATGCTTCTGTTGTGTAAGCACCGTTTTACATTCGTTCTTCCCCACCGGCACGTGCGGGTCCATCCCGCCGGAGACGCTGAGTTCGCTCCAAGCTGGGCTACTGCACGAGCCGTTTGCTAAAGCTGCTGGGCTCTGATCATAAATACAGTAAGAAGCAAACTGGAAGAAACAGCATACACAGATAGTTCAGCCAGAAGTCAGGTTGTTCGTCAAGTCCTTTGGACAGACGGAGAGGAACAGCTTGTACTTTTTTTTTTAACTTAGTTTTTATCTAGTTCATTGCTATTCCTAACTAATTCAGCCTTCAGAATTTCGTAAGCAATTTAAGCTCTGCAAGGTCACTATTTCCTAAAGGGATTTTAATTTTTAAAATTTTACAGACAGTTATTCAGTTCAGACCTGTAAGTTCATAAACAATTTTTGAAATACGTGGTTTACAGTTGTATTCTAATTGTAGCAAGATGAAAGAGACAGGCCTGACTTTTTTTTCGTAACTTCAGGCAGAGTATTTTTCCTTTCAGCTATACAATTCAGCCTTTCTAAAAGCATCTGAAAGGTAAGAGAGCTGATATAAATAAGATTTTTCTTCCTATAACTCAAGTAGCAAGTCTTTCCACCTGCCACCAGATGTGTCATATTAAAGTTTACAGGTATTTTGAAAATAGAACATCTCTCTCTTTTCCTTGACACCAACAGGCACCTGGATTCATTTTTTAATTGCAAGTGCTTTCAGTTAAAGTGCCGGTGTGCAGGTGTGAGTGGTGATAAGAGCATTAGCACTGCATCTCTCCTAGAGAAGTTCACAACCATACTTATTCCAGTTACACTCCACATCTCTTCCATTGTTATTCTATTTGAAGGTAATGCTGACCAGGAGATAAATGATCAAAGAACAAATGCATTAAAACATGCTAATTGTATCTACATTCATTCCATTTTTTAATGTTTTTATTATTTTTGCTGAACTGGTAATATCTTAATTAACTGGGAACCTTTACAAAATTCTCCTTGGGTTCAGTTTGCCCTAAGAGGAATGCCATTACTCACTTATTGCTCACCAGGGATGACATCCAACCAGCTGAGGCACTATTCCCCTCTAAAGAGATCTGACCACAGTGATTTATGGCCTTTAATGATAAATAATCTTTTACTACTACTACTATTCTTGGCCAACTGCACCCAAGCTCTTACATGTGACATCATTTAATTTCCATTAAATGGAAATGTGTTATCCTTTTGCCAGCAGGCCTCGCAGGTCTATCTCCCATTTGGCATAGAGGCTGATAAAACAGAATTGGGTATTTTCATTGTGAAACATACTCATTTATGAGCATAACCTCTCTTTTCTGTAATAAGCACCACAAGGAAAGAATCTTTATATTACAGAGCACTTAAAAAAGGGCTACCTCCAAAATCATTTTCCTCTACTCCAGCCCACCTGCTTCCCTCGGTCTTGTACTCAAAATGACCAATCTTCCCCTTTCAAGTATGTTCATGATTTCTCATTTTTTAAAACCTTTTTGCAGCCATTTCCAGCCCCAGGATCTCCATAGCTTAAAGAAGAATTAGTGATGTAACCTATTTAATTTATCTTCTGGGACTTCTGAGAACCTGAACTTTTCCTAGAGAAATTCTGTGCTCCGTAATTATGGCACTTTCTTTTTAATGGTAAGCCAATGCTCTGTATTTTTAACTGTATTTTATACATGTTTTACTTTATGTTAAAAATACATGCATAGCAAGATACTGTCAGCACTTTTTGCAGTGAGTCACCAGCTTCACTGTTGCTGTTCTGAAATAATGTTTTTAAGCTCCAGTTTCTCCAGCTGTGTCCAAGCAGACCACTGCTCCTGTGCTGAAACCCTTTCACTTTAAAGGGTACTGTGCACGTATTCTCATCAGGGGCAGACTGCAGAATAAAGGCTCAGTCTGGCTGCCTTTTGTACGTGTCAGGCTCTCATGGAGCTGTAGAGATGAAAATTGAGAGAAACAGAAAAAATGACATTGTTGTCACCCCTGGCAGAGATATAACACCTGAAAGTAGTGTGGAGTATTGTAAAATTATAATTAATTAATTGGATTTCAGGCTGATAATGTCTCCTAAAACAGTCAGAGCATCTCTTCCGCTACCAAGAGGAACTGGCTGTCCTTATTTCCTTTCCAACAAACTCCCTTCCTTGCAATTAAGAACAAGTTGAATGCATAGACTATGTTTGCCCCACTGTCTTCTTCCTGCAGAGGATGAAATACATTACACGATAAAAGTCAACGAGCCTGCGTAACAGAAGGCCAATTCTAGCGCTATCTCGGAGGGGTTACGACCGACTGAGGCAATTGGAGATGCTGATGGTATAAACTTATACAGTCCAGTAGGAATATTTACTCTCCATTTCATATCTGCCACAAAAGCCTTAAAACCTGTTTGCTGAATGTCACTGTTTCAGCTCATCAACACCCAACACAATGATCAAACTCTGTTCAGTGGGGACCTGATATTTCCTCTGCCTTTCCTCTGCTGAGCAGCACGGGTTAATAAACCATGAAATGACTCATGACATCCTTTCTGTGAATAATAAACTCTTTGGCTTTAAAATTTTTAGTTTCAAAATTGAGCACAATTATTTAAATCAATCAATATTCACTTGGAGGCATAGCATTTCTAACCAGGTTTATATATTCCTTATTTTACAGTCTCCTTCTAAGTCATCAAACTTATTAGAAACTATCTAAAGCAGACTGTTTCAATAGCTACCACCTTAAAAATAAAGGTTCCTCTCCATTTCTACAGTAAAAACTTGAAGATTTAGACTCCAAATAAACTAGACACAACCATCAAAATACCTCCTGTTCTTTAGGAAGCTCCATGATACCAATGATTAAAAATAAAAATAATTTAGAAGATCAGATATTGCTGTTTTATTTACAGAGTTTCCTTTATTATTTGCAGTGATTGTTTAGGGAAATCTGGAATTAAAAATGAAGTATTCTTGAATGACTACTGAAAATAGAGCGACGTGGCCAAGAGGGCTTGTTGCGCCAGACAAAGGCTTCCCTTGCGGGTGCTTTGGCCGTGTTTTATTCACCCAACCCCTGTGTCGCTCCTTCACATGCTGTATCAAAGTAACATTATTAATAGCACTTGTCTCGCTCATGCTGTCGCTGCTATTTGTTTTAAATTTGGGATTTGGTAGCTACAAGCACGTGTTGCTGCCAACAGCCCCGTTCTCTGATGCTATCTCGGTGCATGCTGGTGCCGATTCAGTATCTCAATGCCAGAAGAAAGGTGTGGGGTTCACCGCCCATCGCCTGCTTCTTGCTTTGTGCTTTCCTGGACGCGAAGTGTTCCTATCAATAACCATAGGCAGGCAAGTAAATGAGAATATAATTGACCTTCCATGAAAGAAAAACTGATTCATCTCAGCGTAACAAGCATATATGGACCGCTTTGTAAATCTGGGCCAATTTAGGCGTAGTCACCAGCGCAAAAAAATGCTGGAGGCTTCAGGAGAGACTTCTGAGTGGATATAACCTGCTTCAAAGCAGTGACAGAAACGCCCAGCAAACAGCTTGGAAGCACTGGCTCTTGGCTGCTCCTGCTCCGAGGAGACCCAGACCTGGAACCACCACAGCCCAGGACCACCTGAACTGGCAGCAAATAAGAGAGATGTGCCCAGCACCTCTCACCTCCGTCCCTGTGCGTATACGGTGCTCTCCCAGCACATTCCAGCCTGGCACATACATGACTTCGTGTCCAAAAGGACATCCATCTCTTAACAAAAGGAGGGGAAAAAAAAAAAAGCAACATAAAAAACCAGTTGCAAGTGCTCATACAGCATAGGCTGGAACCGAGCCTTTTTGAGCTACCAATTATTCAAATAAAAACAACGATGTTTCCCTTTCCATTAACATTATCTTCCTCATCGGTACCTGAGGCTGGGATTTATTAACACTAGCCTTAAGAGTAAGTTTAAAGGCCCTGAAGTGTCACTCCTCAGCTCCTACCCTGCTCTGATTTGGCACATCCCTGCGCCACGGGAACCGCCTGCCAACCGCGGGACTTCGTGGGTGCCAAGAGCCCGCTGTGTCAGTACCTCTCCTGGAGAGAATCCTTCAAGAGAAAAGGTAAGGAAACCACAGGGGCCGTGCTAATTGATTTCCCACATAAACAAATAAGTCATTAAATAAGCAACTCAATGCTTTTACTTGCATGAAGTTAATAGCTAAATGCTCAAAAGGAATTACACTTAAGTCCTGGTTAACTCTTAAATCTATATATGCTGCTTATGCTGCAAACTAACATATGCTAGTCAGGAATAACTACAGTAAATAATAATATTAATTTCTTGTTTTTATGTGAAACAAAAGCAAATGGAGCTCTTTGTCATAACAAAACTACATGTTTCAGAATAAACAAAGCCAACCGCTTATATTTTAGATTTATTGGGGGAGGTATTTCAATAAAAGACACACTGTTTTTATATACACTACTATACACTACATTTTTACACATGTAAAAGTTTACAAATTAAGTGAAATGTAGTCTACCAGAAAGGAGCTAAGTGCCAGCCTGTATTCTGTATTTACTCCCCCAAGCAAACCTGAAGCGCTGGGGAGTCTTCGCCAATTCATTAGCTTGATTAATTCCCTGCACAGTCACACCAAACCACTTTTCCTCCCAATCCCTCCTTTCAGTCTTTTTCATCCCTATCACTTTCTAGACTCTCAATATCCACAATTCTAATTTTCTGTGCTCTCAGCATCCAAGATTCTCTTGGATAAACTACAAACTCACAAGCTACTAAACCCATTGCTCAGCACAGTGTTTTCCTACTAAATGCGTTTCTTCTCCAGGTCTTCGGCTTGCTTTCAGCTGCCTATCTTAGTTTGCAATGCCACTTATTTTACTTTGCAATGGCCCTTTCTATCCACCAAGCAGCCCCTTCCTGCAGCTACAGCTCCTGCTCTCATCGCTACGAGCATCAGCTTCTATACCAGCTTTCCCACACTATCTCACCAGCAGTACTTTCTTTAACTGCACATCATCCCAACAGTTTGTCTCTGCCAAGATCTCAGTAATGACACTCTGGAATGAGCAACAGATTTGCTCTTTAGTTGTAGATTATGGTAGCCAATGTTGTATGTCATTTTGGGAGTGTCTTGTAACTCTTACCAACAACACAGGGAAAGAAACCACAGAAGCACAAAAACTCATAAACGTATCTATTTATTTAATACACATGCAATTTCAGGAATAGCTACGCCCTCCTGATATCTGCTATAGTTTAAAGCTCAGTCTGTGCCTGCACTGGGACGTAGTGTGATGCCATGGGGCAAGTGCCACTGCTGGCCTGAACCAAAACTTACCACGGACACCCCCCAAAGGAGGGCCAGGCCTGTTCTCAAACACTGGAAAAATACTACCTTTTTCACTTATATTAAAGACCCAATAAAGGAACAACCAGAAGTAAAATATGCAAATATTAATAATTCACACAGGTAATGCTTTGCTGAGATCCCATATTTCACCACTGCCCCAGTACCACTAAATTGCCACAACTATTGTTCCTGCGTCATCACCATTTGTAAGACAAACATATTTCAAAACTACAAAAGACGTGTACAAAAAAATAATATGAAAAGCAAAATGTTTCTTCATTTCAATGTTAATAATGTTTCTAATAACTGTTTTCATTCTAAGTATCTCGAGGTATTAACTTTTATACGAAACTCATTAATTTTATGAATTATAAATTAATGCAATAAACTTCCAAACATCTACCTGTGCTAATTTCTACTGTATTAGCAGTTCTACATTACTTGAATATATTTTTTCACTGACTGCAACAGCAACAGGCTAGGATTATAAATTTTTTAAATACTGGTGTATTGGATTTTGAAGAATTAAAACCAAATGAAGTCTCTTGGGAATACTGATGAGCCTGGTGCTTGGTCACTTCCTACAGATACTCTGTTTGGACAGTAGGCAGATGGAGGATGCTTTTTAATTCATTCAAGTCAGTAAAGTATAGGGTGGAACAGGACTAAAACCGTCCTGAAAATTCAATGCAAATGCTCTCAACTCCAACGATAGAGTGCAACACGCACAACTCGAGCTCCTTGTAGCCTGGGCTGCATTACCTTGGCCCTCAAACATAACTCAGAGTCCAAAAGGTGACTTAAAATTAGGAGAGTAGTCAAAAGCCGTAAGGTAATAGATACAGAAGGTATTAAAAAATAAATTGCATCTAAGCCCTAGAGGATCTCCCTCTGCTGTAAAATTCTGCCAGGACTGGCTTGGCAGCAGAGCACCAACCATTCCCAACACAGAAGAGCCCCGGATCCCAACAACTCCGATTTAGCGCTGCTCACAGAGGCAATCCTCGAGGGCGCCTGGCTGAGACAATCTCAGAAGACAGCTGGTTATTGCGAGATTTCTTAGAGGTTTGCTAGCCTGCAGCAGTTTTCATGGGACTCGATGAATCCATATAAGAACGCTTATTTAAGCAGAATGTGAATTTCTGGTACCTATAGCGGTTTACCCACCATTGGGCTCAACACTTTTCAAGGATGATGCTCTTAAGCAATCATTCCTTAATTTGACAGGTATGGTCTGTCTTGTATTTTCTAGCAAACACTGTAATTTACATGTCTTCACATTCCTGGCAAAGAAATATTGCACAAACCTTGAATAGACCTTTTCCTTTTTCAGTCACTTAGTGCAAAAATGTTCGGAAATACATAGTTTCTATTTGAAAACTTGTATTACAGGACCAGCACAAAAGCAAAAACGGTAGTAATATGCCAGCTTTAGTATGTCAACAGTAAAATCCAAATTCTGTTCTCCTTTGAAATCCTGCAGTACCTAATTGACGTGAACGGCAGAATAAGATCCATGAAGAGAAGCATAAAGAACAGGGGTTTAAATTACAGTTTAATGTATTACAAATTCTGTTTTATTTAACAGCCTATAAACTCTGGCAAAAATTCTACAACTTTGGTTTTGTACATTTTTTTAATTTGTTTTTAGAAAGATTACGTTACATAGAAATTTCAATGAATTGGTTTTTGGTTGATCTCCTCCTCTGTTACCTATTCCAGATCTTCTGGTCATTGGGTATTTCTCATGCATGTCAGACCTTTCATTTTTAATGCTCAGAATGATCAAGAAGCCTGATGTTTTGTCATTTATTTTAAAATTAAGATGACCCTGAAAAATAGCTCAGTTAGTCATTTCCGTATAGTAGTCCCTTACCATTAAAGCAGCAACATTTTCCCAACCTCCATAATTAACCTTTCTGTACAACCGAAAGCAATAGCAATCTATCCTTTGAAAGCCCTTCTGGGTCTACTTAGCACACTTCTCTCACAACTAAACAGAAATAAGCCAGCAAAGATGTAAAAAAAAAAAAAAAAAATCCCACCCTGAACCACCCTGCTTAGAATAAAATTAGATACTTTGTTCTATATCACTCATAAAAATATCACAAATCAGAATTAAAACCTCATTTAACTTTATTTTTTCCCCCATGTCATAAATGTCCTGCTTTATCTCTTATCTCTACGCACCCATCAGTTACTGGTAAAAAGTGTATTATGCAATTGCTTTCAGCATAAGATTATTTCCCCCTTTATGCAATTGTTTGCTTCTACTCACTATTGAGAAATCAATTTTTATTGATCCAGTCAGTGGCTGGCACACTGTCTCCAACAAAAAGGAAAACCACGTCATGCAAATTCAGGGCACTACAGAAAAGTAAGTTCCATGACCACACCTGCTCTCCTTTTTCAGAAAAGGTATCTTGTATTTCTCTGCTTCAAACAGGGAGAGAAGATGATGATAATAAACACATGCTTACTTCATAAAACTGGATGCAATACTAAAGGAAAAATTGCAGCAAGAGAACTTCAGCTTATGTCAACAGGCATTAAAGCAACAGTGCTGATTTACCCCGAGAGCTTGCCTCTCACATTTAAAGACAGGACAATAATGCTGGCAAAGTTTTATTTATAATTTTAGAGCTACTTGGCGTTTGGGATTGAAGAGCTACTCGTAAATGACAAAGCTGAGATTCACACCAGGCAGCCCACGTGCACATCGATAAGGCACCCCAGTACCACCACGCACGCTACGAAAAGCCTCTTCTGAGAGGCTGCGATGTTGTTCAAATTATCAGAATAATTTTACATTTTCCTCTTGGAAAACAAGCCACTGCGCATGAAATACAGGAAATTATACTTATCTGTTACATAAAAAGACCACTATTTTAAAGTTAGCATTTGAAGACCTATCCGTTTCTTATAGTTCAGCTGCGAGCCTCTATTCCTGTCATTACAGAGTACAGAAATATCCAACGTATAAATTTGCCACAGTGGCAGAGATGAAACCTGTGTTTGTAGGAGGAAAAGAAATCAAGGTCTTGGCAGAAGGGATTTTATTTGTTGTTTGCTGTTTTCATTTTTCTGGCAGCTATCTGAAGCAGTTGGAAGAGTTTTGAACGATGGAATAATTCTCAGTAGAGATATAGTGAGCAAAAGCAGGTGAAGTGAACAAAGCTGAAATTTAATCACATTTCTATTATAATCAAATATGTATTCACAGTTGTGTACAACATATTATAAAAACACGCAATGAGCTAAACTGTGATTTCAGCAGTGTAAATAGCAGAGAAAATGCATTGATCTCAGGAGAGTACTTCTGGCTTCTCACTGGTATAACCAAGAAGAATTTTGAACAACATATGCTAATTGTATACAAAATGATCTGGCAATCTGTACAGCCATCGCTGAAACCCCACTTTGATCATCCTGCCAGAAGGCTCACTGGTCTGAAACTTTGCTGCAGAAAGAAATACAACCCTCTTATTTTTGTCAGGCAGCAAGTCAAACGTTGAATGATATTAAAATACAAAACATCAATACGCATGGAACAAAATACCTACATTCTAGTTTACCTTCCCACCTCAGTTTGTGGATAAAGTATGATTTCATAACATAATGACTCACCAGAACCACAGAGAAAAATATCCCACAAATTTATTTTTCTATTCTCAATTTTACATAATCTGCTGTTTGATTAGTAGAAGCCTGTAATTAAAAACAAAGCCCAGGTAATTAACTTAGGAACTGAATTATTTCTAAATGGTATTCCTCATGGTTAGAAAGTCAGCAACAAAACTCAGCCTACATTTAAGAGAGAATGCCCATAAGAAAAAAGACCCATAAAAAAAACATAAGAAAAAGCAGGCCAGTGAAGGCAGGCAACAGACCCAGCATTTTTTTTATTTTTATTTTTCCTACACAAGTTGTAGGGTTCATCTTAGCTATAATACGCATTTAGTCACAGTTTATCAAGTGCTTTTCTTTAATAGGCAGAAACAGCCCAAAGAGATTAATACCATACCAGTCGTTTTTATCTCCTCGGTCCCAATCTGGCTTTTATCACACTTAGTAAAATTGAGTATCTTGTCTCATTTTCATCTACTCTAACTGGAATCGCTGTGGTTTCGTTGAAACATGAAGTGCTTTAAAACCTAATTACTCTTTACCTCTAGTAAGGAGAAGGGATGCTTTTGCCTCGTTATGGGGACTCCTACTCAAGTCCATGGAAAGCCTCTCCCTGCCCTGCGGGTGCGTGGCTGCAGCCTGGCTAAGAGCCCAGTGAACAAGATGGAAAACTGTCCCACTGCTTTTCAAGCACACCGGACTGGCTTTTGCAGGCTTAATTGAAATCTGAATATTGACTCTAATTTTCATGTTCCCGGATACTATCCGAGTGTGGAAAACCAGCTCGCAAACATTTTGCCTGAATACCTGTTGACTTTGATGAGCGTTAGTATTTCCCCTACAGGGAACTACGCAAAAAGCATCTCTTGCCCTGTACGCATTTTAACAGCTACCCAATGAACTCTTCCTCAAAATAATCTGGTTTGAACCTGAGGTTACAAGTAAACCATAGTACATATGATCATTTGTTGCTCCTGACACCTTCCCTTTTTTCCTCACTTGAAAAATTGATCATCTTAATACCAAAGAAAGTTTGTATTAACATAAATCTATTCCACTTAGGCACTGGCTTGGACAACGAATTATTAAATCTTGACAAAAAGAATATTTATGAGATACAGAAGAGCCTTTTGACATAGAGAAATCAATATTTTTTTTCATCAGAATTCTCGGAATCATCAAAAAGATAATATTTATATAGAAAAAAACCTCTAAGGCAATGACAAGCATGGTATCATATTTTTCTCAACTCCACGCAATAAAATAAACAAAAGAGAAATTAAATCTAATGAAAGAGCCTATAATATGTCACAAGGACATATTATTTCATATACTAGGAAAAAAGGAAAAGAGTTCACGCCGCTCCAGAGGAGACGCTGCCACAGGCACGCAAGAGTTGCACCCACACCCACAATTTAAAAAAAACACGTTGCAATGGGGCATGCAAAGTTTCTCTTGCACGGTTTGTATCGCCATGTTTTCGCACTGGACAGCGGCATAAATCCAATGTTAAAATGTACACAAAATGACGGAAAAGCCCCTTTCGTTACCAGCAAACCCTCCTTTAAAACGCATTGCCTCAAGTACAGCCCGCTAGCTAAGAGCTGGTCTTGCATCAAACACGGGAAAGCCCAAGCGCCGGTTCTGCATCCATCTACGACTTGTGCTGCTCCACTGTAACTGTCCTGTTAGGCAAAGGTGGGGAAGCTAGATGCCTTTAGAGATGATTTGCGGTTTTCTAGTGATGTCTTACACGCAAAATTACACCCCAGGATTTGAGGGCTTGCCCCTCCTTCGTCTTCAACTGGACCCTTGCAATTTTTGAAAAACCCAGCCATGCTTATCCTCGTACATTCCACTTATCGCAAGCTCTGAAACGGGAACAATATCACTTTTTTTCATACTTATTTTTAAAGGTTAATTAGTGTTTGTACACTACCTTGTAACATGCTTTGATGACTAAATTCCATTATTATTGATCTTCTCATACATCAGTGCACAAGACAGCATGATTGGCATTTTTTGCTTCAAACTGATGCGCTACTGGAATCAAAGAGTATTGATGGTCATGGTTCAGATGCTGTAGAAGACCATGTTGAGAACTGCATGTATTACCTTCCTAAAGAAGAGCTGACCTTAGCCAGCAATATTGATCTTCCATTAAATTCACTTGTTAAAAATCAGAGGTGAAAAAACCACCTAGTTTCCTCACTTCTAATTCATTTTGCTCTTATTTCCTTTAGCCTATTATATGGGTTAATGATTTTAAAAGGTACCAGGTACCCAGATTACGGCCATTTTTCAAACTCATTCATTTATATATTCAGGTGAATTTACGTACCACTTTTCTTTGGGAGACTGAGGCTTCTGCAATATGAAGACCACCCCCCAGGCAGGAAAGGGCACAAGAGCAGCCCACTGGCAGCAGTCACCTACCAGGAAGGGAAACAGTCCTTTTGGGAAACGACAAGATAAATCTAAGATCAGACAGCCTGTGATATTTGTAGTGTTTGAACCTGAAGGGAAAGAAAATTAATTTCTCCTGTTTTCACATACCAGAGTTAAAACATTCAATTGCTCTACTTAGAACACCTTGATTTTATTCCTAGATTTACCATTCGCAGTATCACTAACCTGGGATAAATGAAGACAGAACCCTGTTTCTAGCACTTAAAAAGGGACATTATCAAGCCTCCCTTAATGGGATATTAAAATTAGTTGCAATATGTAATTATTAATTAATGAAAAACACCTGGAGATCTTCCAGTGAAAGGCATTAAATACCAGAAAGCATTATTATTTTTACAGTATTTGAGTGCATTCATCTGCCATTGCCTTTCCTCTTAGGCAAGAAAAGCTCAGAGAAGCTCAGCTGACCTAAGTGTTATATATTTCCCTCTTATGCTCTCTGGTTCTGTTCAAGTCTGTTATGTAATTTAAATGCTAGTTTTCATTGTTCAAAAGAAACTATACTTCTGAGATGCTACTGATAGGAGATTATTTTCATTTCATTTTGTGATAGTTTGAATTCTGGTCAATCTTTTGTGTCTTTTCTGTTCAGTGCCAGCTGCTTTGTACGTTAGCTGGTAGCGAGTTTTACATTCCAGTGTTATGGGAAGGGAATGTAGGAAAAGATCATCATCCTTTTGTTCTGCAAAAGGAACAGTATTTAATTTGAGACAAAAAAAAGCACATCTTAAAGCCAAATATCAGTTGAGATTGTAGCATAACATCCACTTTTTTTAGACATGTACAAGCCTCTGGGAATATGCACTACTTTGCATAAAAGGGCAGTAAATAATTTGGCATTGGTTTATGCTAGGCCAACTTAATGCCATGCTATTAACATAAATATTGCTACTGCATTCACCAAGAGACTGAGGAAGAAACAAAAGTATAAATGCTAAAAAGTCTAAAAGCCATTCTAAAAAAATTAAGAATAAAATAAAATGAAACAGTTCAAAAAGATTCTTTTTAACAAGATGTGGAGTTGGATAAAGAATAGCACCATGACAATGCACCTCTAAGAGATGTCAGAGAAAAGAAGGGTTTGGGTTTTTTTAACCTGTGCCTTGCTCTCTCTTTGAAGGTGGACTTCTCTTTCTATAACACGGGTAAATGTTTACAATGATCATATGCTTGTAATTTCAAATATGCTCAAAGAAGAATCTCACTAACTTCAAAAGTATTATTCTGGCCACAACATTAAAAAACACATCAGCAGACACCCAGGCACCTACCCAGGGTAGCAGATTACCTGAGCAGAGTCATTCCCACTCACTTAACGCACTTTCCTAAAGTTGCTAAAGGGTACAGCTGCTCTGTGCCCATTTGGGGCTTCAAAAATTTTCCCCTTGAGATCATTCGCAGTTGCTATGTACTAAACAGTTTTCAAAATCCAGCCACCTATCTTTGAATCAAAGAGCCCATATGCACAGAAGAGGTCCATGGAGAGAAATGTCTGTGAAAACTTGACCTTCTGATTTCATCTTCAAACCTAGACTTGGATGATAGCAACAACTCCAAAATAAGCATCTGATTAATAATACCCTGAAAACCAAATTTATGTTCTTTAAACGCTCTGATGGAGATGCAAAACAATCCCCTTCACCTCCTTTTCCAGAATTTCATACAATACCTTGTGGAGAAATTCTGGTTTATCATAATTGTATGCAAAGAGGAAACAAAACATAAACACATTTGGGTCTGTGATTTTAAGGCTATGATTAAATAATAAGATGTATCTTCCCGAGTTTGTAAAATGCTGCCTTTCATACGTCACAGTCCTTACTCTTTAGATGTCAATACTTTCAGACAGTATTCACGCAAACCTTGATAGTAAAGCAAACACAGCTCCAAGGAAGAAGCAAGAGGGCCTCTGTGGCCCTAGCAAACCCAAAGATGCTTCATGTCATCCAAACCAGCCATGAGCACTTTCTCTGCCTACTGTCCCATGGGCGAGAGGAGGTTCAGCTTCCTTGGAAAGACCATTTTGATCAGTATACCAAACTCCAAATGCATGAGGGTGTGAAAAATATTTATTTAGAAATTGCCTTTTCCCATCTCATTTGCTTTGCCTTAAGCCACTGCTGGTTTCGTAATGGGGTGTAACCAAACTGGCCTCTAAAATCAATATGTGAGAGACAGCATTAGTACATGTGGATGTTTTTATTGTCAAGCATTTTTTGCTTGGGCCATAGATGCTGTAGATGAAGCAAATACCTAAAGAATGAAATCCCACCATTCAGCAGCATATGCTTAATCATAGCTGTCTTACTTAGGCTAAAAACATGATGCAAGGATGAAACTAGAAAGCTGTTTAACTTTTTTTTTTTCTGAGTTTGCTTTACTTTGCATTAGAAATAGTGCTTCTACAGCACAGACTCTGGCTGGCAGGGTGGAGATCTGCACATTTCAGATACAGAAGCCTCCCAGATGTTCAGAGGGTACAGCTACTCTTGGTATCACCCAGCACCCCTTCTTGGATCCATCTGATATTGAACAATATCCAAGATTACACAGTACAGGCACTTGAAAGGAAGAAGTCCTTCTTGAAAGGCTTTCTAAAAATGGTAAGAAAAAAATGTTTTCTGTTCTCTCATGAAATGCATCCTTCCTGTGGTGATTAACATAACCACTCCGAGCAGGGCTAGCAGAGCTGGTCTGAGGGCACCAGACAGTGATCATTTCTATTTCAGGAATCTGAAGAGGAGTGAATATTGCTACATGAAAAACTTTATTAAAGTTGTGAACTCTGAAGATTTCAGGGAAAAAAAAGCAATCATTTTGCATCACTGAAACCCTGCAGCTTCCTTGAGCTACCCCTCATTTACACATGGTGAACTGAAGGAAGAAGCAGGATTCACTCTGTAGAAACCATCTTGGCTCTCACATCTGAAGTGTAAGAACATACGAGATTCATGCTACCCCAGCACTAACACCCCACCCCACAAAAGGGAACAGGTCATCAAATCATAGAATGGTTTGGGTTGGAAGGGACCTTAAAGATCATCTAGTTCCAACCCCCCTGCCATGGGCAGGGACAC
>JANXJC010000001.1:48651496-48669946 GCA_027564655.1 Leptodon cayanensis
GAATCTAGGAACCTCCTGGATTGCTTATGCCCTGCTGTGTTGTCCCTCCAACAGATACCAGGGTGGCTGAAGTCCCCTGTGAGGACCGGGGCTTGTGAACATGAGGCTGCCCCTACCTGTCTATAGAGGGCCTCATCCGCTCGGTCTTCCTGGTTGGGTGGTCTGAAGCAGACCCCCACTCTAACGTCACCTGTCCCTGCCCTCCCTTTAATCCTGACCCATAGGCTCTCGGTCAGCTCCTCATCCATCCCCAAGCAGAGCTCCATGCACTCCAGCTGGTCATGGACAGAGAGTGACACCCCCTCATCTCCCCCTTCTCCTCTCCCAGGGTCAAACCCTGTACCCTCCAGCTACCTGCTTCTGCGTTCCAGGCTGAAAGTTAGAGCTTGCATCTTTATTCAGTGCCTGGAAAGACAAGTTAAATGAGAACTTTCATTTATATCAGCCCCTCAGCAACGCAACTGCCCTGAAGTGAAAACATCTTATGCTGGTCAGAAAGTACTGACAGATTTTTGTAACCAAATGTGACCCTCACCATTAAAAACAATCATCACATTTTTATATGCCATTTTGTAAGTCATATGTTAATAGGCAGATGTATACATGGTGTGTCTGAGTTGAAGGTAAAACAGCAAACATTTTAATAACGTGAAGTAAACATCCTACATTCATACGAAACCAACTGCAGAAAAGTTGTAAGGCTTCCTAACACTGAGCCACTCTTCTTCAGGAATGCTTTTAAAGGATTGGCACAACGATAATAAAATAATAAAACCATTCCTCATTCATTCTACAACCAGCCTGCAGATGTGGCAGCTCCCTATCTTTTTTCTAGTTACAACACATCACATTAATTCTCTTTCTTTAGTTGTTTTATTACAATACAGAGTATGGTTGCCACGACACAGGACCCCATTTTCTCCCCTCCCCTCCTGAATGCTGATGGCAAGGCTGTATTTTGTAAACACTTTCCAATTATTTCCCTTGGGCTGGATGAGACACACACTGGTGAGCACTTAAAAGTTCAGCATTTTCTCCAAGATCTGTAGTGAGTGCCTAAGTGAAAGCTCTCTCTGCAGGGCACAGTGTATTTGAAACAGATTTCCTCGGCTCCCTGCAGGATCTCACAAACACATTTCAACTAGGAACTCGGCTCTCCACAAATCGACAACGTTTACATTTGCCTACGAGGTCCTCCAAGTGCCCCAGTCCTGGTGGTAGGTCACAAAGAGAAATCCTCATCTAGCTAATTACAACACCGAAGCATATGTGTGCCTAAAAGCTCTATGCGAATACTCTACTCCTTGAATACCTTAATAATATAATCATCTGGTGTAATGAATAATAAGATCATGTTATGTGGACAATGATGCTTAAGAGAAAATAGTCATTTGAATCCATATGACACCCTGTGTTTGTTCCATCTGTACTAGAAAAGGAAACAATAAGCACATCCTATGTAGGTATTTCACCAATGCCACTCCACCTAAGCCTGGCATGCCTAAAAGAAAATTTAGATCTGGAAAAACACTGCATACCAGAGGGAAAAAAAAAAAAAAAAAAGGATGACACGAGTCACCAGTCTCATCTTGCACCAGTAATTTACATTCTGGTTTTGTACTGCAAGGTGATTTGATGAGTCAAAATAAAGTATTTTAATAAGTCTTCTCATGAAAGTTAAAGCCAGTGAAATCCATTTCTTTCTTTCACAACTCAAGTACTCCAAGAGCAGTAACAGACCCACCTGAGAGCTAAGTGTCCTAGATGCTCCATTCAGACATCTAATTAACTGAAATAGATGCTAAAACCCATATATTGTCAAGACTTAATAAGAAAGTGTCTGGGAATGTAAGGAAATCCTCACAAGCACCCAGTCAGGTCACGTACTTCCACTGTTTGGAAAGGTAACATACAACTTGGTAAAAGAAGTGATCTGCAAAAAAAAAAATAAAGTATTTTTTCAGTTAAAAAAAATCATAGAAAAATCCTTGAAAAATACCATCAGATTGTGATGTGTATCCTTATCTCCAGAAAAATCATGTGACAGATGAAAGAGAGGATCTAAACGTAGACATCTCTGTTAGAGCACTTAAGTTTGCTACAACAAAGAGATCAGCAGTATTACTATATCCATTTTGGGATGCATTTTTGGGGCTTGCTAATTATCCTGGAGCATTTGGTAGCCAGAGTTCAGACCTCACCTTTGATTCTTGCAGAAATGAGCAGCAATGGCACATTCAGAACAAATAAAACATATGTACAAATGTAACTTCATTAACAGTCTGTTTTCAATGACCACATGCCAGATTTTGGTCCTATTTATGATACTCATGAGAGTGCAGATATGCAACTAAATACTCACATCCGTATCACTAAGACATCGCTAACTTCATTTCTTCAATTGTAAAATGGGAATAATAATGCTTAGCAGTCCACACTGCTCATTTAATGAAATAATAAACTAGAGACAATTTATGTTCCAATTTAGATACCCCTTATAACTACAGCAGAAAAAAGAGAATTTCACAGCAAGTTCATGGCACAGTGCCTTCGAGGCAATTAAGTGCCACCGGCACCTGCTGAGGCACAGTGCCACAACAGAGGTTGTGACTTTGAATGTCCACATTAAAAAAAAAAAAAAAAAAAAAAAAGCAAAGCCCATGAGTTAGCACAGAAAGCTTTTTCATCAACGTGAACATTTCAATGTGTTCAAATCAGTAGAGGTTCAAATTATTGACTGGTTGACCTTTATGCAGATTAGAAAGTTTGACCTAGACTCAACTCATTTTGCAAGCTCTACAAAGCTCAGCCTAAACAGCTAAGTTATTGGACACTGAAATGTTTTGCATCAATCAAGGAGTTATCTATAATTAAGTATATTTCCAAAGGTCTCTACAGAATTACACACCTCTACAAATGTAGCTTTTGCCTGGAGAGACTTCTTTTTTTTAAATTTATAGTTTTGTAAGGAGAGGAACGTCAGAGGCAGGAGAGGTTGCAGAGCCCAAGAAGGGCTTCGTGCGACCGCAGGTGAGTTACCACAAAACGACAAAATTCACCCCAATGGCAACCTATGAAAACACAGTACTTACTGGATAAAGGTTACCGCTCAATGTTACTTCTGCTTTGGCTTTCATGATCACCATGACATACATTAAAGAACATTTCCACGCACATTTTCTTTGTGCTAATAGTCAGTAGAGCACTTTGCTGAGGGTAAAGTGGAACTCAGTCGTTTAATGATTTATGCTTCAGATTCTTTGTGAGCCACTTACAGCTATGAACTTTAATATAGAAGTTTAGGGGATATTTCAGGAGCCATTAGCATAACGATCCCTTGTTAGGATCCTCGAATGCTAGAATTCTCAAATGGCCTTTTTCAATTGTAATGTCAGAACAAACATGCAATCAAATTGCTAAATATCTCATGCACAGGAGCCACATATCTGTGTTCCTATGGAAACTGCTTCAGTTATGTTTGGGGTTGACTTTTATTCATTCTTCTATCATTTTATCATCTCCCAAATCTCACCTGTTCATCCAAAATTTTCAACTTCCAAAGGCTGGTCTCGGTACTGGGAACACTTTCTTTGAAGCAGACTTAAGAACAAAATGGCTTTTCATTCATGAATATTGAATGAACAGTGGTTTGGTTGGGATTAGTATATATGTCAGAAGCTGAAAAGAAACCGAATGCCTAAAGTTTGTGATTTATAAAATCTCAGCTGGGTCGCTCTTGTCCTTCACACTTCTCCTCTACACCTTCAAAAAGGACACTGTGCTACTTCAGCAATTAATTTACAGTCTTTACTTTTCTGATTTTTATTGCGAGTCGACTGCTTAGCCAGGATTTTTCCCCTTGATATATCCATCTTGTGCAATTTTCCTTGCTACATATATAGAAAAGTCCACAGACGTTATGCCTCACAAAGCTTTTTTATACATGTAGGAATTCGTATTAGCGTAGCTTGGGAAGACTGAACCAATTTAGCTAAAACCAGGAATTGACCCAAAGTGCTGTCAAAAACTTAAAACCTGAAGTTCTTTAATCTTTTAGATGAACATAACAATTTAATGAAAAGTGGCATTCTTCTGAACTTCTGCATTGCATTCACAGCCAAAAAGAAAATAAAACCTGTTCATAGGAGACTACAGGTCCAAAGTGAGGAAACCAAAGGAACAGTAGTTTCAATACGGGTAGGGTATGGCTATCACTTATTAAAGAGCACAATTTTATACAATTATTTTGGATTATCAGAGACATTACCAAGATAGATTTTTACTGGTTTTATTTTTTCTAGTCCTGTCTTCTCAACAGACAACTCAGTTTTTCTGTCTTTTTCCATGTTACTCCTGTAATTTCCTCTGCCAGCAATATAGATTGGGTGTATTTGTAGAGCTCCAAGATGCATTTTTTGACCAATTTCTCATTACTACCATGGTAACCAAAACCACTTGTCCTTCACCCATAAAACAGATTCCCTCCTGAAGAGGCAGGATTTGGCAGTAACCTTTGTAATGTGTCATTTGGACCCACTCAGGGCACCTATTAGCTGTCCCATAGCTGCTGGCCTCATCACTGGGTTAAACCCCCATAATTCACACTTCTGTTAATCTTCAGTGGCTCTGAGTGATGCAAAAGCTCCATGTCTGTGAGACTTGACTTTAATTCTGGTGTCAGTAGGACTCTTACCTCCTCACAGTCTACCTCTGTCCCACCGTGCTTGTGTCTTTGATAATTAAAATAGGAGGTAACCCACCAGTAACTTGGCTTACCATAGTCTCTTCAGTGCATCTGCACAGTGACTGCTACATCAACATCCTGTGCAGATTTGTCCTCAAAGTCAATCTAGAGCAATGATACCCCTCAGCTCTGCTTATGGCTGACTTCTAGATGTGATATTTTACTAATTTGTTTACATGTACGGTCTGCAGTGTAACAGATGAGGTTGTTTTTTGTCCTAGCTAGCTCCATGAACACATACTACCACTTCAAAAGGTTTCTCCCCAAAACGTTTAGCACCTCACAGAGCAAGACAAACACATAAAAGAATGACCACCGGTGCAGGGGAGGTCTCTGGGACTGGCTCTGCTCCCCCAAATCCAACATTAACTTTCAAGTCATTGCAGTTTCTCAATACATTCAGTGGCTGTTTGCACTTCACACTGAAGGATGGTTTTCCAACACAGGTTGGCACTAGTCAAAGGGCCTCTGACCTGTCTTCCACTCAGAAGGTCCATTAGTGCAAACCCTATTCATTCCTGGCGTCCCTTATGGTTGAAGAGCTCTAGGTGCCTCGTCCAAGTAACGCTTCCATTGCGTTGGTTCAACTCTTTCAGTTGTCCAAGTGCAACAAGATAAATGTTGCTATACAGCCTTTAATACACAGCCAGTGCATCACCCTCCTCTGCTTCACATTCAGAGTCTTGACAAGTCAAAGTCAAGGCTGCCTTTACCTCAGGGTCAACACCACTTTCGACTAGCCCAGGCTGAAGCCAAATTTCTGAAGCTGAACCTTTCCTGTCAGCCTTTCTCAGTTGTTTTGTGTCAGCAAGGCTCAGAGCTCTTTGTAAAATTTCCCAAGTATGATCATCACTATATTTTGCAACCCCAAAGTTGGTTTTCAGTGAAAACCTACTTGAGATTGACATTACATTATGATGCCAACATTCTATTATCACCTACCCTACATACGTCCTGTAGCAGTTACTGCACTGGTTAGAAACACTTTCACAGACAAAACAGCTTTTCTAAAGAAAAGCCTTTTATATTCCGAAAGTCTTCTCTGCAAATTTACATAGTGGCTACTTCTTGAACTTTTGATATTTTGTGCTATCTGACAATAATGATTTGTTCAAATACCATAGCTTTCAAAAATCTTTTTGAAATAAACCATGATTTAAGCTAACTGGAAATACATGTATATCTGGCCTCAACTATGGGACTGTGTCTTCAAGGAGCCTACTATTTTGGTGTAATTTCTTTTTCTCAAAGCGGAATTAAATTCAGAGTTACATCAGCTTGCACTGGAGCTTGTCAAGTATACTGTTGAGTATTTCTAAGGATAGAGATATCACAGCCCCTCTGGGCACCTGTACCACCGCTACACATCCTCTCATGGTAAAATTTTGTTCTCTCTAGTTTGAGTTTCCCTTGCTGCAATTCATGACCATCTCCTAATGTCATTTCACTGTGCACCACCAAGAACAGATAAAGTCTTCTCTCACCCACTGCACAGATATGCTACTCATCTCTACACAGCTTCTAACTGCTCAGAGGCAGCACTCAAACCACTGACATTCATTTTTCAGATAAACATGCACACTACATATAGAGAGATTAATGCATGCTTATTGCCTTTTTTTTTTTTTTTTAGTGAGACCAGGCACAGGTTACCAACCACAGCATGTTGATACCAGTTTCAGGATGAACCATCTCCACTCTGCTGCTATCTTTGAGGGAGACTGGGAAAGCCCTTAGCTCAACTAACATTTATTTTTAAATGAGCTTTTTTACTGATTATTACACTGATTATTCAGAACTTAAGATAATTTGAGGAGCGTTGACACACAGCAGTAGAATAACTGTTAACAGTGCTGACACAGAATAAGAACACACTCTGCAGGATTTCTAGTACCTAGTGGCAGCAGTCAGTTCCATGATCCATTGAAAATTCATGATGAAACAGTACATCATCATCCGATACTGCAGGTACCACCTTCCTTCCAAGAGAGGAAGACAGACAGACTGCCTAACTCTACTGGCCTTGTAAAAATATGACTCTGGACCAAGATTTTAAAACCAGAAACACCCCCAGCCTGTTAAACTCACCCCCCCCCCGAATAATGAGCAGCTCTTTTCTGACTTTGTGGGCAGTGCAGACAACTTTGCAATTTTGATGATCGAACTGTCTGCTCTAGTACCTCAGCATGAATTCATATGCTAAACTTTAGAGTAGATTTCTGAAAATCCAGGCTCGAGATCAAGTGAATCGGGTAGTAAATCAAGTAATCTAGGTTAATGCATGAATAGCCAGGCTGGCACAAGGTATAAACACAGAGCACTGCACTGTCTAGGGGAGGAAAAAGAAGAAAAGAAAAAAGAAACAAAAAGTTGAAATTTAAAACTCCACGAGATGTACTACAAAACAGCAAAGGGATTAACTTTGTAATTACCATAAAAGATAACAATGGCTCCAAATGCCATTTGACACGAAAACAGAAGCGCACACAACATTAAAAATAGGCATTATTATGCTCAAAGCAACATAACAACTTTCCAGAGTAACATACATATGGATATGTGTTTCCTTAAGACTTAAAATTAACTACTTCATAGATTGAGGGGAATAATAATCTGACATAAAGAGATTTTTTTAACAAGGCACATATGCACTGCAATACTTCAATTGTACATCTCTGTATTTTCAAAACACATCTGACCTTCTGCATATTAAGAATTTATTGATTTTCAATAACTCTTAGTGCTTAGCAGGATTCTTGATTCTCAGAGCAAGCTGACAGCAAGTATTTGTAAACCTGTCTCTTAAATTATAAGTGCCTTAACAAAAGGTGTCTGAGCTTTTTTTTACCAAATTTATCTTTTGAAAATTTAACAAAGTTACACGTACATCTGGTGCCACACCACAACTGCCAGACAACTCTTACAGACACTAGGAAGACCAGGAAGAAATTTCCTTAAGATCAAGATGTCAAAACATTCCCCTTATTTTCTCATTTTGCTTACTGCTCCCTTGATTGCTTTTGTCAATGTGTTGTTTGTCTTCCCTGTGGTTTGATTTTCCTGCTGTCATGTATCCCCTTAGTTTTTACTCTTCTAAAGAAAATATTTTCCATCGGAGGGGAAATTTTTTCGGAAAAATTTTGTTGGATTTAAAGACTGGCTATTTTGACTTCTGATTGATGCTCAGCTCTTGCTTTACATATTCTCAAACTGTTACACTGATTTGGGTTTTGAGTTTTTTTGTTTTGTTTTTTTAGGTTTTTTGGTTGGTTGATTTTTTTTTAGTTTTAATAATCTGCAGTTTTTTAAAGGTACCTAGCAGTCTTTTTCTAGAATCATACATGCACAGTGCTGGAGCAAATACTCCACACTGAACATCAGAGACAGTATGCTTTCCTAACAAAAATGAAAAGAAATAAGCTAAGAAATACCAGGACAGGTACGTGCTTCAACATAGAATTTTCTGGTGGGCCACAGTGCACATTCTTGTCTCATCGGTAAACACATCCCAGCATTCACTTTTACTTTGTTAGTAAAATAGCATAGTTTTCCACAAATTAAGAACATCGTTATGCATTTCTTTATTAAACATTAGTTACCTACTAAAAGAAAAGTACAAACGTTCTGACACTGAAAAACATTATTCTAAAAAAATTGCAACAACTGAAACTCTTCCCCCCTGCCCCCCAGTCCTTAACAGCAGCACGAATTATCCTCCAGCAGCCAGCAAATAACATCACTTAGGAACAGAAGCAAGATGTGCTACTATAAAAGGACATTATCTCCCCTTGGCTAAAATGACCTTTTTAAAACCAAGGTAAAACTTTTAATTAAAATCTGAGTTGCTTCTAGGACTGTCTTAAAACTAGGAACTTTTCATTAAATTGAGGTAATTATGAAGTACCAAACATGTCAGAGTTAAAAGCAGGTTTTATATATATCATGTATTGATTCATATAGGTTATATAAATTTGTGTAACAAGCAGATTGATGTAAGCATATTTTATTTAAAAAGTGAGAGATTAAGTCTATGCCCATTTGTTTGTTACATATTGGTTTATGAATAAAATATGTTGTGGCATGCCTATTTTATTTGCTTGTATACAAAACAGGGGTTCATTTATGGCAAATTGATTAATGTATATAATACATTGGCTTGCAGTTGCAGAATATTAAGTGTAGCAGAAGTGCTTTTGGTTTTGTAAGTCATTAATTTGTTGATAGCCATACTAGTTGGATTTAAACACATAAAATACTATTTGCCTTTGTTTAACTCCAAGTAACATCCATCAGAGTTGATAGGACTCCTGTATGTAGCTAGACTCTTTCAGCACTTAAAAAAAATATTCTTATGCTTATATGAATTTAAAGGCAACCATAACAGAATTTGAATATTAACCTAATACTTGCATGATATTTAGGGATAGCTGAGCAGCCAAATGTGGAAAAAAACAGTTAAGTTCACCAAAAAGACATACATATACAAAACAACATTTCCGTAACAGGTATGTGTCGCACATCTTACTCACAGCTATTCAATCTTAGACACATACTTTCATAAAAATACTGTGGTTGGCTTAATGATGCAAATTTTAAGCAGTCTTTGAATCTTACGTCACTCTCCTCATACGATGGGCACAGATTTATTGGGGGATGGTACTTGGCAAGAGGAAGGGAGCAAGAGGAGAGCTTCTCCACCCTCTCCAACATGGCCAAACAGCACAGACCGCAGCAGTCTACAGCCACATCACAGGTGTATTTCTTTTACAGAAGTAATGGCTTTATAAGCAGTTTCCAACATAGCCTGCTTGCTCCATCTGTGTTATAGCTGGTCGCATCCATTGTGGAAAAGAACAACGCAAAACCTACAAAAAATAGCATTTTATTTATGAAGCCGGTACCAGACTGCCAGGCGTCGAGCAACAACTGCGCTGCCCGGCCAGCGAGGCAATTTCAGTGTTGGCAATGGAGCTGAGGTCCATTGGAGCTCCATCTGCTGACACGGACAACACACTCGGCCAAAGCTCGTCTGGAATTATCACATCCATAATTTCCACAGATATTTCATCTCTGGCAGAGACCTGTCAAAAACCTGAGCTAGCAGCTAGTCACAGAGAAGGAAGCAAGACCAACTTTTCCCGATGGGAAATGACTGGTGGAGAATTACAAGGAGGAAAAAAAAAAAAGAAATGCAGGAGAGGCACTCCCCTTAATAACTGCAGATTTCCTCTGTCAAAGCCTCTTCCATGGATTTCAACATGGGAAGGGAAAACATGGGTCTATGTTTAATATATATATTTAATACATTTATTTGCTAAGGACCACAGCAAAGAGTTTGCATAATATCTGTACACAAGGAAGAGTAATTTATTGGAGAACAGCCATACAGTCATTGGTTTGAGCTTCAACATTAGGTCTCGATTCTGGTTCAAAGGTGGCAATTTCTTATGCAAGGGGTATTGGCTACCAGTACTGGCACCAGTGAACTTCACTCTGCATACTAATGAGAAAGTTTCAGACTCTGGCAGTGCCAGAAGGCTCTAGAACTTTATAACACTTTTAAAACATTACTATTTATTCTTCGCCATGCAAGATAGGAAAGTATTCCCATTTTAAATGTAGAAAAGGACACAGAAGAGAAAACAATGACTTTAGGCTAGCGGAGACTTTGGAGGGGTTACAGCACGCTTGGCAGAAGTGATGGAAATCCGTGTCAAATCAATAGGTGCAACTGATTACCTGCTATGATGGATGATGTTGATAGCACTGCTTCAGACCAGAAACTTGAAGGCTCTTGTTTGATGATAGGTTAAAGATGTTGCATTCACATCTCACTTCAATTACATTGCAGAGGTAAGAGAAATTAAATAGGCATTAGTCAGCCAACCTCATTATCTCCGAGTTAAGACAGAAAGACAGAAATCACTAATATAAACACATACCTCAGTAAGGCAAACACCACATTATGCAAAAGACTTACAATTACATACATTAAAAATATGATTAATAGAGTAAGATTAGAAAGCATCCTTTCAAGTGTCACAATGTTTTACATGTTAGAAAGAATGACATGTTTGAAAATATGACGCTTGACCGATTAATGTCCATTTAATCTTTTCAAATGTTACATTTGCTTTTAAATGGAAATGTATTTGCTGAAACACAAGAGCTCTACTGACTCCAATGCACTAACCAGAACAAATGCATCTACCCTGAAGCCCAAATATTTCAGCCCAAAAAATCAATGCATTTTAACACAAGACAATAAAATTACATGTGAGATGAAATGTTCTTATTATAACCAATACATTTCCCCTGGAATGTACGTAACATTATTGAAACCAACCTGGAGTCATTGGAACTCAAAGTTAAAACTGTTCAAAAGGCTAAAGAGAAAAAAAAAATAAAAAACAGACAAAAAAGTTACCACCGGTGCTTCAACCCTTACTATGTATCAGAAAACATGGAATATTTTTTCATCACCACTCTAACCTCATACATCTTGTACAATTTAATGCAGTGTCAACAATTCCATGTCCCTGCCCCAAAGATATTTTAGATCGCAGCAATCTCATTTTAGTCAGGCAATAGATTTCCTTAATACAGAAAGAGAAGGATCAAGTGTAGAGAGTATCATACCACTTTGTTCTTCTTTTTAATTTCTCATTTTATTTACCTATGTATTTTAGGAATTTCATGGAAGAAAAATCTGTCAATTCAGATCTGTAACGGCTGGATGCTATGGTTTTTGTGGGGTTTCCCGTAATCGGGCAAGGAAACCACTGAGCCCCGTGGGAAACAGCTCAGCAGAAGAACAAGTAGATGGTGCCAGTACCTCCCCCTCTCACATCCAACCATGCAGCAGCATTGACTGAAAAACAGCATATGCCTGGAACCTGCCTATGCTGCCTTGCCACTTTGTGCTTGATTTGTAATTTAAACTATGCCAGAGAATGCAAGGTGCCACTCTTTCATCCTAGAAAATGTGAGAAATACTTAAGGGGTTTGGGTTTTTTTAGAAAAGGTTTTTCAAAGAAAAAAAAAGTCTGTTAATTAGTTATTAATTATTAGTTATTAATTAGTCTATTAATAATAAGCAATTTATATATATATATATAGCTATACATTGTTGCCGGATTAGATCATCCTGGTTTGACAGGACTAAATCTTTAAGTTCCTGAAACAATATGTACTCCCTCTAGTGTCCACAAAAATCCACTCCAAACGGTGAATAAAATGTATGGAGTCAGAGCTAAATCATAATCAGTTTTAAAATAAAGGCATATAAAAACTAACACATGGCTTGAGTATTAATAGACACTGAATTCAAATCTCACCCATTCACATTTCAAACAGGAGGCAAAAATTTATGAAGAGTTAAGGTTGAATACAGACCTGGTCAGGAAAAGACCTATGTAACTGGAAAGAGGAGTGTTTCACTGTTTGGCCAAAAATATACCTGCTAAATTTCTCTTTGGGCACAAATCAGTACATTTAAACTGATATACCAGTCAGGTAATTTGTCTGTAAGAAAACAGCTAACACTATAAATTCACAATAAGATTAAAATCAATTATTTAAATCGAAGCTTTCTGCTTGTTGGTTTAAATCAGAGGTAAATCAGTTTGATTTACATCAATTCACCTTACTGAACGCTTTAATCTTTAAGTCAATGACAAAGCTGCCAATGACTTCGAGAGGATGGTTTAGGAGGATTCCCTTAGGCCACGCAAGCCAAACTCTTGCCTGGTTGTGCCAGAATCACGTTTAAGCAATTATTAGCCACGTCCGATATATTTGTTTTATAGACTGACACAGAACGGCATCAAGAATTACACAACCTCACACTGTAACACTGAGGAAACGTACAGTCAGAAAGCTTTCCCCATGCCATCCCCTGCATGTTTATCTTTTAACTAGCCCTGGTTGAAAGCTAACTTTGTGGCTTCTCCAGGAGCGTTAAAACTCGGATCCAGCAGCACAGACATAGAGCTGTTCGAGCCAGTACAAAACTTTGTTTACATCAAATCAGGCCCCATTTGTCCACTTGCACAGAATACGCTGGCGGAGCAGGGTCTCAGAGTCTTCTGCACTTGAATTGTTCTTTTCTGAGGCATAATTACAAAGGCAGCATTTTTAATAAAAAGCTGGGTGATGTTTTACTGCCATTGCAGTGAAAGAGAAAGATCCTGCATTCATTATTCACAACTCTCTCTGAAGTCATGGCTGGATTTTGCCAACACATTAATTCTCACTATTTTTCTGAGGAAAAAGAAAAGATCTTTGGAGGAGAACCAAAGTTGTGAGCATACACAACAAGCACACACACACAAATCCAAAACAGAAAATGTTTTCAGCTAAAAAATGGTTGCACATAAAAATAGAAAGGCAATTTAAACAATCACATTAAATAATGCAATTAAAACAAACTAATTCATATATTCCCATGGGTGTCTTGATGAGCTCCACACGTAGAACCAAGTTAACTGAAATAGTACTATTAATTTAACATAACAACACAATGATCCTTGCCCCCTTCCCCCCAAATGGCTGTTTCACTAGATATCCCATCTTTATGTATCTGAACTATTCCTTTCTCAATAGCCATTTCTGAGCATCCAAAGGGTTTTTGCGACTGGTTACATCTTTCAGGAACTGCATGTAGTTCTGATAAACATTGATATAATAAAATCAGAATCTACCACCATGAGGCAATTATCTTGCAAGCCAAAAATACTACGAAAAATCCAATTAAATTACTTCATTCTCACTAATACTGACCAGTTGTTTTTCCCTGCATCTTTTACTCAGAAAACACGCACAAGTTATCAGGTAATTTGCACCCAGACACATGCTTATGCTGCTGTGTGTATATATATATATTTGGAACCTAATTTCACACCTTATGGACAGACCTTGAAGAAAAATGGAGCCCTGATTCAATAAATACTGTTTTTACATATTCTTCAACTCTTCTGGGAAGCATCAGCAACAACGGCATTACCGTATCGCCAAGGCAGTCAAGAAATTGGTAGCTTATTACCTATCATCATACCAAATTGCAGATGAATTATGTAATTCGTCTTTACAGGTCACATTATGTGACTACACTTGCATTGTCCCCATGGTTACACCTTGATTAATTCCTGTATTATTTGTAGAACTTTAGCATAAACAGCTGCTGGGCAGAAACCCAATGTAAACAAGGTACCCTGCTTAACTGGGATATCCTATTGAATGATCTTTTATTGTACCACCAGAAGGCTATAAATAATGACATTTTCAATAAGCTGGATTTTTGAAAGTGAACTAGAAATCACCACAGTGGGAAGGCACTTAGAAGTTATTGCTATACCACTGAAGAAATACACACACAGTTATTAGATGTATTTTTAAAGGGAGACTTTTTTTCCCTATATGATTTTTTTTTTTTACAACTACACTCACAGTTTTAGGTCTTAAGGTGTTGCCTGAGCAAAACAAGAGTTGTGCTTACTTTGCAAGGAAATTCTAAATTGATGACAAGCACAGCATACTAAATACAAAGCTAGTAGGATTCTGAAGACTATAGTGGGAAATAAAAGAGCTAACCGCAAAGAGAACCATATGGCATCGAAGTAGTGCATCAACGCAGTCCATGGGAGGCCAGTCCAGGAGCAACTGCATGACAGTAAATAAGTAATGGGGTTTTGTTCACACAGAACTTCCCAACCATAAAACTATGGGTGTTATATTAGAAAGGGATCCTTTTTGAAGCTAGTTTACATCCTCTGCTGCACCGAAAGCATATAAAGGGGAAAGATGGCGGGGGGCGTGGAGCAGGCACAGAGAAAATAAGCAAAGAAAAAACAAGTCAAGTAAATCTGGTGGATGTCCTCCTCTTCTTTCAGCGGGTTTTGCCCTGCATCTATGCAGAATCAGATACGTGGATTTGGGCCAAGAAATACACAGTTATGATTTTATTGAACAATCTTTATTGGAGAAGAGGGGTTGTTAAAGTTTCACTTAGAGCTTTTTTTAAAGGTAGTTTAGTAAAAAGGTTGAAGCTCTGGGGATGGTTATTCCAAGATAAATGTGAGAGCTTTACAGACCCAGAGTGAATCTGCTTATGTAGAACAAGGAAGTAAAAAGATAACAATCTCAAGAAGTTAAGGTCACCTCCCACTTTTCATTTGTCCTTTTCTTCCCCAAAGCTACCTATGTCACTCTAAGCTTTTTTTGCTTTGAAACTTAAGGACTCTTCTGGCCACTTTGCCCACTAAAAGCACTTGAGCCTGACCTCCCATCCTTCCCTTTCATCATGCTAACAGAAGCTTTTTTTTTTTTTTTTTTTTTTTTTTAAATACTTACTCAAACCGTTTTCCAGTCAGTTCACCTTTGCATCCCCCTTCCCAGTTCACCACCAGTTAATAGGTGGCATTTGAAGCCTGGCAGTTCCTCACATTCACAGAGTGGCTGTCCCAATCTCTTTTGAAGAGAAACTTTGATTTATCTGCATGCTCTCTTCATAAAACGCATCCTTTTTCCTACACCAGATAACCCCTGACTCAACATACATCCAATACGCATTTCATAATTTTTTGGCACCTGATCCTCTACTTCGGAAAGAACTCAATTTTGCAGGTTCAAGAAAAGTCAGCTTGCAAAGGCAAATTAAGTGAAAAATGTATAACAATTGCATTCTCAAGAATAATACAACTCCCTCATAAGAATATTCACTGAATAATGACTTGGGGAATATCTTGTGAAGATCAGTTTTACATGTCCATTAGTCGCCAATCCTCATCCTTATCACTCACCCCATTCTCTCACAGATGAGCTGTAATAGCAGATTTGTCTTTAGTTTTTTTAGTCCTAGTCTACAACGCAAAAGGAAAAGGAAATAATTCTTAATCCACACTGTCTAGCTAAGAACAAAAGGAAAACATACAACTGAGGCACAAGTGAACTTGCTCTATAGCCCCAGCTACCTGCCTGCGTTGGGTAGACCAGACATCAGGAGACCACAGGGAAGAAGATCAGTTTTCAAGGAGGAGATAGATGGGAGAAATAAGGATACCGGGTGGTAGGATGGCACATTTTAACCGCGTAACACAACTGCACATTTATTACTGGAGACTGTTTAAGGACTAAAAGGGAAAGACGAGAGCTCCCCCAGGAGCCTGGCGTTGGGCTTGCCTGGATGGGTCAGCCGGCACAAGCTCTTCTGGAGAGGGCTCTGCCTGGCCGAGTAACACAGCTCAAAAACATCACCTCACCTTGAAAAAGTGGTGGAGCTTGGCCTTTTTTTAGATTTATTCTGGCCTTGTAAGGAACCGAAACAAAGGCAATTTCCATGCAGGCAGGCAGGCTGCCTCTCCTGGTGGCAGTGGCCAGTTTTCTTGCCCGAAAACAAGTTATAAATAGCAGTATTATTCATGCATCAATAGCAGATATTCAAACGAGTCTCAAAGATGGAGTGACTGTAAACCAAGCCAAGGCAATACATACAAATCCATACCATTCCTAAAATAACCTCTCTTTTGTAGCTGTTAGCCAAGGAGCGGCCGCATCCTTCTGGTACAGCAGAAATGTCAAAGGCATCTTCCTCTTTATCCATTTGGATGAACTTGCTAAGAGAAGCCGTGCTGCTGGAGCAAATCAGGTACAGTTTCAAACAGAGATTAAGTGACTTTCACAAGTTGGAAAGAACACTGGAATAAGGAGAATGAAAGGGAGGAAAGATTAAAAGAAAGGTGAAGAGGTGACCTCCTTTGATGAAAAAAAATGAACAGGTTAAAAAAAAAATGTGAAAAAAGCACATCCGAAACCCAAAAGCTCAAGCCTTTCAAATGGTATTCAGACAAACCCCAAATAGGAACAGATTGTTAAGATTTCTGGAATCAAGAGACATGATTTTTGTTAAATAATATTTACTAGTTAATATCCTACATGTATTTCGGGGAAATGTTTTTCCTTTCAGATTTTAGGAAAAAAAAAATTAGGATGTTTTTAAGAGTCTATCCATTAGTATGCACTTTGTGTAAGTGTGACAGATTTATGAGAATGATTTCCTAATTAAATAAAAATCAACAGATGGCACTCTATAGGCAAGTCTCTATTTTCCTCATTTAATATATGGCTTTGACTGAAAAATCTTGTGTGATTTGAGGAGTTTGTGATTTGAACATGACTACTGCAAAAAAGTTGCGTGAAGCATTTAAATTGTATTGTCCCTAACAATGCCATTAACGACAGATGAAAAAGATATGTACACGCCAAAAGATCTGAATGAACCGATTTCAGAGGTACAAAGCACTGTATGTCATTCCATTCAGCAATTAAGTATTCCTAATATTTTACATGAATAACAAATTTCCAGCCACTAGGATTGTAATTATCTTCTGTTAACAAGATCATTTAATTCAAGCCCCCCCAAAGACTTACTGGCCGCAGCTACATGTGCGACTTTGCACAGGAAATCACCGGATTCTTACTTGCTAAGCGTGAAACGCTGTAACTCCACTTGCTTAACACTCTGTACAGAGTATTACCGATAAAAAAAAAAAAAAAAAAAAAAAAACAAGTTAGCAGCCTTAATGCACTTTATACATGACAAGCACAACCTTCATCTTGCTAACTTTACCTTCTGTAACCCTTGGCTGGAAAACAAGATTGACTGGGTCTGACTTCTGAAATACATTGCTCAGACACAGAGGGAGTTTTGTTCTGGACTACGTAGGAGACATTGATTTCAGCAGTGTTTTCTAGCCGAGGAACTGTCAGAGGCAACTTCGGCCGCAGCAGCACTGGCATAACCCATTCTGTGCAACAATTCCCCTAGAAGAGTAATTCAGGCCCTACTTTGACCCAAGTTGGAATTTTTAACTAGCACTAAATTAACTTTCCCCCACCCTCCTTTTTTGGGGGGTAAATAATTAGTACAATAACTCAACAATATGTTTTTAGTTGGTTATCACAGATGAAAAGATGACTACGCTGCAATTCCGAAGAGCAGATTGCCATGTAATTGCACGGTTTTTGTCCTTGTGCAAATAAGGCACAGTTTACTGTAGGCTGATTTTTCTATGTGTAATATCTGGATTAGCAATTAACATTTTAATTAAAGATGGATTAACCAATATTAGGAAAATTATGTCTGGAACTGTTCAATTTAAAATCCACCATATATGTACAGATAAACATATCTTTAAGTACAAGTCATTTCCTGGTCTGTGTAAAAATGATACGATTTACAACTTTGAGAGACAGCATAATAATTCGATATTATTATACATGGAGATAACTACTGAACAAATATAACACATGGGGAAAAAATTTTCTTTGAGAAGCTGTATAATTACCATTAAATTAAGTGTTAGATGTTCATTTAGTGAAAGTTCTGACTGCAGTTCAAGAAGCTCTGCCTATAGACTAGTTTAATTTAGCTATGTTTAAACAGAGCATAATGGCAAAGGAGGACACAGTGTTCTAAATGTAAATTGTATTAGCAACAACATATTGAGATTTCTGTACTTCTTGTTCCATTTGCAGTTTTTTACCACGAGAATAAATCACAGCGTGTTTTCTGTTCTTGTAGCAATCTTTGTAGGGAGAAGCCAGAATCTGTACCATGTGCCTTTCACTCTGCATCTGGTCTCCTTTTGTTGATGCATCTTAGGTGCTGGGTTTGCTTTTCCTGTTGGGTTTGGGGTTGGGGTTGGTTT
>JANXJC010000001.1:48671459-48683919 GCA_027564655.1 Leptodon cayanensis
TTTTGCTACTTCTTTTTCTCCCCCGCCCCCCCCCCCCCCAAAGATACTAGTATCAGTGTTATTCTAGACCATACTGAGGTTCAAAGCCTTGGGCTTGGAACTACCTTACCCACATTTAACCGGGCAAAAGTTGGTACTGGACAAGAACAGAGCCAGTTACCATAGTATATAATGAACAATTTCCATCCACTGAGGAGTTCTTCAACATGCATTTAAGACAGACAGGCCCCGTACATTTCCACTGTAAACACTCTGGTATATGTGCCTGTTCTTTATGTAAGTATGTTGACTTAGTTCACAGAGCGTCCTTTGAAATCACCACAGAGTTAACACCTTGTTGTTTCTCTAACTTGTCAAACCATGCATTGCTATTGACATTTCAGAAGTAAAAGCAGAAATGAAAAGTATGGACTGTCGAAACCTCAGCTGCGTTATTGGGAGAATAGAAATAGAAAGTGCTGCTTGTAAATTCTACTAAAAGGGAAGTTTTAAAATCCGCTCACAGAAGTTGCTGTAATATTTGAGGGGAGAGAGGGTATTTTGAAGTGGCACGTGTGCCACCTGAAGCTGAGCTGTCATAGCAACAACCTCATTAAAGCACCCCTCTTGGGAGTGCTAACCTGTATTCCAACTGTTGGAAAGATGTCATTTATAATGGGACTTAATTCAGTTACGAGTCAAAGTACCGCAGACTTGCAGATAAGCAAAATTGCTAATTTAAGGAATTCACAGAGGAGCACGAACATGAATACCATATCAAATGGCTGTGAAAAATTTGGTTTTTGCCCTAGTCATCTTCCATTCCCTGAAACCACCACCAGTATTTCAGTCTTTTAGGCCTACAACTTGCAAGTTATTGGCAATTCCTCCTTCCCCCTCATCACCCCTCTAACCAGAGCTCGGGATGTGGCTCTTCTTCTCTTATCTTTTGTTACCCCTACATACAAGGCATCACCATCTCATCGGCTCACCCTAATTTCCTCCAGCTCTCACAACCCACAACCAACACTGCAGCTGGATCTGCTCCACTCCCCTACTCTGCCATGCTTAAGGATCTTCCTTTGGTGTCCGTCCTTCCCCCAGAATTCCCACAAAATGGGTATTCAAATGAACATTTCCATCCTTAGAAAGAAACAACTGCCCATGTCCAGAGCTGCCTCGATACGATACTCGTCACGTCTGTAACACAGTGGCTGTATTCAGTTGCTGCATATTAATGCATATTTGGATTTCACTTTTAAAGATCTATGATTTAATAACTTTAATTGACAGCAATAAGGCATAAGTACAATATGTTTTGGAAGGGCCTTTCAGTTTTTAAAGGAGTAGAGATAATTGTAAATGAAAAATGAAAGAAAACGGCACCGCTTACTAAATGAGTCGTTAACCTTTCAACCTGAGAGCTACCATTGGAAGCCTCACCAGAGGGACTGCAAGGGATCCAGCGGCTCTGAGATGCAATAAAATTAATTCAGTAGTTTTAGATTTCTTTTAGCCACCTTTTAAACCATTCCAAACTTGGTCTTCATCTCCCCCACAGTCACTTGACACAGCATTAATACGTCAAACAGGTTTATGTTTTTTTTCCCCTTTCGTAGATGTTAGAGAAAAGCTGAGCTTTACATATTCTGTGGCCATAAAATGCTATCTGCAGCATTTTAAGCTAAAACCTGAACTATTCATTTGATGCCACTGCTTTGACCTTGAGTGACAAATCCCGACTTTTTCTTTCATGCTAGTGGTTCCCCAAAAGTGGGTACAGTCTCCACAAGGGTTGGGGAGCTGCAGCAGCACCACAGGGCAGCACTCACAAGGGAAGCCCCAAGCCCACGACAGGAGGCAGGAGAGGCACCACCACCAGCAAAGAACAGAAATTTCCAGTTTAAACTTCTGGGGCATCCCAGAGAGAGAGTTAGGACTCAGGATTCATACTGCGCTCTCTCTCTCTCTCAAGGCTGCTTGGACAAATTATATGAAAGTTTATTTAAATCAGCTCTCCAAAAAAATACACTCTGGTTTTGTTTGGTTTTTTTCATTAAGTCTTATAAGGCATCAATCCCCAAACTTGATTTAAACTCTTGTAGAAATTTTAAGACTTGCATCTCCTGTATTTTGATCGAAGCTTGCAGTGTCACTTAGTGTAACAATATAATACAGAGAACAAGTAATAAAAATGCCTGTGCAGTGTTACTTGCATAAAACACATTTACATTGGGCTACCAGTATGTTTTAAGTTAAAAAGAAAGCACTGCTCACATGTGCTCTGATCTCTTAGTTACCCCACACAGACACACTTTCCAAGAGATTCCTGCTATGCTTATAAAATAAGTACTACTTTTCTTCTAATCACTTCCTTTTAATTACAAAGTGCAATTATTATATTCTGGTTTGTTACAACAAACCATCTCCACAGTTCAAGGTATGATTTTATCTGGTACATGTGGAGCTGTGCAAGGCTTTCTGTATTTTAACATGTTTATTTGCTAACTGTTGGCAGAGACGTACAAGAGTATGCTTGAAGTCAGTTGTGACTTACAGATTTTTCAATAAAAGGGGAGAAATATTGGCCAGATAGTTAATTAAATGACATCGGGACTTTCCCCCCACCCCTTTCACAAATTCCAGTCGGTATTCCAAACCTGTATTAGCGCCCCAATGACACCAAAACCAATAAATCTTCATTTATTGTCAGTAGATTTCTAAACTGGTTGTTTTAAACAGCATGATGAACACATTTTAGCAGAATATATTAGCCATGCCAATTTAATAAGAAGTAGATTGATGGAGCCTTTCCTGTTGTTCCTCCATACAGGGCAGCCCAGCTGCAAGCGCTCAGGGAAGGAAATCCCTGGGGTTTTCCTTCTTCAGCAGTATCTTTGCCTTTTCTGGGACACAGTTTCTCGTCCCCCGGCTATCCCTAGCCAGTCCTCTCCAAATCTCTGCCACCGAAATTTAAGAGCGATCTCAAGCTTTAGCATCACCCGCCCAACGAGAGCACGGAAAGAAGAGCAACCTCAGCCCCAAGGGCAAGACTGCCATGCCCAAGGTCTGCTCAAGGCTTCCCCTCCCTGGTTTTAGTCATTATTTGGTTCAAAGGCAACAGAAATCAAAGCCGGTTGCCTGGCCCCGGCAGGGAAAGAGGTCCGAGGAACAGGCACCCTCCTCCGGGCAAGAGGCAGGATAGGGTCCGGGTGGCCAGGTCAGAGGTGCACCCCCGGCCCCACGCTCCGGGCACAGCACCATCAGCACAGAAGGCATTTCTGGCTCTCAGATCAGATTATACGGCAATCGAAGAGTTACGGACGGCAAAGAGGGAAGGAAAAAGGAGACTTTCTTCCCCAGTCTATAACGCTTATCACTGCCCTGAAAAATACAAACGCTTCCTTTTTTTCTTAAGGAGCATGCATTTAAAGGCACGCTTATTTTTGCTCAAAGAACTAGCCCCGTTCCCGATGCCTGCCTCCCTCACCCAATAAATATGAACATGTCCATGAGGAGCAACCCTGCTCCACCACCAGCATGGGCACAGCTGAAGCCCAGCTCCAATTTTCCTGCAATGCTTTACCTAGCCCTAACTGTTCAGCTACTTTCCTTTAAACATTATATTTAATTTAAGTTTTGCAAAAGCTTGCCCCAGCCGCTTCCACAGAAAAACCTGCAAAGGGGGGGCAGAAGGTCTAACCTTGGGAAGTATACGAGCCCCACCGGTCTAGCAGAAAGTACATGTTTTAAGTGTAATTTTTCCCCCAAGTATGGGTACGCATATTGTTACCGGCTAATGAAATTCATACGCATACCTCCTACTTACTGGTTTTGAAGGATATCCTTTTGGATGTTTTGTGGTCCATCAGACTTTGACATCTAAGAACATATTAGTCTGCTTTTTATTCCTCTTGTAATTAGAAACAAAATTCAGGTTATTGAGAGAATTAAGAAGATCAATATTAATGAGCTTTTGGACTATGTTATGAGACAGTTTCAGCCCACAACTGCAAAGTATTCTGGTGCAGTTTGCCAGGGTTTTGGTTTTTTTTCCTGCTGGTTTTAAACTATAACAGATTTCTCAGAAAAAGTGGTAGGTCTACCTATGCATTCAAACTGGCCAATTTTGAAAACTCAGTTTATAACAGTGATAATACACTCCCGCCCCTAAAAACAAAACAGCTGTAAAGATCAGAGTACTCTGCAAAATACGGTTTTGAGGGATGTGCTTGTGTTAAATATAACCAATTGCTTTAAAGGGCAACAATTCCACAGCACAAAGTTCACATAAATTTCCCCACAAGTCCCAAATGCAAACACTATCTGCAAAGTCCATATGCTTTGTATTTCACAAAAGCTTTCCAGAATATGTTTAACATAAGAGAAAACAGAGTTCAGTTTTACTCTTCACTTCATCTTTTTGACAGAAAGGTGTCAATAGAAAGATGCCAACAAGAAAGCTAACTGTAGCCCATGCAACTTTATTACTGAAGTATGGGGAGATTACTTTGTGTTATTAAAACATCACTGCACTACTGCTGACTTTTTTTTTTTTTTCCCCTTCTTACAGTGGCAGCAATTTCTATTGAGATGAGCCACTTTAAACCTTCAGTTATTTGTCAGCGGGAAAAAAAAAAAAAAATTCTTTAAGTCTAGAATAAGGCAGGTGAATGTCAAATACACCCACGCAGACCTGAAGTCCCACAGCATGTTACCATTCATTTCTATAAAAATTAGATCCGGATCACCCATGAATTCTTCACTAATACATTCACTCCCCAAAGTGCTTCAAGGAGGTTCCTGTATTTTCAGGAAAGAAAGAAGGGAGGTTGATTTCCCCATGGCTTATAAAAGACAATACTTGAACATGCCAAATGCTGCTGCTTATCTCTTCACCTGTTCAGAAATACAAGCTCTTTTGGGTTCAGAAGCACTGGGGAAACTCTTAGGGAATTTTTTTGTACTGGACATGGCCTTTCTCGCTCCCTACCAAATAAAATAATCCTGTAATTTAACCAGTAACCCTCCCTGCCTCTCTGTGTTTCCATTATCCACTTCTAGTTTGTTTGTTTCCCTGAGGCTGCAATCCCAAATGAAAGCAGCATTCAACAGGCACCTGCATTGTCAAAAGCTGTTACTCTCTGATAAGCTCTGCAGCACCGGGTCACCTGAAGTTGTAAGAGATTTTCCCAGGCATGAGATTCTGTAAATGTGATAGAGGGGAGGGGAGAAAAGAAAAAAAAAAAATAAAAAACAAACAAACCCTACTCAAGGTGCCAATGTGAAATCACAAACAAACAAGTAGAATTACCATTCCGCGCTTGCCCACGGTACAAACAAAAAGCCCACGGCCAGCATACGCTTCTCGGGTGTCACATGAAATACACACATTCAAAGATTTCAAGTTAGGTGGTGCAACTTTTCCACTCAACATAAAACAGGATAGCAAACGGAATGAAACATAAAGGGATATTTTTAAAACCAGCAAGGGGAAATCACTTCTATGCATGCACGATCAGGCAGTGGTGACCACTTCAAGATGACCATCCTCAACAGACAGGTATTTCCTCCTCAAAATCAGAGAAAGTCATTAGCTGGCTTCAAGAGCAAGCGCTCTGCAGTGGTAATTTATTCCTAGGACCACCAAGGACATGCTGTGCTATCTTTAGCTAAAACTGGCTACTGTGGGGCTAAACAGACTGTTGATCTATTAAGCTCTGACATTTTTCATTAAGATATATATACTTGTAGAAGACAGTCTCTTAAATCCGCGTATTTGCATCATGCTTTTCATAGACACATAAACAAGCTTTTATAATGCACTTAAATTACTTTGAGTTGCTGGATTAGCAAAAGCGATACAGAAGCAGAAACCAGTTGTACCGTACCTACCAGCCCTTTAGCGCTTATTTCATGCAAATGCTTTTAGTTACACTCCTAAGAGTCACAGCCACATGTTAAGTTCTCCTGAATTTTTAAGTCTTTCACTGGGCATCTTCATAGCACCAGCCAACAACAGAATGGCAAATCACAGGCAATCACTTTGAGTTTAGTTGTATTACAACTTTTTGTAAGGCACTTTTGACACAGCGGGATACTATTGCGAGAAGACAAGCCACCAATTAATGTAAATCAGTGCCGTTTCATTGACAAGCATTTAATGATTCTAACTGACATAATATCATAACACGGTTCGTACCATTTTACTCATTACTGAATACCACTAATTGCTTAGGGGAGTTCTGCTGTTTTCAGTAAAAGAAACAATTTGTTACCACAGAACATATGAATTGTACCAAGAATATTCTACAGCAAAGGTAATGGCATTAGAAATGTAAGCAGGTTTTATACGCTCGAATGTCCTTTAAATACTGACCCTCACAGTTTGTATTGGAGCAGTATTTCAGAATTTTGTCATCATCTCTTGACAACCATCTGCTTCAAACTTCTCACCGCCCTAAGAGTCGCCAAAATTGGGTATTGACAGAATTTCTAGACAGAAAGGAAACTATTCACAGGACAAAGCAAGTGACAAAGGCTGGAGACCTGGACACACATGCCTAGAAATCTGGGGGAAATAAATAAGAAAATTACAGAAAGCTAGATCTGACACTCTCCCGCGATACTACTGGAGATGCAGTTCACAGGTCTCTGAGAAAACGTAGAAGTGGCAGATTAGCTGACACCAATTCTCCAGAGGAGTATAATCTACAGAGTAAATGGGTAATATTGTGCACTGTCAACTCTGTTCAAGCCACAGCCATTCAAAACCCAGAGAAAGAAACGTAACACAGCAAGTGCGAGCCGAGGAATTCATTCAGATGGGTCCGTACATACATGCTGACCTGAACAGCTTGCTCCAATTTGAAGAAATGCGATAATGGGCCACTTGGGTCAAGGCACAAGATTTTGTCTGCTCAAAAAAACCCTGGTACTCAGGCTTTGCTGTACTTAGCAATAGTACTTTTCACAGCTCTCCCTATATATCCAAGGTTTTATATACACATATATATATGCAATACATTCTCACAGAAGTGGCTTATAGCAGCCCTATACCGTTAACTGCTGCAGCCCAGGTTAGCCCCCAAGACACTGCCTGCAAAATACCTTCTTGCTCCAACATAGCCCTTGCTTTGTTTCTGTCAAAGGTGTAAAAGCAATTCAACGCGACAAGCTGTAGGCACAGGGCAGGGCTTTAGTTTTCACACTTCTGTAGTCTCGACTTGCTTCATCTCCCTTGTATATGATTTAATATTGCAGCCTCAAATGTTTTGCCTAAGACTACTATAATAAGACACTACTATGAAGAAACCATTCACTGTTCATCCTTCTTTCTGTAATCTGAATAGAAGAATAAACCACTTGGCTTAGAACATGGGATCCAAGAGGAATGAATTCAGTCTTGCAGCCTCCTTCTTCTTCTTCCCCTCCGTAACTCCACTGCCTGCAAACATTCCTCAAAAAACAACTGCAATACACTTGCACAAAATAAGAGTGTTTTAAGCCAAGTGTTTCTGATGAACTTGGAAGCCAGGCCAGTTTCCCTCCAGGCTGTACATGAGTATCAACACTTGAGAACACACAGGTTTGACCCATCCCTAGTTATGCTTTATGAAATACTGCTGGAAAAATAGCTACTTTAAAATAGGTCTCAAAAGAGTCAAATGTGCTCATCCCTGGATAAGTCTGCAAAGATTCATAGAGAACCAATGTGCTGCATGAGACGTCGCCACCTTTTACATTCCTTCCAGATCACCAAAACCCACTGAAAGCAAGACAAATTTTTCAAATGGAAAGTATAGTGCTTCATCTAGAAAACTAGCGGCTTCATCTGTACTACACAGAACTAGGGGTACCTAACCTCATGACTTCCAACTAGTAGACCATACGCATCTCAGCATATTGAGCCGTCTGGAATTTCCTCTAGTTTTCTGACCTCATGGAAATGCAGTCTCTTTGCAAAAATTGATCTTATTTTTTAAAGTGAGAAATTATCAATTTATCATTTATTAAAAATAGTTTATGCAATAATTCATCTTCTAGAGGATTACTACAAACTGAGAATTACAAATTGAGAAACAAAAAGTAATCACGACTTTGATCCATATATTTTAAAATTAGATGTGGAAACTATAAAGTGGGTTCAGTTTAAGGAACCCAGACAAAATTGAAGTCACTCTTTGGAATAAAAATACTGCAAGAAATATCTATTTCTTGCATAAAAGCCATAGGACAATATAGATAATATAGTTTAATTAAAAGGTCCTCTAATTAAGATTTTTCAGTGAAATTTTAATAAAATGGTCCAAAGTTCCCTTACACTTACATGCAGCCTGATCCTGTAACCACGAAGGACAAAACAGAGTCCATTGACTTTGGTGGTGTAGATTCAGGCCTGTAATTTATTTGTTAGCACAGTAAAACATAAATAAAAACCCTTCTTCTCCAGAGAAGAAAGAGTCTCATTGGCAAATGACATACTTCCATTTCATAAGCACACAGTTTTACACAAATACCAATATACTTTGGGTAAATCAGTGTGTGTTTGCATATGCAAAAGAGCATCCAACTAGCTATGATCTTACTTTGCTCTCTCCTCTTTTATCTTCACAGTATTTGCAAGCAGAAAGGCAGGTGTTTGGGGCAAACCTATCTCTCATCTAGAAAATTACTGTGGTTTTTCATGATCTTCTTGCATTAGTCTAACTTTTTTTAACTTGTATTTTTATGACTCCACAACACTACAGCATTTCTCCAAAAAGGCACATTTGAACAAGGATGTATCACAAACGGTAGCAATGTGGTACTTCCAGTGCCTTAGAATTGTTCTGAAGAACTGTGTTTGAGGAAAAATACTTTCCTGCGTGTTAAGGCAGGTGGAAACCCAAGCGCCCTCCACCGTATCACAGCCCCTGAGAACAGTATAAGTAACAGCCCAAACTATTGGACAAAATCAGAAAAATTGCTGACGAAAACATTTTTTGCTAGTTTGCAGGTAGATAAATTAAAATCATAAAGCGTTATATGAAAGTTGCATGGGTATCTTTTTGTGGGAGCGCGCGTACACGTCAACGGAACAGTGTCTCCTTGACAGGACACCTCACGTGAAAAATACTGCATTTGCAAAGCATTACATCAGCATTTGTTCTGCCCATGGTCTATCCCCACACCAATGCATCATTAAAAAAAACAAAACTGCACTTTCTCTTTCGCCAAGTTTTCTTTGCTCATTCAAGGAAAAGCAATAGTGAAGCTTACGAACTGCTATTAAAAAAGAGCTCCATGGTAGTGAAAACCTTGAGAACTATACATATTCTTCCTATTCTGAAAGCTTAACTTATCTTCTACCACTTATCCTATTACACTTGAAGCATAAGTCATTCAATAGTGTCACGCACAAAAGTTACCAAGGGACGTCCTACTGACAATCAGGCAACAGATAGTCTGAAATACATTGATATTATCAAGAAAAGGAAATAAGTACGTTCTTGTTCCTGAAGCAAAGCTGAGTCTCAACAGCTTGGCTCCTCTGGAAGGCCACATCACTCAGCGGGAAGCAGCACGTGAGGTGTTTAGGAACACCCAGCGAACGTTGAGAGTGCATTTTGGATTCAACGTACCATATCTGGAACTCGCAATACTGTAATCTCTATTTTTCCACCTCAGAGAATTAGACTGTATTTCCAACTGAATAAAGATCTCAAAGCGTACCTCACTTCCAGGCTGGCATTACATCATCTTTAAAAAGCCCTATTACTTAGCAGTACACTCTACATATTGCAGTGTTTTGTTATTAATACACCATTGCAATTTATTACAAAACGGTGAATAAAAACATGGTTGCTAAAGAGACGTACAACCTTCTTTCTAGCACCCAACTCTATCCTCAGATTGGTAGGGTTCATAAACACCACACAGAGCCCAATTCCAATTCTGTATTTACATACTGCATGGGAAGCAATGACATATAGAATAACAAAATATAATAGACCCATATAACACTTTCCAGGTGCATAGCAAGATCTTATTCCCGCTATGAGGATCTTACAAATTAAATCAGATTAATAATATAGTGAACATATTACTGGCAAAAGCATGTGTTTGTCTCTCTAATGATCCTTCCCAGTTCCCATTAAATCTAATTAAAAGGCACTGACTGAGTTTTATTGGAATTCCATTACCGAAGTCCAATCCTGCTCGCACACAGCCCGGCACCCGTGGGAAACGGCTCTTCCCCAGCCCACGGAGCCTCTGGAGCATCCTCGGACGCACAAAGCGAGGGCACCCTGTCAGCACGAGCACGGCTGGGCTAGGTGGTGATTTTACAGGAATGAATCCCGGTTATTTCACTTTACCAATTACCGAAAAAGGAAGATTCTGCTTTACAGCACTAGGAAGTTTTGATACATCTTGGGAATTTTTTGCATTATGGTCAGCAACTGAAGAGCTAGCTGGAATATAGCTATATTTACAAATATTTTCATCTTTTCAATAGGTAGAATTTAAGGGCAAAAAAATCAACTTGTTTAATTAAAAAAACAAACTAGTGGGTTGGACAGAAGGTGCACAGTCATTATTTGAGTAATTATATTTTAAAAAATCCAATTAGTTCCTAATTGCACTTACAAATTTAGGAGCTAGTTCTGCAATTTCTACACTTAGCCCAAACTCACACTAAATACAGACTCAATAGTCTGCATGACTTGCATAAAAATAGCCAAGTTCTGATATTTTCATCTTCACCGTTCATCATTAAGAATGTTTCAGTTAAGTGCAATTAAAATGAGTTCTCTAAGCAAAATTTTTTTAATTGCATTCGAAGGAACAAGACTATTAAAGAACAGATTAATACATTAAAAACTAGGAAAAAGCAACAACACGCTGGGATTCAAAATATGCCACTGTAACAAAAACAATGTTCTACGATCTAAATTACTAGCATTTCTACAGCTAGCCATAATTCTAAATTCACAAATTAAATTTACATACATCCTTTAGAGTCAATACGACAAAGAGAAACCTGTTTTCTTCAAGTGCAAACAAGAGATAAAATGACCTGTAACACGGCGCTAGAGGAAAACACACTTCCAAGCTGCAGACTGAAGTCAATGTGAGTTTTGCCACTTTGAATAGAGAAAGACTGGGGTCCATATGAACCTTAAAGGTATGACATCTGCTCAAATTTACATAGCAGCAGTCACATAACACTTCAAAAGAACCACTCTGTGCTGGAAGAGCTTTTCTCCAAGTCTTTGGAGGACAGCTACCTCAACCTGCAGGAGCATCAGCAGAAACTCCACCATAAATTAGTAAAAGGTTTGCTACAAAACAAGTTTACATATAGTCTTTTCACATCAAACACCTAGCTTTCAATTTTAAAATGCATTTTACCCTCTTAAATAGTTTGTACATTTCTACCACTTTTCTTTTTGTAGACTAAAGCTCTCCAAAACCACCGGAGTTAAAATAACAATCCGGGTAAGAACGAACGTGCTTGCCAGTTCACAGAAAACCACACACACAGTTTGCTCGGACTCCAGAAGCATCAGGGGTTTGTGCATGCAATCACATACTCAACTGAGGAGTCGTATACATCACTAATTGCCTATAAAACCAGTCACTGAAATTGCATTTGTGGACATCTCCCACAATTTCTGTCTTTAATTACCTCTTATCACCCATCCTTCTAACTACTGTCCTAAATTCCTCGATACATTTTCATCCCTCCTCTGTTAATTTTGCCTCTCCAATGATAGGTAAGTTCTTAAACAATATTGTTCCTTGGGATAAGTAAATAAATAAATAAATGGCAATGTCACTGTGACCTTGGAAGCATCTCTTTTGCATGTAAGATGCCAATACTTATTATCTAGGTTCAAGATGTAACAAACATATGTGTGAGAACATACACCTCTGTCGTACAGCACAGAAACAGCTTTTTTTTTTTTTTTTTTGGCTTTTTTTTTTGTTTTGCGCTTTTTTTTTTTGGCTTTTTTTGGTTTTGTTTTTAGCGTGTGTATGTTTGTTTCTTAATCCTTTTTTTTTTTTCCTCTGTCTCTTTCTTTCTTTTTCTCCTTTGACTTAGCTGCTGCTTCACTTGAGCTCCTAATAACAGATCTGCTGCCTTCCTGGAGACTCCTAATAGCAGATATTCATGACTATTAATATTACACGAACACTTAATAAGGGAAGAATGGCTGGAAATCGAGCGTGAAGCGAGAAGGCAACTCAAGGCAGAGCCTGTTCTAAATGACGTCCATTGAATGAAGAATCAGTGTATCTAATCAGAGATGGGGGAGAGGGAGAGAGAGACAAAAAGGGAGAGAGAGGGAGAGAGAGAGGGGGGACATGCTGCTGCGTCTGACGAATCACAGGAAAGGGGCAACATTTTAAAAGGTTGCCGCACACTTCAAGAATTAAAAGGAAGTTGTAAATGGTATGATGACGTGTATCCATAAATAGTCTCAACAACAACTAG
>JANXJC010000001.1:48688539-48761847 GCA_027564655.1 Leptodon cayanensis
TGCCCCCGAATTTCCTCCCCCCCCTCGAAGCGGCGCGGAGCGCCGGGCGCGAAGGCGGTTGGCGGTAGGGAAGCGGCGATGGTTCCTCGGCCGGCCCGCTTTGGTCGTGGTTTTTGGTTGGGTTGGTGTTGGGGGTTTTTTTCTTTTTTTTTTTTTTTTTAAGATTCGAGGCTTTTTTGGGTTTGTTTTGTTTTTTTTTTTTTAAACTCACGAAGACAAACCTCAGGAAGGCTTAGGGTGGTGCGGGGGGTGAGTCAGCAAAAAAAGAAAGAAAAAAAAAAAAGATGGGGGACAAAAAAAAAAAAACAAAAAACAAACCACCCAAACCCTCGTGCCTTACGGGACGAAGGTGCCCAGAGAAGGCTGCACGCTGCTTCTGTCTGCAGGCAAAAAGCTGAGAGCCAAAGCGGATCTGGCAAACTCGGCTGCAGTCGGTGATGCTTCTTGGAGTACTTCTGCGTGGGCAGCGAGCTCGCCTGCCGCGTTCGTTCCCCGCTCTGCGCGGCCGAATCTCAACTTTTAGTTTACGTAAGCGTATTACCCTGAAATTCCAACGCGAACGCGGTTTGCTTATCGCATTTTCACGTACTTTTTTTTTTTTAAACCAGGCCCTTTAAGAGGTGAAAGGTGATAAAGCATTGACATCATCCTCAGATATTAGTTTTCTCCGAAGACAGCAAGGTGCTAAAATTGACTGCTGAGCCCTTTACATTTCAAGGGTAAAGCCTCGGTCCTTTTAACTTCATATTTATATCCCCCAACGCAGAACCTAAATACCTTTTAGGTGAAGCGTTACAGCCAAGAGACTTCCAAGGGCAGAAAGACCAGGCGATGCCGAAGGACAGAACAACACACAACCTAGGAGAAATACCAAATATTTCATTATTCCTGTTGAAACAGGGGAAGGACCCTGTGATACGGTTGCCCGAGAACTGAAAAGCCCAGTCCCGGCCCCACGGACCCCTCTGAGGTCGGGGCCTGGCAACACTCACACGGGGTTACCGGTCGCTTTATTACTGCAAATCATTTACAGCTGAGGGGAAAAATCCAGTTGGATCAAATTCTGCATTCATCTACTGTCTATAAAGCCTATGTAATTCCCCTACAGTCAATTAGTATTTATACAGCCGTAAGTGCGCAGAATTATAGATCCCAGTATAGAAAACCTTTGCTAATACAGAAGCGAGCAGATCTGAATTAAGGTTAAGAAAATTTGGCAGTGTCCACGGTCTTGGAAATCGGTTGCTTTTATAAACTGAAATGAAGTCATGCTGAATGTCGCACTGAAACATTATTCCAGCGCATTTACAGACGAGATTGCTTCGCGTCCTTCTGTAAACCACTAGAGCCACCTATATGGCTCTTGCGCATTAATTATGATTTTATTTGAGCAACCTTTTACATTTCGAATATGAAAATATGTAGATGCTAGAGCCAAATGAGAAAACGTGTGAAGGAAAACCAGGGAATTCCAAGTCGTGAGGAACTCCTGTTTAAATCAGTGACATTTCCCGCATGCCAGGACTGTCACATGGTATAAAGAAACACATATTTGCAAGTGAACATGCTGTCCCCATATTCTCGGGATACGGAGCTATCTTTACGGAATAGTCTTCTTTCATCTTGACTTCTTGCATCTTCTGCAGAAGTCTCGAGGTCTGCAAGGTTACAAGCGGTCCTGCTTTTCCCTCCAACGTTATCTGTTAATTGGCGCGCTGCCCTTTCGTGCCTCCTCGCAAAAACACCGCTACTGAAATCCTGTTTTCAACCATCTGATGGTTTATTTCTGATTTGTTCCTTTTCGGTCTTGTTCCATACTCATTTAACAACAGCCCTCACTACTCTCTTGAATAATTTCCTTTAATGATGAGGTGCAATTTGCTGCCCATTTTAAACATTAACATTTATGAGAGTCTTTGAAGAATTAATTGATCTTGCTTTCTCTACTGCAGATCACATATGCACCGAAACTTATTAAAATATTTAAATAATATTTGTAATAAAAGTCAGTGGCCTCCTTGTTTACAGGACATTAAGTGTCAATACAGAGTATGCAGTCAGAATGATGACTAAAAATGCAATTACCTGTAAGTAATCATTTGTCAAATTGCTGCCTAAAAATGTAGCTTGCTTTAAGATAGCGCTATGGGGCCATAATTATCGTAGAAGCCTGGTTTTAAAATACAGGCTGTTGAACAAATAAAAGTTGACCTTTGATAAATCATTCTCCTCAGCTTCATTTCCATTAAACATCACTCGCTATGAAGTGATGGGACGACGGGATGTCTCTATATGATGGGATGGGATGACTTCAACAGGACAGTAAAAATGCGTAGGAGTAACCGGCATTCTCCTATCTCCTTTCCACCCCTCAAAAAAAGGCAGCACCAAGAGCTGTATGAAAGTTTTAATGTATCTCTTCTATGAATAGACCTAAAAATGTTTGCTGAAGTGACCAGAGACAGAATCCAAGCTGGTATCTATCCGTATATTATACTTCAAACGCTTTAAGCGATCACCTGCTGTGTAACGGGCTTTTCCTATACCTCAGACCTGAGAAAAAAAATAAAAGAAATGAGAGATTTTAGCTGGATACAGTTCCTGCATTTCCAGCCTCCCTGCTGTTGTTTGTACGCACGCAACTCTGTTCAGATTTCTGCGTGGTGGGTGAACATCGAGCCAGGCGGGTCTAGTGGCAGATCCGCAGATCAGGAACCAGGTCGGTTTGTCAAATATTTCTGGAGGTCCTGGGCCACTCCCATTTGAAAGAACCGAACCAGAAGCACCGGGGAGTCGAACTGGGAGCAGATACGGAGGAGAGAGCCAGAAAGGAACCAAGCATGTAGAAACGTCTTTTCCTTGCTACAGCCAAAAAGAGTTAATTATAGAGGAGAGGAGAGTGAGGTACTTGCCGGACAGAAAATTCAAAGTCAAAACTGCTGTTAGAGATCTGTTTGCTCCTACGGTGCTTTATAACTTTTTCCTCCTAATCAGAGTTATTAACACTGACAGGTTAAATAAATGAATTCATCAAGCTATAGAATATTATGAAATCTCTTATTGAGATAAATTAAACAAAGTAGAACCAATCATTTGTACTCGCTGGTATAACACAACACAGGAATATTAATTATCAGCCACAGGTTAATTCTGACGGTAGTCACTATGAAACCACCTCGATTGCACCACAGAAAATTGGCTTACTTATTTATTTATTGCATCTCAGCCACGGCCTTCGGGCGGGCGCGCAGGTGGGTAGGGAGGGCTGCACCGACGCTTCCCCCGCTGCCCGCCGTGACGGGGGGGTGAGCGAAGGGATGCTGCGGATGCGGGCGGTAGGTACGGAGGGTGCCGGCAGGCAGTCTGAAGGCCGTCGGGTGCCCTGCCCTGTCCCACCAGATAGAGAAAAGTTGCCAGGCAGCAGCTGACACAGGAGCAGAAAGAAGGACGAAAGTATTCGAGAGGAACAAAAAGGGAAGAAAGACCAAAGATTAAAAAAAAGACCCCAAAAACCCCACCCTATCTGAATTCAGGGTTTTGCATGACAAGCTGTCCCTACTGGAGAAAACATCCCTAAAGGAATTTTTCATTGCTGCAGTGCAACAGTGGTTTCATTATTAAAGACTTTCTGATTGTGCATCTTCAACAGCTGCTGGAAAAGTTCTTCATGTGTGAGCTGTAATGTGTATATTTGCATACCGAGTGCCGCGGGTGGAAATTGCTGCCTGGCATTCGAGACGTTTTGGCATGGCTTTAATACATAAATCAGGAGGTATTAAAAACACACGAAAATGGATCAGGGCGAAGACCTCCCTGCAAGCGCAACAATAAATGGGACAAGAAAAACCCAAAGTCCTAAACCTGGAAACCATGATCTCGATCTATTCCTAATCTCCGTCTTCCGACTAGCGTAAAGAAATTCCGTTATATCACTTTGCTTGCAAATGCGTGAGAGGCGGTACTGGACCATATGCCAGTTCAGGTGAAGTGCAATGAACTGATGCAAGTCTGCTAAAGACGAGGCGGCTGAACGCCAACTTATGGTACCCAGACATCTGCTTGGGACAAGTGTCATTTTGCAGTTAACTGGCTATGCTTTAGCGAAGACAGAAATGGGAGATCTTAATGCTGATTGCAAGGTTTGTTTCTCATAAAAATAGGCTCATAAAAGTTATTAGAACAGAAGAGAACTCATCACCTTTTGAAGTCTGTTTAAAGGACAATTTTGCGGAAAAAAAAAAATCTCTTTCAAAAGAAACTTTCAAATTATTAAAATAAATATATATAAAACAATAAATGAAGTTGCTTATATAAATAAGTTCTATACACCCCTATAAATTAAGTTGCTTATATAAAACAGGCCAACTTCCTCGCCTGGCATCCGGCTGTTCTCAGGGGTGCTGCACCAACGTGCCAGGAGAGATCAAATTTATTTCCAATAAGTGGAGTAGAAACTCCATGGTCCAAACAATTTTTATGGCCGATGCTGAGAAAAAGTATGAAAAGTAGAAAAAAGAGAGGAAAAATATCTGGTTAAATCTGTTTCAAACTCCCATGGTAAAATTTGCGTCCAGACCATATGGCATATTAACCAGTTCAAAGTACTCCTTTCTCCAGTTTATCCCAAAATAAATATACACTGTAGCTCCGAGTACCAGAATAAAATTACATTTGTTTAATAAAACGTGATTTTCCAAGACAGTGGACACCTTGAGTTCATCTCACAAACACCCATGAGCACATCCTTGAAGTTAAACACAAATTCGTTCTACATCGTTAGTCCTGAAGGTCCAGTTACTGAAATGACTGAGATTTGGACACTTCAGTACATCTACAGCACTACCAGGGGGTGGCAGAGATAACCAGTCCTACCAGTAGTACCTTTGGATTAATTCCATAGTTTCTAATGCTCACGGAGCACCTATTCAGAAATCTACAGGAAAATTGCCTAAGGAGAGAACTCATCTTTTTTTTTATTAGATCTCAATGCAACTAATTTATGAAATTTTCAATTTCATCATGTAAATGTTGTGGAGTGTACAGCTTTATCTACCTCTTTTATTTCCTAAACACGGCATCAGGAATAACCTAGTGGGATCTTTCTCAGTGATAGCGAATGATTAAAATAATAATAATAATACATAATGCATAATGTCATTTGACAGAAGTCATTATCCATTTCCACAATCTTCTATGAGGTTTCCATATTTTACTGCTCTCAAGAAGCATCTATTTGCCATTCGCCAGAAGCACAGAAACTTGAAGGAATGTTTTAAAAACAAGTATTTTTTTTAAGGCTTACATCTGGCGGTACTGAAATCAGAGAGAATTCGTGCCACTTAATAAGTACTGCAAATGGATCCTGTTATGACATATATCAATCATGTATTCACAATCGTGCAGCATATAATGAAGAAAAAGATGGTATACCGCACAAATAGGTGTGCCTATACTGACAAACCTGGGAAGCTCGTGGTTATCTAACATGCCCTGGAAAAACACAAACCACTTCTCCCTATGACAATAGAATCAATGATAATGAATTATTTATTATAAAAAAAGTAAAGTTGCCACTCTGTCTTGTATATCAGCTCCACATGCAGAAAATATCTGGGTTTGGAGCAAAGCAGTGATACCATTTCACGTTTCCTCATGTTGTGGGGTTATATTACAGGTGCTTTTCCGAAGGGAAGCGCTCCCTTTCCAACCCAAACGTACCTCCGCGTTGCTTGATTCATCAGTGTTATAAACTCATAAAATGTCCCCTTCTCGATAAATGTTGGACACGTGCGTTCCTGAACAAGCCCGTACGAATGCTTTCCTTCTGGCATGACTTTTTTTTCTACAGAGAAGCTGAATTTTATTACTTAGCTGGGGTTTAGCCCTATGGCTACTGGTGCATCGTCCCAGCCCTATTGCATTGCAGCGGCATCAGTGCCGCCTGGCCAGGCACAAGAGCTTGTGTGCGTAACTGTTTACTATCCAAACTTCCTTTAACACTTCCTTTAGGAGAAATTAGTAGTATTTACCAGTTTGAGATGTTTGGAAAATTATCCTGCCGACAGCTATTATATTCACTTTTACAATATCTTCCTCCAAAATCTATCGGAACGAAAACTTATGGGTCTGCACCACAGCATTTTAAAGATTAAATGAGCCTTCCCCCCCACTTCAAAGCAAATTATGGTGTGATGGCAGCCAGGTGCCATAGCAGGATTTTCATTGTGGTTTGGGGCTAAATCTGATTAATCATAAACCAGATCAAATAAAGGAACATCTGGTACAAGGGTTTTGCCATCACATAAAGGCTTTACAGGAGCAGTCCAAACGACTGCTGTGGCAAACAGCCACGACTACAATAGTAGGCAAAATCTTCCTTCACGGCAAAAAAAAAATAATGTTTTCAAAAATAATTTGAATAAATAATTGTTTCACTCGGTAAAATCAAGAACAGAACATGTGACTGTCATTAAAGTTGAAAACAATCCCCAAAACTCGGTAGGCAAATAATAATCGTATCTACCACTGAAACATAACATACAAGGTACCTTGTTTAGAATTAAAAAAAAGCAGACAAGCTCCACAGTCTACGCGGTGCTTTTACGCTTTTAGCATAATCAGGCTCCGAATGTCATTTAAATGCACCTTTTAATATCACTTTGTCTTTCATTGGGGAATAGTAAGGCTGTGACAAAAAAATGTTTTAGTTTATTTTCCTCACTTTTGTTCTCTATATAAAAGGTAATGTGAAAAAGTGCCCCAGGGTTTGCCCCATTCCATCGCAGCATAATGGGACTAGTTTGGGAGGAGTAGGATCTGTTTGCAGTACTTGAGTGCCCCCCATAGGCTACTGCTCAAATAATTGTTTTAAACTGGGCATAAACCGAAAAGCTTTCAATCTTGAGGAAAAGGAGCCTAAAACCTTAAAAACAAACAGCTCCCCCCACCCCCAATCAAGATATAGCTCACGGAGGAAAATTACAGTTGTCGATGTAACTCTAATGCCAATCACTATTTACATTCTCTTTTATTTTTTCGAGAGCTGTGTATGTTTAGCAGGCTTAAGGCTTCAGTTAATTCTAAATATGACTTATTTAAATGTGGCCGTTTAAATTTAAAAATTGTTTTCCCTCATAGAGGTAATGTATTTCAAAAAGCAGAATAGTTACTCTTCCAACAGAATTAACAAGGAATTCAAGGTTTATAGGAATAGAAACTGCAAAAGGATATTGTAACTTGCAATTATATAGTTCTCAAAATAAGAGAATTGACACAAATTCGTAAGTTGTATTAGAGAAGAAAAAAACGAGTTAATTATGGTGCATCCTTTAAAAGTAGGAATTTTCAAGTTATGTTCATATTCTCTCTTTTTATAACTGCCTTCCACTTATCTTTGGCAGGCCATTAAAATATATTGTCCTTTTATCTGCCGCTTGATGTTAGAGTAAACATTGTGCTTCATAGCTAATGAAACTTCACGCGTATGACCTTGGGGGTGTCAAATACCTCCTTGTCACATACTGCCTACCTTGGGAGCATCTTAGGTCTGCATGAATGCGCTTACGGAGCATGAAGGAGGGAAGGTGGCAGAAGGGGCAAAGGAAAGTACTGAGGAAAAAAATGAACTGTGATAAAAGAAAAAGTGCAGGAGGTGCAGTCATTGCGAAACGTGTTACACCGTGCTTCACAATGGAACAGAAACCTTCTGAGGGGTTCGTTCCCCCAGGCTTATTCGGCTAATGCTGTTAGGGAATCACAGCATTTACTCTTTCATGTCAGTAGATGGAATAACAATGAAACTCAGAAATTGCTACATGGAGGCGAAGGAGAGCTAGAAATGAGAAAATACAGTGAATGATGCTGAATGAAACAACAAGGTATTGAAAAATTCAAATTCAACTTCTAAACAAAGACCACATTCATCTTTATATAACTCTTCTGCCTTATAGCAGAAGCACGTAGATCTGCTATCTGTGCAAGTGCATAAATGAGAACGGCATGGCTCTGTGCATTAAATTTAATCCCTGTCCTAAAACTGCAGGGCGAGTCTTCCCGTAGAATGACTTTGACGCTCCTCGATTTGCAGTCCAGCTCATTTGCCGTTAGTCTTCCCTCGCAGGAAGGATTTTTGCTCACTTGGACATGGCAGATCTAATGGGACACTCAGAAGCCTGTTTCTCCTCCCAGGCTCTGCAGTGGACACCGAGTAGATCTGGAAGAAGTTTCCTTAAACAAGTTGCTAGGTAGGTCTCCATTGATAATAGTTTTACAATCACTGCTTGGGGCTTTAGAGAGATTCCTCTTGAAAAACGCGATTCTGACCCAAAACGCTCGTTTGCTCCCCTTCCCCTCTCCCTCCCTCCCTCCTCTAAAGGATGGGTGTCCTCCTCCTCTGGGCAGTACGAGTTCTGCCATGTTTTTCACCTGGGATGAGGATACAGGCAGTGGTAGTGAAGGAAAAGGCGAAGAGTAGAGAGACGAAAGACCTTTATGACAAACCGATCTCTTTTTCCAGTGATCCTGGCTCGTATGGGTACTCACTTCAATAACCTGAGAAGCTCTTTCATGGCTGTGTGCTACATGCCCGTCTGAAGAGAAAGCAGCAGCAGGCTGCGCGCTCGTAGAGAAATGAAAGGGCCCTCGACGTTATGTAACATCCAGTGCCAGTCACATGTGCAAAATAACTTCAAGGGCTTCAAAATTTTTGTTCAATAGTGGAACAGCAGCGAAAGAGGGCAGAGGAGATCAAAACACGCGTGTCTGTCTATGGCTGTGAGGGACCTGGCCTGAGATGCTGAGACTTCCTTTTCAGGTCTCATCACGAGGATATCGGTACGGACCTGTTGTTCTCCTACCCTTTTTCCTTGAAGACAACATGACAGCTCTTCTCCCCACACGTAGAAAAATGGGACTCAGTTGCTCTTCTCCGTGCAAGAGGGACACAGTTCAACATCTGCTTGTTCATTTTCAACGGGCTTTCAAGGATTCCTGTCAAAGAAGTCTTAAAAGAAAATTGCGGCAGGATGAGAGGGGAAGTTCTTTCATGGATAAATAACTAACAGATAAGAAACAAAGGGTAGCATTAAATTATTATTTTCTCGGTGAAGAAAGTGGAAGTCGCTACTGGAGCCCCAAGGAGTCCGAATATTTCTGCAATATCACATACAAGCCTAGAAAACATCCCTTACATTGCGGTTTACACTTTGGCTATGTTAATACATGCGGAAGCCTTGTGTAAACCAGTAACCCGGTGCCCTTCCTCTGAATAAGAATGCAGGAGATGGAAGAACAGTGAGTAAATGATACAGGGAGCAAGGAAAGACAGACAGGGTAACCCAAGAAATAAACAGAAGAGAAACTCGCTGGCAGCTGGATCAGTGAAAAAAAGGAAGGAGAGGCAGGAGCGGGAATGACTTCTTTGACCAAAAGAGGTGTTACATAGCCAGTGACCCACAGGAAGAGTATTGAATGAAGGGGTCCTGCAGCTTTCAAAATCAGAGCTTACTTACTTCTTTATCAGCAAGGCTTTTTTCTTTCTAGCAACGTACATCCCAAAGCTGGCACTCGGCCAATACTTTAAGACGATGAAAATAAAATTACAATAACAGATTCCCCCCCATCAACTTGTACTGAGTACTATTTCTTAGGGGTACATGTGTATGCGGAAAAAACCCCAGCAGAGGCCAGGGACTGTGTTTATGTCTTTTCTCAAAGTAAACAAAAGTATGTCTGCAAATCCATAAACAAGGAAGGAGGCAAAAACATTTAACAAACACTCATATTAAATGAACTTTGATAGAAAGCTTAATTCCCTCTTTCTGAAAAAAATCTAGCAGGATAACGCTATAGCAGGACAAGCGGCTGGGATTATTTGAAATGAAGGCAGGAAGATCTTGCAGTGCCCTATGGCAATCCATCTGGGGAAGATTTCAAAAATATCCAACACTTACTTTAATATAGTCTGTCCCAAAGGCAAAACTATTTGCTTTTCACAAGCATTTTTATGAGCTACATCTTAAAAGTAATCACTGGCAGAGATAATTTATTGTTAGCCAGAGAGGATATTGAAAGGCAGGGGAGCTATTAATCATCTATGCAGATATGGGTGAGATCCTGGCCCTATGGAAGTCAATAGTAAAATTCCCATTGACATCTGTGAAGCCGGGCTATTACTCTACGTGCTGGAGGTTTAAGTGTTTGCTCTATCTATTAGGTCAAGTTTCTGTCTTGCGTAATGCTGCTGATTTACACAGAGTTACATCTGGTGGAGAAATATCTCCAGTTTGCTGAAATCAATGCTTTTCTGCAAAAGACACCGATTCTAACGTTAATAATAGGAATTGATTCTGTATCAAGTAAGATGCAGGTGTGCTGTTAAAGTCTAGATATGGAGGTATGGTCTCTCTTTGTAAAGAACTGCGAGGAGGCTTGTTGGTGAGACACTGTCTCACTGTCTTTCTGGCAAGTCCATCTGTATTTAATTCTGCTTTCCTTGTTAGAAGTTTGCAATAGAGCTGTCAACTGTCACAAACAAATAGCAAGTCCAATAAACAGTTTCAGAAATACCCACGCTTGAAAGGCTTGCATACAATTACATACGTCCTTCAGAATATTCTGTGCCTTTCGTGTAAAGTGGGTACGTGAGCCCCAAGAGTTAACTCTGCAGCAAAAAAAGCCAGAAAAGAGTATACAGTTTTAAGCAAGCTATTCCCTTTTCTATTGGAGATGATGATATGTTTCATAGCAGATCGCTTGGTGATATTACGCCACTTAGATGTCGTGATCAACACGCTCTCACTTCTGCTCAGTATTTAGATTCTTTGTGAAATGTGCTGCCGATACTTCATACGGTTCCATCTCCTCTGCAGCCATAAAGGATGTGATCAAATTATTTCTACCTGCTTGTAGACAAAGTGCTCTGGAGGCATCATTTTTAGTCTCAGCCCAGGGGAACAGAAGTGATTAAATAATTGCTGTTTAAAAATAGCATCACACATCACCAACAGTCCGTCTCGGAGTCAGCTGCAAACTAGCAGCAGTGAAGATGTTTGTTTTTACCCTCTTCTGAGCTGCCATGGCAGCCAAAATATTCCCTTTCTCTGAACTGTTTTGTTCTGAAAGCCCAAGTATATTTGTTTTCCTGAGCAAATCCTTATGATTAATATTAGTAGGTGAGAGTTATTTTGTGTGCTTTATTTTAATGCCTAAAACGCAGAGCACAGGGAGGTTTGTGTTCAAACAAGGCTTGAACAAAATTCAGTGAGGGATTTTTGCTTTTCATGTGTCTTTTGTTTGGTGTTCAGGACTCAAACCTGTAGTACCACGCTCTAAATCCCTATAAGGGAAAAGAAGGGTCTGACCCCAGTGATGGATTAAATCACTCTATCCAGAATATTTGGAACTGCTACGTTTTGTTCAGAAGCACAGAGCCGATATGAGGAACGATAGCCTTATCGATACATTTGTTTTCATGTATATGCAAAACAAGCCGAAAAGCCTGATCTCTCTTAATTAAATCATGAATAAATATGAGATTTCCTTCCTTTAAAGCCCAACCTGCTGCCTGAGCTCAGACTTTACATACTGGGCAGAGTTTGATCCTGCAGGTTCAGCTCACTGAACCCTGTTGTCAGCGGCTTGAGTGATATGTTCAAAGTGCAAGATCTGGTCCGGCGCATAGAAAATGAGATCTATTTAACAAAATCCTGGCAGGCCTAAAGCCTTAAATTCAGATTCAAGAGACGCACTGGCCTCCTTCCCAGGGCTGTGCGATGTCAGCCCCGGCATTCGGCACCGGGATCCCGCTTCCCGGGACCCGCGTTCCTCGTTACCACCGCAGGAAGAAGCGCATGCTCCTCTCCAAGGAGGTGGGCAGCCCAAGGTGACACCCCCAGCTTCGGGGCTCCTCCAAGTTTCCTAAAGACACAGCCCCATCACTGTTTTTCCCTAGGGAAGCGCACGGAGCAGCCGAGGAGCTGGGGCGGCAGGGCTGGCCCAGCACCAAAACCCACCAGGAGCACAGCCAGACCTCGGCGGTTTTGGCATGCGTCGTTCTCCCTACCCTTAGGTCCTGTGTATGAGCTGAGTTCTCTCTGTCGCCCGTCATACCGCGGCTGGCCACCCATCCGTCCCAAATTTTGGAAGGGAGATGCCTCCCATTGTGGAACATATGTCGCCCTTGCCCGCGCAGCGCAGAAGGCAGCCGGCGCAAGCAGAGGTGGGTGGTGGATGGCAGGGGAAGGAGCGGGGGGACCATCCAGAAAACGTGGTCGGTGTTCGGCACGCCGAGAGGCCTCAGATGCAAAAAGCATCTTAATTATGGCGATTCAAGACAGAAGTGAAACTGCCTTCCTAATTTTGCGGAGCGCTGGTAGGAAACACTCAACCCGCTAAGGCTGTAGCACAGATGGAGCCTGACAGCCGGCGATAAGGTCATTCAAAGAGGAATGCAGATGGGGCAATACCTATGGGGCAAGGTCCTGCTCTTCCACTGGATGCTGGCTTTGTGCTAAAATGGTCAGGCATTGCCTTTGGTTGCCCCACTCGTTTACCGGTTCCTCCAGGAGAGGAACTAGTGAAAAGCATGCATCGCTGGATCAAATATTCTCCATTTGTCCAAGGTTTTTCAAAGAGCAGCTGATTTCAGCACCTGCAAGGCTCTGTAAAACAGCTGTGGAGGGAAATGGCTGTGATAGTATGTTCCTCTGGCTTTTCTGCGCAATGCACGAAAGCCTTTTGCACTTTACCAAATATCTATATCCCCAGAAGGGCATCATAAGCCAATATTCATGTAGACTTCCAGAGCATGGCAATTTCCTTGCAGGGGAGTGGGGTTTCCCAAGGGAAGTGACTAACCCTGATTTTCTAATCAAACAGCAGAGAGTTGCAAAGCAAACAGATTCAGATGCCAGCTTCACATTCCACTCCTTGCTGTGTTAGCTCTCAGTAACACCTGACCCATCCAGGGGCTGCCGAAAGAAGGGCTGTGCTGGTGCTTGCTTGCTTTTTTGCTTGCCTGCCTGCCTGCATTGCCCTCAGCTGTTGAAGACAACGCTCATCCCACTGGGTGGTAGAGAGAGGATTTGTGAGCTTGCCAGGAGTCTATAAAAGCCAGCACCTGAGCAAGAACACCAGGACAGATTGAAGAAGACATGATGACAACGTGAAGAAAGGGACCGATTAAGGGTAGTAGCTCCCTTTTTGAAGTGGGTGAATGCACAATGCATGAAGAATAGGTATAATTTTGAAGTCAGACCTTTAAAGCCATGCTCTGCCATTTGCTATACTAATTTCTGGCACCTTAAAAGATGCTGTGGAATAAGTATACATATGGTGAAGCGCGAGCATGCATCTGTACAAATGCAACGTTTGGTAGAAGTTAAGGCAGGGAGAGGGGAACTAGCTAAGCATAGTTTTATGCTACACCGAAATACTCAACCCAGGGAAATCAAGGTCATATTTTTTGTATGCATACTTCAAATCCAGGCCAGATTCAATGGGTGAATTTAGAGTTATTTTTCTCCTTCACCGTTACTGTTAAAAATCTCACAATCTTGTTGTAGCAGATTATGTAATAGCTTTATTTTCATGTGGACAGAATCACTCTAGTACTTTGAACCCCAACCCAACCCCCCGTCTCGCTATCAGGTGAACATACATGCTGTTGTGGTGTTTTCTACATTAAGTTGCATCCATTAGGCCAATTCAGGACACTTACTGTCAGCAACACAGTACACAAATTTCAAATAAGCTTTCAAAGTAATCAACAATTTATCATTTATTTATGTGTCCTTTTTATATCTAGCTTAACACTTAAGCATTAAGATAAAAAAAAGTCTTTGAGTTTACTATTGCATTTTGCTCTGCACAATTAAAAGTATGACTCTTTTTTTTTGATATATAAAACTCTTGTGATGGGGTATAATTCAGCTAACATTTCTGCTTTTAGTGCATCTTTACTCCTGTATTTCACTAAAGGCAGTGGAAAAAAGTCGATGTGTGTCATACAGTGCTGCTTTTACATTCTGGAATTCATAACCCTCATAGGACAATAGCATAAATGATCATCGTCAAGTTATGCATCATCTGCTGCACGCACCTGACACTGACGGAAAAGCAGCTTTCCTGAATAATCCCGTCACACGGTCGGACTGGAGGGGCTCTGCTGCCCTAGGCAAAACTCCAGCTTTACTAGTCACCCGTACAAGGGGGTGCTGCATGTTTTGCAAGAACTACTCTCAAGACTTTTAAGTTCACCCTTTTCCTGTCACCCACGTTACATCTGCTTTTCAGGAGCAAGGCTGCCGCCGTGGCTATTTTGTCTGAAAATGGAAAAAACATTAGTTCTGTGCTTTGACACTTTTTTTTTTTAAACTCTTCCTGCCCATCCCACTTCCCATTCCCATTCCCATCCTGACTCCCGCTGGCCCAGCAGAGGCTAACAGCATCCCTGCTACTATGGAAGAAAGATGCAAAGACTTACCACCCTGCGTAAATCAGTCCGCGTGAAAATGTCAGGCAACCGAACCTGGTCCTTGTCAGCTACAGCAGGATCCATGAACGTTCAGCACTCATCCGAAATGCCGTCTTCACAACAGAGCAAAAACGAAACATGTAAGAGTGGTTTGCTGTATATAGTCTATATGTGGTTGTTGCTTGACAAAGGAGGAATTACATTAAATTCAGAAATTTTGAAGTTAAAAGGTATCTGGAGAGAAAAGAAAACCTTGACCATTTTACAGGTTAAAAAAAGAAAAAAGAAATCGTGGAGAACAATATCTTAAACAAATACCTAGGAACACTGGGTATTAGAGACTTATTTGGTGACGGAGAAGAAAACTTATTAGATATGAGTTCCAGTAATAGCTTTCTATAGCAACCACAAAAATATGAGATCTGGGCAAAAAGAAAAAGAGAAAAAGATTTTTTTTTTGCCTCTGCTGATGAAGACAGTAATTTTTCCTTGAATAAGGCTGGAGAAATTTATCCAAAGCCGTTATTCATAACATGCTCAACAGGGGAATATGAAAATATCTTACAATGTAATAAGCAGGTGTCTTATTCTTGCCCAGTATTCTCTTCTCTCCCACATAAAGATGGTGAGAAAAAAAAATGATTTAATTATTAGTTTTACTTCTTTGCTGAATAAAAAACTGGCTTACTGAGAGGGATTTGCATTTTGGACCTTGTTAGGAAGTCAGTACACACCTGTACAATCATATACTGAAGGCCGTAGATGAGAAAATTAAAATGTCTAATAATTTCAAGATAAAATTTACATGTTCTGATCCTTAAATTGCAAAGATATATCCATAGCCATGGCAATTATATGCTTTTTATTTACCAAACTAAAAAATTAAGGATGCAAAAAAGTGGATCCAGAAGAGTAAAAATTGATCTCACATCTCACCCAAATTAAACAGGAAAAGTGTTGTTTCTGCCTAAAGTCTAAAGGCACTTAAATAATAGCTTAAATTTCTTTCATATTCAGAGATATACTTGGTTTATTCTTGTGCTTCTTACAGACAAAACTTACTTAGTTTGGGTCTAATGATTATTAACTTATAATTCCCTTACTTCAACCATATTTTAAATTTCAGAGAAATTAATATAAGGTATGAACAGAAAGATGAGAAAAAGGAAATCCTGAGCCCCAAACTTGAGCCTGCGGCTTGCTAAATGCTTTGCACTGCTTGCTCGTAGCTCAGACATGCAAAATTTCTGTTGACCCTGTGCTACTATGGAAGGATCCTGCCAGCTTCTTTCAGCCTCTTCACCTTAGCACCTATTTTCTTACTCTCCTGTCGCTGCCCCAGCCTGTCCCCATTAGTCACTTAGATCAACCCTTACTCAAGGCTAGAGAAAAAGGATTGCAGCCCTAACAGATTTGCTGCCATCTTACTCAGTCCTGTCTGCCATGTCCTTGCGTAAATCCACGTACTCCGTATTTGTGCCACGGTTTGCGTCTTGTTCAGATCTCGAGATGCCACTAGTAATAGACGTGAATACTGACAGTAATAACGAACAACGGTCTTACAGGAAAGAACAGGGCTTTTTCTTTTTTACCTCGCTCTTTGAATCTCTGCTGTAGCCAGAAGCACCGAGGGCTTCGGTTTCCCATTGCAAATGTACCTTTCTCAGCTGAAAGGCAGCATTATGTCAGATTTATACGCTGCAATTATAAATTATTATTTTTAGACATTTCTCCAGCATTGCAACATTTTAGCCAAAATCTGAAGTTGCATAAAAGAGCACTCAAAATGTAAACCTTAAAATGCAGTTTTAATAGCATCCTCAGCTTGGCAGTAACCCAGAGTATTGCTCCACTCCCATACCAGTAAAAGCAATAAACTATGGGTGGGGAACACAGTCAGGAAGCACCTATACATAAATACTGGTTTCTACTCTGCCCACTAGAAATGCCAAGAACATCCCATTCACAGCTTCTACAGTCAAAGCTTCGATCCTGCAAACAAGACTTTAATCTACGCCCCAGTATTGGGGTGCATCTGTATATATGTCAAAACCGGTTTGGTACTGATGTACCAAACTATGTGTCAAAATTGATGAGCCAAGAAGTACTAGATGTAAAACTGGGTTGTGGTCAAGGTAAACATAATGAATTAGGAACATATTGGCAAAAGCAACTTTATTTGAAGAAAAATGGCAACCTTGGCACAGGAGTTCTGATTCATTCCCAGCACCTGTCTCTCACCTGAGAAATGCCAGGTGAAAAACTAGGGTCACCACAGCGCCCTTTCTCTTCTCCCCTAAACACTCCCTGTCCTCACAAAAGAAGTTATTGAGAGAGAGGAGGAAAAAAAAAATTAGTTAGTCAAATCTCAATTCCTCACAATTTTAACCAGTTTATTCTGTGCTGCAGAATGTGCTTAGATATCAGTTATCCCATTCGTGCAGAAGTAATAGACTTACCTTGCAGTACCCAAGTATTCGTGAAGAAAACAAGCCTCTTGGACATCTCAAAATGCCATCATTCATTTTGTTTTGTTTTGTTTTGGTTTTTTTTTTTCTCTCATGGTTGTGTGTTTCCCTGTTACATCTGTCTGATAACGCTCTGTTAGACAGAGCTATTTCCATGTATATCTGATAACTATTTATAGTATGAAGAATAAGATGTATGGGGGCAAGACATGGAACAAGAGCTCCTTTCTACCAACTGAAAGCCCTAAATGTTAAATTCAGAAAATCACGTTCCTCCCCACTTCTGGTCCTCTGGTAAGTTGTAGGAGACCTGGAGGGTGTCTCTCCGGCCAGGCACCCTCTGGCACAAGGGAAGAGGAGTTCACATCTCCTCAGGGTGGGTCTAGAAACGGGTCTTTTGTGCAGAAACTCTTACATTGTGCATGGGTCAGTAGTACCTCATCACCCACCTGGGTTTTAAAAGGAGAAAGCCCTGCCTGGAAGGGCAGCCACCTTTACAAGATGCCTCTGGGCTTCCTTCCAGGCAACACAGGTACCGTGCTCTCAGCCTTGGCTCAGGCAACTGAGCTCAGGCCAGCAAGGCGATTTTAGGCTTACCTCTGTCGTCGGTATTTCTTGTTGCTACTCAAAGCGCATCCCTGCTCAGAGCATTGGGGTTTTTGGTTCATAATTCAGAGGCATTCAACTTTTTGTCTGAGTTCCTAATACCTGGAGCTTTGGGTCCTGCTATTTCTCACCATTTTTAATTCTAGACTTAAGTGACTGTTTAGCGGGATGTATTTGCACTTCTGCAGGTCATAAAGGAGGGTCCCCCCGCTGAGCCGTTCTCCTGCACCATCTCGGGAAGACAGGCCTTTGCATCGTAGCAGCGCTCAAGAGCACTCGCAAGTCCTGGGTGTTTGCACGTGAAACCGGTTTCTCTGAATTTCATTCTGCTCCTACATAATGGCTGCTCTGCCTACTGCAGTATAAAATTAACTTCAAGGTGAGAGCTTAAACTGTGTGCATCGGCACAAAAAGAACCCACCCCAAAGTTATCAGCAAGGCTATATTGTTAAGAGATTATGCTGCAGAAAAATACCTGCTGCTGCTCCTTCCATCCCATTTCCGATGCAATCTCATCTTGAGTTCTGTAGCTCAGATTTGTTTAGAGGAATAAGATGACATAATATTGCAACAGTGATATGCAGTCACGATTCAAGTTACACCTTTGTCTTCTGCTCATTAAGAGAACCTGAAACCGTTAGCAAATTATTACTTTATTAGCATGGATTCAATTTTATTGACATATTTTAAATTTATGCAAGGTCTTGCTACTGTGGACCTTGTAGATGTCGTCCGTTAATAGTAATGTTAAATTCATGTAAGTCTGAATTTCAGGAAAGGACCAAAACTATGGGATTCTATTGGTAGAACAATGTTAAATTTAGAAGTAGGAAAAAGGGCCCCCCCAATTGTTGCACATATTTTTAGTACTTTCCTGGACAGGATGAGTATGTGCAAATGGAGAAAACAGGTTTGGTAACGGTGATCTTGAAAAACCACAACTGTAGTTTTATAGAATTATAAAAGACTGCACTGAGCGATGTCAAATACAGCTCCCTACGTAAAACGTTGTTAGTTTGTCTTGTCAGTCTGCTGATGCATGTGTGCTCCTCCATTTGGCATGAAGGGAAGCTGTGGGTGTCTTGCTGGAGTAATAGAGCCACAAGTGAATATGCTAGCAATTTTAGAATGATATTTTTTATTCCCTTTCTCTTTAAAGTACTTTCTATAAAGGCTTTATGTTTCTTTGAACTTTTTCAAAGTTGACTGTTAGGACAATAGTGTTTTTAATCTACCATCAGCTCCATCCTTCTCTCTCTCCGCCTTCCTCTCTTGTTTTTCCTGTCTGTTAAGCAGAGATTTTGCGATATTTTCTTTTACTGCTCCCTTCTGTTTGCAGTGATTTTAGAAGAAACTCCAGGTCCGAATAATCTCACTAGCTAGGCTAATAATTTTGCATTTGTACTGCAATGGACATTTGGAGTTACATCAAATTTGTTTCCAATAACCAGTGACCTCCTATAAAACTCACCAGATTTGAAATAGAATACTGGGTTATTTTACATACTTTTTCTTTGAAAATGTTAACAGTAATAAAAACCCAAACCCAAAACAATCATTTAAGAACCATTCTGAATACACAGAGATTGCTTCCTTAGTTTTTATTTTAAAAGCCTTTCTATTTTTACTCCAAAATATAATTCACATAATTTAGGAGTTATTATAAAATAAGTCATTAATAGACTTTTATTTTCCATTCATTTAGTGTGAAATAGAGAGCTGTGGGCTTAGTCCATTAAGCCATGATATCTGCTACACTAAAACTACAAATATTCTGAAGTTTCCAAAACAAACAACCCCAAACCTAAAAATTAGCTAAAAAACCTCAGAAATCAGCCTGAGGGAAGCTCAGGGAAATGAATAAAAATATCCAGAAGGAATTAGAATCAACACTGGAGAGACAGTAATTGGGTTGACTTTAGGCTAATGCATTCACGCACTGAAAGTCTCATGATTTCGAGAGTTGTTGGGTTTTTTTCCACGTGCTTAGACTTGTCTTCAGTCTCATTCTTGGCCTTACTAGAGGGATGCCACTTATGCTGCATATTTCCTACACTGCTTTTTCTCATTGCTAGTATGTATATACACATGCATATATGTACGTATATGTAATACATATATGTATTGCCAAATTTATATGGAAAGGACCTTCTTTTAAATGAAATACACCACAGGTAAACTACTACAAGCCAGGGAAGTAATTACTGCCTGAGGTAGGCAGGCTGCAGTCCTGTGCTCCTATGTGACATTACCCTGGCAACTGTGTGACACACAAGCTAAAACTTCCACTTCAAATACGGTGCTAATGCTTCTTTCTTCACCGTTAAAAAGTATCTTGTGGCATTCTGCCTTTTTAGTAGGGCAAAATTGCATATTGGTGCAGTGTGGCTAAATTCTGAGCATTTAGCCCAAAGTAACACAAAAATAAATTCATTTACTTCAATAAAGTAATGTCAAATCTACAGTGGAGTAACTGAAAATAAACATTTTTCACTTGAACTCAAAATTTCTTCCTAACTGAATTGTTCAAGGAGATGCCATATTTTCACCCAACACCACGTAGAGAGAGCTTTTTTCCCCCCTTTGAAAAAATAAAACCTTCCCTTGCTATATTAACTACCTAGATATTCATACGGTCAGCACAAATTACTGGAATGACTCTGCCAAACAGAGATGTATTTGCAGTCAGCAATCTCTTCTCCTCAGATGTCAGTGGTCATATCAAGAACGTAAACAAAATTAGAAATTAGACTGAGAAGAAAAATAACAGCAAAAAACCTCTCGTTTGGTACTTTCAGAAAAATAAGAGCTCATCTTCCTGGGAAACTTTCTGGGCTATTTGTGTTGCTTCTGCATGACCAGAGGACCTGACACTTTCATATATATATGTAGATCTATATCTATCTGTGTGTGTGTGTGTGTATATATATCTGTGTATATATATATATATATACGACTTATGGGTCCTCATGCTGCCAGCGCTTTGCAGAAAAATGTATCAGCACAGCCTTAAATCAGAAATGAGATCCAAATTTTGACCAACTTGGCCAAACTATTGTGAGAAGTTGGAGGCAGGAAAAGGATGTCTACCTCGTTTTTCTTAGCGTTGCACTGCTCTTCCAGAAAGCAGCGATGAGTGGGAACTCTGTAGGACATCTGGAAACCCCTAAGGAGAAAAGGAAGAGTCGGTGTAGAGAAAACTGAGCTAGAATTTATCCTTTGCAATTAAAGAGGATGTTTGTTCCCCAGGCTGGCTCACGGAGTCACAACTTACAGTTTACACACCTGGATTTTCTGGATAAAATAGATTCAATGAAAGCCCCCATCTGAACTCCCATCCATTCAAATTACTACATTTCCTCAGGTTCTCCCGTGAAGCAATATTGTACCAATGCAGAGTAATATAGTTTGGCCTCTGGATTGCTCCAGGAGCTTTCAGAATGATTATGAGCCAGTATTTCTACTCCTGAGGTCTGTGAGCATCAGGATGCTTATCAGCTTAGGTGATGCTGTGATTGCAAAAGAACAAAAAGAACCACTACGCCTGCACCTTTTAACCAGAAAGTACCTCTTAAAAGCATTACAGTTGCTGGTAAAAGTAAACATGTCTATTTTAATCCATTCTCTCAAATTTTTTTGAGTTGTGTAGTGGAATGTGTAATACTATGTCTGGCCATAATGGTAGAATGAAAGGCGAACAAAATACTAGGATATTTTTCTGCTGCACTTTCTACTACTGGAGAGGTTACAGTGTCAACAAATCATCTCAATGGTATGGCCTCACCTGTAATTATGTCTTCAATTTTGGTTATTTCATAGAATGTGTAACACTAATAAAGGGATATACTGAGCAAAGATGCAAACTGTAAAAAAGAGAAACCTTTAGATAATTTTGTTTTATACGCAGATAGATAGAAAATAATGAGATAGTTTAACTTGTGGAGAAATAATAAAAAAGGAAGCAGTAAATAAAATGCTAAGTGCTGTATATTACTTATCAGGAGGTAAACTCTCAGATCATATAAACTTTCCTAATGTAAGAGGGATAAAACATTCAATAAAACTGAAAGCTCTCTCCTTTCAAACATGTAAGAAAACATAAAATTATACATCTTCTCACCCACCTTCTTCTCACACTATTAACCTCTGGAACTCAATGTTAGTCACTGTTGGAATTCTAAAGAATAAGGGTTTGTACAGACAGTAAGAGCATCCACTGTCAAGTGCATAGTGCCAATTTCATAAGATGTTCACACTTCATGGAATTAGCCAGCCACATACTGGAGTTAGAAAAAAACCCCCTCTCTGTGCAACCTTGTTGTCCCTTCTGAGGCATCCTTGTGTCTTTCTTGCAAGTGCTAGAGAGAGCAAAACTCCTGGTTTTTTGACCATGCCAAGGTCCACAGTGAGACTGCAACATCTCCTGAAACATAATTAAAGTGATTTTGATTTTTTCTGCATCCAAAGTAATTAGCAACATTGCATAGGTTCCCTGAACCCCTATGACTGTGAATAATTTTATATTTCTTGGAATTCAGGTGTCCTGTTCCAAAAATTATTCCTCCCAGCTTTTTCCTCTCTAGCACTGTCTCTCACTGGAGGTAGCCAGGACATTATCTTTGCAGATGGGAGGAAACCCACAAATAAAGAGGAGATAAGGTGCAAGATTTGTTTGAGTTTGATCTTGGCACTGCATTGATACAGTCTCTTTGGCTTGCACACGGGTAGACGGGTCATTCGTTGCTCTCCAAAATACATCATGCTATATTCCCGGCAAATAATCTCATGTGAAATCATCCCCAGGTGAAATTATTCTCCACCTACCTGCTGGTTTTGCTGTCAAACCTAATGTGTGCTCTAAGCAGGGGGCTTGGGAATGAACAGCCTATAAAGACTTCAAAAAGGCAGGGCAGGGAGGAGGAGGGTAGTTCATGTGGTAGTTAAACGGTACTTGGTATTGAGTCATTCAAAGATTTCCCAGTTTTCAGAAGCTTTTGGTTACCGTGGTTCAATGTGACGTGACGTATACATAGGCATACACCAGGTCACGTCAGCCAACGAAACGTCCCGTCAGTACTTGTGCCACCTGAACGGACAATCGTTGGCAAATATCACGTCACGAGGTGCCAGGTGGCTGGAGCAGCAGGAGGAGGCTGGGGCCACCGTGACGCTGGCGTCGCCTTTCCCTGCCGTAAAGGGAAGAAGAGCAGTGGCAGCCGTCGGGTTGCGGGTTTCCCCTCCGTCCAGCCCTGCGGGACTCGCGGCCGGCAGGAGCGGAGAGGGGGCAGGCGCGGGGACGTCGGCAGAAAGGCGTAAATCTCCTGGAGTGAGAGCCTAAGGGGCAGTCCTCTTTGCTGGAGAGGGCTGCACGTCATTTATTTTCATTCACGGTCTCTTCCTTCCGTGCTAGCAGATAAGTAATCTTCCTCTTCTCAACTACGTCCTTAATTATAGTAGACAGAAGATTATTTACCACATCGCAATGTTTTTCAGATCCATTAGTTTGCCCAATGTACGGCTAACCATGGTATTACTTTCCTTCGACAGTGTTATTGCGAAAGGGTGTGCTAATACACAAAAGCAGCATGTCGGTGGAATAACACTCAGAACGTAGCATCTACGCTACCTGTGTTTTAAAGGGTTAGGGAGGCATAAGAACAATATACCTTGAATTTGCACAATCCACCCCACAGGACCATCGGAAGACTTTAATAAGAATAATTGATACGATAATCTTGGAAAGCACTTTTGAAATGGGATTATATTAAGTTTATTAACATGTAACAGAACTATATAATAGGTCAAGTCACTAACTGGAATATTGATATAGATTGAAGAAAGAACCTGAGTGAAAAAAAAAAAATATTCCATTATTTTTATTTCTACTACTATTTCAATATTCAAATGCCTGTTATAAAATGTGCCTTGAAATATTTGAAGATGGATTTTATAATCCATCCAAAGTAGACACCTTCAGCACCAATAAGCTGGTTACTCTCATATATTTCCATGCTCTCATCTATAGCCTTGATGGTTAAAAAAAAAATGTCTCATTCACTTTTTTCATTTTAAAAGAAATGCTTTTCACATGATTCCCGACAGTGGGGCTTTTAAGCCAGCGACTATGAAAGTTCACATCACTCCATACCAAGCAACAAAAGATGGATATAGTGGACAAGGAGTACCCAGGCAGTGCACAGAGCTGAACGGACTGTTTCAAAGGGCCAGAGCAGAGTGGAGGAAGAGGAAGAGGAGCGTGAGAGGAGCGTCGAACACTCGACCTTTGCTGGGTTCTGTCATAAGGTGAATAAAGGAGAGAGAAGGACGGCGGCTCCTTAGGTTCTGCTTGTGTCATACCACAGTGCTGCCAACAGCAATTTCCCTTCAAACCTGGCAATCAGATTTTTGGGGGTTTTAGCCTATTTGTATTTTCAAGATGACTTCTGAATGTGTTAAAAACTCAAAAAAAAAAAAAAAATCCGGAAACATACCAATAAGACCCCCTCAGCTCGTACCTTTTGAAAGGAAAGCTGAAACAATTTTTGCAACCTCAGGAGCCTGTTCTCCAAGGAGGGTTCCTTCCCGGTGCCCCCAGACATCTCACAAGATTATTCCCAGGCTTCAGAAGAGCATTAAGGTCTTTTCACATGACCGCTCGCTAGTGTTGAGTTTTTCCCTTCGGCGAACCAGTACAAGCGGGTTATCTCTTTCACCTCCCAGCTGGGCTGCGGGAACGCTCCCCTGCATTTCTCCACCTCATCGCAATCCCCTCCGTCCCGTGTCCTTACGATCAGCAGAGGACTTGCTGCCTGGGAAAAGAAGTTTTATCTCTCTGGGAAGCACACGCAGGCATCCTTAGAAAGAGAGCGCATCGCCGGCGGGGTGGTACGGCGTGCTGCAATGCAAGGCACATCCTCAGGCTTTTCCTAGCATCAGCGTTGACTCTCCCTCATTACTTATGGGTTTTTTTCCCTTTGCAGTGCGAAAAGAAATGCTTGCACAAATTATAGTAATCTTTTTTTCGTAAACTTAGTAATAAGCACCTATTTTTAAACAGCAGTTTTGATCTTGTATGTGGCAGTAGTTCAGGTTATAGATTAGTTACTGGGGTAGTGAAATTAATGAAATCTCTGCTGCTTAATAATAACAGGAATATGGCCAAAGGGGAAGTGGAGTCTGAGTGGAAATAAAGAACAACGTTCAGTTACAGTAACAATTGTGTTATATATTTTTATATTGATTTGAAATTCACTGTTTCTTTAGGTCCCCACACATTCAGTTCTCTGCCTGCTGTTACCCCAGGGTCTGAGATTTAACAAGCCTTTTAGATGAATCCTGCATTCCTGCTTTTCACAAACATTATTTCAGACTTTGAAAACTCAGGGGTAGCGTCTTTCCTTCAGTTTCCTTTTTCAAGCTCTTCTTTGTAACCATCGCGACTAGCAGCAGAGCATTTAAAAACCATAATCTGAGACTCCAGAAGATGATTTCATAGTAAAGAACAGTTTTTCAGGCAAATTCTGGTACAGGGCACAGTCAGTCTTTGCTCTATTCTATTCAGTATTTTTGTTTGCAGCTTGCTAAAGTCAGTAAGGAGACTTCAGGTGACTTCTGCAGGCTGTGTCTCAAGCCTGTGTATATTAGCTATCTGTATGAGTGGCCAACTTCTACTCATGTTAGCCCTAGATCCCCTGATCATATGCTGTATTTTATAATTATTGACTCATTGGTTAATTTAAATCTAAGTCTAAACTTAGCTCTTCTAGCATCTTAATTGAAAAAGTAAAAAAAAAATTGAAAATCTATTTGAAGCAACAGCTGCTGTTAAAACTTGGAGGATAATTTTCAGACAGGATTGCAAGAAAAAATACCCTTATGTTATACCTGACTTCTGATTTTTCTTTCTTTTTCAAAATATAGCTTACTTTTCAAACATGTCTGTCTTTGATAAGCCTCAGAACACTGGTGTTAGCAGACGTTCTGAATCAACATATCTGTCAGTGATTTTTTTTTAAATGAAGCAAATAAATTAAAGATCAAAATGAGTATTGGAATAATACAACACATTTCTTCACATGAGGGAGCGACCTCGTTTGCCACTCTGCTTTACAGGAGCGATGTGCCAGCAATGCTAATAAAGTGCTAGCAATTCATGTGCTTTCTCAGTTAAATACTGTTGACTTCAGGAAGTGACACGTCTTAAATTGCATAGTACTGTATGATACGTGATACACACATGCACACAAAACCCCGTGTGATGTAGTGCTTGCCTACTCGACGCAATATTGACCCAGGCGTGGGATGGAAGATGGCACGGGGGCTACAGCTCGTAGCTGAGTGATGCTTCAGCTTTGTCCAGAGCTAGGTTCCTATATGCAGAAACGTAAGGATTGAACTACTGTATTATGACTAATTAAAGGAAAACCATGCCCATCATACTCGACCCCCTGATCACCCACGCAAAAAAATATGTGGCTGCAAAATGTGCATGAACGAGAGTTTCCCGTGGCTTTTGTCTGTCCGGCACGTAGACCCGTAGCAGGGGGCAGATGAGGGCAGGGGATTCAGTGTGAACTGGGATTTTCGGGCTCCCAGTTACTAGTCCACACTAGATTGTCTTTGCTCCTGTTGTTACTAGTGACTGCTAAATTAGAGTTAACCTGGGTATGCATTCTTTGCTGAAATCTTAACTTAGCTTTTCTATGTAAACACCCATTTAGTATCTATATCTCGCTCCCACCTTTGTAAAGTAAAATAATAATATTCCCTTGCCTCATACGGTGTAATGAAGTTTAATACATTAAAGATAGTGAAGCACTAGTTGCTATAGTAATATACTATTTAAATAACTAAGGGAAAAAAAAAAACCAAAAAACAGAGAGAAGTGTTTCAACCAATGCAATTTATTGAGGGCTACCTGTTCCGCACGAAACGTCTTTGGGATGGTGAACACACCACGTGGAAAGTCTCCAAGAGGCTATTCGGGAAAGGAGTGGGCTAAGGGCAATGAGATGCCTGGTGGCAGCAAACACAGAGCACGGAGAAGGTTTTCCCATCCTGCCCGCATCCAGTCTTACCGGTGCTCTGGCGAGACGACAGCCGTGGTGGGTGAATTGTCCATCTGATACCCTCCGCCTGGGAGAGGTACCTCTGACCATCCCTCCACAGACCGACCGAGGTCCGTGGTTTGTTTTAGGAACGACCAGCAGTCATGCCCGGTGCCTGTGAAACAGCAAACTGGTTTGATGGTTTGTACAGCTGCAGAAGCCTGGGGGGCAGCTCTCTTCCCGGTCGGAAGCGGTTAAACTCTCTGCTGCTAGGTTAAACTGGTTTTGGAAAACACCTCTGGTCCCGAGATCAGAAACCCACCAGCAGCTGGTAGCGCAATGGTTAAGGAACTATACTGTGGGGCTGGAAATGTGGGCTTGAACTTTCCCTGGCAGAAGGTGAATTTAAACATATATTCTCCATTTCTTGGGCAAACGCTGTAAGAAATAGCTAGCATATATAACACATAGGCACGACTACCAATCATGCTCTCCAGGGCCAAGTTTTAAAAATAAAGTGACTTCATCTGTATTCTTCCCATGTTTGTTGGCTGTGATCTGTGAACAGCTATTAGATCGAATTCCTCAAGAGATTTAGGGAGAAGAAGGCTGATTTTTGGGCCCTGATCAGCCTGGCAGGTGAAGTAGGCACCACCTCACCGAGAGGGGAGAAGCCACGGGCAGCACAGGAGGACAAAACCTACATGCCCGGGCAGGTACCTAGCAGCCAAAAGGACATTTTGAGCAAAAAATTTGACTTAGATCCTTCAATTTCACCTAAGTCACACTTTAGCCACCTGCTTTGATTTTAGATCTTGTCCACAATCACACAGAGCAATTTCCTGAGTCAGGCCATAACTGGAAGAAGAAAATTAGAAGCCTACCCCTTTCTGTAAAGATGCTCCTCAGTTATGAAGGCAAGGATAACTGTTTTCATTCTGTTTCTGATCATGATACAGAAAAGATTAATATGACAGAGAAAATGACGGGTCTTTATGAACATTTTAAAAGTTGTGTATTTTCTAATTTGGCTTTCAAAGAGAGGGGTTTTTTTTTATAATTAGGTGCTCTATTCCTTTGTTAATTTTGTTGAGATTAAAATGCATGGATAGAAATGGAGAAAAGGGGTAAAAATGTATCTTGGTAATAGGTCAAATGCAAAATGTATAACTTACAAACCAAACCTTAAAGCAAATGAATCTCTGTTGAAATCAATAGGAGCTGAGATGGCTGACTGAGCAGAAGGTGGGAAAAATAATAGTTTGTTGCTTCTCTGCAGTGAAGATAAGTCAAGTCAGTCTACCATGACCTCGGTATATAGCAGACTTCATACTTAAATGGCTTATTTTACATATGGGCAATGGTCTTCTAACCTTGCCTCCAGCATGCACCAAATTCCACTAACAGCATTACTGATGGAAAGAAAAAATTACAGTATAGTCAGACAGGAGGTTTTTTTTTTTATTTTTTTTTTTTAAGCAGAATGTTTTAATCAGGAAATTCTGACTTACTGTAGTAAAAGAAAGTATTTCATAGGAAAGTACAAGTTTTGAGAAAATTTTTGCCTCAAATGTTTTACAAATTGAGGGTGAAAATTCTGATTCTGGTAATATAGAGAGAAACCTACCTTTAGAAATAAGTGCCCGTTTTTATCTGATGCAAACTATAGACTTGAACCCGACCTTCTGCAAATATCATATGAGCATATAACCCCATTGGGGTATAGTCTCATTCTTTTTTTGCTGTTCCAAAATAGCATTTATACAAAGAGAAACCACTGTGATAAAGGCTTTCAGAACAATTTATTATGGTCTCCACCTGGGAAAAGGATCATGTCATGGTTTTGAATCAAGCAGTTAGTCAGCCTCCTTTCCTCACCCTTACACCTCTACTTGTTCAAAAACTATTTATTTATCTGTGAAAACGAGACAGAGCCAGGAGAAGGACGTCACAGGAATACGTAGTAAGCTGGCAGGCACCAGTCTCCAGGAGAAGCCCCAGACTGAAGTCCCTGAACCAGACAGGGAGAGAGTTGAACTTGGCTCAGGGACACCTTAGGCGAATGCCTCCAACACTGAGGTTTTATAATTTTGCTTTATAGTGAAAACTTCTGAAACCTTTTGGTTATACCTCACCTCAGAATAGGGCTTTTGCAATCTGAAAATGTTTTATGGGATGAGGAAATTACTTCCTGTCTTGGGCTACTTTTCAAATTGGACCCAAAGTACCATTATTGAATAGTTTTTAGGTTGTTCTGGCTGGTAACTGCATTGACTCCATCATGATGAAGCTTTTATACCTTTTTAAAAAAAATTTTTTGGCAGTAATTGCCTGAATAAACTGAAGGGAATTTCAGGCCTTGAATACTCCTATACCCAGTGAGTTGTAGAACTTTTTTTTTTTTTTTTTTTTTAGTGTTCTGCAGGTATTAATTAGGTAGGAAAGAGCATTTAAACTTTACTCACATTCTCAAATATCTGCTCATGCAAATCAATATCTGCTCATGCAAATCATCATATTGATTGCCTTTTACCATTTTAAATAAACAGTTAACAAAACAGCTTGAATTGTTTTATGGTCCTTCATGTCAAGCAAGTGTTCTCCCTGTTTTAGAAGAAAGTGTTTGAAACATCATGGGCTAAAATTAAATTACTTGACCGACACCACAGAAAGGCACTTTAAAAGCTGAAATCATAAAGCAGTAGACCTCACTTAAATCACCTCCACAGAGGTTTAAGCTAAAGTGTTATGCTTGTCATTGTAAAAAAAACCCCCAAACTATGTACAAAGAAGTCAGCCACAGTCACTCAGCTAATAAGTGTAATCTGTTAAACTGCTATAACTCAGACGTGTTTGATTATGTGCACAGCAGTGGTGGCTTTAATGCTTTTTAGCTGGTGGGGTTCTCGGCAAAAAAAAACTTGCAGTGGACATGTGCGTGCGCACTCGTGTGCATGCAGCAGAGGTTGGAGAGAAGAGTATTGTGCAACACAAACCCACTGTAAATGATTAATTTTCAAGATGATTTGAGCAAGACAAGAATATTTAGTTATATTAGGGAAAACAGAAGAAGGAGACATTTCTTGGTAAATGGCCTTGCAACCCCCTTCTCTGCAGCATCTTTTGTGGGCAGCTGGAGTTGCTACATGCCCGTCTCTGCAAGGTTGGGGCAGCCCATGAAATCCCCTCTGAGAGCTGGTGTTTGGTGCATGAAGGCACCAGAATCCACTCGTGCCTTCACGGAACTTGTTTTCCAATACAAAACTTCATCGTTAAAAAGAGAGCTCAAGAGCACAATTGCACAATTAATTTGTATAGCTGACCACACAAATAAAAGCAGGATATGGAGGGGAGGACCCCACTGGCTCCCAGGTAAGAGCTCAGGCTCTGACTTTGAGTTCAATGCCCACCTCTCTAACTCATGTTCCCAGAAATCCCATCAAACCACATTTTTTCATGAAGCAAGGAAGACAGCAGGAGACAGGGGACCGCTCGTGCCCGCCCCAGTTTTACCAGGGGTGAAATGACTCATAGCTGGTATACTTTCACAAAATTAAGGTGTGTAAGGTTGTATTTTTCAAAATTTCAGAAACTTTTGAGGGCTAATTTTAGGTGCAATTAGTAACTTTGAGCTATAGCGACCACTATACATAGAAGAAGATAGAAACTTATTTAAAATTTAAATTATAATTGACCTTTCTAGGATCCATATGTCAAAGGCAAGAAATTGCAACTACTAGTTCATGGGCTTGGTGGATAGCTATTTGAATGGGAATTTGTCTGGCTATAAACTGAGAAAAACCCCAAGGACCTTCAGGATTTAATGATATACAGTTATTATTCAAAATATGCAAGTACTGAGAATGTATGAAATCCCTTATTATTTTGGGTAATGCACTTCTGCTTTTGAAAGGTATTCGGGAAGATACGGAAAGGATACATCTACTGCCATCCCTCATGCCTCCCACCTGCAAAGAGAGGAAGATAAGAGCTGGCATGATAACATGAGAGAGACTAGTTTGGGTACTTTTATGACCAAAATGCAATCTTCTTCCTTCTGGAATATTGTGGATCAATTTTATGCTGAATTTAAACATCTGCAAAATCATAGGTTTAATATAGATAATGTATTTTTGTGATTTTTTTCTGATTTAATTTCCTGGCACTCTTTCTCTGTTGTACACTGTAGGCTTTGTTACATAACAGGCTCTAGATGATGGATAAAAATAATATTATAATGAAATGTGAATTAACACTAATTCAATTTGGTGGGTTTTGGAGATAACGACTATCGATATATGGATTTTCTTGTTCCAAAGGAATACACAGTCAATAGCACTAAAATTGGGTTTGATCAAATGAATTGTCTTATTCATGGATGTGACTGCTTTCACAACTCATAATTTTCCCAGATTCATAAATTTTAAGGGTAACCATTACCATAATAACAGCATCAGTCTACGTTATTGTGGCTGTAGTTAGAGTCAGCAATCTAGCTCAGACCTTATCACGGTTTCCAGTGGGCACCAGAAGTTATCTGGGGAAGGGCAGGAGTGCACGGATGGGGATGGAGAAGAGCGTGAAACGCAGTGAATTCAGGGAGCAAGAACCACTTATTCCCAGCTGCTGTGGCCACCCACTGCCAGCCACCGAGCCGACCAGCTCAGCCCTGTGCCACACTGATTGCAACTTCATCAGTCTGTAAAATCCCACTTCCTGCATAATGCAGACCAAAGATCAAATAAACATGGAAGATCAAATACATATGACAGCATGAGTCTAGCTGTTTTGTTGAATTTCTTTGATACTCATGGTTACAAATTCATCTGTTTAATGTGTCAGGAATGGTGGCCAAGCCAATGCAAAACAAACAAACGAACAAACAAAACAAACAAAACCCAACAAAAAAACCCCAGCAAGTTTTGGTAGCTGATTTTGTGAATAGCTTTATTGGTTTTGGTATCATTGACACTGGAAAGTAAACATAATTCTCAAGTTAGTGTGCACATGAAAGGAAAACTCCCAAAAGAAAAAAAAGAAAATGGGTCTAATTAACCAGTTGTCACAACATATTGTACGGTACAGTCATACTTAGAAAAGGTTCAAAGCCATTTAAAGAATCCATTTATCTATGAAGAAAAAAACATAGTTAAATCTAACTGTATCAGCTGCAAGAGTAGATTATGAATAAAAAATCATATATGCTGTTTATGGTACCTTCAAACAGGGAGTGCCAAAGTGTGCTTCTAAGATGGCAGAACAATGTATTTCAAATTCAGGATCCTTTCCAAGGTCCTCTAAAGTCAGGTTTAAAATAATTCCTCTAGAATCTGACTCTTCCTCGAGTCACTGTGGTAAAAAGCAATAAAAAAAGAAAAATGTATTAGCACTTAATGGTCCAGTTAAAAACAATAACATGCAAAGTTAAGAGAAGCATGTTATGATCAAGGGAACTGAAACATTTCCATTAAGAAGACTATGCCTCCAGCATCTTCCAGAATGGAGAATGAAGGAGGCGAAAGAAGAGAAAACCCCACCTGGTCTACCTGATTTTTTTTTTTTTCCATGGAACTCAAAAAACTTTTACAGCACAGTACCACAACAAAAAAACTTTATTTTCTCGGAGCTCCAGGTGGTGAGAGACTCCAGTAAAGGAAAAGCTTTCCACCCTGATCGGTAGGCTCCGTGCACCATGTTATTTACATGAACCTTCATCCCCAGATAACTTTGGCAATTACTTAGGAGTCATTAAAAATGTAAGCAAACTCCGAATTGATTGAACGATGACATTAAAGGCATCTGTGAAATGATTAATTCGGTCCAATCGATGCACCATATTTCATTCAGCTCCCTAGATTCAGTGATGCAGTGCTGTCAATAGCAGTGCTGGCCTTGTCCAGGGCTCTCAGGCTGGGCACCCCTTCTGGCTTGCCCTTTTGGACTGACAGGAGTCAGGGAATGGCTACTGGGAAAAGGACGGCCGATGAGCAGAACTCAGCTCCCTGCGCCCGCTGTGGCTCGTCGCTCAGCGGTGAGCTGCAGATGTTGCAACATCTGGGCCAGAAGTGGGTGAGCGCGGCAGCACAGCTACAGCACTGCAACTGCTAGCTCTGGGCAGAAAGTCTATGCAAGTGATATTCTCTACATAGTTCTAATTCTTCCTTTTTCCCAATGGATGAGGCCAGAGAGCTCCTCCCCTACAGTTTGGCTAACTGGCTTCTGAAAATAAGGCAGTTCCGCTGACAGCCTACCAGCATAACGTTGGAAAAGAGGAGGAACATGGGGCTTACCTACAATTTTTATCTTTAAAGGTACACTTTTTCATGCCTCTCCTCATCCAAATAATTTTCCATTTTTTGGATGATTTCCCAAAGTTGTCACGACGGAGAAAAAGCTTGAAGGGGTTTTAAATTAGGAGAGGGGTTTTTGCCAGATCAATACGGGGTTGTCATTCTGTATGTAAGGGGAAAAGTGTAAGTATGAGACACTTGTGAGGGAGCTGGGCAGGCAGTTAATAGATGAGGGGATAAGTAGCAGGATAAGAAGTATTTAATCCTGTAACAGATGTCCCCATCTTTTTATTTACAATGCACTATATCCTAAAATGTAAGAAACCTGCCAAATTGATAGCTAAGAGGAAGGCTTTAGGTAATTTCAACTTGAATGACTTACAAGAAGAAAGGCAAAACTCTGGTTACTCCAACAGTTGTCTTTTATTTTTTTTCATTTTCCTTAATGTAAATTAATAGCAGGCCCAAATGGATATCCATGTTCAAACCTATATAGGTACAATTCACTTGAGGTCTTGTTTAAATCTAGTCACCTCTGTTGCTGAGAGGAGACTGTTATTACCCCATCTCAGTTGATCCGCCACGCTCTCCGCTGGTGTTCACAGTCTCTGTTATGATGGAGAGGTGTTTACACTGAATAATCGCTGGCGGCCAGCCTTGCAGAAAGGGAGAAGGCAAGACTTTCAGAGCTAAAATTACTTTCTCTCTCTTTGAGATGGATCCCATCAAATCAATGTTGTGAGAGGTAAAAGAGTTTGGGTAGCCTTTCAGTGTCACTGAACAAATTGTTGCTATTCTTTGTGGTAAAATGACAATGCCATTTGCAGAGCTTTCAGTAAAGGCAACATCCTTCCCAGACACTGAATCCTAATTGTTAGATTTCTTTATTTTATTTTGAGGTAAGTTGATGACAGTGAATAGATAAGAGACCAAATATGGTAATTTGGTTAGTAAAAAATGTACATTAAAACTGTAACATTTCCACAAGTGGAGAAAAAAATAGATCAGGCATTTGTCAGACTATCACGATCTCTTATGATATGGCTATAGGAAAGGACCTAGCTCATCCTACTCTCTCCAAATGAAAAAGAACAGGCTACACACCTGGTGCTGGGCACAGAACCCCAACCGTAATTGCAATCCCCCCAGATTTATGCATGCACTTAGTGGCTGTGTGTGCATTAGCCCGCACTGATGACCAGGAACAGATTTCCACAGGGGAGCAGTTGGTGCAGATGGAAATCGATCTGAATTGAGGTGGATGGTTTGATGCAGTATGAGGCTGGACTAGAGCGGGTTGATTCCTGGTGCTGCCGAAGCCTCCGCAGCCAGCCCTGGCCAGGCAGCGCACCCAGAATCCCGAAGGTGCTCACTCATTTTGGGTCCCACATGAACGTGCAGCTAGAGACACTCTTGAGATCAATTTTTAGATTAGCTGAATACTTACTCACTGAAACTGATTATGGGTAGAGGCTGATTATAGTAATTTTTATTCTCTGAACAAGTTTTAGATGTCTCTGATGAGTGCATATCCTTCCCCCCAAAATGGAGGCACTAGAAATCAGTGAACACTTAGCAATGTTGAAGATCTTCTCTTTTGTAGTCTATTTTTTGACAAAGGCTTTAATGTGCTTTTGTTCCACACAAATGTTGAAAAGATTAAATACAAACAAGACCCAGACCAAAGCAACACACTAAAGGAGGCTGCAAAGGAGCCTTTGATGTGACTCTATGGCACATTATCAACTTATGTGGGTCAAAATCATGTACAGTCATTGAGATTTTAGGAGGATACTCATGATTCAGAAGGACTTGAGCTCCCTAAATAGCTGTAATCTGTCTCCCAGAAAAATTTCTTTCCTAAGTATTGACATTTTGTTATAGAAAAAGAAATATTTGATGAAAAAAACCCAACAACAAAGCACCCTTTTAAGCCTTGATCCAGATCCATCACAATCCTGCATGTACCAAAATAATAATATGTCATTAGAAGCCTAATTGACTTTGTTCTTTATAGATTTTTATGTCCACTAGACTTTGACCAGTCAGATAAATCATAGTATCATTTACATTGTGCAAAAATATTCTATCAGGAAATAAATAATGTATTCTTACCCCCAAAACTTCTATACAAGTTACTATACATCAAAAACTAGTTGTCAGTCAAACACACCTTACCTCCTACCTCCTCATAGTCACAGAAAATTCTCCAAAACCTTCCTGTTTGCAATCTGTTACGGTATGTTCGGGAAAAATATGAAGAGTTGTTCAGCTGAGAATAAGGCGTGAATCCACTACTTAAATCAAGGGTTTACTAAATAAATTTAGGAAATAATTTAGAAGTTCAAGATTTAGAATTGCTTTAAAATTTTGAAGTGGTTCTATTTTTTGTGCTGGATTATTGAAGCAAGTTACGGCGCAGCATGACAGGTTTCAGAAAGCAAAGAGATATCCTGTTTATTAATCTAGGTCTACCTAAGTCCAAGTATTGACTGCTGATTTGCCATGCTCCCTGAAAAGATCTCTAGAGACTGAAAATATAAGGATGGACTACAAAATTTGTAATCATCTAGGATTGGGCATATCTCTGATTAATGAGAAGACGACATGATGAGTTTTAAGCATAAGAAATCAATGCTCTATGTTTTCCCTCTCCCTCACCCCAAAAGGAAAGAAAAATTATGTACATGACAATACTCAACTCTAACAAGTTTTGGAGACATATAATATATGCACAATGGAAATGAATGTCCAGAGATCCCAAATATATCCACCTGTAAACTTACTCAACTGCACTAAACAAACAGAAAGAGAGTTTTCATGCACAGTTTGGAAATGTTTTCTGTTGTTGCTTTTATTTTGTTTTTGTCTGTGTAGCTTTTGAGAGCGATCCTTAAAGATTCCTATTACATACTTTATTACGCTTATATTTAGACCAGATATAATATTAGATATATGTGGTGATTAAACTTACTCCTTTAATAGTTTAGGTATAAGAAATGAACATTAATTCCAGGAATATAAAACAATCCTTTTTTTTCCTTTATGTTGCTGCCTTTCTTTTAGGTCATTTCGTTTTATCTACAGAATTAATGAAAACAAGTGCTTTACCTTTCCTTTTTCCAAACACATCTGTTCATACAAAATTGGGAACCACATTTTCCAGAAATGATCACAACATTTTAAATGGCTGGGTTTGCTTCTTTCACCTAAATTAAATTTTTTAGATTTTTTTTTTTTTTTTACTGTTCTTGTACTATGTTCTACTCTGGAGATTATTACAGTTTATCTTGCTTATCAAAAGCTCACTGACATTTATTGAGCTGGAAATATTGTTTGCTATTCACTGTCAATCAAAATCTTGACTCCTACTTCTAGCTATCCATTCTGCTTTATGGTTCTGATTGATATTGGAAAAATATCATTACTGGATGAAACAACAAAGAAGTAACTGGTGGATGTGGTGTTGTGTTGAAGAGACAGCACGTGTAGCACCTACTGTCAGACTTTGGAAAAGTCACCCAAGAGCAAACTGGCTGTTACTTACTCAGCTGCTTTCAGTTAAGAAAACTTAATGAAAACTTAATGCTAGGAAAGAGTCAGGCAAAAAAATCTGCAAATAATTGGCCGAATTCACCTACTGCTGATTTTTATGGTCTCGACTTCTACGGTCTCATCCTTTGGCTTCAGTATGAAGAGCATTAAACTTTCTGTTTGTTAACGTTTCAGATTTGAGAACAACAGAAAAGATAAGGAATAGTTCAGAAGTGTTGTAAAGAGACAACAGTGACAAAGCCGGGGGAAGGCATAGTCCTTCTTTCCAAAATTAGAGAAATTGGGTGTAATGCTTGCATCCTTGACAACATGCTCAGTTTCTTAGAGATGATACGTTTATCTACATGAAAATGTTTTTATGTTTTAAGATGGCCTAGGAATGCGCTGAGGAAAGCAATCTCAGAGAGTGAAGGTGTTGCAAACGTGCTGAAGAGAGGGCTGAGAGTGCCCACACCTCTAAGGAAACAGGAATCACCATCCCAGCTCCCTTACCTCTCCATGTAGGCACCCAGGGTAACCAGTTAAGTTACTTTGCCTCCTTCGGCTTCAACAGACAGAAGCAGGACCCTTGGAAGGTGAGGTCTGTGACTGGACACAGAAGTCCCTGTAGCTCCTGCGCTGGATGTGGTCTCGGGCTTTGCCATGAGGTAGCTTTAGGCTTTACTTAGCTGCTCAGATATTGAACCCAAATGATCTCCCTAGTGAGTTCCTCCTTTCGTGTCATCTCAGTCCCACACTCCCCTACCTAGCACACAAGTTGGTTCCTATTTAAGGTCTTCTCTGGAGTAGACCCAAGGGTTCCTTGTCTGGGAACTCCGAACTCTCTCCCATTATGAAAGGATTATCCCATGGAGACTCACTAATGAAGTGCCTGAGCCGAGCTGCATATTTTCTCACTCCCGTGCCTCGTGATCATAGACAGGGAATGACCCAGAATGCCTCCATATTCTTTCATAAAAAGCAGAATTAAAAAGGAGCAACGACAATACCCTAACAGGAATATAGCCACCTTCCCATCACCATCGTTCTACGTAAACCTATGCCCAGCATTGTTACGTCAATGGAGCACATACTAGAAAGCAGGCAAACTACATAAATCCTATTGTGTCCAACATGTATATAAAAAGCAATTAATGTTCCTTATAGGTATTGGATGTAGAGTGGGATAGATTCAAATCCTCCTAACACCTCCTTTAAGTCTTCTCATGGGCAGAGGGAGTGGGAGCCTCGCTACACTGATCATTGAATAGGACCAGCCCTGTCTTGCCTGGGTTGGAGGATGAGGGGGAGTGGTGAAGTTAGAGAGCATGTATTAAGTTAACTAAACATGGTGGATCAAGACATATTTCTCTCTTCTATAACCACTAATCAAGAAAACAGTAGTACTTTTTGTGATAAAGGCAAATATTCAGTTGGAAATGGTCAATTTAAAAACAAATTGTCAGTCTGTGAAGGGCTCCTTAGCTGTGAAAAACTAGGACCTTAATATTTTTTTTCCAAATCAGACAGCTTTGTTTATGCAGCTCAGTTTCATTACCACTGAGGTGACTTTCAGGGTCACTCTGAGAAAAAAACTAGCAATTATATTAAATAGGAGAACGAAATAAAAAAAAAACCTGACTATTCTGTTTACTTGAATCCTGCCATTCTGTCATTCCAACATGAAAACTGTCCTTGAAGTCTAGTACAACCTACAAAGGCAAACAATGGAGCTAGTTTATATAAATCAAATTGGTGTCATATGATCCCCAAGCCCTGATGTGTTTCTATAAAGTCAGAAGCAAACTATTTTAAGCACCGAAGGACTATGTGCCACCTCTTCTTTTTGGTTTGTCATTCACCAGGGGCATGCATCTCAATAAAAAGAGTATCTTTATCAATAAAGGCATTCTCCATATGGTGATGTACAGCCCAGGCTAAACTCTAAGAAGTGACCTGCTCATAAGTTGTAAGCAAGTGCAAAGCCTGAGTCATTCAGTTATCACATCTGACTCTTCCACTGAAGGATATTTCCAACCGAGAGAAAAACAACTCGTGCATACAGTCTAGCGAAAGCCGAATCCTAAAAACTCAGCAGCGAAACTTGGAGTGTTATTACTGGAAATGGGCTTGGACCGCTGCTTGTATTACTCCTGCTTTGTATGCAGAAAAAACCCAACAGCCAAACAACCTAAAATAGGTATGTCTTTTATCCAGAAAGAAAGCAGACAGTGAGAACAGGGCAGCAGAGGGCTGTTTTGAAAGGACAAAGAGACATCTAGTCTGAGGTGAATATTTCTTCCAATATTTCAGGAACCTAAGTTTGAGGTGGAAGAATTAGTAACAATGAAAACAAAAGGAGAGGACAAAGAAAAAATATTTTTATCGTCAGCTCCAGTTTTCTCTCATTCTCTCCTGTGGTGTCTTTCATTCTTCCTCCTTCTCTCTCAACCTTTTTTTAGACATAAAAATATTATTTTTTAAAGTTTCAATTTAAAAAAAAAAAAGAAAAAAGGCATTAAGAAGCCTAAATGACTATTACTTCTGAGTCAAGTTATATCCTTAGATAGGGATTAAGAAAAAAGCTTTCCTATAGAAAAAAAAAGCACCTTTTTCTGTCAAAATTTGTCAAATAAAATATCCAGTTTCCTGGCAAGAGAATTGGAACCACTATACTTTAAATTTTTCCAAAAACCAAACATCCTGGGCACAGCAACCTATTATCCGCTTGACACTAGTTTCATTAGTTATAAAATTATGTGACCTTGGCTCTAAAAAACCTATAATCTGAACTGCATTAAAAAATCCCCTTCCCTTAAACAGGTTTTGTGTGTTGTTCTTGTAGCTTATTAATTTGTGCTTTCTATTTCGGTATCTCACTAATAACTCCTTTGAGATGACACTGAGTGCACTGGTTAAAAAACACATTTGTTTCAGAAATACTTAGAATTAAAATACACACACATATTCATAATTTTTTTTTCCTTCAGGTAGCATCAGATTCTGTCTCAGCTTTAGTATAAATAGTCTTTGGTGGTAACCTTTCAGTTACAAAGAATTCAGCATTCAGACCTATCAATCTTTTAACGCAGAGCTGCCAAATCTTGTAACAAAGGAGTATTTTGTTTGAAGGGCAAACCAAATTGACTTGTGTTTCCAATAACTGTAATGTCCGGCTTCTTATCAGTATTAATAAGAAAATGCAAATTGCATTCCTGTCAAAGAACTGAAAAAAAGTTGAAATGAGCAGTCCAAGCAATAAATTGCTTGCAATATGCTATTATATTCAGATTCTTATTTTCAGCTATACAGTAGTTTACTTGAGGTGAGCAAAAACAGCAATCAATGTAAAAAAGCACAACAATGTTCCAAGTCTGACTTTTAAATATGAGCAAATAGAAGAACATAATGGATAATTGTACCAGAAACAATAACACATATCAATATGTAAATCATAAGCAAGTTAACCATTAATCTATTTATTGAGATTTTTATTTAAAATAAAAGCAAAACTACTATTAAATACGCAAGAGTTTAGAAATTCTGAACTACCCTTGGAAAATGATCAACATCTAGTGAATCAATTTTCTCTCTGCTTTGTGAAAACAACTTCTGCTTTATTGCTTTTTGGAAACAAAATTAAAGTGAAGCCTTATAAAAGCTTTGAAAAGAGGCAACTTGTGGCTTGCAAAACATTGCCCCCTCTGACTAAATTATATAATTTCTGTTACTTGTTTGATTACCTAATGTTATTCAGAAAGTGATGGGTTTACTAATTTTTTCCTTGTTCAAATTAAAGACCTGGTAGACTAATATTCAGCTTTTTCTCTTACGTGTTGAAACGACAAGAAATCACAGTGCATCAATATTGTGTATAAGGGGTCAAACACGGTCCAAGTGTAACTCTCACTAATGCGTGACAGGAACCTGGGGATGTGTAATCAAAGGACAGGTTAGAGGTTAGCTTTAAAAAGTTTATTCCTTCAGTGAATAGATGATGTTAAATAAAATGTTCAATCTATTAGTTGATTACCTTCTTTACAGGGTAACCTGCAATTTAATTTACATTAGGCACGAATATCCTGGTTTGCAAATTAAGGATAGAATGAAACATCACTGAAATATCTTTCCGCTATCAGCATAACTAACTTGGGCAAATATAAACCGATTAAGGGGATCAGTGTTAGACCATGCTTTCTGTTACCTGTGAAGAATAATATCTGGGTACCTTAAGTATTCATAAACATGGAAATTATTAGAAAGTTCTTATTTGAATGTGAGCACTTAAAATGATTTCTGAAGGGGTTACTGTCCTCAAGAAGGTGTTGCTCAGGAGGAGATGCAGCCTTTCTTAGAGGCAGATCATATGGCATTCAGGAATTAATCGATGACAAAACTCCACCGCAGAAGCCATCAGAAAAACTCCTACAACACTGGTATCGCTTCAGAGCACATGTGCCTCCTGCAGCTCAAGGGCTTGCCGAGTAGACTGAAGTTCCATTTGCACGGGGAGCACTTTGTGGGAATCTGATCTCAAAGTGACCGAGGCAGAGAAGTTGGAAACCTACATCTTACTGTTTACTAGTGAGATGCAGGTGTGAAAAAACATAAATTCAGACCACAGAGGCCATCTGATAATGTAAGGGGTCTTTAAATCATGAATTAGAAAAATTAATTATTTAAATTCTGCTCAAGCTATGGTATGAACTATTCAAAATTCCCATGTATCATCTCTGTTTCATATGTTATCAACAGTTTGGCTTCACACACAAAAAATAATTATTAAATAACAATGCCAGCACTCCAAATGAGACTGGACACATGCTGTCATCCTTTGCCATGAACAGAAAAGCAGAATAGAAATAATTTTTGGCCAGACCACAGATGGGATCCCATTTTGTTGATCTTCGTATAGAAGCCATCCCATTTTTTAAAAAATCTCTACTTATCTTCTTCAAACTCTTCCACTGTGCTATGTCTTTACAGTGTTTGCTCAGGATGTGTGCGTACCATGGATTTGTGCAGCAGCACAACACTGCATGACTTTGCTGTTTCACTCTTTGTGCCTTCCCTAATGTGTCCTGGCATTTTGTTTGCTTTTCTGGCTTTGAGTGAGTACTGACTTTCCATAACACTTCTATACCTATAATTTCTTTAGCTATTTTATTGCTCTATTACTCAGCACTGTGAAATCCTTTCACTACTCCTTGCAGAAGGCATTCATATTGCTCAGGTTTGCCCGACCGTGCTTTCACATTTAAATTGACAGAGCTCATACTGTTTTCTATTATTTCCTTTATTTGGATTTTACTTTTTTTTTAAGGATGTCTTATTCTTTCTAATTATCTCCTGTGCAGTGTTCTTTAACTAAGCCCCATGATTATTTTTTTTCCTTGACCTTTCTAAAGATATTTTTGCTGAGTTTGCCTTAAGTCAAAAACAAGGTGGGTTTTTTATTAAAAATAAAAAATGCTCTCAGCCTACTGCAAACATTTCACCCCTTTGATTCCCCTTTTAGCAACTTTTTAAAAGGTTTTCTCAACTTTCTACAGTTTTCATTATGTCATACATTAATTTGGAAACTAACTGAACTACTGTATATAATTTAGGATGATTGATTAATACAATAAAGTTGCTAGTACATTAGTACAGCTAGACTTCCTATTACTCAGTGGCCTTTAGGACAAAGTCAGGAGTTGCTTCTTCCCAACTATCTAATCTATTAAATGATCATTTAATTTCTCTAAACATTTAATCTGACCCTCACACTCAAATGAGATTAATCTACGTGGATGAACTGAACGCTCCCACTCTGCTGTTTCCACTACCCTGGGTGTTCCGCTCTGGGTTCTCAACCTGGAGGCAGAACTGCTCCGAAAGCTGGAGTTTCTGAAAGCCTGGTCAAGACTCTCTCTTCTTCCCCTACCCAGTAGCACTGTGGCTGGTGGCCCATCACTGCCACTGTCAGCTCTTTGTCCCCTCCATGCCTCCAGTTCATCCACAGCGGTCACTGGGTCTCTGAAGAGCAGGAGTCGACTGTAAAAATGCGTTGGCAATCAGCTCAGAAAACTTCTTGCACGACTTCTGCCTGATTTTTGTTTGTTTTGTAGAGATGCACTCATTGCTTTTGATTATTTACTTCCCAGTTGATGTATTTAGTGTCTTTTTTTGAGTGTGTTTTGTCTCAGGAGGATAGAGGGCTCATCCCTCCATCTGAAACATCTGACATATGTTTGAACTCAGGAGGCCAAAAGGACCTTGATTTTGTATGAATAAATTGTAAGTGCTAGTAACAAATCTGCATTTTCCTTAATTGAATAAATGCTGTGTGTTCTTTGAATACTTCTTTGAAACTGGAATTTCCTGTCTTGTTTGAATTACAGTCTAGATAAGATTGTTTTTACTGTTTTTTTGGGTTTGGTTTTTTTTGGTTTTTTTGTTTTTTTTTTTTTTCTGAAATATACCAGCAAGGAATAAACTTCTAGAAATTCACACTGATCCAAATTAGAAGCAAACAACTTAATTCTTGCCCTAATTCCATCTGTAAGTGCAGGTAAGAAATGCTGTCAGACTTTTGTAAATGTGAGCCCCAACCCTCTTCTCATTCATCCACTGGCCAATTTTTACAAGTGTCTAATTCACCTAGGTGGGGGGGCCTCTAAAATCCTCTAAAATCCACTCTTATTGAGGCCACTTTCACCTCAGAAAATAAACCCAGCTGGAAAGCTTGGGAAACTCTCTGAAACTATGTGCGTATTTGTGTAATTGAATAGCTGAACTTGAATTAATTAATTTATCCTTCACTCAACTTTTATTCCTTAAAAATATCAGAATATAGTTGAAATCTTGATGCTTTTGAAGTCAGTGAATTTAAGTGTATTGAGGATTTTATTTTATGTGTTTGTCAAAAGAGCCTAATGTTAACTGAAGTGATTGAAAGAGTATCAGATAGTTATAAATAGTTTAGCTAGACCAGCTTTTTAATTCCCTATGTCCTGTGCCTTAAAGCCGATTTAATGAAGAAGATATTGTCACATTTTTCTCATCTCTTGTATATTCATGACTTTAAAATGTTCAGATAATTCATTTCTCAGGAACCAAAAAGCCCATGAAAATATCAATAGAATTATTCAAATGTCCTGTAAAATTTCAAAAGTATTTCCATAGTAAATGCCAAAATTAATGGCAACACTTCATAAGAAGAGGTTAATCACAGTTCGTTGTTTTACTATTCGCTGCAATGACAATACTCATTATAAATGCATTTGGTATACATGTAGATGTAGTATGTAATTTTCACAGACCCCCTACTCAAGTATTACAGCTAAACATTTGCAATTCTTACTGTCAACTACTGTTTGCAGAAGAACCAGGTACTTAATGTATCAAATGCTAGACACCATAGCTACAATGGATCTCCGCACCCACTGAAATAATTTTTGAAGGCTAAGTCCTGCAAAGCCAGGCACTGTCAAGTGTTAAGCATGACTCAGTAAGGGCCAAATTCTCAATTCCTTTTAAAAATTGAACTACATTCCTTGGAGATAGCTTTTGAGAACTACGTGGACTGTTGTGGAGTCTTGCATTTGTGGACTTGTCAATGTACTGAGTGCTTTGGATGCTTAAACGTAGCTGCAGGTCTGGGATTAAAAGAGAGTTTATCTTCTTTTTTAAAGCTAAAATTCTCTCTATTATGGCCCCCACAAAATATTTGCATTAATTTGCATCACTTCTTATGTGAGTAATAAGCCCCGTGCTTCTCTCAACATTGCAACAAAAGTTCTCCTTAGCAAACCTAAAAGAAATCGTTGCTCTCTGAATTCATCAAATGCACAAAAATCTTCACCTCAAGATGATTAACCCTGTCCACAATACATTAAAGAGACCAGTCCATCAGGACTACTTGCTGTGCTTGTTCACACATCAGAAAGTCTAGTTCTCTGCAGCCTTGAGAGTAAATTGAATTTTAATTTCAGATTTGATGTCTGGTCCCCCAGTTCTTGTTTTATATGAAACATAGATCATACTGGCCAAAATATTTTCTGCATCCCATTAATTCTGTTGGTGGGATCTCATGATATACACCGCAGTCTCTGCTCTCATACTCAGCAAGAAAAGGTGAAAGGTATTGGTTATCTTACAAGAAGTTAATGTGCAACCTACAGCTTCATGTGAAATTTTCTACTAGAACACATTTTTGCAGGGCACATAAACTTAGCATGAGATCGTGAGTCAGGCCGTGTGAGATTACTGCGTATCACAGCTGCAGAGTGATACTTTTACCCAGTCTTTCTCCTAAAAATAGCAGATAGACTACAGCTGATCATTGCTTTGACCGTTGGTGGTCTTTGTAAAGGAGACCCAACGTCTTACAACAAACCAGCGCTGATGCTTGTTAAGAAAAACCTAAATAATTCCACGGCTTTCGCTCTGCTTATGTGCTGTGTAGTTCAAAAGGACATCTCACCTTCTTTAGTGCCTTTCCTCCTCCTGCCAAAATGCCCCTGTCAGCACAAATGGCAGCGGGCAAGCTGCCCTGACTATCCTGGCGACCAAGGGGAAGTGATTGATTACCTGGAGAGAGCACAACGTCAGGCACCGGCCACAAATATCTGTTTCCCTGTACGTTGCATGGGACAGGAGAGAGAAGGTGCTCTTGCCAGGAGGGAGCTTCTCTGCAGAAAAACCCAGAAGAAATAAGGCTCCTTGGTACTGCTAAATTTTTTATGCAGTTCTCTTCCGGAATAAGTCTCAGATGTCCTCAAATATTAATACTCGTAATGAAATGCTCAGATTAGCAATTGCATAAATCCTGTCCTCAGACGGAAGTTTCAGCCTGTGGGATCCCAGCCGATTAAAAAGATTGTTCCAGCCACAGTCACCTTTACTTAAGCTGATGCCAGGTACTATCATCCAAGTTAGAAGTCAACACAGTGTATGAATTATGCTTCTCTGGGGGGCAAAATCTGACTCATATTATTCTCAGCATACCGGCGTGGTAGGTGTGAAATGAGACACTGCGGGACAGGAGAACGAGGGCAGATTGCGGTAGGGAGGATAAAAGAGCTTCATGAAACCTTTTAATACAATTTAACTAAGAGACTCGGGGCTGTATCTTGTTCTCAATTTTGTATTGACCTTTATGGGGTTTTAAAAGAGAGCAGAATTTCTGTTCTTAATTTATGTCACTTACCAAAGATCCCTGGAGTCAAATCTGTGCTAATTTACGCAATGTGCAAATCCTCTAAAGTCAACGTGTTGCAGTGTAAATCAGAGAATAAATCAGGTCAGAATTTGGCCACTGATGAAGAGCCAATGAAAAAACTTTGCCTTAAATGATTCAAAAGAAGCAGCTAAACCTATTGATTTTTATTTAAATGAATCACATTTGGATTAGATCTCAAAATGTTATTAAAAATTGAAGCAGAATGATCTCTATTCTAGAAAATGGAAGTATTTAGTACGTCTACTCACTTGGGACCCGAAGGCAGAACCTGTACTGACAGCAAGAACCGATTCCTAAACAGTCTCTGAAAATTAAAATATTCCATGAATGACAGAATCAAAACTTTGTACTAAATATCTAGATAACTTTGAAATAGCTAAGCAAAGTGGGGATAAAGAACAACTGTATTTTCTTTTTTTTTTTTTTTTAATGCTAGGATCTTCATGATTTACTACAGTATTTGTTCCAAGGCCCTGGATATCTTTGCTATCTCCACATATTCATAATATATCATTTTGTATCAAATTCACGGCTAGTTTTCACAGGTGCAGTCACATTAATTTCACACCTCTGAATTTAGCTCTTTGCTGTGTATCTGGAGACCATTCATCAATATTCTCTGGAAACTGGCTTGCTCCCGTCTCAACAAATAACCATACCAGGCTCTGATATTTTCAGCCAGAACAAATTCCACTTGGTGGCTTTCATTTATTCACGTATATTATTCTAAATGTAGGAAATATTCTAGCAGATGGAAAGCAGGTTGTATATGAGCTTCTATGGCAAACTTTAAATAAATTGGTTTTGTAAGGAGGCCTTCTCAGCTGGTTATTGCACCAATAAATCAAAAAGTATCAAATGTGGAAACATTAATCAGATTTTGATAACGTCTTCTAGAGTCATTCAGAACAGCTGACATAAAATAGCTATAATTGCACATTGTGGTATTGTGTCATGTGTTTCATATTTCATAACATTTATTCTCAGTGAATGTCCCAACAGTCTCCTATTAGTGGAAGACCATTATGCTTTGACAATGGCCTATTTTTCTATTCTACTGACATTAACTCTTAATTATCTTTTTTTTTTTTAACAATAATAAATTAAAGTCAATGAGGATTATGGAAATCTCGCTGACTAATACCCTGTGACTGTTACCTTAAATGCTTAGGGCTACAAAATGAAATTTAGTGTGTATGAGCTCAAAGAAGCTATTTACTACTTTAACATTTTACAAGTCATACATTAACATTTAGCAAGTCATAAAAAATTTACATCTTTAAGCGATTTGTACTTAATAGGTTAGCGATATACATTTCATTCAGGACGCTAGGGAAAGAATCTATAAAATAAAGGCATTTTGCATTGTCTGCAAATAGTTTATACTGCTGGCGGATGTACCATCAAACTCACAGAAGGAGTCTGGTACACTGCTTCTGCTTAGTTAGAAGCTATTCTCCATGGGAAGAATAATATGCCCGCAGTAGCAAACTAACACAAACTATATTAAAGTTATTCAGCCGGTAGTAAATCAGTTGCAATTTAAGGAAAAAGATTAATACGACCACTATAACGAAGTGACGGACGTGGGTTACTGTGATTACATTGGAATAAATATTGCTATATCATGTCTGTGAATATCTGCCCTATTTCTTTTCAGTAGGTTACTGCAGTTATTTTTGGCCACTTTCTATATGCACTGAAAAGATCAGTTATTAAGGACGTAAACTTCATCTCAGAATCACGGTAACCAAACTCCGGAGTGCTCTGTAAATTAGTTGCATCCACTGTTAACCAAGTTGGTGCCACTAGGTGGTACCCAAGAATATGAAGCATAGACAAGCACTTTCACAGGTTTTCCCTTGTTTTGCAAAGGAAGAAGCTTCCTTTGTGCTTCTGAAAAAGACTGTGACATTCTCATCGTCTTTCAGGTGGATATTAGAGGCACAGAGAAATTAAGGCCAAATCCCTCCCAAATGTGATCCTGTTCTCCCAGTTCCCATGCAGCAGCGCTGAGCACTGGGGCAGCCTTCTTTTCAGTCACGGATTATTAAAACCTAATGCAGAGGTATTCAAGACGAGACTGCATGCTAAAAATTCTCCATACAAAACCAGCATGCAAATTAATCCATGTAAATTCTGAACTTCTTTCAAATGTACTCTTAATGGAAAAAAAAATAAAGATAGGCTTTCCAGATACATGGTTTCTATTAAATTATTTACTCTGCTCTTACTCATGATTATATAAGCTAATTTGGACATGCTGCTATTTTGCTATTTGCATGTCTTTGGCATTGAAGGCTGAAAAATGAATATGATGGCACTATAAAATAGAATGTTTAGACAGCAAAATGCTGCAACAATAACTGGTAAAATGCTTCATTCAAAATATCCATATAAAATATCACCATTTGTTTTAAAAGAATGAATCTTAGATATGGCTCCTGCTTCTGTAAAGTCTCTCTCTTTTACGATACAACTGTGTCTTACTTATCCTTTCAATAAAACACATTTTAAACTCATGGAAAGTCTTGAATTGGGCTCCACAGGATAGTTTTGCTTTTCCTTTGGGAGATCTCCCAGGGTTGGTGTTGCAAGGCATCTTCAGCCTTTACCCTGTGGAGTTGCTGTCGCATTGCCCTGCCGCGGAGGGATCTGCAGAGCACATACGGCACAACCGCCAGCAGGTAAAAGTGTGAAGGTACTGTGAAAACAGGGGATATGCTCTCCAATCCTGATGCGATGTCAGGAGGGACATTAAAAAAAGTTCCCCAGAGAATTATTAATATCTTCATGTCATCGACTTAAAGAAGTGTTTTGTTGTTTGCTTAGTAAAATTAATGCTTTTGAAAAGTAATTTTTTCAGTTAATCTTTAAAACAAAAGTACCGATCATCCCCCATCTCCTCCAAAATAAGGCACTTTTAAAGGCACTTTGATCAGATGAGCTCTTCTCCCTCATAACTTGTTTTTCTCAAGAGTTGTTCTCTTCTGTCTAGCCCATCTTTGCAGAGGAAAGGAAAAAAGTCTTATAAACGCTGTCAAATTTTGCTTGTACCTTTGCCGCCTTCTAGAATAAAAAGTACCTTGTTCCACGAACAGACAAACACAGAAGTATTTCTCAGGTCTTGAATGCAAACAATGTTGTTGCTGTTTCTGCATCAACTTTGCCTCAAGTACTGGGTCCCTCCTATCACCTCTCCAACCCTCTCCGCTTTTCAGCATGCCAGCGAGCACAAAGTCCAGCCTTTTTTAAACTATTCCTTTTATTAGATGGGTAGTAGTGCTATTTCAATGCTCAATAACTGAAACAAATACTATTCTAAAATGTCTGAAAATCTCTTTTTATACCCTCTACCAGTTAGAGAGAAAGTAAACTTTCAGATGTTTTGATCCTGAACTAGCTTTCCAACTGTTGGGTCAACAGATATGCTTTAATAGCTGCAATTTCTTTTGGGATTAGAAAAATTTTTTGCTCCATTGATCATTTTGAGGATGTCCTGAAGCACATACAAACCCAGGAAAAAATCACGCGCCGTGCTATTGCGAACCGCGCTGGCAGTAGCACACGGTGACGTCCGCAGTGGTTTTTTGCTTTTTCCCTGGGGTGCCGTAGTCTCTGCCTCGCGAGCGGATGACAGGGTTCAGACCTATTGCTCTTTCATCTCGCGTAGGTAACTCAGCACCTGTAACTCCCAGTTTAAAAGACCGTGGGGACTTTGAGCAGCTCGCAGAGGAAGGAGAAGTATCGCAGTTAATGTTCCAGCTGATTTCAAAGCACAGTAGGTTAAACCTGCTCATATGGGTAATGAAGCAGCTTGAAGACAGGTCAATGGAAGTTTAGAAAATCAAAAGCTGTACTGTTTGCTGGGCTTTTTACTGCAGAAACTCCTATCGCCTTTCATTAGACCACCTTAGACACCTTTCATTAATCCCTGCTGGCACGTTGGGTCTTTGAATTAGATGCTCAGCACATTTACTGTGTTTTCACTTAAAATCCAAGAAGAAAAACAAAAGAAAAATGAATATGAAATGGTCATGCTACAGTTCATAATTTTGTTGACTTTTCATTATGCTTTTATTAAATTGAATATAATCTGAAATGTCGGAATAGTTCCTCTGGCACTGGGTGCTAGAGACATTTCTCACGCATTTGTGAGAAATAGCGGGGGAAAAGAAGGCACGAGAATATTATATTTTGCTTATTGTTAGTAATACATTTTAGGATATCCTGATTGTATAGTCTGAAAAGGTCTTCGCTGGTGGGAGGTTCTATAAAAGATCAGGCCTGAGGAGATAAATATAACTACCCTGCATATCTATCTCGATTTAATGACTCTAGTAGAGAGTGGCAAGAAACGAAATTATTTTCAATACCTTTTACACATAACTTGACATCCAATCAAGCGCATCAACATTAGCAATCAATTAGTAACTCAATGCATAGTTTTGAGTAGCTGTAAATTACTTTATACACTAATGGCTCTTAAGCAAACCTCCAGAGCAGGTTCAGTTTTTTCACCAATAAAGCAGCTAACATCATAAAGCTACTACAGGGAAAAATGTTCAAATTAACTCAATCTATTTTAATTTACAAACACACAAATCTTACTTTGAGTGAAAATAGCAACAACAAAAGCAACACAGTTCTTTCCAAATCTCTCTGGACCATTTAGACTATTTCTCATTTATATTATAACTCAGAAAATACTTTTCTCCATCTCTTTCTCTCTCTTTCATCTGAAACGTCTGTCACTCCAGTTGCATTTGGAGATTTCTGTGGATTTTTTTCTGTTTCATTCTGTTTTCGCTTTGCACTAAAACTATAGCATATTTAAGTGATAATAACTCCCCTACTTCCCCATCCCTATAAACTTGCCTCGTTCTCATTGAAGTCCCTAAGAAAATATACTGTGAAAAAATGGCATTAAGCATTTTTCTTTACTGCCTTTCAGCAGCTCTGAGGCACATATGTTTTGGAGTCAAACATATATCTGACAGACTCCCAGTGATCACCAGGATCAGATCTGCTAAGTAAGAGAACGCGATTTTTAAGCCTATTCTCTGAGCTTTATCATCATTAATGGTACATACTTCACTGAAATTTTCTTCAGAAGCATTATGTCAAATGCTGACTTCATTGCACATATGTCACGCACTGATATCATTATTATTACTCAAGTCTTACTGGAAAGAAGTTGGGGCCAAAGTACTTAATTTACTTAATTAATTGTTAACTGTTTGACCAAGTATGTCTTCCACAGAGAAGATGGGACTACAATGAAGTGAATAAAATTTCACAGGGCTTTAGATCAGGCATTAAGTAAAGCAGTTATATCTTTTGCAAAAATGAATGTCATCTAATGCAGAACTTCTTTTCTTTATTCAGAAAATTTGTTAATATTCTTGCTTATGCCGGAATACCAGCAAAAGTCCTTCACATAGATACTCAGCCTTCCTTTTCGCTGCATTTCCAGCAGGCATAATTCACATTTAAGATCAGGTCTTTTAGAAAAACATCGTGATATTGATAAAAATTCTACTATCTTGTACACTGGGATAGTGAAATCAGAATGAGTGTCCCTTTCTATGGACCTGAAGAGAAATAGCAGGTGGCTGATATCGCTATTCTGCAGGTATCCACAGAGAAAGTATCTCTACTCAGGAAAGGAGTCCCATTAAATGCTTGCATTTATTCAAGCAGTTTTACTGACAAATAGTGAACTGTGATTGTGAATGGGGCCTTAATAAATATACCTGTTTACGCCTATTTCTCTCTCTTGCCTCTCTAAAGAGCCATTATATCCATCTATCAGAGTCAATATTAGTTTACTCATATCTTCTTTAGTTAAATGTAGGAAGTAGAAGAAGACATTAGTCTTCTTTACTATAATTTACAATGCTTAAAAACATAGAACTGTAGAAAGACAGAAAGAACATCCCTGAAAGACAAGTAAGTAACCAAATGCTCCTTTTTCCTCTTTTTCCAAATACATATCCTACCTTCGCTTACAGATTAGGAGCACAAAGATGTGCTCCCACTTAGACTTCATTCCAAAAATGCAACTGCTGAGACACGTTGGTTTGCTTATTTAGAAACTTGCAAAGGATCAGCTGAGGACAACACGGGTTTATGTAGGTAATTTACACAACATCTAAAATGCATTGGGAACCAGTCCTACTTCTCAAGGCAGCAACAAAACTTTCTCTGCCCTTTAACACGCATCAGTATGCAAAAATAGGAAGATGAGCCATTAAGTGAGTTTACCCTGGGAGTTTTTTGGCTTCTCCAGTGGCCGCTTCTCTCTGTGCTGCCCGGGAAGGCTGAGGCATCGGTGGTGTGGGGTGCTCCTCCACCGCCTGCCAGTGTCTCCTCAGTGTTTCTCACTACTTCTTTCCAGTTATTCTGCCAGAGATAAAGCTATATGAAAGCTTTGTTCGCCAAAATCTCCCGTGCCTTTGCAGTTAAAGGATAGGAAGTTCACTCATGTTGTACAGCCCCATTTAAGTCCTCTAATCTGAACTATGAAGAGGAAATTGATTTAAGAGCTGAGTCAGTCAGAATTATACATTACATTTACAAAAAAATAAACCATCACAGATCTCTATATTGCATACAAAAAAATACATTCAAAAAATGTCAAGTTAGCAAACTCAAACACTTAGAAGCTTGGAAATGCCATAAAACACATTGCTACCTCATGCCACTTCAAACTAAGCCTCCTTCTGCATATGAAATATAATACTGTCTTTAATAACAGCTTTTCATACCTTTTTCCACAAAACTTCTCCCTCACTCCTTCACAGTATTAGTCTCCCTTTGCTTTATCTCACCTGTCCTTAAATCTTCTTACGTCTTCACTCACCTCTACTTGTATCTCTTTGTTTCCTCCATATCCTTGAAACCATTGAAATCTCCTCTCCCAGTACCGGTCAGCCCTTGGAAGAATTAATCCTTGGTGAGTATGAGAAGATGTGGAGCTGTTGATCAAGGGCAGGGTTCAAGCCATGGGGACTCGGAGAGGATGCAATGTCAGGCAAGGGGTGCAATATTGAAGTTAACTCTTTGCCTCTTGCAGATCTTTTCAACTGAGGCTATTGAAAGTTTGCACTATAGTTTATCCTGTATTTGAACTAGCAGAAGAGTATTACCTTGACAGACAGTCACTTAGGAAAAAAAAAAAAATCTGTTTAAAACTAGAGCAGTTACACTGCAGCCTGAGTCCCACATGGAGACATCAGTGCATGTTGTTGCAGGATCTGGCCTAGGCGAGTTAGGAAGAAAACCAGTGAAATGGATGATACCCAAAATACTGTCAAAGGAGATATTTTCTCTCTAATGCCTTTCAAGTACAACCTTAGGTCTCACTTCTAACAGCAGAAGGTAAAAGATTTTTAAACAGACGTGCAGTTTTAAAATTGACAGTGTCCCTTTAACAACTTCAACAGTTTGAGAGTTTTATGTAGGTGGGTGAATCTGATGCTAAATAGTTAAACCAGTTTTAACTAAGAACTTGTGACTTCCAAAATAAAATCTTGTCTGTAGAAGCAATTGGGAACAAAGCACAAAGGAATAGGCCAGCTCTAATTTATGCAGACTCAAGGAGGCTCAACTGCATGCTTGATTTTTTTTTTTTTTTAAATCTGAAGGATTAAGTCCTGTTCCTGATATCTGTCTCTGTCAGAACAAAATGTTTCCACTACTGTTACACAGTAGGTTCAGTCTCTCACAGGTCAGAGATGTTGGGAAACATCTACTGAGATCAGAGTGCATAGGAAGTACATAGTAAGTGCATAGGAAGCCCCATTATATTATAATGGTACATGTAACATTTATATCAAATTCATACCACCTCTCCTACCAGCTTCTCCTCATTTATGATTTTTAAGGATGACTAGCTGTTGTGACTGTTCATAGAGCTGCTCTTGTCTGCTGCCTGTACAGGGTATTTCAGCCTTCTCCATTGCACAAGTCTTTCCTCTTCAACTTCTGAGACTGCAGCTTCTGTCCGCTAATGCTTCTTTCAAGTCGATGCCCACTCTTCAAATCCACTGCCGTTTGTCCTTCTACCACCCTTCTAGTCTATCAGTTCTTCCACCTCATCTTCAAGTCAGTTTAGATTTTTTTTTTCACCATGAACAGACCAGAAATAAAATATATAGCTATTAATGAACTAATAAAAAGGCACATCAGCTTCATTACCACTGAAGACCCAAGTTCTGCTGCTGCGGTGTGTGATTTTTGGTGAGATGCCACTGCCCAGCCCAGCGCTCTACTGATGTGAGCTGTAGGGTTGCCAAGCTCCTTGGTATGCCAAACAGATGAGCAGTGCACATGTGTGTAACACCCTGATATTCTCCAGATGACACGAGTGCAACACATCTCAAAAGTACCTGGCTTTATAGTACCTAAGATATGCAGCTGATCTGCAATCAGCATGAGGACGTCTGGGGTTTCCAGCACTGGGTACCTACAACGTTCTGCACTGACCAGCATATCCTGGGCTCCACCAGCACATCTGTGGGCACCGTGCAAAACCACTGTGGGCTGCTTCTGGGCTTGCAAAAGCTGATAGATTTGCAAATGCAAATGTATTCCCATTAATTAAAATAAATGACCACATGGTTGCATGGTTAACTATTTTCCCAAGCTCCCAGGGAAGGAAGCTTTTGCCCTGTCAAACACTGCAGAATTTGCATCTCAAGGAAACATTTTAGGTTTCTATATTTTAGCAACAATTAAAGAACTGAGCTGATGCTTTCCTTGCACATTTGCAATTTAAAATTTTGGGCCACCACGACATATTTTGGTTCCCATCTTGTAGATTGATTCTCAGGGATGGAAAGAGTGACCTTGGGTGTGATGACGGTAAAATTTAGAACAAAAATTAGCTACATTGCCTCACAGAAATTGTTTGGCTAGTGAGGATAATTTTTTGGGCAGCCTCTTCCACTGTACAGCATAAGGCAATATTAGATGTATCTCTGTGTGTAACCAAACATAGAGGGGCATGAAGCAAAGGAACCAGGCCAGAAAAACCAGGTGAGGAAGCCATGAGGCTTGGATTCAACAGTCTGCAGTCATCTCCTCCAAAGGAGAATGCAATTAAAACCTGGACTGCATTTTTACATATCACCCTGTAGTTAATCAGCCCGGGAAGGCTGGTAACACAAACAGCCTTCTCTGCAGGGCAGCACTGCCAGCGAGCCGCTGTTCTTTCTGGGTCAAAAACAAACCACCGTCAACAATCTCAAAAAAATTTTCGGCAGTCACCATAATCCAAAATGACCACAGCCAATTCCACTGCCTCTTCTTCCGTGTCCAAAGAGGAGCCCCTACCCTTGTTCATCCTTGCTATGTGTGCTTGGAGAATTACCACTGGCCATGGGAGAAAGCCAAGAGAATAAACGGCTACCGAGTACAGTCACGGTCCTAAAACTGAAGAGCAGTCATCCCCAGAAAGGGATCTGGAAGAACCTCAACTCACAGGAACTTCTCTAAATCATCCTCTCCTTATAGGTTACTCTGCTGCAGGAGGGTTGGTCTCCTGCACGCAGGCTGCCACGCGCTCCTGTGGCAGGGATGCTCTCTTACAAAGCATTAAGCCTTTTAAAATGAACTGTTTAATTTATTTAATAGATTGACTATATATTTATATCCAACATTTTAATCTGTTTCACCTGCACCAAGTACTGCATCAAGTGCTCTCACATCCGTGCTGTCACCGGTGTTTCTGTAGTACCCTAGTTATTGCATAATTTAAAAACTTTTGACTAGACTGCATAGAAGAATATAGATTAAACACAGATTACACTTGAGAACATTAAAGCTAATAATGATTTTTCTGTTTCAATCAAGATTATTTGTTGTATAGACTTGTACTGTGTCTTGGTAAAGCCCATGAACAGTATGTGACAGATCTGTGGAAACACCTAATTAAGAATATGAAGGAAATAAATTATGTAAATTGAAATATTATGGGTTTCACTGTGACTTTGTTTTGAATATAAAACATACCAGCAGTTTTCATGTAGCTGGGATGGTATGATTTTTAACCTACCACTCAGACCAAATTTAACTTCTGCATTTCTCAATCTTCTTTTGAATCAGGCTGGACACCAAATCCTCCCCCTTTCTTGGAAGTCTCGTAACAACAAAAGTCATTACTACATTTTAAACAAACAAGATATGCAGAATCGTGAACTTATTGGCAGGTGTGGCAAAAGTTACACTTCTTGTTAGTAACATTTTGCAATATTGCATTACTCTTTCAATGTAATGAAATCTTTGTAACTCATTGCATCGTCTGCCACGTAAAATTTTGGTGAGAAGTGACATGAGATATCCAACCGAAGAAGGGGAATGCTGCTGTTGGTTTAGCTTTGTTGCTATTAGAATAATTTAATACCAATATCAGGGTATACACCCCATTGTGGGGATCTTTGTGGATAGGTATGGAAATTATATTCCCCCCCCAAGAATGAAAAGCTTGCAGCCCTAATCCTGCCGGCTGCTTCAGAGGGACAGGACCTGTACCGTACCACTTGCGTGGAGATTCTCCACTCAAGCCCAAGACAAATCTGCACAGAGCAGCATCCTGCACAGGCAGGTTCAGACTCAAAGTTTTGAAAAACAATTCCGTGACAGTTAATAAAAAACCTCAATTATAAGTCACATAACTTTAAAAAATATGACAGGAAGAGAAAACAACTCATGAGACACCTATTATTCAAAGATATTTCCAATTACAAATTGCAGCACAGCTTGAGCACCTGGGCTATTCATGTACGCTATCCCGAAAGCTGATTACAACATCATGATATGAGTGATACAGTGACTAATACAGTATCAGTACCACCATCTCCCACTCTATTCTTTCAGTATCATGTAAGTGGAAAGTGTTTAATTAGAAAGCTTTCAGTATTCATTTTCTAGCTTAATAGGCTTTTCTGGTTGATAACAACCTTATTATGGGTTGGGAATAGATGGTTAGCCAACCCAAAAATATCCTTTTCCCCCTTCTTGTCTTTTAAGAAAAACAAGCAAATGTATTTCCCACCCATTGAAATGCTGTTATTAGATTGTATGCATTTTAATGCAATTTTAATAGAGCTGTCTCAGTTCAATTAGTGTAAGGGCAAGAAATCTTAAATTATATTCTAATTTTGTGAGTGTAATATCATGGGTAAAACAGGGTAATTCTAGGCTACAGATGCAATTTTGCTGGTGCTTTGTGGCAACTCTGGGCGCATGTGCGAGCCAGCAAATCTATCTGAAAAAATTCCTTCTTAGATACCGCGATGCTTAAGCAAAGTAACATTTCACCCAACTGAAGTTCTTGAGTTACTATTCAATACGTGTACTCATTTCTTCCAGTTTCAGCAAAGTCACTGGTTCCCTACCTGGTACGTCTTGAATAAGCTAAAAGTGTTACAGTAAATTATTGGAGGATTTGATGTCAGAATTCCTCTTTTTTTTTTCTTTGACATGAGAGTTGAAAAGAATTACGCCACATAGAACTTGAAGCTTCTCGTGCTTATCAAACATAAAGCTTTCATTTTTGTTCCAGGGAAGCTTGTGGTGTGCATTAGGGTGGCCACCCAGCAGATACGATCCCACAGTTGACACCTCGGAGTGTATGTTAATTCTCAAAACACGAGAACAGATTTGAATTTCTGAATTTTCGAATTTCAGTGCCAGGTTGGACGGGGCTTGGAGCAACCCGGACTAGGGGAAGGTGTCCCTGCCCATGGCAGGGGGGTTGGAACTGGTGTCCCTGCCCATGGCAGGGGGGTTGGAACTGGATGATCTTTAAAGTCCCTTCCAACCCAAACCATCCTATGATTCTATGAATTTCACCTCTCCTTTATCTGAGGATAATTATCCTCAAATTTTGCACCGAAATGGTAAAAAAAAAAAAAAAAAAAAAGTAAACCCCTTTCATTTTGTCAAAGCAATGCAGGGTCTTAAAAGTGTCAGGAACAGATGGGTGCAGGCAGACCTTCGGCTGACTATTACAGTCAGTTGGAAGCAGTGGAGCCAGATAGCAAGTTAGGCAGATTGCTGCTTGACACCAGAAATGGGAAAAAAGTGCCTTTTTAAGGATAAGATTGTTTTCAGTTAGTGATTGAGATGTAGTACAGAGATTGTTTTGTTGATCTTAACCGCATAGTTTCAAACTTCATGTTTTTCTCCCAACTATAGTCATAATTCTGACCTCCTACAGTTTCTAACTGGGAAACTAAATCATGCTCAGTTTCACCAGGGTCTCAAACAGATTGTCGTTTTTTCTCTATGTGGAAATTTTGGGCAATTTTGTTATATTAGAACAAAATGGTTATCCCTTTGTCCATAGGGTCCTGGAGGAGCGTACATATTGGAGGAAGGTCGGTTCTTGTCTGCACTCCTGCATCACCTCCTCCTTCCTCATCCTCAGACATTACCTTTCCTCCCGCTCCCGGTCCTGCCTGCCGCTGTCTTTAATACCCATATATTTGTGACTCCTCTTTCAGAGCTGCTAGTGCCTGCAACAAAGAATTATCCTCATTATTGCTGCTACTCTGTGTTTTCCAGGGCAGTTTTGCGTGGCTCCTGTGTCAGAAATTGAGTATTTTGGTTGTGGTTAAAATGTTAAAACATAACTTCATGTTGCAGTGGGGTATGTTCAGCCAGAACTCTGTAGGGTAGAAAAATCCTTTACAAAATCTTACAGCGTTCCTGCCAGTGCAGTGAAAGCAAGTGCAGTTTAAGTCATTGGAGTGCTTTGCTTATAAGAAATCAAGGACAGTAACGATGAAATGTTCAATATGTGATCTACAGCCCTAAAAATAGAATGCATAAGGATATTTCTTAGGGTTTTTTTTTCTGGAACTATTTTCATGTTCTGTTTTCATCATCATCAGAAAGAAGGTAAAAAATATAAATAATTATCAGTGCTGTTAATGTTGCTGTTACCCGACATGAGGAAAACTGGTCTTTAAATGTTTAGAGAGCTGTTTGATCCTTTATTTTCAGTGTAAATGGCCAGGTCAAAGTCCTAATGCCTTTCCTAATAAACAGGTTTATATTTTTATATCATCTGAAGCATGCCGCAGTAGCTATAATTAATAGTGTTTTAAGGTGTTTGTCTGTGGTTCATACTGACTGTTAACACTGAGGTACTGTGTACATGCCGGGACTAAAATCATCTCAGTTCTGCTGGTTTGATTGTCAAGTAAATAATATTTCTGAACAGGACATAATCTAAATAGATAGATACGATTTCTTGAGCTTGAAGTTCACTTTGTACTAAAATGAAAAGATATAATATTGTTATTTGTGTGGTACTGAATAGTTTGTCTCTCCTTAAGACAGTACTCGATAAATTAAGAGATCTCTTGCAAACTCCATCTTGCTGATTTTTGCCTGTTTAGTGTAAATCTTGTCTCAGTTGATATTCTCCTTAAATCTCCCTTGTGAGCTATGGTTACTGATGAAAACTGAGCTTTTCAAAAGGGAAGAGAATGAGAAAGAAAAAGGAAAAAAAAAGCCTAATTTTAAGTTTTGGTGGAGAAAATATTGAGAAAGACATCTCCGTGATCCTAAAGGTTTAACATCAGAAGTCAGTTGTGAGAACTCCCATTTTTTAAGTCACCGTTTTCAGGCTAATCTAATGATCAGGCCTGGCTTACCATTTTAACAGCTGCATCTTTCCTGACAGCCGTAGAATTATTCATAAGGCTGACGTCAGACTATGCCAAGGTAAGTAACATTGGTGGGATTAGGCCGTTATGAGCCAATCTTATGTCTACTGGAAACACAATTTTGCTATTAGTACGAAAGGTATACAGATAAGCCTTTTGATTGCATTTAAAATATTCTGGTTTATATTTATAATTTGGTTTGTGTATATTCCACTTTGTGTAAATCAGATCATTTTGTAGTGTCTATTCCTATGACTGTGAAATATGCCTTTATAAATGAAACATAATATGTTTTTTGAACGCATAATGGTAGTTTGCATATTGTTCTATAAGTTTTAGATTTATGCAAGTCACATTGACTTTTCTTATGAATTCTTTTGAATATATTTAGCATATATTATTTTGTATTAGAATCCTACTTTTTTCCAAATACTTTTTTTTTGTTTCTTTGTGTTTTCATCTGTATTGCTCTCTACTTTTCTCTGCTATTTGACCGATATCTGCATGCAGTTTCTCTCCGAAGGCAAACAGCACTGGCACACGGCACCAGAAGGTTACAGACGGATAGCAAGAGACATATATAAGACATAGGAAGCATTATAATAGAGAAAAAAATGTGATGCATTATTATTGTCTGCATGACCTCCCTCTGAAGCAATGCGCAGCACCAACTTTGATATAATTATTCCTGAATGTGCCAAAGCAGTACTTTCTGAAATAGCCCCGGTGTCAAACATGATGAATGACCAATTCTGTAATGTCAGTCCCAGTGGTAATTCCAGCAATGGCGCAGCCCACCAAACCCCGGGTTGTCTGCAAACCTAGCTGGGGAGAGGGACCGGGAGGGACGACGAGCATCACGTCCTCTTGACTGCTTTAACGCAGGACGTGGGACTTCCTCGGCTTCAGTCCCACTTGGGTTTAAAGCGGAGGCACTTGGAGCAAGTAATCCAGTCCCACTTCGTCCAACTCAGAGAGAGCACCTAGAGTTGCTTTTACACCTGCTGTCAGGCGATGCGTGCGTTTGTCAGACTCATCGGAAGGCAAGATAAGTAATCAACGGACTACATATATTTTTTCAGACTAAGCACCAAAATATGAACAGGTTTGAACACAATTACAAAAATTCCATTTCTGTTAGTTACATCTTTTTACAGTATTTTTCAAAGAAGTGTATGACTATTTCAAATGAAGTTCAATTTTGCCAATGTGTTTACATAAAGTTTAAAATTCCGCATGTCTGAGGGCAGTGTTCAATAATTTATCTGGGCTGTAGAGAGATGCTGTCCTTATTCAGCAGCAGCTTCCACTTCTGCCACTAGACACCTACTTCTGCAGGGTCCCATCTCCAAACTTGCTGCATCCCAGGAGCTAAATCCCACAAGAATATCATCTCATTCCTGCTACGGCGGGAATTTCTGACAAAGCAAATTAGTGCAATGCAGCACTTTGCCTCTCAACACGCATCTACCTGCAGTGACTATGCTGCTGCTCATCAAAGACGAGTCCCATAGGGTTTGAAAGATAAGCCACTCATGTTGATGACTCACCTTTGTTATTTAACACATGGTATCAGTATGTATGATGTCACTAAATTTCTTTTTTTAATCTACCCTAAGCTCCTGTTTACACTGTTTTCTATTCCAGCAATACCCCATTTTCCTTTTACTTCACCTAAAAAAATTCTGTACTTCCAGAAAAACACATAGAATACATGGAATGTATAGTGCCTAGCAGGTTGGTTTTTTTTTAAATAGTTTTTCAGTCTTGTCTTGGTATTTACTTTGAAAATGTTCCCTTTTGGTTGTGTTTTTAATAAAAATCAATCCCAGTCATAAAAATCATTCATCTTTATATGCCGTCTTATGCAAATTCTTCTAACTTCAGATTTTGTATGAATTGCCACCTAAAGCATACAATCAATAATAAATGATACATTTAATACAGATATGCTTTTAGAAAGTTGTTTTTCTTTCACTAATTGACTCTTCCAAAGCCCCAACTTCATGTATATATAAAAAGGCATTAGCCTTGGAGATCCATTATTATAATAAAGCTTTACTTGGGGTTTAAAAACTAAAACTTCTCTGTTCCTCAGATCTAAATGAGCAATTACTCCTTTTCTTTTGCTTACATGTCCTGTCTGTAAATCTCAGCCTGAATAATGGCTGTTCCCTCTGCTGTTCACCTCCCACTCTAACCAATGCTTGGGGACCATTTTTAAGCTTCCAGATTCTTATTTAGCGATTTTATTCCAAGAGTGAAAACCTTTCAAGGATTACTTTTACCATAGCCAGTGGTAAATATCAAATTTGAAGCATGCCAGTCAGATTTCAGATTTAATATAATATTTCAATCTTAAGCCATCATTGTTTCAAAGAACAGTGTAATTTATTAGAGTAACAAACCAGGCTATAATGGACTCAAATCAATATAATACAATTAAACCACATAAAATATGCAGAGCACAGTGGCATTTTGGCTCTTCTAACTACTTTATTCTCATGCTCATATGCAGTGCTGTCTCAAAGTATGGGCCCATGGGGATCGTCTCCCGGTCCCCTAATTTGAAAGGGAACCAGCAAGCAGTGCGTGATACCTAATGTATATGTATCAACGCCCATCTCACTTCTCCTGGTACTCCGTGAATAAGATGTGGAGTCTGTACAAGAGCTCAAGATGCTTAAGCAAGCCAAGCTTGTTCATATAAACAGAAGATATTACTACATTGTTCTTTAGAATACATGGATTAAAAGTGCTTTTGTAGGTGGATGGGAGGAGAAATGCTAAAAAAAGACAAAACCCTTTGCAAATGGTACAAAAGCAATTTTAAAGGCTTAAAAAATAAAGCTAATTATTAAAAATAATTCATAACACTTCCCACTATCAAAATCCTGCATAAAGCAAATGGTTCATACACAATAGTGAAATACAGAATACCCTTATCTGATTACAAAAGGCATTTGAAGCATTTAATGTTTTTAGGCTTTGGCCTGGAAAGGTGCATAGCACCCACATGTGCTAATAACGTATCAACATTGAGGATCAGTCCTTTAATGAGTTTTTCTTCAAACTTTTTTCTTTAATTCCCTTCTGATCATAAGACTTCTTTCATTATGCATATTAGTCTTGGAGTCTGATAACTATACTGTGGGTTTTTCCAGTATGAACAGCTTTAATTCTGTCAGTTTAGCTTTATACTCATGATATACTAAAGCCAAAGATACAGTATTCAGTTATAAACCTACTTAAAATATCTGACAGATTTCAGCTTTTGGCAATTCTTTAAAGCTTCTGGGTATAAAAGAACCTTCCACCAACTTAATTTTGTAACAGATATTTGTAATCGAGGGTAAGGACTTCAGAATTATTTTTTGATACAAAGTGTGTCTGGACATTTTCAAAGGAGAGGCTACAAAAAAATTGTGCCTGAGCCTCCTCTGGGAATCAAGATTGGCATATAAATTGTTCGTGGTGGCTTCTAGTGGTGATTCAAAGGTCGGAAGTCTGTGTTGCGTTTAATGACAGCCGTACAATGGAAAAATTGTGGCCATTAAATTTGGAGGACCAGAAAGTATGTGCTCCCCAAATAACTTTTGCAGATTTGAAAAGAAAGAGCTGTTTCTCAAGATGAGTGCCTCAATCCAAGTATCATGTTTTCATGAGTTTCTAAAGGGAAAAAATAAACATCTCTTGAACTGAGCCTTATCTTCAGCTGGCGTAAAGGCCCACTCATTTTGTGCAACATAGCTGAGTCACTGTAGCTGAACTTATAGCTGTGAATACAATTTCCCAATGTACCTAATGCCACAATGGAGCATGGGGCTTGGGCCCCAAAGCATTATATTTTTTTTAATAGGATTGAAATGCTTTTTAAGAATTGTACCCTTTTCTTTAAAATATGTGATTCTCAGAACTGTTAAGAATGCATTCAGCTTGCTTGGGTTTTGTTTCTGTATTCTGTTTACTTGCAATAGAGCTTTCTTATTTAGTTTACTTGAAATAGAACTTTCTTATTTCACCTTTTTCATTAATCTGAGACAGTAGGTGTCATCTGGCTTTGGTTCAGAGCTGTCTGACAGGTTCAGACAGTGGAAAAATTGGGGAATATGCTATTGGTGAGAAATCTTTAAAACCAAATTAAAAATTGCAAAATTATGAACTGAAATGAATACATATTCATGTCCTAGCTCCCTCTTATGTTAGTGCCTCGCTAAGATAACCCGAACCTGATGGCTCAGACACTCAAAATAGGCTTTTACCTAAAACCCTGATGCCTTCTCTCAGCACGTGCTAGGGATTTGGTGCTCGGCAGTTTGGAGCCCTCGTGCCAGCACACCTGATTTTTGTATTATTTGCTGCGGTATTTGGTTTGCTGGAAGGCACCAGTGAAAAGGACAGGTCTACACTGCACAACTGCCCCGTACCATAATGTTTGGGCCAGAGGAGGGCCCGTGTCAGGGAATTTCTTGCTGCGCTGACACTCCGGATAGGGTTTATGTGCCTTTGCTTTGCCATGGTGTTGACCCGTGGTCAAGCTGACAGCTGACCTGTAGCCTCTGGGGGTGGTTAACTCCCTCTGAGCTTTATTTTCCCAGTGCCAAACTACCTGTCAAACTGGGACAGGGAAATGTGACTTGGCCCTGAATCTCTGCTGCTCTCTAAATGTTTTTGTAACTGCAAATTGCTTCAGAACTTCTTCCGCAGAGCTGAGGGCTTTTGCAGGGTTTATATGTAATTTGTTTATTCATTGGATTTCTTGTCACGTATGTATGCAAAGTCCTTTTTACTACAGGCTCAAATATTTGTTTCCTTCCAGTGATTGCTTTTGTAGAATCTCTCATTATTCTGAGACCTCTGGCTAAAGTGTCTTTGTCTTGGATGGAGCTAGCTAAGCCCTCTCTGATACCTACCTTTTGTTGCTGAACTGAATCATGGAATTTGTGCTTTACTCCAACTATATAAGATAAATTTCAATCCCTCGAGTTATTTTTTCATCTGTGCTATTTGTTTTTGTGTTGTTTTTTTGTTTAGCTTTTTTTTGTACATGTATTGGGGTTTTTTTCAGCTTTCTTGGGGGGAGGGAGAACAAACATAGGGGCTAGGAGAAGAGAAAAGGAATTAGGGAGTTTTCAAGCAATTTGAAAGACAAGACCTTTCCAAGGAGTTCTTCATTTTTAGAAGTCTTATTTTTGTGGCATTAAAAGTGTAGGAATGCCTGCTTTTTAATCTCCTTATGTTTTTAATTGTTTGTTTACATCTGTTTATCATTATATTACATGGTGTCTATACGCTGTCAAGAACCTTTGCATCCTGCTAGCACTTTTCTACCTTAATCCATACTGCATCTGACATCCTCAGGGTGGGAAAAATCCCAGCTGTTGATCAGCTGATGCTTCCTGATCCCATTAACATTACTGGAATTACTTGATTTCACTTGTGTTCTAAGAAAAAACCAAGCAAATAAAACCCATATAAATATATTTTACTTTAACAAGTTTGCAATTAGAATTACATGCTGCTTATGCTAGAATGTTAACATATGTTAGCTAACATGTGAAAATAAATATTTTCCCTAGGCTGGATCTGATTGTCAGATATTTTTTAAAGTAGCAGAGGGTTTTCACACCCAAGAGTCTTGTTGCCATTTAGACCACCAGAAGTGGCCAGCTGCTGCTTGTTGTGTGCAGAAGCTCACGTTGTCTTGCGGTTCAGCTTCTGAGAAGACTTGCTCAACTACATGCGATTCCTGCGGAAATGCGAAAAAAAATTCAACAGTGAGTGACAAAATGACATCGGCTAGGCAGAGAAAGCTTCTGTTGATAGTACTCATCCCTGTGTACCCTGGGTACTCAGTGAAAATGAATTGGACTGAATAGATACACAAGGCAGCTAAGGCAAATTATGCCTAGTTTATAGATGTGGAAGTTGAGACAAAGTAAAAATTAAGGAATCTGCACCAGGGCAAAACAATAAATCTGGGAAATGATAGTCAAGAAAATGTGGCCTTGGCCTTTTGCTTTACCCACATTAACTTCTCTGCTTTCAGCACTTAAGTTATGCTTGTCCCGTAACAGATGCTGCCTGAGACAGCCCTTTCCTTTATTTTGCTAAGAAAGATCGATTCTCGGAGACAAAGTATTGGTGAACTGTGTGGGGCTTGCTTTAGACACTGTTCTAAGCACAGTTTACTTCAGGGTGACATGACAGTAATTTTTCTCGCTGCTCTTACTTAAATAAAATAAAATAAAAATAATAATATACTTGATAAGACTTTATAAAATAATTTTTTCTATTTGTCTTCTTCTAGTTTGCAATATTACCGGGCATTTCTTCTTTGATTATGGAATTTCAAATCTCACTTCTGTTTCCATAGAGAAAACTAAATGCTGTTGAGACAGCAGTATTGAAGTTCACATCATGGTTTCATGTGCTGAAGCCAGGTAGCACTCATACTTCATGAAACAGTCTCTCACAGGGTTAACATAGCTTTTGGACAATGCAGAAATCTGCCCAGTCTGTCCCACTACACATTATTAGATTTGGAGATATGTCATGCTCAGAAAAAGATTTCCCTTTTTCTTTCTCTTTTCCCTATACTGAAATAGCTTGCTGAAATATAGGATCAGCTGGAATCAGGCCAAAAGCACTTTGTGGCCATACATTTATAATGGTTTTGTTATGAAGAATAGCATTTGGCTAATGGACCTATACAACTGCTAGAAGAATATTGATACACATTCGAAGCACAAGTCATATACAAGTGGATAAAGCCATGAAGAATCTTGCAGAGGTTAGTTTATTGTGTTGAGGCATTTTCTTGCCATTTGCCTGTTTAATATATTTGCTATTTTAAACTGAGTTCAGTAACATGGCAGATATGTACTGTATTTTCCAAGATCTTTTCTGGCCATTCTTTTGGTACAAGATACACTTCTTACAGCTCTGTCATCCAATTCAGGATTTTGTTAAAATGTATTAAACTTTTTCACTGAATTCACTCCTTCTGCCAAGGATGCTTCCGTGAAGTACATTTTTCACACTTTTTCCACTATGGCTCTTCGCAAAGATTAGGTCATTTGTGTCAACTCATAAACAGTCTTTTGGCTTATGATTCTTTTCTGTTATTATTATAGATTAAAGTGGTTTTAGTAGCACAGTACTGTAATGTTGAAAGATAATTAGAATGTCCCAGTTTCAGGAGCATAGAAATTATTATGTTAAGCCAAAGCGATGCTCAAAGTAGGGTTTTGACAATAACCCATACCAGATGCTTCAGAGAAAGGTGGAAAAACCCTATACAGCACAACAATATAATAGCTAAATGGGAAGTTTCTCGTTATACCTATCGGCTAGGAGCTTGAATGCCCTCAAGCATAATACGTGAAACATTTGAATTCTTATTTTATCTGCAGTTGTTCTTATATATATTTAAAACCAGGTATGAATCTTTACCTTGCCTGTGTATTACAGTATGCCACCTTTTCCTGAGAGGCTCTTAGTGCTCTCCCCTGGTTAGAAACAACTCTGAAATACTAAGTAGTGGCAAATCTCCTTTGATTATTCAAGAGATTCTTCCTTCTATGTGATTGGGAACTATTACCTGCTTTCGGCTTGTACACAGAGAGGATATAGGACATCCTACTAATGTGTATTTTGGAAAAGTGTCCTACAACGTAGGTTTAGTGTGGTTAGAGATGAAACTCTAATGCTATATTCTCAAATCCCAATGTGTGTCATGAGTCTGTTTTGCAAAAGCACCTTTTTATGTACATGGAAGTGCTGTTCAGCATTAGTACATAGGAAATACCACATAACTCATTCTGCGTACCAATAAAAATTGTTACCTGAATGAACTAATTCAAAATCTCACTGCTTTATCTGCTTTATTAGGGCATGTACTCTGCCTGGGTACATAACTAAAGCCCCAAAAGTCTGATACAAATGTCTCCAATCACAGGGGTTTTTTGACCAAGTACATTTGGTCCTTTTTCCTGATAGATTGCTTTCAGTTCTTTCTAATTTTTTTGTAAGTGGTACTTCAAGAGAAAACCAGAAAGGAAATGTTTGGAAAATATTTCAGCAAGTTGTTTTCTGTGCTCATGGCTAGAATATTTGGTGAAGAGCTAGACACGCTGACACTCATGTCAAGTATATATGTTCCGTAAAATAACATGAAAGGCAAAAAAATATGCAATGACTGACAAAAGCAATGTAGTGAGGGGCAAAAGTAATAAGTAGAATGTAGGACAAAAGGTTGCTAGACATTTGGAGGCTGTAATTGCAATTACTTATTCTCAAATCATTTAATTCCATTTGTACTGGACGGCAAGAAACAATATCATCCTGGAAGCAACATGAGGAAATATGGCCAAGCAGTAGTGATGTATAGTAAAAATATTCTGGGACTAGCGATGAAAATTGAGGCTACCCGGAAAAATCCAACAAGTGTAATATATACTGCTTCTCTGCAGATGTGTTTGCCTGAAGTAGATGCACGAGGGTAGAGTCTACGCAACAGGGCGGCCGCAGGGCAATGTGAGGTGTGGGGGTTATTGAATACACCATACAGTTCTCAATGTGAGAGAGCAGTCGCCCTTTGCTGAGCCTACTGAATGTACGCACCTATTTCAGGGACTCCTGGAGAGTGAGCGAGACAGAAACAACAAACTTTCCTCCACAGCTGCTTCCCAAGAGCAACTTGAAACACAACTGAAATAAAGACTTCTACCAATTCTAGCAAAATCCAGCAGGAGGGAAGCTGGAAACCTGCAAGGAAAGGCAAATTGTGTCTGTGAAAGGTATTGCAAACCAGATAGTTTGGTCGGTAGGCTGGTTTTGAATTCATCCATTACCACTGAACAAAAAGCAAATAGAAATGACTTTTCATTATCAATTTCGGTGGACAGACTGACCTATGCAGAAGAAATGTATTTGCTCTTTGTGTCTTCTGACATACTGATCTTCTGGAGTCACGGAGCCCCTTGACAGCATCTTTCAAGATGCCTTTTTTGGCGTGCATGCCTATGGGCTCCAGGAGCTCTTGCAGAAGCTCTGTGCTTGGAGGACCTCCCTTGTCGTTCAAGCTATGGTTAGTGTCATTCTGGCTGTGAGGAGAACAGAATATAATATAGGAATATAATAACAAATTCCTTTGATTCTTAAAGAGGTCTCCTATGCAGGACATCTGCTGACTTCTGAAGGGCTGTGCTGAGAGTCCAGAAAATAGAGACAAAAGCATGAAAGGAGTCTGCTTCCTTCTTACGCTCCAGATGGGTTTGGTACAAGCACAATTGTATGCACATAATGATGCAACCTGAAAAAGGTTAGAGATACAAAAATGATTTTTCAAGAGTGAAGAAACTAATAATTTTAGGTACAAGTGTCCCTTCTGTCACGTGGGAGGTCAGTGGCTTTAGACAATGAATCTTCATTGAGTTATAAAACTTCTGTCCCCAGCAGACGTTTGTGTGAAATAGAAACAGCAAACTTTAAAAAGGAATTTGTATCAGCCAACAAGAAGCTTAAGCGAGAGCATAGGCTAGCGGAGAAAAGAGGTTCAGGGAGATTCAAAGAGTCAGTGTATTGTATGTGGAGTGCGCCACTTCTCTGTAAATAGTTATCACAGTAAAAGAAACAGTTTAGTTTTAGAAACATGGAAACCTTTGGGGTTATTATTCAATGAGTAGTATGTGAAAGAGAATCTTTAGAGGGAATTACAGCCTAATATTTGAATTTGGTTTTGAAATGCCATTCATATGGAGATATTCTTGCCTCCAAAACTCTATGAATCTGTATAAATGTATCTGAAATGTGACATCTTCTTGTTCCTGTTGAGATTATGGAAGTATGCTAAAAAAAGGAATAAAGATGGAAATGCTTTTTTTTTTTCTCTATGTGGCTTTCACAAGAAAACAAACTATAAATAATAAAAAAATCCCTTGGCAGTGGTATAAATCTGGATTTGCTGTGAGACTTAGCCTGAAAAGTCATTGGCGGGCTTGAAAAGATAGCTGACTGATTTCTAAATATGAAGGATTGTGGTTATACCACTTTCAGCAAGTTTCTGATTCATAATCCTTCCTTTTTGATTCTGTTTCTTTTTCCAAAGCTTTAAGAGCATAAGAAAATCTATTGGTAGTTTAGTTTTGTAATTGTCAAGTCCCCCGGTTAATTAGGCATGCAATATAAATGAGTACAACACAAAAGTAAATGTGTGGGAGGCTGATGAGATCACAGTTTTACCACAGCTAGTTTATTTAATTCTCAGTGAGTCTGAAGTTTGTGGAGCTGTCAAATATTTTTTTTATCAGAACAAGGGAAAAAAATAAATTGTTGGGATTCATACAGAAAAAGCGGCATAACCAAAGTCTATCACTGAAACTTTATGCTTCTGTTATACACTATTTATAATATCCCAGCTGATATTAAAGCAGGGTGACTGTATGGGCAGTGTAGGTTCGTCTTCCAGAGAAGAAATGAATCATGGCCACTGGATGGGAGAAGGACTCTTGCTCTAGCTGCCGGGCTTTCTCCAGATAGCAAGGAAACAAAACGACTGGCACAGATGCTCAGCACTACCCCATCCGACCTGTCTAATTTCTGCTATAGAATAAACACTGGTGGCCCAGGACAGGGGATGGAGTCCATCAGCCTAAGCAAGCTAGAAAGACCCCGAGAAAGAAAACATCCTTGCCATGTTTCAGTGCTAAGGTGAAGTTCTGCTCTGTCATTTACTTGTGTGATACCTAATGTGTACCTCAACAGTAATCTCAACAAAATCAATAGACTAATTGCAGAGAAAAGTGTAACCCAATGGGAATAATGATTGGCAGAATTTTGCCCTTAGAATTCAATTAAAGTTATTTACCAGATTGCTGTTTTCAGCATCTTTCTTATGAACTAATTTCAAGAAACAATAGCAATTACATATCTGTCCAAAAGTATGATTTTTCAGAACGGTAAATAGCAACAGTTCACGTGCACTCCTTTACACACCTATAGAAATAATTTCAGTGATTTACACCGGGAAGGATGGGATCCAACAAACCATCCCTGCCATGACTGCTAGAGATGTGTAATGCACACCTGTATGCTCCCTAACACTTAGCAACTTTTTGATAAATTATGACCTACCTCGTAAAAACTGCTTTTATTTGCCTCAGCTGAATAATGCCTACCTTTGCACCAAAAGCCTCTTCTAGCTAATTAAACTGGTTTCTTCAGAAGGATTTCCTGGCCATTTGGTCACATCCATCCAATACAACACACAAGTGGAAAACTCATTTGAGTAAGTCATGATCATGGAATCTGGGTGAAATCATTTAAAATGAATATGTGTTTAAAGAAGTGATTAAATACTGAAATTGTTCAATGAAAATTCCATATACCAAATGGTGAGATATAATAGCTATCTGATCTGTTAAAAGGAAAAACCTTTTAAACTAATCGATCTCCTGCACAACAATTTATGTCAGTGCCTTTTAAGATGATCCCTTCTTAAATGGGTAGCTGACAAAGAAATATATCTGATACAACTGCTGAATGACTAGATTTGCAACGTGCTAAGGCAATACATTTAAGAGGTCTTTCATGTATTTTGAGAAGAGGTTAAAAATCCTGGCAGCTCTTAAAAAGCAGATTCGTAAGTGGTGTACTTGTGGTGCCATAAGATTATGACTGAATTGGATAGCACCATTACAGCAAACCATGGTTTCTCTCCTTGTTCTTCTCAAGATTTTCTTTTCAAATTAACTAGGCAAAAATGTTGGGCTTTGTTTTTATTCTGGGGAAAAAAAAATCTAAGCACATTTTAGAAAGGGACAGACTGTCTACAGCAGTTTTACAAAACCTGGAAGCAGTACCTCATTCCCACTCATTCATCCGGCCCATCATGGTCTTGTCCAAATTATCTAGTCTCTGGCTGGCCTCCAGGACAGGCTGATGAAGGTTTTGTTTGCATGATTTTCTTTGGCATTCCATCATCTGTACATGTAAAGAAGCATTAAAAAACTGAAGCTTATGGGGTTTTTTGTCCTTAAGAGAAAAAAGAGGTGGTATCAGCACCATTTCAGGAGCATTTTAGTCAGTAACGTACTGTAAGTTTTGTCTCTAAAAAGTAAAACAGTGATGCGTCCTGTGCCTCCTGTCATACTTCTCCTATGCTAGTTAATATGAAGAACAGTGTAAGATGGGAAAACAACTACTATTTTTCATCATAATGTTTGCAGACAGTGACTGGTAAAAGGTGGGGAGTCTTGTATTACTTGTTCCTGCATGTTCAAGTACATATGCTACATTATACGTAGTATTGAACCAGGAAACATCTGTCCTGCAGAGGAGGAGAAAAAAAGCATTGTCAGAATTTGCTTCCTTGTCTGCTTTCAGAAATAAGCACTGAAGTACGGCCCCTTGTTGGGGGCAGACTGCAGAACGATGGTCTCACAGAGACTTGCAGGTATATTTACCTAGAGGTAAATCCTATCGAGGAGCTGTACTTTTCTCCTGTAAAAAAATAAGCCAAGGCATGGCTATAACTCAAAGTATTACTCTGTACTTAATGAGAAACCACATGCTGCTCATCAGTATGTCTCCATCCAAGCCTGGGCGCATCATCTTTTTAAAATCAAAGAACAGTTGAGATTTAATGTTCCCCAGTAAATTTCCACTCTGCTCCCTTTAGGAGAATGCTTCCGATTCGCAGACATCTTTATATGCCTATAACTCTTTATTTTTAGTGTCACTATATTGCCTATGAGGCCTCATCATAGGGGTGGACAGCTATCTAAATAAGGTGAACATGCAGGACTAAAAGATGATTTTCTAATCTCAGAGTAAGACAGGCAAGAATGTAGAAATAAATAAAAAAGAATGGGCAAATATGAGAAAGCAGTGAGGTAATATTGATTAACACGGTATGCAGTACATCTCAGTGTACCCACAGCCAATGAAAAACAAAGTCATTTCAAGAAAAGAGAGGTTTGAGGGGCATTCTGGAGGAGGAGTAGTTATTTTTTCTTATGTTTATGGGGAGCTCCTGCAAAGAGGGAGTGATAGTATGGGAGAAAGCATGAAAGTGCCAACTTGAAAAATGAACATTTTAAAAATGGAGTTTAGCAGTATGATCTGGTCAGAGGTGGGGATACAGCATGACTTTGGAGGAGGAAACAAGAAGTTTGTGTCTGATACAGCAGAGGAAGCAGGAGGAGTAATATGAGCAAGATAGAGGATTAAGAACGGTATTCTGCTCGAGGCAGGCGTGCATTGATAACGCCAAAGAGAAGAGTGCTGCAGAAGCTGAAATTCATGATGAAAAGAGCCTGGGTTAATTTCTACAGGTTTTGATATTTATAAAACTTATGCATGCTAGGCATGCTGAGCAGAAAATATCTGCAAGATTTTATCAGGAGAAGAGCTAGAAACTGGTGAAATGACAGCATGATGGTGTTGTCCACAGTGCTCACGGAAAAGAAAGCTTTTTATTCCAATGAAGCGTGTATCCAGGTTAGGTCATCTGAGGCCAGAATGTGTTATGTGTTAACAGAAAATTAGTGATGGGACATAATGTGTGGTTAATGCCAAAGGAAATTACCAGCAACCAAAATGGGACGAGCGTGTTTTTCCCCAGGTACACCCCAACGAATGGACGATGCATTTGTCAGCTGCTGAGTGGGTTAGCATGTAAAGGGACTTTTAGAGGTCCATTTTTTGCTGCTTATCGTCTTGTTGTAAGACCGCCACAGAGATTGCTGTTTAGCCCAACCTGGTCCCAGTGTCATGGTGTCGTGGTTTAACCCCAGCCAGCAACTAAGCACCATGCAGCCGCTCACTCACTTCCCTCCCACCCAGTGGGATGGGGGAGAAAATCGGGAAAAGAAGTAAAACTCGTGGGTTGAGATAAAAACAGTTTAATAGAACAGAAAAGAAAAAACTAATACTGATAACACTAATGAAATGACAACAGTAATAATAAAAGGATTGGA
>JANXJC010000001.1:48771025-48807464 GCA_027564655.1 Leptodon cayanensis
GAATGCACACCTGTGTTTTTCTAACTGGTTTTATTATCATCTTTCTTTTTTCATCTTCTTGTTTATTCTGTTCAAGGCCTTCTAAAGGCGCCTGCAATGCTCTTGTGAACAACATTAGCTGAATGTTCCCACAGCCATGAGCTTTAGGCCACTAGCTTTAAAGAAAATCAAGGCGTCTAAGATGTTGCTGAAAATCAGCTCCTGTGTGAACACATGGGGAGGGAGCCAAGGGCTGAGCAAGCCACGCAGAGAGAGAGAGAACATGGCTCAGAAAGTGCCAAACCCTTAATTGGGATGTACAACACCCCTGTGAAGAAAGTGTTACTATCCCCATTTTTACACATAGGGAATTATTTTAGGTGTGACTTTTTTCATTTGCTCACAACATTGATTTCAAGAAAAAGAAAAGCAGAATGAACAGCTGTAGCTTCCCTGCTAGAAAGGAAAACAAATAAATGCCTCTGAGAAAACATCTTGCAGGAAGAACACGGCACTTGCCATTTCTCCATTTCGGTTTCAGAGGTGACTTCCTCAACAGCAGCAATATATCCTGAGACCCCCAGTGGTGAAGGTAAGGAAGGTAGTCAGCATATTAGGAATTTACAGCTTCTTCTTTCTATTTATGTCCTGTAATATCCTGCACCAGACCAGTCTGTGCCCCTGATGGTTTGTCTTTAGAGGGCATTTGTCATATGGTGTTGAAAGACTTGAAAAAAATTAAAAAAAAAAAAAATCCAGAGCCTATGTGAAGAGAAATCCAGAAGGTATACTGGGCTGATAGAAATTGAAAAGCGGATTAATCCATTATTCTATAAAAAATATAGGGCTTGGATTAGTTGTTAATAAACAACTAAGCTGATAATTAGTTATGAGCTTTTGACACCACCCCATCTATACAAATTTGGCAGGCATTACCACAGTGGTGTCGTGATCCCCTGCCAGAGCCAGAATAGAATTCAATATTAAAATGTGAAATCACATAATAGGATGAGATTTGGGTCAAACCCATTTCACCTAGACTTTCACAGTGGTCCATCCCATTTCAAAGGGTCTCCACCCACAGCAGCCACAAAGGGGGACACCCACGTCAGCTACAGGCTGTCTTGTGGTTTCTGCAGAAAGGGAAACCTCACGTGCTTTACTACTCCTTATCAGATTGTCTTTATTTTACATATTTACTCATTTTTTTTTTTACTTTTCATCAAAACCACTTCCTGCTACTACCAAGCTTGTTAAGGAGAAACTTTTGTCCACAATTCTGCTGGGCTTTGTTAGATAAGATCATCCTAGACAATTCAGCTTTTATTTCTGTGTATCAGAGTTAATTATTGAGACCAAATTGTCCTCAGTGCAATAGGTTTGTTATTCCATGTTTCTCTTTCCCAATATCTAATGGAAAGATGCTGTGATTCTCAATACCTGTCAGTGTTTTGTTTTGGTTTGGCTTTGGTTTTTTTCATCCAGTAAAATTATCTGTGTCAACTTGCTGCTGTTTTAAAACTTTGACTGTAGGATTGACACAATTACCACTTTTGTGTCCTCACAGCGAGTGGAGCAAAATATTTCACGATAGCCAGGGAGCTGTCATATGATCAATCGCACTGTGTCTTTTTCCTTGAAGTCTAATTACATCCTACCAGCAAGATCCTCCTTCCTCATTGATCACCACCCTCCCTTTATTTCTTACTGATTCATTTCTCCCATTCTCAGCTTTAATTAACAGGGATTTCTCTTCTTTTTCCAGCCATTCAGAAACTCCTCAACAAGCAATGAGACAACTACAGTCTACCCACGGTCCCATGAAGAGATAATGGCCGCAGTGGTATGACTTCTTGCAGCTGAACTTTTTTAGCTTTCTATTAACCTTGCATGTGTGTGTGTGTGTATGCATTTTTAAAGCACTTCTAGAGAAAGCCTTTTATCTTTTCAAACTAACAACAGGTCAATGAAATTCTTTTGTATTCTGCAGCTGCAATCTTCTTATCTCTCATAGAGTGGCAGTCTTTTTGCTCTCATGACTCACTCTTTTTCTTTAGTTTGTTGCAAAAATATACTAACAGCTTTGCCCTTTTTCTTCTGTTTTGGCTCTTGGCAGTGGAATGGTGGCAACTGATGCACTCTCTGTCTAGGTGCGTTTACGGACACAGGAACTTGTTAGAGCGTAAATATGCAGCAAGGAGAAAGATATTACCAGTTCTCACAGGTTATATAAATGTTCCTGTAGAAATAGCATGGAAAAAAATAAATCTAATTAAAGACTTATATCTGACAAGAGTTCTGATTGCACTCAGCTAAACCTGAAAGCAAGTACTTGTGTTTGACACAGACTTAAATCTTCCTGAATGCATACATAAACCTATTGACTTTGAGACAGTATTTCTTTTCATATTGGTGTGTGGATCTAGAAAAATCAAGGCTGGATAAGTTGACTTCAAGGTTGGATGACTTGACTATGCTATTTAGGCATCCTGGGGATGGCAAAGATGAGCTAAAACATTCCTTTGAAACAAAACATCCTTCCTTTTGGGTGTGTGGGCAAAGGTTATGATGCTCTGTGTCACACAAAGCCATGAGAAGCAGAGTCGGAGACACGTGATGCCTAGAGAAGCTGGGTTTGCTGTATTTCTGGAGAGAGCCCAGCCCTTATTTTGTTGTTTTAGAAGCTCTTTCTTTAAATGCATAAGAACTACACTGAAGCTCGATGAAATTCACAGCTGTGCAGACAGAAAACATAAGAGATACTCACATTCTACTTAAGACTTACTTGAAATTACAGGAATAGAAATAAACCTTCTTATAGTGCTGGTAACAGCATTGCATGTCTTGATTATCAGCTGGTACAAGACCCCCATGTCTTATGTCGTTTGCCTTGGGGGTTGTAACATCTCCCAGGTTAAATATAACTTGCGGTAATTTATGCTCAATTATTAACCTTTCTTGTTCATACTCGCATTCTCTGTTGACCTGTCAGCCGTATACCACCAGTGCAGCAGTCTGGTACAAAGGCACAGTGTATTGGAAACTATCTTACCACCCTGAAGAAAATCTGAAAGCAGATTTAGAAAATACATTCTAATTTGTCATAAAAGCAACATTATCACTGTTGGCATGGATACTAATATTGAGATAATAATTAGTTAAATTTCTTTCTGACTACATTGGCATTGAAATACTATATCTTCAACAGCAAACTTATCTGTGGAAAGCTGCCAAGCCTTTGAGGGAAAAGACAAACAAGGTAAATAAGAAGGTTTAGAGAATGGCAAATCCATCTCAAAATAGGACCGTAACAATGAGAAGGAACAGGAAGGGCAATTTAGCAGAGTCAGATAGAAGTGAGCAGTCATTAAAATGAGCTCATGGAGCTTGCATTATGTAAAGGATGCACAGGCAGACAGCTGTTTTAGACTGCATTTATCTCCCAGCTCAAGCATAATATCCCAGCGCAAGCACATCACGCAGATGATTGAGCAAAAATTGCAGAATATCATTTAGTCCCTAACTTTGCAAGCCCTTACTGGGCTAATTAACCACAGCAAAGGCAAACTGTTTGGACTGTTCCTACCCAACAAATATGTCGATGTGTTGAGTTGGATTGTTCCTGGTTTTACTCCTGTGAATAATATGACATAACAATTTTTTTGTTCTTGTGTAAAAGACCTCTTGGGATGGCAGCTCCTATAATCAGTCACCATCCCATTGATTTAACTCTTAACAAGATCAAACCCAAACATAGTTTCAAATACATCCTTGCTACTGAAGTCATGTCATCAAAGTGAAAAACAAATAAAACTTTTTCCTGGCCTTATTTCACCACAATGTTTTCCAGCGGTACCTTTCTCAGCAGGCCATGATGTGTTGCATGCTCTGCCTGCACTTTTTGTTCTCTGGGCAACACTCTCTCTCTTGATCTTTCAGAAATGTGGGCTACAGTATAACTTATTGTACAACACTGGGAATGATAAGCACTTTCCAGTTTTGTCCCCTCACTATGCATTCAGATCTGAAACACCCCCCAGCTGTCGCATGTGTCCAGTTTAAAAGGAAAGGGCCTATTTCACAATGTACAAATGCTCTCTAAGAAGTAAAACAGAGAAAAGAAACAAAGCCTAAGCTGAATCTCCCAGAGTAGCAGTCAGAAGGAAGTCTCGGAAGCAAAACCACTGTTGCTGATTCCAGAAAACTGCCTTGAATTGTTATAGATCTTGCCAGTATGGATCTTTCCTTTCAATCTGGAGCAGTCAGGCAGGCACAATCCTTTCCTGTTGATAAACCTTTCTCTTTATCTGTTTTGTAAGTCAATGAATACGGACATTAGCTACAGTTTGACAGCTTTACAGGTGTAAGATTCTCAATATTGCTGTGCGCTGCCAATCTTTTTATGACCTGGCACCGTAGACTCGCAAATGTCCATGACAACAGTGCGTGCAGTTGATCTACCAACACTAAATTAACTGCACAATAACAGCAATCAGAAGTGATAGACTTTAATTAAAGGTCCAGTAATGATAGTAAGTTGGTGACTGGCCACAAACTTCTCTGCAGTTTGGCCAGGCAGGTAGATTGTCTATAAAAATAATTGAGCGATCTTCTGCTGAGCTCTTCCCCTGCTCCAATCTGCTGTTGCCATTGGCACAGTAGCACACCACCACACTCCGGTCTCAGCTCCGCTTTGCCATTGCGAGTCCCGAATTGCAATCCAAATATTTCCTCTTTGCAGTACAGGAAGCTGCTGTAAACCGCTCGTTCCAGGTGCTAGGTGCAGCATGCACAAGGTGTTTGGCAAGGGATGCTGATGATCTGAAATTTTCAGTCAGTAAGCATCGCAATACAGTGATACTCCCGACTAAAGATGTTTTAATTACAAAACAAAAGTTGAGATAATAGGCAACCTGGCATTATCAGACTATGGAAGAAACCACAGCCAGCTTGCAGGGCTACTGAAGTTCCCACAGTGTTACACATCTGGTATCGATTCGATCCTCTATTTCTTGTCATTAGCTTTACCTTGCTTAAGAAAAAGGAGGCGAAGGAATGCAGCATTTTCACAATTCTGCCTCTTTGTACCTCCGTGTATGACAGGAAATGGATTCTAAAAGGCTGCCAAGAAAACTGTAAAAATGACATTCAAAAGTACTTCTGTAAAATTCTGATTACACTTTACATCTGGTGAAAAGACGTGAAGGCTTCGCTGATATCAGAACAATCCATCAGCTTTCACTCTGCATAATTATTCCTTTCGAAAGTGGTGCTTAGGGAAGAGGGCTGGAAAATGCCCTTAAGTTCTCATGACCTCCAGCTGTGGCAAGTGTTACTATCAGCGTTAATACTGCTAGCAACCATTTGCATGAAATCCTGGTTATAATGAGACTAATTGCAAGACCTAATGGACTTGGTTAAGGACAAGATTTCCCCTCATATCATATATTTGTTTTTAAATGAGATTATTTAGATTACACTTTCTCCTACTCTTACAATGTGCTGTTTGCTAAAGATGAAGTCAGGCACCACTCGTGAATTTTTAGTACGTAACTCTTGTAACGTTCATATCCATCTTTGAGTTCACCGTTATTTGCTAGGATGTACTGTCCGAGAGGGAAGATGAGATCTTTCCAGAAACCGCATATTCGCAGTGAGCTAACTGCTCACCTGGTTTCCAGCAGCTCACGTCCTGAACATCTCAATGGCCACCGAAATGTGAAACCAGTACCCTTCATATGAGCTGTGGCTCTGCTCCAGACCGAGAGAGAGTTGTTGTGCAAAACGAGCAACGTAGTGCTCCAGAATTATTGTCAGAGGCTGGTTCATGCGGTACACCAGCTCCCTCTGTTTTCGCTCCCTGTTGGCAAGGTGTACATCAGTTCGATTTGTAGCGGGGGGTTACGAGGTGCATCGCGGCTCAGCACGTAGGCAAAGACAGCGCTCATCTCTGGTGGCATCTCTGCACGGTGTCCTACCTAGGCGTGCGTGGCTATTTGTATATTGGATGCACCTGAATGCAAGGATGCTCATTCTAAATTTCAGGTCAGTAAACTCAACCACAGGAGGGATTTTTGTGTTTTAATAACTCTCTTCGGTGTTTTCAGACCAGCATGGTCTTCATTTCATGTTGTAGAGGTCTTGATTTTATCTCAGCGTGATCAAGAAGCATTTAATGCATCATCCCACTGAGGGGCCCATTCCACTATGTAGCTGCTCCTTTCCCCTGCTCTGACTGTGGAGTTTCTGCTAGGAAGAAAAACTCCCTGCAGTCATAATTTTGGAGCCTACTTGCACATAATAGAGAGAGGTGGTGAGAAGGAAGTTTCCTTTCAGAGTCGAGTTTCCATGTTCAAGCTATATTCAGCCAAAATACACTTTATGCACACACACAAACACAGAAGTGTTCATATACACGTAAGTGCAACTACAGCACTTAGCACCCCTCACCGACCATCAGCTACCACTGCTCCACAGACTAAAGACAGCTCATGATAGCATCCTTTAACAAACTACAGCATAATGAGAATGCATGTATACACTGGCAAAGACCTACCAGCCCGTGGAGGCTATTTCACGTTGACTGGTGGAAGAACTGTATTTTCTAGGTTGTCTGGGAAACTGTAAGTTTCTAGGTTTTTATTCAATCTAGTTTAAAAAAAAAAAAAGGCAGTCTTATATTAAACAACTTCCAATGCTCCTTTTTGGAAAATGTACTACACTGTAATATATCTTTAGGGAAAAAAAAAAAACCAAACCACCAAAAACCCCTTAGCAAGTTAATCCTACACATTTCCTTATTTAAATATGTAACCTTACAAGTATACTTAAAGTCTTATTATAGTATTTATTTGATATGATTAAACTGCATTTTATATGTAAGCTACTGCCCATGGATCAGTACGTCCCAGGCTCTGGCACTTTTCACAATGTTCTCTGAACTCGATCGGTTTGTCGGTACCCTGTTGGTAACATAAGGTTGTACACTCAGTATCTGTTTGAAAGCTATCGTGAAGCTCAGTGCATTGCCTAAGAAAGCACACATTCCACAAGCAATAGATCTTTCTTCGTTTTATCATTTCCACTTTCTTTATTGCTATCTGGTTATTTTGATCATTAATGTGTTGCTATTAAGTATTCAGAAAGAAATGAGGCATCTTCCCCTTAAGTGAAGAGTTTTTTCCTTTCCAGGATGTCTCAGATGCCTCATAGGGATTTCAAGTATCCATTCACACTGTTTTATTATTCTTCTCTTTTGCTGTGGGAGGGGACACAGCTATTTGTAAATACCATACCTACACATTACACAATGTATAGAATAGGGAAGGGATCCATGTGATTTAGTCCAAACTACAATATTTTTGATGATTCTAAATCTGCACAGTTGCTGAAACTGTTGCTATGTTACATGAAGGCATTTTGTGGCACCAGAAATGATTGAAGAGATTGAAGAGCTATGCCAGATGAAACGCAATGTGATGCAATTCTAGTTTGTCCTTTTCTTTTTTTGCAAAATTTGGAAAGGTTACTACAGAAGTTTCCTTGAAAGGAGAGAAAAATCCCTTGCTTGAAGCTTAATTGTGAGAAATGTAAGTGCCAGCATATTCTCTGAGGGTTATTTTTCAGTTGTTTGGGATTTTGGGGTTTTTTTTTTGAAAAAAACCCAACCCCCCAAAAACCCCTCTTCTTTTAAATGCTTCTGTTTAACAGCCATGCTAACACAATTTACTACATACTTAAGAATGTTATAAAGCTCACAGAATGATGCTACTTACAGCGATTTCCAGTTTCCCATTTCATAAGGTTTGTGTGGAAAAATCTAAAAGATAGGTTCCTGCTTTGTTTCTCAAGTCAGGACATCTCAGGAAGCAGACAATACTATTAAATTCATGCTATTCTGTATTGGAGAATACAGATCTTGAAGACTTGAAAGGTACATTTCCATAACAAAAATCGCTATACCAACTCAAAACACACACAAAAATAACTGTGACATTGCGTTCCTTCTGTGTTTGCTGATGGAGCTCAGCTTGTGAAGTCCATTTGAACATGATGCTGTCTTTAGGGTGAACAGAAGAACAAACAATTTTTCCTTCTCAGTTGCAGAGACTGAATGCAAAGTTCCTACTCTGTAAGGTCCCTCAGAAGTGACAGCAATAGCTAAATGGTAATTCCTTTATTTGTTGGTGTTTGGATTTGTTTTATGTGAAAAACAGCAAAGAACAAAGTTGCTCTTGTACAGGGGAAAAGCAGTAAAGATTTTCTATTTAGCAATAGTGAGCCTATTGTCTAAAAAAACGTGTAATGAGAACAGCAATGCAAGAAGTGGTTTCCCTATAGATTTTATCAGAGTGGGCTCCAGTGAGATTGTCAAAAATCCATTGTATAATAGCTTTCAGGTTCTCAGAGAGACTAAAGTTTTGCTAGTATAATAGATTGTTTATCAAATAATTTTAGTAATGATTGGGATTAGGCTGTTATTTGTAAACCATGCTAAGTAAAGAGTAGCACATAACGCATGATCTGCAAGCAGACTAGAAATCAAAATGGAAAAATAGAAAAAGCGCAGTTCCTGCTACGTTTTCTTTGGAGGTACTAGTGCAGGAGTTCTCGTCTTCTCACAGGGCATCATGATGGCTGCCCTGGGCTCAGTTAATCGTTCCGAGCTGTTGCCTTGAGCCTTCTGCCCTCATCCTCCTCCCTCGACATCGCTCGCTCCTTCTTTCCCCTGCCTCACTCTTATTCCCTAAGCACAATCTCCTAAATGTACGAGGTTAAATAGAGCTGTGACAGGGAGTAGCAGAAAAACACTCAGCGATTAAAAGCAAGAGGATGTACATCACACGACCTGATTTAAAGCTGTTATCACACTATTAATAATTTGGTGCTATGCCAAACACCAAATGCTCTAGGCACCAAATACACTAAGCTTCTCCCTGTTCGGCCCCGAGCTGGCTGCTGCGTTCTGCTGTAGCAAAGTAGCTGCAGGTAAATACAACAGGGGGTTAAAATGCTAAACACAAGGAAACTTCACTTTTGCCAAACTCCCAGGAGAAATTTGAAACCATCTTACGGTGCATTTCAATTTCCATATGAATTTCAAATGATATGAGGAAGGGATGAAATTTGAACAATGCAGATTGTCAAATAATTGGGACAGATCTACATAAAATTTTCTAGTCTCCAGAAGACATCCATAAATTATATATCTTGATTTAGAAGGAACATGTGAGTGTCCCAGCAGTACTGACGAAAGGCTATGAGCCTCATACTGATGTCAGTAAGTTTTTGAGCTGCTCAAGAAACCAGAGGATTCACCCGTCGCTTCTTGGACTTAAGAGAACGGCGTGGTACCCAATGGCACAACACAATTCTAAGTGAGGACCTGAAAACCTTTTTTCTTTTAGTGCCATCACCAAATGATAGACCATATCCAAATATAGAGTAAGCATCATTTTTTTTTGCAGCTGCATAGGAACATACAGAATTCAATTCATTTTCCTATGTTAGTAGTAATAAAGACTTTTCCCCTCACAGAAAACAAATAGCTGCAATTCACAGGCAACAGAGAAAGGATGAGGAGAAGAGCGATGTCAGTCTGTACAGATTCTTATATAACCACTCTGTAGGTGCAGAAAGTGTAAAACAGGAGTTTTGTGTGTATATATATATATATATATATAAACCCCCTTTGTGGGCCAGTAATTTTGTTTTTGATATTGTTTGGATTTACAGTGCCTCTTCTGAGTTTTGTTTGTTGTGCTGTATTTCTTAATGATCGACTTGCTGCAGTAAATAATTCAGGAAATCATCCTGTACTCTATTGTTCTTTGGGCATATAGATTTTTTTTTTTTTCTCTTCAAAGCTTGAGTTTCTACTGTATGTTGAAAATTTCAAAGCTCTCTGAGGAACTGAATACAGGTTTTGTAATTATAACAATTTCTAGCCTAGCACCTGTACATCTGCTGTACCCTTTAGGGAATAGGGCAAAACAAAATGTATCAATTCCCTCTGGATAAAATGTGACAGGATTTCCATTTTCTATTTTTCCAGACCACCTTGGCTTATTATTTTTAGAACATTATGGATTGTTATTAAGCAATAGTGGATTGCTGTGAAAACACAGACAAGACGCATAGCATAGCCCTTCTAAACAAAACCAACTGCACAAGTACAACTCCTTCTTCTGCGGCAGCGTAACTGGATTTTCATAGACCATAGCAGAAATAGATATACAGGACTTTACAGTATCAGTCTTTTATAGAAAGATAGCTTGAGGTCTTCGACAAGAAACTACTATTAACTGCTTTTGGTCACATAGAAACATCTTTCAAAAGAAACCTTTTAAAGGTGTTCTAGTCTGATAAGTGTAACAAATACTGCAAATTTCCACATTTTTTTTTTCCCCTGAAATAAAACTTATACTGTGTATACACATATGCATAGGCAATATAAGCCATTATGTGCAATTGAACTTTGTGAAATGTTTTTTATAATACCATTCTGTATCACCGTGCTGCATACATATTATTTCATGTAAAAGGAAATGCTGAAATAGTGCACTGAGCTATCAAATAAATATTATGCTCTACAATGAAAATATTATTTTTCTAGGGGACAACTTTCTATTATAATTTTTTGAAAGTATGACACAATGAAAATGATCTACTTGATTTTCACCTTTGTAGCTCCTAATGAATACAAAAATCAGGTTAGACACCTAGGAAGGTGTTAAATTTGTAGGGAAAGCCTAGCCCTGGTTAGGTTAATGGCAAAAATCCCATTTCACCTTGGTGCTTTCTCAAATCACCTTTGAAGACTAGTTACCTTTCTGCCTCTGTTATCATTTTAATTATGCTGCTACTTTTTTTTTAATTATATGCGCACTGGCTTGTGTCTCTTGTGCCGCTTCTATATATTCCCCCATTCAGGATTTGAAAGCTAGAGAGGAACACCTGATTAAAAAGGATATCTGAGTATTGCCTTCACTGATCCCACTCCGGTTTCTGGAACATTGTGAGGGCGCACGGGGAGCATCAAGTCTTGCTCTAATTTGCGCTGCACCGGGGCTTTGCTGTTGCTTGAGCAAGAACAGCAAGACCATGGGCACCACACCAGCCCCGCTCCCCTGTTATATCTGTGCCAAAGACAGAGCTCTTCGACCCACGCCAGCCCAAGATGAGACAAGACCAGCTCAAACCTGATACATTCATGGTATTGTCTGGTTTTTTTATGACATATTATTACTGCAGAGTAAATGAGTAGGTCCCCGAGGTGAATAGATGCATGGGGTGCAACCAGCAAAACAGAGAGCACCCAGCCTGACCTGCAGGCAGGAGCACGGCTCCTGTGAGCGCACAGTTACGTGGACCAGCAGATTAAGCCCTTCTGTAATCCACCACAGTGATAACAAGGGATTGTGTGTGATTTGCAGTGAAATATTTCGAAAGAATTTATGATTCGTGAAAAACCTTTTAAGGGTATATGGCGTTATAGACAGATTTAAGACAGAACTCCAGATCTAAATTTGGGGTGGAATATATGCAAAATATTATTAAGTCTAGTTCAGGTAGACCCACAATGTTGTAGATGTTTCTTAAAGAAAATTGTGTGATTCTTAATTCATAGAAAAATGAGTGAACAGCCAAAAATTAGAAGGAAGTCTCAATCTAATTCTTACAATTGTTACCAAGAGAGCTGTTAATAACTTTCACCACACCACCAGACTATTTGCAGCTGCTATCCCTCTCCAGGAGCTACTCTGTCTACCTTTGGCCAAAGAGATGGCATTTTTCAACCCTGAATCACGCTCAGACCTCACCTGCCCATCTAGAAGGACAGGAGGAAGAAGAGCAGCCGCAGTTACGTCCAGCCGTACTACCAGTCCTTCAGGGTCCTCCTCCTCCCTTGCTGCCAAGTCCCCTGGTCCTGCCCTCAGACACTCTCTGTTCCTTAGCTATCATATTTTTTTCTTGAAAACCAGGGAATCGGCCTGAGCTGTTTCTGAGCAAGATGCAGCTTGGACGGTGGATTGAATGACAGAGTCATAAAGAAACAAGGTGATAAGAATAACTAAAAGCTAAGAGGTGTCAAGGATAGCTTTTTAAAGCTCTCCTCAGCTGTAGGTGGTATGACTGTAAAGGGCTGTTCCTAATTCAATCCAGTTTAGTTTAAATGACTGCTGAAGAATGGTTTAAACTGCTCTGCTCACCTTTGCACTGAGCTGGACTAATATCACTTACACAGTCAATCATTGCATTGCAGCTAGAAATTTTAGGAGTTCAGGGCACAGCCCAAACTGAGACAACTCGCAGAGCTGCCATTAGTCCCTCCAGGCAAGAACATACAGAGCAGCTGAATTACCCACCTCCCGAAAATCCAGTCCGACGTCCTCATTTTCACACAAGCCATAGCTTAGAAGTTGTTTGCTTCCTAAACCACTGCAAAGCCCTGGGCTCTTGATTGCCCACCCTGCACACATGCTGCTTTGCTCCTATGATCTCTTCTGGAGCTTGGGTTATTTCTTGGACTGTGCGGACACACACACAGCGAGCTTGAGCACTCACCTGAACACAATAAAACCTCATAGCTACGCTTGTATGGACATGCCTTGGCTAAATTGCCGTATGAACTTTGGTTACTTTAATGATTCCTGCAGTGAACAAGGATCATAGACACGAAGTCCTCCTGTAACACATGAACTCCTTTTGAAGCTCAGTGAAAGCCATTTGTAACAAAATGTTGCCAAGCAGCACCTCTAAAAGAGAAGAAATCACTATTGTTTGGTATTCCCAAATGAGTAGGACTCTGCGGGTACAGTTGCTGCAAAATCTAGTACAGAGACAAAGCTGTAAAGAACTGGTTCGTGGTTTTACACACATTTAAAATATGTCATATAGCTATGCAAAGTATAATTTTTAATGCTTTCTCCAAAAAGTCTGCCCAATTTGTAAAAGCTTTTTTTTTTTTTTTCACATTTTGGAGTAGCATAAAATATTGCGCACCAAGAATCAAGTGCCCATTTCCTTGCGTAAATAATAATCCCATATACCAGACCCAGTTTTACACTGGCCTACAGTGTAAAGGTGGTTTTGGCAATACGGAGGACTTCTGCAAATATTTATTTGCCCACCCCCAAAAAGGATCCACGTCTACACTGGCTTGTTTCTCACCTCTCTCCAAAGCCCTGCTTTCGGGACAGTCCATGTTGCATGCATCCTAGTTTCTTCCCGTGATCCCGCTTAGCCACAGGAGACATGCACCCCATAGGAACGCAAACCAAACTGTGTTCTACAGTTTAGACCTGGCCAGTCTGCTCCAAGGAGCAATAGCTCTGCACATGATGGGAGTGAGGTTACCCATCTCCATCGGCCCGAAGGTCAAGGCTCTCTCCTTGACATGGTCTGCCAGGACAGACTGAAGGCATTTTCCCTTTCCTCCATCAAAGGCAACTCCAGGAACTAGTGCAGTTGGCGTAGTATAGGCAGCAATTGCTGATTAACGCAAGTAAGGACTTAAGGAGATCCTGGGTTTTAGCAGTATTGTTATAGTCAGCTGGCTTGCAATCTAGAGTATGAAAGGACTATCATGTTCCCTCTGTCCAGGGCTCCATAAAGCAACTCTCTTCTCTACCTCAGAGGACATTGCACTTGGGCAATTGCTTTCTAATCTATGTTTTTCATATCATTCCTGTCACTCTGACATTTGGAATAAAAACCCAGGACGGCATAAACAAACCTTTTAGCTAAAAGGGATGGCTAAAAGGGATTGATAGTATCAAAAATGGATCTTGCAGTGATGCTCTTTATCTTTTCCCTTCCTCTGCCTTATAGCCCTTTATCTTTTCCTTACTTAGAGCACAGAACTTCTTAGTTCCTGCTATCTAAATTACAGGCCTTTCAGAAGTTTGTTAAATGTAAGGAAACACGGGTCTTTGAGTGGTTCAGGAAAGCTCTCGTTTTGTTAGTTACTAAGTCAGCACTCACAATATGCTGTTATTTAGGGTTTTCTCATATGGTGTCACAATGTCTAAAGGCATAGCAATCACAACACCACAGTAAGAATGAAAAACATGACCTCAGAAAATCAGCTGGGGAGGGGGATGTTTGGGAATGTGCAGAACATTTGAACACAAACTCAGAGGAGATGCTTTTAACCTTTTCACTCATTTTGAAAGGTTTGTCATAGATATGTGGTCCTTGACAATAAACAGAAAGGTAGTGATTTGGAGAAATGCATCAGATCAAGAATATGGCCAATTGCATTGACAAGATAGTGATGAAAGCTTGTGTTCTTTTCAGAAATGAAAAATGGCTTAGACACCCTTTGCCATATTCTACTAATAGAAAGTATTTCAGAAACTGAACGCCTTTTAAAAATCAAAGTGGAAAATAATATTGTTATCTTCTGTCTTAAGAGTTCAGCCAGAAAAATTTGCTTAAAAGGAGGAGGGGTGGAGATGGACCTTTGACTCAAGGTTATAGAGAACCATCAGAAGTGTAATTTAATGTAGGATATCAAGGGTTAGGTAACAGCACTCTGGGCAGAGATGATCTGCAGATTAAATGTTGACATATTTTTAAGGTTTTCTTACTCAATTTTTATTCCTCTTCCTGCCTTGTCAGTGGACACAAAATAAACAGTTAGAGGCAATACAGGAAAACAGCCTCAGGATCTTCACCAAGAAACAAATTAAAATTGCATGCCATTTCTATGTACATAAAGAAGAGATGGCAAAGCATTCCTTTCCTGGATTGTATTGGCAGCAAGTGGATGACAATTGCTCTCTCTTTCTGTAGAGGAAGATGGAACTTAATGTGCAGTTCAGAAGTTCTCGGATAGTTTTAAACTAATTTTCTCATTCTAAATGCGCACGATGTTCTGAGTATGAAGCACATCTTACACAGACTGGCTTAGTGGTTGAGCATATACACTAATGTTCAATCAGTGCTGGTGCTCCATTTTTTATCAATCATTTTCCCTGTATATTTTCAAAATGGTCACCTTTTTAAGAAATAGAAGAGTGTATAATTGTCCTATTGGGGTTTTAAAATGAGAAGGACTTCATGGATAGTGTTTTTAACTGGTAATAGAGAAAAGAAAAAGCGAGTATTATGCTGAATTCCTTCTATTTCTTTGTGTTGAAGAGAGAATAGAAAAAATACCCCAGCCAGGAAAGAACAAGAAAAATCTCTGTTTTAACTTTACCTAAAACAGAAAAAAACAAATGTCTCCAGTTTAAGAATCTTATTTAATTTTAGTTTGATCGTGGTAAATGTGATTCCAATTAAATTTACTTAGCAAGTACAGATGGAGCCAAAATCATACTCATACATCTAAAGATAAAACTCAAATTTTAAGCTAGGAGAAATAATAGTGAAATTGCCTTGCCGTGTTTGATAAAGTCACAGTGAACAGTCTAGAGTACAGAAGATAACTTCAGACTGCTTGGATTTAGGTGGTCAAAAGATACACGTGATGCCAGCAAAGAGCATTTAACACTGTTGTTCTTACACACCAGATTATGAAGATGAACGCTTAATGAATAAATTCTCAGCATTCACAATTATCTGAAATTTTTGACAGAAATCAAGCAATGGAATTAGTTAAGCAATTATGTAGGTCCCATTAGTATTTATGTATATATTTTAGGCTGTTGAATAACTCCACAAACCTGACCCTAGGTCACTTCAAAAATTTGAGTTGGGGCCAAAGGTACGTGGAAATATGTGGGTGCTTTTGAAGAATCCACTTTGATTCTTCTGTACGTGTTTAGTCACTTGAATAACTTAGTAGATTTGATTGCTAGGCACTTTTGCAGAGTTTAGCCTGTTTTTTTTCTGTGTATCAAAGTATTTGTCTCATTCACGTTGATGATCCAAACTGAGTTACAAACCCACTCAATCATACGTGCGTTTAAGATTATTAAACTAATTTCTTGGGATCACACTCAAAATTTGTTGTGCTTTCTGCCTTTTCCTCTGTTGCTCATTGGTTGTTTCCTGAACTGTGCAAATGTTTCTTATCTAGTAATGAATACTTATTTTTCTTTGACTTCTTAGAGCAAATACTCCCATGTGCTTGTTATCCTTTTTTTTTCTCCCTGCTTTAAAGATGTTTTTTCTTACATTAACAGCCTGTATTGCTCCGAACCTTTTGATCTGGAGATAAAAATTCCCACACCAATGACTCTTCTGATTTTCAGGGTCACACTTCTCCCCTCAGTTGTTAAGGATTTTTTTTCCCTTCTGTAGTTTCTGCCTCTGTGAACCAGAACTTTATAGTCTGCACCAGGGCTTAACTCTTCTCGTTTATAAAGGACCTGCCAAGTCCCACTCACTTGGAATGAGAGATGTGTTCACTTTGATTTTAAAATTGCCTTAAAATTAAATGGCTCCACTTCTGTGGCAGGTGATTGTGTAGCATGTTTCAATAAGACATTCAGAATAGTGTTCCTAATCCTCTGAAATTTCATATATTTAAATTGTCACATTTTGAGTCTTGTGTCAGGCTTCCCAGATTTGGAGCTTTTGCCAGTAATAAACCATCATCTTCACATTTCACCATGTTCCTCTGTATTTGCTGTTTGTAAAGAGCTGTGAACAAAACTATGCTGGTACCGTCTCCTTTTTTCTGCAGCATGGATAATTCTTGGTATTCCGTGCCTCATCCTTCATAGTTTAAGGTGTACTCAGAATTACACGGTAAAATCTGAAGTGAAAACCATGTACTTTTTGCTATCTGTCCTTAATATGGAAAAAAAAGAACCAAAAAAGAAGAAGAAAATAAAAAAAAAAACCCTTGGACTGGGAGTTGGCTATATTTTTTTCTTTTTTATATAGCACTTACTATGTTGTTATAATCTACCAAATTAATAATATTTTTATCAGCAGATTCCTAACAACAAAACTGAACTCAAGACCTGGTATGTTACTATTAATACACACTCTGCTCCTTCCATACTCTAGTGCATTCCCTGACGATGGAGCTCCACTGTTTTGCCAAGATCTGAAAAAGATTAAACAGGATCCAGAAAAATCCAAACCTCACGTATTGAGCCCCAACCAAGTTGTCATAACAAGAGCTTCCTTCTCTCTACCTCACCAACTTCTCCTAAAGACTCGAGTCTTTCAAACTTCAGCTGACTCCCAGATTTTCACCATTACCTTAACAAATCTAGGTGAACCAAAAGGCAGCTTTGCACTCAAGAGCAGTTGATCTAAGAATGAAGGAAATTGATAGCACAGAAGGCAGATCAGCAGAACATTTCAGATTTCTTGGCTTTCTTGTGGCAGTCCGATGATGATAGTCATCACAGTAAACAAATCACAGTAAACCCTCCCCCCCCCTTGATCGGGACGCTGGTCGAGGTAACTTCCCTGGCATTGAAAGCCCTTACCTGGAGGAGTAAGTGAATATTGTTTATGCTTTAAGTTCATAAATGCGTGTGTGCTTGTGGTTGTCTGTGAATCGCTTGTGGTTGTAATAATGTACTACTCTTGCCTTAAAAAATAGCAATAGTGCATTCCGCCATTGTATCTGTAAAATCTGCAATAGTGTTGATTCATTTGTAACTCTTGATGTTACTAGCTTCCCCCCCCCTCCCAAAGTTTAAACTATGAAAAATTTCCATAAGGCTCTAGATCAGAGGTTGATATTTAGGCAATGGATGCTTTTTTCTTCCTTTATCCTAAGGAGTAACAAAATTTAGATAGGGAAAAATAATCCATTTTCTTTCAGCTTTATGATACCAAACCCCATGATTGGAAAGAGCTGGGAAGAACCTATTCATAGTTTTCTAATGCTTGTGACAGTTATTAGTGAAGATTTTGCTGGTCCACTGACCTCCAACTCTTCCCAGCATGGGAATGGCTGAGACTTTTGCAACTGGGAGCAGCAGTTTTTCAAGCACTCTCCTTTTCCTGGGTTACATCAGCCCTTCTTCGACCAAGAGGCCCAGAGGCTTCCGAGACCCAGAGCAGTTTTACTGGGATTTTGTACAGAAAAATGTGAGGATGCCAGAGGACTGTCTTCTGCCAGCCCAACCTCTGAGAACCACTGGAAAAATAATGAGGTGCTCATTTTTGTCAGCAAACATACTGTATAAGGACACAAGACAGCCATGAGATTCCTGTTCTCTTAAAAAAAAAAAATAAATATTTTGAGATAGTTTGAACTGGGAAAGGCTAAGAGTTCTAATTTAGGTAGCAAAGCTGATAACTTTGACTATCTCATGCTACCAGGATAAGCCACTGCAATGCTAATTACAGGATTAAAAACTAGACATTATAAACCCAGAGAGATAGTGCTTTTTTTTTTTTTTTTTTTTTTTTTTTTTCCCCAAGGAAACTAATTAGATTAGGTGCTAACTGCTCTAGAATATTGTTGTTGTGGACAACTAGACAGTGATCTGCAGAGTTCCTGCTGGTTATCTACGGGCTTAAGTTATTCCAGCTCTTGGATTCTATTAAAAAGCCAAATGCCCAGTAGCTTCCTTAGGTAGTTGTTATATGAATGAGATTAGTGTTCATATCAGGGATAACAGTTCTCACATAATGAAAAAAAAAGTATTTTATGATTAGATGACATTCTGAAAAGCTTTTTATTATTTTTTAAAGTAGCTTTTCAATGAAAGTTTAAATTAAAAAAAAACAGGTACAAATGCGGAACAACAGCAAATATATAGACATATGGATCTTGGATAAGTTTTGTTCCTATCTGAAAGATCATGAGGGATACAAAAGAGAATTGTGACATATGGAGGAAGCAGATTAATTAATTTGAAAACAACCTTTGTACAAGGAACAGTTTCAGCTAAAGTAATTAAATTTTAAATGTTGTATAGTTGTCAAGGTTTGTGTAAGGAGAGGGACTCTGAACTGTTATCAGGTTCTGAGAGAGTGCTGTAAAACCTTGTAATCTAATAAGGTAAGAAACACTGATGTGCAATACTTAACAGCCCATTTTACTTGCAGAATTATTCCACGTAACCAAGAACAAACACATCATTCTGCCTGTAACATATGCGCTGATTATTATTTACTATTCCCTCTCTTTGCCCTGCTGTAAATTCAGCTTTGGGGGAACTTGCATCACTTTCTCTATGATCATATTCATTTTCCCTCTTCATCTCTGAGAGCACTTTTCAAATGTCGCTTTCCATTGCTGATCAACTAAAACTGTGTTCTTTCTACTCGCTGCCACATCTGGCACAGCTGGGGATGTACTTGCCCAGCTAACTCTTGTCAGACACCTTGCTTGACACTGACAGTGTTATAATCACCTCTTCACGTATTCTGCAGTTTCATGACTTAATCATGGGACTGTAAATAAGGGTAGAATAAAAAGCTATTATTTTAGATCTTCTTGACCATTATTTATTTTGAGGAAAATACCCTCAAGCCATCTAGTGAGGAGATAGTCCAATAAAATATTAAGAACAATTTTGTCAATGTAAACTCTGAAATATTGAAAGGGTTATGGTGTGGAGGTTTTTTGCCTTTGTGAATCTCAGATGCCAAGTAACCCTTGCCTCGAGTGAAGGAAGAATGTTGCCTAAGCAGAATGGTAGCCTGGGCACAGCTCTCACCGTATCTCACTCCTCTTCAGCAAAGTGAGATTTGCATTTTGCCCTAGGTTTTCAGGGAAAGTCCGATGCCCCATTATGCAAATATTGATAGATCCTCCTTGAACACATCTAGGAAAGAATTTTGAGTTACGTTAACCAGTAGCATAATTTAGTCTGCCTGTGAGAGAAGGTAAAAAAGAGAGCAATTTGTCTTGCCTACCTTCCTCAGCAAAACCAATGTTTAGGATAGAAGGTTTACAAACCTCTTGGGTTTTGTGTTTGGCATGTATTTGGGACTTCTTGAAACTAGCTAACCAATACCAAATGAAAAAAGAAAAACTCCAAAAAGCCAGTATCTGAATGCATTAAGTATATCTCCTCTGAATTCCCTGCCAAAGTCACTTCAGTCATCAAACTCACACACAAATGATATGCATGCATTCTTACAAGCAATTGCCTTTTCCTTTCAAGTATTTCTGAAGAAAAAAGTAAAGTTTAATTATGAAGAGATAACCAGAGGTGTTACCCTCAGAATTTAATTATTATTTGATTAAATTTCAAAAAACACAACTAAGCTATGACAGGGGCAGAAAGTATAGTAAAATGGTAATTATGAAATAGGAGATATGAATTAAGATAAGTTAGGAAATACTTTTTAAGTGCATGCCTGTGGGAAGGGGAATAAAATAAGTGAATGTTCTCTCATTCTTATAAAATATTAACATTTTGAGTTAGAAGATGGATTAATTGATGTCATCTGCTGAAAGGATATGGAAACCATGCTATCCTTTGTCTTCTGAAATACCTTTCTGTGAGAGAAGTGGGGCATTAATGTTGTAAGGTGGGCTTGGTTGTAAAAGCTGCACCCAGTGTTTCTTTGGAGGGGTATCCTACTAGCATGAGACAAGAAAATCATAACTGGATTGTGCCAATATAGTTCAACCTCTCTGAAGACGGCAACTTCTTCAGGAACTGGCCCTGCATTCTGAACTACACCAAATTGCAGAATAAAATTCAAAGTGTGGTGAGATGCACCGATAATGAACCAATAATAAAAGGCAGAGACCGAACTTTGCACCGCAGAAGCAGGCAGATGTATAAATCAACGTGGCTTCTACAATTTACTCTGAAAGCCCTGCAGTTGCAGTTAACGCTGACATATTTTGAACAGCTGGAATTTTAGTCTGCCGGTTTCCTGAAGACAACAAAATTAAACATACTTTCAAGGCTTCATATTAATGATGGATAGTCTTATACGCTTCTTTAAATTGTCAAGCTGTTTCTCAGCGTAGAGAACTGCTTGCTCGCGGTGCAGAGGAGCAGAGAGCAGAGAATTGGAAATATGGGAGCCGAGGCTTCATGCTTTTGAATGCATCTGCCCCAGGAGGCAGCTACGCGCAGGACAAGCTGAGCTGGAAGCAGTGCTGAGCTCTGGGTGCAGGATGGAGCAGCATCCCTGCGGGCACGGCCAAGGGATTGCGGACCTCACGATCCCTTCTCTGCTCCCCCCGCACGCGGGAACCCAAACCCACCTCTCGGTCCATCTGCCCATGCCAGCCCCCCGCTTACGCAAATACTCACCGTGGCGACTTCGGAAATGACAGCGACTCAATGTTTAGCTTTCAAGACTTGATTTAAAGGTAATGACCCAGGAATGTATGCTGGGAGCTCAGTCTTACAAATCTTTACACAAGAAATAAGCCGTACACACAGAATATTCACTCTAAAGTTGGGATTAATTTCACAAAAAGTCCTGCCTCCCCAGATAGATATAATTTATAGGAAAACAAATCTGCTTTGTTACATTTCACTTCCTAAACAGGTCTAGCCCCTCAACTAAGCACTTGTCCTCATTTCTCGGTTCTTTAGGACTTCAACTTCTTTTTCACGATGGAATCTGCATTCTGGTGTTTATGCTAATTTTACTTCCAGATCATGAAGATACATCTAAGGAAAGCATCTAATCCTAAAGTCAATTAGTAAATCCATTGAAACAACAATTTTGCTAGAACTGGGGAGAGGAGAAATACCTTGCGTGTGTGTCTGCTGAGATTCCTTTGTACTGTCCTTTAATTAAGGATTTAACAGCTTACACTTATCCAACTGTCTTTTCCCTGGGTTAACTAGTTGTCTTACTGCCCTTAGGAAAATACCAGCTTTTTCCTCCTGGCACGCCCAATGGGAGGTTTCCTTGAGTGCAAAGATAAATCTGCCATTGAGGCTCCACCTTTATTTTTCCAGAAGGATGCACAAGTGCTGCAGTCTTTTGGTACAATTTTAATTCAAATCACAGATGAGTTCTACTGATACTTTGTGTTTCAGTGGAAACATGCTACTTTTCTTGCTAATGACACTTTATTTCGTAGGCACTGTGCCTAATTTTTAAAGGAATAGGCTTTTATAGGAAGGTAGAAAGAAATAATGGAAATGGTGCATTCATTCTGTTGTGGTCTTATTTCAGTTTCACATATAAAAAATATATTAGGGTCACATTCTAATAGCAATTTTCTGATCATATTGGACAGGAGCTCAAAAATATATTTACACGTTGTTTCTGTAACAGTGGAAATTTACTGCAAATACAGTTGTTCTCTGTGGGGAAATGTCAAAAAAAGAGTCTCGCCTTACTTTTCTCACTCTTTTCATCTGTGAATTACCTAGAAGGGTACAGAACATACCCTAAAAATCTCTAAAATTGAACCTGGCATCCCTTAAGAAATATTTTAACCAAGTAATTACTGTGAATTTCAAATCCAGTTGCTAGAATTTTAAGAAATTACTTACTTTTCTTCTTTCTATCGTGCCTACAGAAGCTGCCCTAACCCAGTGCTTTATGTCAGGAATATATATGTGGAGCAGTGACTGTATGCCAGAGACCTCTCTGCACATTCAGAAATGAGAAAGTAAGAATCCTAATACTTGACACCACGCGAAAATACAAAGATGTTTCTGCCACGGCAAAGTACTTGTGGTCTCCCTTCGTCTGTTGCTAGGAGACCTGTTTAAGAATTAATCAGGGAAACATCACAAATGCTGCTAAATCATGCACCACACTACAGATTGAGCTGCTCCAAAGAGATAGGAAAACTTGCTTTTTCTGTTAACCTGGCACAGACTGGCATGCAGCACAATTTCCTTCAGTAAGTACACTGCTGTACAAGTGCAAAATATTTACACTGTGTCTCCAGCAAAGTTGACAGTTATGTCTAGCCAAGAACTACTTGTACAACAAGGACAAACATAGGCATATTAGAAACTGAGGATGGAAGAATGTGCTCAGCCAGCTTCAGGGCATGCTGGAAGTTCAAAGTTGGACTATTGATTACATTTCCTTTTTAAAAGACCTGGAGATTATAACAGAGGATCGGTGGGCTCTGTTCATCCTGCCCTGAGACCTTGGCATGGGGACCGAGAGATGCTAAACATGATAAAAGCAGAGATTGAGTTGTCATGGCAAGGAGCGATGCTGCGAACCGGAGAAAAGCACTGCGAGTGCCGGGAAGTTGCACCACTTTACCTGTATTGGCGTAGATCCGGCTATTCCAGTGTAACTGTGCTTTTTAAGAGCATTCCAGTTCCTGGGTGGGAAGGCAAATAAGCTGTTCCTGTATCAGGCACTTCCAAATCAGTCTGGCGTGTTCCTGTAAAGGAATTGCGCAGAAAAAACGTACCGATTAAAACACACACGAGCTTCAACCAAACGCTTAAACCATTGCCAAAGCCGTATTTAGAACAGACATGAGATTGCGGCTGGCATGGAAAGGAGGGAAAAGCTGGCACTTTGTGCACAAACTGGGACCCAAGGGCTCAGAAAAGGATGCTACGGAGCAGGAGGCTGAGAAGTGCTGGAGTGGAGGGTCAGATACTCCGTTCTGCATTTCACAACATATGCTTCATAGCTGCTCAGCCTCAAATTGTAGAAATTAGATCTAAGATTCCCGCCATCAAAAGCCAAAGTTTTACAAAAATAGCTTTTCTCGTGTGAATGCAACCATGTCTTAACTGAGGAATAGGTCCATTGTGGTTTTGGACTTAGAAGTGGGTTCGTGTTCTGATCCAAGGGATTTACACTTCAGCCCTAGGTTCCAGTTTCAGGATATACTTAGCTGGGATTTTATTTTATTCAGAAAAATTTAGATTTAAAATTTATTCAAGCTGTGACTAGGATGGGGGCTGAAATTTGTCTGAGTATCTTTTGGATAATGAAAATGAGGCCTTGGAGAAAAGCTTGTGCATAGACTCGGTGCAAAGAGCAGGCTATTTTGCTTTTAAAGCTTTGTGCTGCATTCTGGGACATTTCTAATGCCAAGTGCGAAATAAAGAGCATTTTTTAGAAACAAACGGAAAATTTCAGAGCACTGGTAACAGAACTGGGAAAATCTCAACTTTTCATTTAGTCCTTGGAGGTTACCAGCTTGAAGTCGGCACGTGGGACTGTGACTGCTGCTCTGCCGGTGGTCTTGGTCAAGTTGCCATCGGACAGATGTCTCTCCTGCAAACCCACCGCAGTAGCTGGCAGCTTGGTGGGAGATTTATTTGCTGATATTAATAAAGGTGGTTTTGTTGTGCTAGTTAAAGGTGCTATTAAATACAAAGGAGAATAATTAATCTTAGTGAAGGAGTCAAAAAATGAATTTGGTGCGGAAAGCGAATTACTCGCGCTTCTCAATATGTGGCCTCTCCTCGTCGGGACGGGGACACGTTGGCAGAATGAACAAGCAGACCCTGCGGCTGCAGCTTGTACTCTCGATCTGGAGAAAGAATTGTTTTCTGAGTCTTGCAGCCTGATCTCTGAAGTCACTAAGTACATTTTCAACTGAACAGAAAAAAAGCTATTCCAAACCAATCTTCCCCCCAACCCGCAAGTGCAGCACACCTTCTGTTAGCGGGTATCTTCTGTTGCGTTGTTAATTTGGGAGCATTTGGTAATTAGAATAGAATAGAATAGAATAGAATAAGAACAGAATATTTTCCATTGGAAGGGATCTACAGTGATTATCTAGTCCATTTCATAACATTTATCCTGGCTTCATGACACACTGCAGGAGTCTCTCTACATGGATAAAGTCATGAGAGGACGAGAAACCAGAGTTTCCTTTTCCCTCTGTGTGCTCCAGAAAGCCTTCTCCAGTGGGCAGAGCAGGGGGTCCCCTTGCTGCTTCAGTTTGGTTTAACTGGGAGGTAAGTGGGAAGACGAGCGCGCCGCACCAAACACAAGCAGGTAGGAGAAGCAAGCAGTTCTTTAAAGGATATTTGGAGCTACTGCAAACCCTCTCCTCATCTGTGCCCACCGTGCGTCAGCCTGCTGTCTCGGAGAGGCTCCAGCAGACGCTCAGATCTCCCTCGCAAGCACTGTGCGCGCCTCAGACTACACGGCTTTGATCACGACTTCATTGCACCTAGCATATAGCCGCAAAAATCCACACCTGCAGGATCTGCTCTTCTTCCCGTGTACGACACCGGCAGCAGTCCCCCCCTGATGTCAAAGGGAGCAGGATCAGATGTCTGTGCTCCAGGTTTTCAGAGCAGTACGCCTGGCTTTATAAGCATCTTTTTTAATGCATCCTTTTAGGTAAACATACTGAGCTGCACGGTACCAGCTCAGCTTTACAGCTAATAACAGGGAAGCTTAGCAAGATTCAAAGATGGTTAGAAAAAATATTTGAAATAAACAAAAATACCCTAATAAAATGTCTGCAGTTACACTGAAAGAATCGAAATATATGAGGGTCATAAATCCCCCCACACCAGGAGAGAAGTTGTCTGGCTGCTCAGGGTCAGGGTGAGCAGTTGTTAGAGACATATCCAAGAACTATTTGAGCAGTATCAAACATCAATATTGGCCACCGTTGATAGACGGATCTTGCGCTAGATTAATCTGATCTGGCAAGGTGAATCCTATATTCCTAATACTAATAAAATGTATATTGGCTTTTCATTTAAAAACCCTCCAAAACTAAAACTAACTCCCCCAGGCTTCAATATCAAATCTATTCATTTCCGTTGGTTAAACCCTAAATCACTTTTGAAAACAGAGTGCTGAAACTGGGAAGATGGCTCTGGCCGTACGCAGCCAAAGCAATCCTCCTTCTTCCATTAGGAAATCCAGTCACTCTGCTCCATCAGCATCCCATCCCTCTCCAGCACATGCTCCCTTCCCTGCAACGGGTTTTGCCATGTGCCTTTGAGGAGGATTAGCTGCTAATTTTTAGATGAATCTCTCGATTTTCCTTTTTCTCTTGCACACTGATCCAGGCAAACAGATGTCTCGAACACCTTGGAATATGCCCATTCTCACTCCCGGTCCTCCTTCTTTCCAAGCTGTAATTGTTCCAGCATCCAAAGAGATAAAAAGGCATTAAAGGTAATGACCCTTGTTCTGATTTCACATACGGCTGGGCCTTGCCCAACAAAATCCTAATCCCTGTTTTACAGATAATTATGTATCAAAAGTGATAAATGTTCTGTGACAACAATATATCACCCAGAGAATACAAAAAGACTGCCATATCTGTGAGTAACCAGACGTGTGTTTTGAATGTGGTGTTGTAGCAAACACCCATTTAATGCAATGTTTCTAGAAACATTTCTCTTTTTGGAAAATGGAGAATAATTTTGTGTAACTCAGCTGAAATTTTGAAGGCATTTCTGTGTGTGTTCAGCACTATTGCATTTCTATAGTTAAATTTATAACAGCACATTAGCCTTGAATATCTATTAAAAAGAATTTGTAATCAGTTTGATGAGAGATGGCTGCAAAGATGGTGCAATGCTGCTTTAAAATTATTGATTAGATCAGTAAAAAGACATTAAAAGTAAGCATGAATAGCAAGCTTATTAAATGATATTGCCACTTCTTCTTCAGCACCAGCTCCTGAAGTAACTTTAAGCAATGTAAAATATATTAACACAATAGTAATTTAAAACAAGAGAACACAGCACGCTTTAAATTCCGAATGAAAGCTGATCAAAATTAACAGGCTCCAGAGGTCAGGAACCAAAAGATTTTAAATGTGAAAGCAGAGGAAAACAAGGAAAATAATGTCAGTTATTTAATTATTTTAGCTTTTAAAGCTCTTTAAAAAAGCAGAGTTCAATCTGAGAAATTATTATCGTTCCAGAAAAATAATTGACAACTATAACTTCAGCATATTTAGAACAGTTTGAAACCAATTAGCTTCTCACCTAGACTTGAAGGAAGGCCAGTGCTACTTCTGTAGTATAATGTAATCAAAATCACATTGAAGTATAACAGGAATTATCCTGATACAAGGGGTTTTTTTTCAGGTTTAGAAACAAAATTAATTGGACAAGTGTAGAGAGAGAGTTGCCATATGCTATGTTCATCAGCAGAAAAATCCTTTCTACAGCAATTCAAACTCTATCCTTCAGCCAGCACAAAGCAACTTTTTAATAGGTTTAACTTATTATTCAATAATGCACTGATGTGGGAACAGAGTGGCAAGTATCCAGATAAACCCTAAGGGCTGGATTAAAACACATTTAAAATTACTAAGGTTTCATATGCAATTCTACATTTGGGCATGTGACTGTTTGGCTCTAGGAAAATTGTGCAGTCGAATTCTCCAGTCGTGTGTGCAGACAGGGGTTTCACCTCCACGACAGACATGCACTTGTGCATTTACACTTTAGTCTTCAGAGGATCTGTACTCCTGAAAATCACGTCAGCTCTTACTCTTGGTTTTTCACCATTTGATCTCCCTAGTGCTTGGGCTTTCTAGATCCAGGGTGAATATTGCCCCAGTGCAGTTCCATTCTGACATGAACGGGAGAAATGTTTGCAGTCTAGGAGAAGGCTGAGACCATGGGCATGACAGACCACAGGCTACCCAAGATCCTTGCTCAGTCGTTATCTGGCAGGGCTTCTGCTACCAGGTTGGAGCCACTGTGGCCACACGGTACGGAGCACTAGCCTGGTCTGAACCCACTCAGCTGATTCAAATGCGTTCAGGAATTTTTTGATGGGTTCCATTTGCATGAGGAGATGCCGTGCTCATCATTATCGTTGGATGCTGCGACTTCCAGTATTTGTCTCCCTTCGGTGTCATAACACTGACAGAAAATCCATGCGCACTGGTTACTTCGAGAGAAATGGAGACACCGGGTCAAATCTGGTGTAAAGATCTGGCATTAATAATGACGGTCTATGCCTGGCAGGACCCAGAGTCCTTCATCTCTTGAGGGATGTATGTGGACCTTGCCACCCAGCGTCAAACCTTTGGGACCATCTTAGGTTACGAGATTCTCCTAGATGCTGCACAGGCTGCAGTATTTAACATTCATTTCTTTTCTGAAACATTTGCAACTCTTTTTCATTCGATACAAACTTAGCTAGTTACATATGCGTTTTCGCTCCAGCTCAGACTACCTTTCCATGTACAATGACATATGTCTCGAGACCGTTGATGGGAACGCAGGACTGGAAGGGAACACCTGCTTCCTACAGGCCAGGCCCCCACTTCTACAAGCGTATCGTGTCTTCTACGCAGTGACAAAAAAAAAAATCTTGAAGGAAGTTACACTTGTGAAGAATAAACTTTTTTGCTGAGTGAGTCCATTGAAGAGCGGTTCTTTGCATAGAGCTCACATTGCAGCTCGTAACCCACTTATGAAGAGCGCTACATTTTACCCAAAAACTAGTGGGGACATGGTGGATTTAGGCATGCTGGTGCAGTCAGGCAGGTGTCTTGTGTCCATATGACAGCAGATTTAATCAATGTTACCCTGGATTTTGTGCTGTGGAACATTGCTCCTGTTGGGGCTGGAGACTGATATCTTTACAGGCGTTTGGGCAGGCAGGGAGATGAGGTAGAGCTAGACCTGGTGCAAAAACAAGCCAGAAGAAAATGAAATATAGACAAAGAGCAGCTGTAATGCTTCCTAGGTGGTGGCGATGACCATGAGGGCTGCATGGAGCAACTCCTGCTCCGTGTGTGCCTACCGCTCCAGTGCTAGCGTGGGGTTGGCATGTCTTCTGCCCTGGAAGAAATAAGCCTTCGAAAAATTTTACCAACAGGAGTAAGGCTGGTGGGGGTGGACCTCACTGTCCCCAAGAAAAGAGATGCCACTGCTACAGACCATATGTAATTGAAATGCTGCTAGTAATGTGTATATTACATTTGTATATTATATCATAGCTTGGTGCTATGAATAAATATGAAGACATAAACAAGGTCATTTATGTGAAGCCAACAGCAATTGCTGGAGAAAGACACATGCAGAAATAGAAAATAAAACTTTTAAGTGTAGTGGCTAGAGGATGTTGCTAATGAAGAAATAAAACATATTTTCCAGTATTGTCATTGATGCTTTAACTTCTGATATCTTAAACATATCTTCCTTTGAATAACATTTTCACTTCCTGAAAACAATTTGTTATCCAGAAAACATTAAACACTAGCAAAATCATGCTGTACTGACTTTGATGCATTATCTGCAGAGTTACAAGAAGTATGGATACTCAAGATGTCAGTAAACAAAAAGATGAACCTTCATACAAAAGAATGAAGCTATTTTTTTTTTAATAAATGTGACATTGGATTGATAAAAATAGAAAAACAAAGAAGACCAACCAGAATGAGACACAGAGCTTCCTGCTAGGAGTTGTGTGCCAGTTTGACAATTAATTGATTCAGACTGATTGGTGACTTGGCAGGTACCATCAACACAGTTTCCTGCAATCTGCCAGTCCAACCATCCAAAGGATGTAACTGGATTCTGCCCTACTCTGTTCTCTCTCCCATCTGCTGTGTTATGCAAGATGAGATACAGCAGTCCTAGAGAATTTAGAAAGTATTACAAAGAAAAGAAAAAGCATCTTCCACCTTACACTCAACATAACATTGTAGGATCATGATACATTGAAAATGAAGATACAGTAAGGGAAATTCATGTCTACTTTCTGAAAACTTGAAGACCTTTTACTGCATAGGAATTAGAGGGGAACAGCTGCACTTTTTCAATGCAAAAATCAGACAATAATGCAATAATCAATTTTATCAGATTCTCCACAAATTCGTTGCGGTTTCTTAGTGGAAAGTGTGCTTTTCATTTTTAAAGGGCGTTAATATACTGGTTTTCCTAAGGTAAATAAGAATCCTCTGCAGCTCCTAAACAACTGCAGATTTTTAACACCTTTAACATGAATTACCTATGCTGAATTGTGAGGGCATCCATGGTGTTGGTATAGATTATTCACACTTTTTAGCCAAGGGGAACATCTCTGGAACTGACACGAGGGCATGCCAGTAGATGCACCCATTGAGTTCTCCTAAAATACTCCATACGAAGTGTTTAAGCCTGTCAGAAAATACCATGGGAGATCTAAGGCTTACTAGAGCCATCTTTGCCAGCCACACAAGCTCCCAAGAAATCTTCTTGAAAAGGCCCCGGCAAGCGCCCAAACGCCTCTGCCAGATCCAGCTGTTGAACACCTGATCTTTTTCTTGTGTTTCTGCCCGGGTAACACCGCTCATGGCCTGCTCGTGCCACACCAGACACATCAACCTTGGATGTCTCCAGCAGACCAGAGCAGACTGGAGTTCAGGAAGGGATGGGTTGGGCGGCTCTTGCCATGCCAGAGGCTCCATGAGAGCCCACCTGCACGCCAGCTGCTGGGGTGCATTGCTGGTCAGGGTCTCTGCTCCACCAAAGCCTGGTGCAGATGCGGTCTAGGATGGCTTCCCCTGGCAGGGAAGATGCTGGCCACCATGCCAAGTGCATGTATTAGCACCACCTGAGATGGCGCGGCATGGGCTCCTCAAGCGGCAACTGGTCTGCACGTGGCTTGTGCTCCTGCTGGGGATGGGAATGCCAAGGAGAAGCACGGGGCATCTATTCACCTGCAGGCCCCCTCACAAATCATGGTGTACATGTGAATGAAGAATACATGACAAAATGGACAAATCAAGGTGCAGAAGGCCGGGGGCAATCCTGCCCAATGTCTGTAGTGGTGTGGCTGCTCCAGTAGTGCCCCAGTCTGCAGTTCCAGGTGCATTTGTTTACGTCATGGAGAAGACACATGGACCCCTGGCTGGTGTCCTCCTCCAAAGCCGAAGAGATACATCGGGTCTGGGCACTCAGATTTCGTTTAATGCTGAGGGTCATAATAGGGACAGCACTAATGTCATATCTTTTGAGGAAAGGGGGTGATGTAGGTCACAAACTCTTCACTGTTCAGAAAGGTCCTGTGCAGCAGAAAGGCTAGAAGGGTCTAAAGGAGCACGTACCAAACTGTTGCATGATACCTGCAGCACCGCACACTGTCTCAGGGGAGTGCAGAGACAGGAGACGGGACACTCCAGAAGAGACCTCGACCTCTGACATGTGGAGATGTTTGATATTGCAGCGTATCCTGCTGAACGATGGGTAGCACTTGGGGCTGCCATTAAGGAGCAGAATCAGCTTAGCCAGTAAGACCTTCCGTCAGCTTTTATAGATTGGGACTATTCAAACATCTTTAATATTTACATAGGAAAATTTCCTAAGAGTCTAGAAAAGAGACTGTAACGATCAGTTGCAGACTGATTTTCTAGTTGTACAGATAATGGAGCTGAAGAAGGAAGAAATTAATTCGGTGTTTGATTTTGGCTAAAGTTTTATTCAGCGTAGAACAAAGATCAGTTTAGAGCAAAATTCAGCCTACTGATCCTTATTATTTCTTGCCTGTCCTTGTCGGTATTTGTCTGGAAAGTATTTCCCACAGTCAATATGTCTAAATATTGTCTTTGAAAGAGCGTAATACTGATGTTTGAAATTATCTGTGAAACAACTAAAAATTTAAAAAGGAAGAAATTGTTCTTTGTGTAAGGGATGGCTTGAATGAAAACAAAAAACCCCTACAGGCACTCACAGGAGATGAGTATGGGTGGATGGGCAGCACTTGCATCACCGGTGGAAGACAGAACAGAGATCTCGGATCACTTCCACTATGAGGGGAGGAGAGATGGCTGCTCTTAGAAGTCCTTCTCTTATCCACTCATTCCTTGTTTTCAGTAGATTTTTTTAGCATCTTCAAGAAGTTTATTGAAGTGGAAGGGAACCACTGAGGCTACCGAGGTGCCACTCTCCCAGCCCTGTGTTGAAGCAGCCCTCTCAGCCTCACAAGAGGCACATCTGTCGAGACACAAATTTATTTAGCAGAACATGCATAAGATCTAGACAACTCTTATCCTAATTATTCGAACAATTACCCCACTGAATAGCAGTTTCCTCAGATGGTTGCTGTGTCTGCTGTGCCTTTAGAGCATTGCTTCTTCCTACAAAGATTTTTAGTTTGTAATTCTGTACTTCTGACTCCTGTACAGTTTCACATTTCATTTGCTGAACTTGTTTGCTGATTTTGCTAAATACGTAATGAGGCATAATAAGCTGTGGCAATCTTGCTGCTGAATAAAACAGAATATGGAGCAAAAACTTGCTGTTCTACTTTGTACATCCTAATGGACAAAGCCAACAGTTAAATTGCCTCCTCATTTTACATCACTTGTAATTTTTGTACAGAATTTTCAGTGTCTATATGGACAAGAGGCAAACATTTCAGCCAGCTAAACAACTTTAGCCATGTAGGCCCAAAGCTTGATTTAGTATTCTGTTAGATAACTGGGCATTTTTTGAGCTTGTCCATTTATCCAAAGGGCTTCTGTGTCAATAACAAAGATGAAAAGCAAGTATCTCTTAAGTGCCAAAAACTTTAATACACGTATTAATGACTGCAGATTCACTAAGGCTTGCCAGCTGAGAGAAATAGTAAAGAAGAATACAATTTTCTGCCTCAGACCTGCAGACTTGAGGTGCAGAGAAAACCATGGATGAAATCTGTAGTGGAAAGGAGGAGAAGGAGCAGGAGATTCAGGAAGAAACTAAAAGGAATATAAAACAGGCTTACAGGTAGATTTTAAAGTTCCCCTATGCTGCTAGTGGAGCCATGCTCTAAGACAAATTATTTCATTGTTTCAGCCCTAAATGAGGAGGACTCATACGTCTGTATGTCTGGAGCCCAATTATATGTAGGGATAAACTTAAACGTTCAGTCTAATTGAAAGTTTTCTAAGTATTTCCTGCCTGGTCTGGGCATGAAGCTGTCAGGTGATGTTAATACTTTTTCAGTAAAGTATTTTATTTCCCAATGAAAGTTAACACAAGACTTAAATACCTTTGAAACATTTTTTATTTTTATTTTTACTTATCATCTCTGTGATGTTCATTCATTCTAGCTGGAATTAGATGAAATTGCCAGTTTGCCTCATTGAGGAAGATTTTCTCACATAGATCAAATCCGTCATCTTTCTTCTTCTCAAGCAGCTGAAAATCCACCAAGGGAGAGAGATTATCACGGCACAAATTAAATCAAGCAACACATTGCATAAAAAACTTCTACGCCAATTCAAAAAAGCCAAGAGAATTGTTCCTGATGAAGTATTTCACCTTATCAAAGACAGGTGCATTTTTTTCCTTGCCTAACGAGATCAGAGATTGATTCAATAGGAGATATGGAAAACATAACTACATTTCCATTTTTTTTTACTTTTTGCAGCATCAGATAATTATTTTTAAAACGTTCTTTCCTCACGAGGGTCTAGTACTGTACCATCCATCTTCAATGTATTGAAAACAGTGCCTTTGACTCGTGCAACTTCAAGATCTATCACAAGAATTGCAGCATACAGTAGAGGTACATTTTCTGTTGGAAAAATCTGTGTCATTGATAAAAGAAATTACCTCAAGAATAGTTGTTCTATCACAATCTTAGCATGCTACCATTAGAAATTTGCCTTAAACAGTCTGAATTTTAGGCTCTACCTAAGGAACCCAAAGAAAAAAATGACCTACATTCATATCCAATAAAACCCCCAGTTCTTCAAAGATGTTTTTATCTCTAGCCTGTCACTCAATAGGAGACAAATAAAATTGTTATGAATACATGAAATTGAACCTGACTAAAAATTTCGAAGGACAGCCAAAAACAAGCTTCCAGCTAAATCTTCAGTTTTCTGCTAAGTCTTCAAAGCTGCACAGCTGAATTCTGAAACTTTTCTCTTTCAAAAAAGATAGCAAGCACCATATATTTAAATAAGACATACTAAAATAAAAAAAAAAAAAAAACAAAAAAAAACAAAAAAAAACCCACCATACTTTTATATCATTTCCAGATCAAAATCCCTCGCCACCTTTTTTTTTTTCCTTGTAGACTGAAATGCGATATAAAAGGTTTACATGTGCCAGGGAATAAATCTGGCTTATCAGGCAATGGTTTGTAGCACTACCCTATGACTCCAGGTGAGCCCCCACCAAGACCCCTTTGAGCAGGGCCTGCCGTGATCTGCTGAGCACTAGTTGTCTTCTGGTCCCAGTGTGGGAACTGCTGGCCAAGGGATGGGGATGACCCCATCCTTGGCTGTAGAAGACATTCCAGAAGATGAAGTTTATGTCTCGGACATGCCTCATGTCTGAAACTCCAACCTAGAAATGAAACTATAGGCTGATCTGCGTCTAAGTACCCTCTTGCTCTGAATCCAGGTTTCCATAGTTAGTAAGGTGATGCACGACCTGAAGGGATATTCAGAGGCAGAAAGGATCAGCGGAGACAAGGAGTCCTGTGCTCCAACCCCCAACATTATTTTCTTTCTGCATCCAATTATCATAATGAAGAGCAATGCACAAACTACTGTCTAAGCATGGACTTCAACTCAGCTTTCCTGCTCCTTGGTGGGCAGACTATTCCCTACAGCTTGAGTTTTATATCCCATCTTGCTAATTCTTGCTGACTGCTGAACTCCTGCATCCTTTGCCATACAGTGACCCCAAAGCTGTGCAAGTACTGCCTGTCTCTGTAATGTACTCTGAGGTGAAAAATGCATGTTTTATCTGCTTACCCAGAGCAGGGAATTGAGTCACAGTACTTATGCTAGGCTTTCGCACCAAAGTTGAGACTGTTGCAAAGTTAAACTTTTTAAACTTTTGATTTAAGCCCCTGGGAATATACTGCAGACTGTGGAGCTTGGAGGGAATGGGAGTGCCTTTTTTCCAACCTGATTCAGCCTGGCATTTAATCTCCAGAGAGGACTGAGACTTCCAACATGGTTGTGCGTTTAACGTTTCCTAATAGCTAGCTCCTAGTAATGCCCCACACAATGCAAAAGTTTTCTAGATTACTATTAGGGGCTTTAGATATCTAAACTCTTAGTTTTGATTCTGTTTTGAGTTTTAAATTCTGTTCTCAGGCTAAATTTTTTTTTACTTAGGTCTTACGGTATCTAACTTAGATCGGAATATTTGTTTGGAAACAGACCCTGGTCTACTTTGATAAGAAGTCACATCTCAAACTGAAATAATGCTTTTTCAGAAAGGTTAACCTATTGCTTAGTCCAGGCCAATCTTATTGACTGATCAATTACTCTTCCTACTTTTATTCTATATGTATTCAAAAGACAGCATCTTTTAACATTTCTGGGTAACATCAGTGTTCCAATTCAGCTAACTTCCACTGATACTGCTTGTGTTCTTAAAAAATTAAAAATCTAAGTAAAAGCTATTTGGATTTCAGGCCATCATGCTTCTTGTGAACATAGTATTCCCAGTTTGCACTGCTGGAATTGTGAATCTAATGTCTGCTCAAAAAAAAGTCAACTCCTTCCCCGCAATCTCCACAGAGACAGTTAAAGACATGTTATGTGGTGTAAGAAAGATACTCTTCCAATGTCTCAGAGGATCAGATACTGCTGAGAGTACTACACTCTTAATTACTTAACGATCACTTCATTTTTAGGGTCTTAAATGGTGATTTACAGCTTCAAATTACTGAACAGAAAACATATCAAGCAATCAAAGCCGGAGTTGTTAATAAAGTACCCGAACACAATAGCTTTCCAGAAACTGCTGCAGCCATTTCAGCAAGGTATTTACCCCAGAACACCATGTGGCAATGTACAACCTTTACAACCTTTTCCCTTTCTCCTTTTACACCAGGACTGGCTGCAGAAAGTTCTTTAATCCCAGCTGAGCTATAACTTCCCACGTGCCCGTTACACCCTTACTTTGCCAGCGGTACTCCGTGGAAAACAGCTTCATATAAAATACAACCACATTCTCTGTTTTCTTTTAGAGTAGGGGGTATTATATCCCTTCTTTTTCAGTGCTTATCAAGGAGAGCACTTGCCTGAACGTGCCGAATTCCCAACTTTGCCTGGCAAGACCTGAACCTGCCTCTTTGTGCAGTGCGTACCAGCCACCGACCTACAGACTACGCAGGCTGAAGGCACCTATCGTCTCTCTCTCTCTCTCTCAAGCTGCCTCACTCTACATAAAGTGCTTCAAAGTATACCGGGCGAAGGCTAAAAAACACGAAAAAAGCTTTTGTAGGCTTGCGGTTTGGATGCTGAGGAGCAATAGACCTTGGAGTGTAGTCCTTGCCTCAAAGACCAACTATTTATGCAGTGGAGTTTCATGTAAACTGTATAATCATTCCCCTGAAGCAGAGATTCATGTTCAGGACTAAACTAGGACACGGAGCTGTAACAGCCAAGTGGAGGCCAGGCTACACGCTGCCGTGCAGGTGATTAAAATGATTGAACGGCATCAGGACTGGGATATGTCTTCTGCATTTTGGGGAAGTGCAGAAGCCACAGCTCTCTTTAGGAAGATGTGTCATTCTAGCCTCGGTCCGTGGTTTGAACGAAAATAATAATGTGAGCTTTTGCCGCGTTCCCCAAAGAATCCAGCTGAGGTATCCGCAGAAGAGTGTGTGACATTAATGATACCAAACAGGGGCTCTTGCTGAACGCAGCCCTGCGTGGCTGTGCTGCTTCTCCCGCTTGGCAGCTTTCGTCGAAGCGTATCAATTTTAGCCTGTTTTCGACCCTAGCAAAACTCTG
>JANXJC010000001.1:48815894-48853136 GCA_027564655.1 Leptodon cayanensis
AACACCTTTTGTGTGAGAAGTAATCAATTCTAGGCTTAAACAGAACGTCCGAGGTCTCCTCCTATGGTAATGGTGAGCCTGGTTTGGTTTGTGAAGTACTTTCTCTCTTCTTAAGCCACTTTTAAAAGGCTGTGCAGGTTCTCTTTTTAGATAGAGGAATCATAAACCAAGAAATTCTAACCAAGTTGTTAATCTGTTTTCCAGGAGGGCAAAAAAGGGATGGTGTTTTAATGGGTGACGTTCCTGCCAATGTAATGGCAGGAATGATTGCTGATGTAAGGTAAACTTTGTTGAATGTCCAAATATGTATTATTCAGTGCTGGTTTCTATTATCATGTGAACTTGCAGGTTGCAAGCGGTGATTCTTCCTGTCTTGGTTTTCAACTGGCTGACAACAAAAAATGCTTCTGTATTTATGTCCATTTTGCAAAACGATTGTACCTGGTTTTACCAGGATGCGGCTTCTTGAAGAGCTGTGGTTAACCTCAGCCGGTGCATCCACCGAGAGGGTCAAGAATTCACTGCACTCCCCCTACCATTTTCCATTTTCTTTTGTACCTGCTCTAGGCCAGCTTAGGTCACTGCTACAAAGAAATATCACCTGGGTTTTTTGTGGGATTGTTTTTTGACTGATTTACCTTGTCAGTCTTGCTGACTATGTGGCAATCAAGAATAAGGAAAACACTGAATGTAGCTGGTGGCAAGAGTTGGACTAGCATGCTCAGCCATGAAATGGCACGGTCAGAAATGCTTTCTTGTTTTCCATGTGTCTATTTGGGCTTTTTCCTAGACTTCATTACGCTAACTATCCACATTGGTCTAAACTTGTAAGATCTGTAAGCTACTCTTACTGAAAACACTCACCTCTGAGATAGAATTGAACTCCTTGATCTGTTTTGTTTCTTGTATTAGTGCATTTGGAGTAGTTCTGCTATTTCTTGCTTCTCTTAAACTTAAGGAAAGGCCTCTTTCTTTAAAAAAATAAACAAATAAATCCATAAAGTATATCTGAGTCTGCCTTGGCAGCATTTTATGTGGACAAATCCTAATGTTATCAAAAAAGACAATTGATTGCAGCTGTCGCTTTCAACAGTGTAAGGAAAAAGGTAAAAATATATGGGGTTAAGAGTTACTCCTTATATTTTAAAAGCTGCGTTGTAATAAAAGAATGTGGTAAGACAGTTTGAAAGCAGTGTTTAGCAAGGATGCTCTCTCGTCCCACAACACTTCACAGTAATTGTGTACGGAGAGCTTAGTGCAGAGCCCTTACCATTAACTCTCGATTTTCTTTTCTCTGCGGGCTTTTAAACTTAAGGGATTTCCTTTGAACCCTTGAGAAACTATGCAATATCTATTCAAGTATTGCACATTCCCTTACCTGTGTGTAAATGCAGATAAAACCATGGAGGGAGGGGGCAAAATAGATAAGAGTTCCTACTCGGTATCATTGAAGCCCCCCGAAAGATTAGTTTCCTAAAAAGATCCACAAGAAGATAGGTGTTAGCTCAAGGGTCAAACAGTTTATCAGGAGTGGTATTATCTAGTTTGACTCTAAGAAAATACAGTGAGGATGAATTTGCAGAAGAGATACAGGGACAACCTGAGTGAGTACCTGTGAAACTGCACGGGGAAAATTCCTTGACTTTTTAATCAGTCTCCAACTAACAAAAGCATCATTTTTTCAGAAGAACAAAGTTTGCTCTGAGCATGTGGGTAACATGAGCTGACCGGTAAGGGTTCATTTGCCTCTTATTAGCGTAACTTCAGGGACGATAAATCCTTGTAAAAATGTATGCAGCACAGCAAATGGAAAAGAAAGCATGACTTGTTGACGCAGATGGTTATTTCCAGTACCGCACTTGTTCTCCGTGGAGAATAGGTTGTTGATTATGTCAAGATAAGCTTGAAGTGCCCCCACAAGGCTACAATTACATGCCACTAGTATGCTCAGTGAACCAAGCCTGGGTATTTAAATAGTAACTTGGATATAAGTGTGAAGTGTTCATCGTGAGAAAGTTTTGATTGTCAAACCAACTTTTTGTGATTCGAAAATGCCAACTTGAAACAAGTCTGTTTGCATATGCCTAATTACTGAGTTCTGACAACTACAGTACCTTAACAGAAAGAGCAAATTAGACTAGCCAGTCGATAAACTAACACCTCTAGCAGCAACTCCTATGTCTAGAAAAGCAGTGTAGATCTGTATTTCACAATAACTGGCCGTTAGGCAATGGAAATGCACACACTTTCTGTGACTTAATAAAGTGTACATTTCATGTTAGAGCTACATGGTGAAATGGCAGGCTTAAAATCTGAGCCACCTATTCTTCTGGTTTTGATAACTTGAGTCTTTGGAAATGAGCTCAATTTCCTATGTAAATCCATTCTGTATCAAGAACAGATAGCTTGTATGCATGCTTGAAGGCTGTACTACTGCATGATACCTTTACGATATGAATATACAAATGCATGAAGTCAGGGTTTTTTGGTCTGTATAAAATACCCTAATAACACTCTAGAGTTTGCTTAAGGATTTCTTGTTCCTCTTCTCCTCTGTAATTTTATTCTTGATGTGTTTACTACAGACAGTTACTAGATTATAACCTGTATATGTCTTTTTATCTGGAATCCCATTCTGGTCTACCCCAAGTGCTATTAGCATAAAAAGATCCCCAAAGCCTGCGAGTGTGGCTCATGGCATGTAAATTAGCAAACACTACCATTTTGTCAAAACTTTTAATATCTTACCACCATGAACTTTATTACACACGCTAGGCTTCTTACAGCAATTAAATTCTTTGGTTTGGTAACACCCAGAGACAAGGGTTATGTATCAGCTGTTTTTCCTAAAGTGATTAATCAAGAATTATTAATTATATAAATAGGTTTAAAATTTACAGATTTATAACATATGGTTGTCTTTTTGCATACAAATATGTTCTATGTCCCTGGCTGACTGGGAACATTCAGCACTTAGGTTTGTGCATGGCATTAACAGGTGAGAAAGAGCCTTTTACAGTTCAATGGGTTTCCAGTTTTCCAGCCACTCAAATATAAAAAATAATAGACTACCAAAGTGAAATTTGCATTTCCAAATAGGTGAAGTTTTGAAGGAAAAATATCCTTCTGAACAAGTCCAAAGGTAGAACAGATGAGGTGTGAGCAAATCCCCAATTAAACAACAAATCTGGCTGAGGGTGATACCCCATCAACCCCAAATTTGTGCCTGTGAAAACAATCCTGGGGATATGGATGTGGACTAAAACTAGGCTTCTGCCCACTTAGATTAAATAGGAGTCTAAAGCTTGGCTGCTCGATTCAGAACAGAAAAGGTCTTATGCTTAACCTTGGAGTAAGTGTATTAAATAAGACTTGCTGTATTCCCCATTTGCATCCTTCTAAATCGTTGTTGCTGTTTGGATTTTGTGAAGAAGTGTGTCTTCCTTTATCCAAGCCTTGCTAAGGTAGAATCAAATAAATGTTGGAGGGTTCGGGTGTTTTGATATTAAGGAACAAAATATCTGAGGCCACCGTGCAGCTATAGGAGTTGTAAGAGATCCTCCTCGATGTGAGCGTGCTTCAGGAGCTGGTATCGCAACCATGGGAATGGAAGAAGCACTTCCCAGGGACTGATGAATAGTCATTTACACTCAGCAGCATCAGGGTAGTAGGGAAAATGCCTGAGCTCTGAGCTTCCCAAGGGGCTTCAGAAAACCTTCTTCAATTCCTGAGCTAATTGCTGGCAAACATGCCACACAGCCACTCTTCTAGAACCATAAATAATTTACATAATCTACTTAGAAAAAGCATTTTGAGGAGTTTGTCAGGGTTGACTGTAGAGCTTTGTTTTCGGCTATAATGTGTTCTCAGTTGCTGCAGGCATTTCTGCTTGCTACAAAATGTTTAGATGAAATGATTTTTATGTCTGTTTCAGCTTGGGTGATACGGCCAAGGTGCAACTCTGTAAGGCTGGACCACTCATCTACTGAGCTACTCAAGAGATGCTTATGCTGGACCCTATCAATGTATTTAATTACTGTAAAATACAGTGTGTGTTGATGAGTTTTATCCTGGTATCCAGCATCTCAGAAATAACAGTAGGAGCACAGTATGCCAGAGAATGCTTTGGAGGAAAAATTTCTTGGTTTTGTTAGTAGTAAAATGTGTTGTAAGTAAGAAGCATAGATAACTTGGGCTTGAACCTTAGAATGGCAGCTTTCACTATATGAGTCTTACTTGCTAGAGTAAGCACATGACCCTTTCACTATCCTAAAGCAAAATATTGCTTTATGACCATTGTTCTTGTACTTAAGAGCAGCTAATAATTATTATTTCTGAGTGGTTTGTTGTTCAGCACTCACAAAATTGAGTTGATGTAACAGTGAACTATATCTATGTATTTTATATATTGCATTTCATGCAAGAGGAGAGAGAAACAACCCCGGATAGAGTATCAAGCAGGCAAATATAGTAAAACTGCAGAAATATGAAATAGCTTTGATAGCTGCTTGCCTAACAGATGTACACCATCACGCACTGAGTGCTGGTATCTGAACAATTGTGTGATTTATGTATTGTGGAATGGTTTGACTGAAAGTTGTCATGAGTCAGTCTTAAAATCTTTTAGATCTTTCTTTTCCTTGGTGTAACTTTAAGAAAATATCCTGACAGCATATGGTACCTTTTAACATATGACCAGCTAAACAATACAGCCATCAAAGAAAGATGTTAAATGAGTGATGGGAAAAACAGTTCTGGAGACTTGCAATGTGCCTGTTTAAATTGGGTCAGCCCATTATGACTAGTAAATTCAAAGCAACCCACAAGCTTTGACTTTTTGGGTAACAAAAACTTGCACTGAAATAAATTATTCAGTATGCATCCTATGCTTATTTTTATGTACATAATTTTCTCTTCCAAGTAATTTAACAATTTAAAGGCCATGCTTGTATTGCTGTTTTTAGGACATCATCAGATTTTTTCACTTGGTATACCAGTTAACATGCTGTGCTTTTGATAAGTTTATCCCAATAATTTATATACATGTCTATAAAAATGGATTTAGCCATGTTTACTGCTGTGTGTTTCCCACTCAGGTAGCTATTATAAAATTTGAGATAGTTCAGCGTTTTTGTGAGCCTACCAAATATTACCATTATTATCAACTTGTCTATAGCTTCTATGACCTTTTAGCAAGCATTGTACAAACACAGGGCAAAACCCCCTCCAAAATCTAGTTACTGTTCCAAAATGCTTCACAGCAGATGAATTATGAAGAGTTTTGAAGGGAAATAATGAAGTGCCTTTACAGCTATTTCTAAAGTGTTCCTCCCAAGAGTAAAAGATAGCACAAAGGTGCTTGTTTGGACAACCTGAGTGATGGAAGCCAATGTTGTGGAGTGAAATGGGGAAAGGCTGAACTCTTGATGTGGCAGAAGGGATGGTAGAGCAGATGTTATTTTGCTAAGGGCTGTGAAAGTAGGTAAACAACTTGTTTGCTGCTTTTAGGGAGGGATGCGTAAAGAGGAGCAGTGTAGTCAGCATGATGGGTTAGTAAAATGCTCTTTCCATCATGGCTATGGATGTAGGTCAGTAGAGCAGGACAGAATTTGTTGGGGCCGCAGGAGAGCGGTGCTGTACCTGAGGCCCAAGAGTTGGGGGTATGGCCTTAAGGCAAGAGGAAAAGTCGCATCTCCAAAATATCTTGTGGGTTAGTTCTGCATAAACTTAACTTTACAGGTTACTTATAGCTGTTTTGCTTTATCTTCCCAAACATCTTTTGAGAATTAAACTCTGAAGAGTCCTTCTAACATGTAGAGTGGGCTCTCTGCCTCTGTAAGTCACCTGCAATGCCATTGCTCAGCAGTTCCTATATCTGCCAAGCATCCCTGCCATCTGCATTGGGCAGTAAAATAATTAGTTATGCTTCATAAATCACCCTTTTTACTCTTTAAAGCTGCTTTTAACCAGTTTTCTGATACTGTTAGCAAACAAAGACTATAATCGGCAAAGTAAATCAAATACAAAGTGGTACCTTGACACTCTACTTTCTATTTAGAAACAATGCTATGAAGTCACCACTTTATGTGCATTATAGATAGGAATTCAGATATTCAGATTTATCACCTATCTTGGGTGTTTATAACAACTGTACCATTATTATTAATAGGTAATTGCTTATATTGTGAGTACACAGGATTCCTTAAGAAATCAGAAAACTGATGCAAGTAAAAGATGTGCTAAAAAAGAGAAGTTAGAAATAACACTGGTAGCTGGTGTAGCAGAAAAGACTATGGCTACAGCCCAATTTGGATATTAAGCAATGATTTTTAAAAGGACTTGCTAAATCAAAATAGCAAGATCTTGGACCAAGGGGCAGAGTTGTTGGGGTAATTCAATACTGGTGTAGTTTAATAGTTGACAGAAACTTCAGGAAACATTCAGTGTTGGTTCTGTATGGGAAGAAAGGATATTTGTCCAATCACTACAATGGAACACAATTTTTTTCCTTGTATTTCCTACGCTGTGGGTGTAGCGATCAAAGGATGACCCTTTCCTTGAGGAATAGGATGGCTTGATACCTTAGCTAATTCCATATGTTTTCAAACAGTATTTAACATCTAGTTATCTAAGCCTGCTGATTTGCAATAGATAGAAGGAAACACTTAACATCTAAATGAAATGCTTACAAAACATCAAGAAAAAATAATTCCAGCAGTAGATGAATCCAAGACACTATCTATCTACTTTAGAGGGAGATTAGGAAAATAGCAATTTAATGAAATACCACAACTAGAGTGCTCAAAAGTACCCTCACTTAGAATCAATGTTGTCTGTCTGTAACCCCCACTGATACCAGCTGCAAACATTTTTCAAAGTGTGTAAGGAGCTGATTAACAGTGCAGGTTTATAGAGACAAACTCATGTCAATTAAGCCCCAGGAGGGACCATCAATTAGTGTCAGTCAGGAAACCTTTTTACAACTTAAATTAACATAGTGAAAAATGGTACTTGGTCATTCAAGGTTCAAGAAACTTGCCATCCAAAAAATACACTATTTTGCAATAAAAATCTTGCAGCAACAAAAATACTTATTCTTGCAAAAGAGTCATGTGAAGAATCAGCTTTATTTTTGCTGGAGAAGTATTGTTTTCCAAAATTATTTTTTCATTTTTATTAATGACTTAAGACAGTGTTCAAGAAACCTTGGCCATGTTCTTTTAGTTTTTTTACTTGGTTCTGCAAGGTATAATCAGGTTGTGGAAGTCACTGTGGTGACAGGATTAAAACAAATAACCTGGCAAGGTGAAAAGAGGAGCAATTAGACCAAACCCTTAGCACCTGCATTTGACTGGGCTACAATTCAATGTTTTGAGGCTCCTCAGTATAAACAATAAAAATTAAACAAACAAAAAAAATAACAGTGCTTCCTTGCTTCGTCATCCTCCCAGTTTCTGGCTTTTCCCAATTGTCTGGAATAATGATGAAGTTCAGTTCTGGATAGAAAGATACTTGATAAGGAGTTGGTCTGTTCTGAAGTAACAAGTCTAAGTGTTTCGAAGATTTTGTTTGAGAAGTCCATGATATGTTTTTAATTTATGTGCAATGTTGTGAGACATGGCTGTCAAATTTGGATTCTCCCCTACAAGTCACATGCACTGGGGAATTGTTTTAAAAATCAGATGATTGCCAAACAGACAGTGAGGATTGATTTGTGTTTTCCTTCCATACAGCAATCGGATGAAACCTTGGCAATGTTGTATGAAATTAGTCCCATGGTGACAGTGAAGAGAGGTGAGAAGTGCAGGAGGAACAAGGACCTTTCGAAGTTCTTGGAAATGGAAATTCCACTTTTCAAAATGTTATTTTTTTGCTTCACGCTCGCGTTGTTTACCCTTGGAAGATATTGTGCTATGAGGAAGACATTATTCCACTTTGAAAGCTCATTCCCACAATGCGGGAGCCTGTAGGACTCTGAGATCTACCCTCTCCTCCCCATGGCTTACGGTCACAAGAGGTTTTTGAGCTTTCTGGCTAAAGCAGCCCCCCCTCCAGAAGTACAGCTCCATGCAAGCATTACTGATCAACACCTTCTGGGGAGCAGCTCTGTGGTGCCTGGTCTATCTGCAGGACTGCAATATGTGAGAAACTTTATTTTTTTTTTTCAAAAACGCCTTTTTGTTACAAAGTTAGCCTTGAAGGCATGTATCGTTGTATAGTGATTACTGAGGCTACAAGGATATTCTTTTTTTTTTAGGGCAGATATTATGTTTTCTGTTTCTTTAGGGACACTTTCTTTTTAGAATATTTATCATTTTATTGAACTATGTTGCATTGAAAATGTTTACCTTATGTATATTGCATTCCATGCTGCAGCCTGTGGCTAAGACACACATTAGTAAGCATATTGCTATTGATTTTGCTTTGTCCCCTTTTTTCCATGTGCATATGAAGTTGAGATATTTGTTTGCAGTCTGTCTCTTAAAGTAATCTGTTTGTGACTTCTGTGGTTTGTGAAAACTGATTGTGCTGTTGAGGCATGGAAAAGAGTGATTTTGTTATGAGACCGTTTGTGACTTCAGTGAGCTGTGGAGTCCCAGTAACTGTTGGGGCGTGATAATTTGGTGTGAAAGAAAATGGCTAAAACTGTGCTATGTGAGCTAGTGTGAGTAAGAAAAATGGTCGCTCTCTATGCTGTATCCTCTACCTTTTAGCTCCTGGCCCCAGAGTTGAATCCAGAAATCCCAAACTTTGCATTGAGGTCCCCTATAGAGCAAAGGGAAGAGAGTATACATTGTAGACCCAAAACACTATGTCATGAAAGGGAAGCTCCTCAACAGGGGATGGTAACCGGATTTTTGCCCAGATATCTGTTTTTCTGTAACTTTGGCACCCAAGGTGTCTAAGCCATGAGTTTACCATGAGGGTCTATGTGCATTTAAAAGAATGCATCAGCAGTGGTACCTGCTCTTAGAGAAGGCAGTGGTGCAGCAGAACAGTGTTCCCCGGAGCCCAGGCCCTGGGGGCAGGTTAGGTGACAGCCGGCCCCTGTGATTACCCCCAAACTCACCCAAGCTAACACCCATCTCCTCTGCTCCTTAGTGCCTGCAGTCATGTAAACATGGTATTAATGTAACACTCCTAAAAATGTTAACAAATTTAGTATTTTCTGCACAGCTGTTCCACTATGAAGGTTAAGTATTATGCAGCTACCATCAAAACATTTTTTTAATTAGCTTCTTCAGCACTGTATTTAATTACAAGCACTTAGCCACAGGGAATGTTTACGTCTCGTAACCTCCAAATGAGAGAATACACAAGCTATAGCACGACACGGCAATCTACATATGTGTGAAATGGCATGAAAGGCTAAAAGTTTTTTCACATGGAGAGCTGTGTTAATGCCGTACATCACAAAGCAAGACCTGAAGAAACACCGTTGAAGAACTTCTAACGCGAGGTGCCCAAGCTCCATATGTGATTGAATTGCAGCATGTATTTGTCTCAAATTACTTTCGGGAAATCATAAGCAATAATGGACTAACTTTAAGATTCCTATTTATTGCTAGGAAAAAATTATATTCATGTTAGAGTGCAGAATTCTTTGACAGCTTAGTATTGAGGCTTCAATGGAAAGTCAATGACAAAATCTAGCAGGTATTATCTCAGAAAAGGAGCAGTGGATAATGTTCACTGTATGGTACTAAACATACAATATAATATGAAAATTTGTCCTACCAATCTATATAGGAGAATCTATTGTCTTTTTGAAAATGTGAGTGGACTCTCCCTGCTCTGCTGTGGCTTTGAGATGAGTAAGAAATGTAACTGAGTATATAGGTATGTGTGCCAATGATTAAGGTATATAATTTTTCCCCCTATGTGAGGGAGAATGTAAAAATGAATTCTTAGCTTTTCCCTTTCTACTAAGTGTTTTCCCCCCTTGACTTTTGCAAGGTTCCTGAAAGCTTAAGAACAGTATTGGCCATAATTTGAGTCTATTTTTACCAAGATATTATCTGTTTAATGGTAGGAGGTAAATATGCTTTTAAAAAAATTCATAAAAACCACACTGACTATTTCTCAGTCTGAAACTTCTCATTTTAACTGGTGGTTACAGAGGAGATTTCAGAAATGTATAGCCTTTCTGAGTGGGCTCCTGGGCAACAGCCAGGTATAGCACTGATTATGCAGGAGTCTGAAAAATATTGGCTAGGCAAGTAAAGTGAGGGTTTTCTCATTTTGTTCATGGTTTGAGATCTGTGGTGCTGTATTGGAGTCATTAGTCACAATTCAGTGAGCTCAGGTGAAAAAGTGAACGTGGAAAGTGTTCACTTCGGGTTGTTTCCCAAAGCTCGTGTTCGGGGGCCACATGTGTCTTACAGAGGGGTGGCAGAAATAGGAGGAAAAGCACTTCAGCAGAAGTGATTTCTTATCCCCGGAAGACATTTTCGCCTACACTGACAGCTATTAGGCAGAGTGTCTCTGAAGCTGCAGAAACAAGTAATCTCGGCAGTCCTATTTGTAAAAAGGTGTGTGGTCTCTGCTTCTCCAAAGCCCTAAGCACCACGTCTGGAAGCTGTGTTGTGGTGGATGTGTTATCCTCATTCCCCTAGACCCTGTTTCAGGGTTTTTTCAACACCAATGGTAGAGTTCATGACACCTTAACTCCTAGACTCCCTTTTCAAGGCAAAAACCCTCAAACGGACTTCTTGCATACATGTGGATTTTCAGAGTTGTTTGGGAAAGATGTTTTACGAACATTCATGAAGTGCCTTGTTTCCACTTGCCCCCACATTCCCCCCAGATAAAGCAGTCTGATTGCTCTTACAGAATCATAGAATTATTTAGGCTAGGAAAGACCCTTAAGATCATCAAGCCCACTACTAAACCCTGTCCCTGAGCACCACATCTACATGTCTTTTAAATATCTCCAGGGATGGTGACTCAACCACTTCCCTGGGCAGCCTGTTCCAATGACTGACAACCCTTTTGTGAAGAAATTTTTCCTAATATCCAATCTAAACCTTCTCTGGTGCAACTTGAGGATGTTTCCTCTTGTCCTTTTTCTTGTTACTCGGGAAAAGAGACTGACCGCAACCTCACTACAACCCCCTTTCAGGTGGTTGTAGACAGCGATGAGGTGTCCCCTCAGCCTCCTCTTCTCCAGGCTAAAGAGCCCCAGCTCCCTCAGCCGCTCCTCATGAAACTTGTCCTCTGGACCCTTCACCAGCTTCGTTGCTCTTCTTTGAACACACTCCAGCACCTCAATGTCTTTCTTGTAGTGAGGAGCCCAAAACTGAACATCCAACCTTGACTATAACAACGAACACAATTTCAAACACTTGCCAAACCATTAGCCAAGTAGATGTATCTCAAATGAATTGAGTGTAATTTCAGCACCCCTTGAACTTGTTGGTCCTCTGAGATGTTGACGTTTTGAGAGTACGTATATTCAGATTGAAAGTGTCCTTAGATGCACCCATTTAACCTGTTACCGTTATTGGCCATACTAAACCTTCTCAAACAAAATGGGAGCTTGTTTGCCTCGTTCAAAGTATGCTGGTGTTCATTCTTCAGCACCTGTACACAAATGAACCTATTTTGCTCACTTTCCTGCAATGACCAGTGGGTGTGTCCCACTCTTGGCTCTTTTCTTCCTCTGTCCCTCTTAATGAGGAGAGTTTTGGAGGCTGTTTTCTTTTTAGCTGCTGGTAGGTTGCAGAATTTCTTTAGCTTCCCTTTCTTTGTGTTCCCTAGTGAAAAATACACTTATGTTTCTGTGGTATGCAGCAAGTCTCAAAAGTTACTAATGGTTACAGTTGCTTAGCTGGCTTCCACTGAGATAATGAATTTAATAGTAAATACCTTTACTGTGTCAAACCGCTATCAGATATGAGGTTGTATTTTGGATGACATTGCTGGTCTCTGCTACATGCAGTAAATGAAACACATTGCATTTCTGGCTCTTGGGTCAGGAAGTTGCCTTGTTGTGTTGTTCATCTTTTCCTGTCTTCCAGAGTATGGATGTGCTTGTACATATTGTTTTATTATTTTATGGCTTCTTTGAGCAAAAGCATTGAAATCTAGTCATCATGAGCTTGACTGTTGTTCCCTCTGCACTGGACAATATGAATCTCTATTAAATAACATGAAGATGTAAAAGTTTGCTACTGCCATATGTGTTGTTTGAATGTTGGGATAGTTGTTATATTTACATTTATTGAACGAATATCTGAGAGAAGCCCTTTTTCAATCTTGTCCATTTTCCAGATTATATCCAGCAACACTTGTTCTTATTTTTTCTTCCCCGTTTTTTACTTTCTCCCCACCTTCTCTATCAGTCTACTTTGCCTTTGAGCTCCGCTGGAGAGCCTTATGAATTAAGCAATGTTGCATCTGCGAAGCCGGCTCTCCTGGATGATTATGTGTGGGCAAAGCAAGTTTGCAGTAGGTATAGCCTGTTTCTCTTCTTCAGCGGCAGGGTTTTTGCATTTCACTGGTGGAAGTGGTCAGATGAGATGCAGGATGGATGAAACCTGAGCTCCTTTTTTTCAGCCACCAAGTGGAGCGGGTCTTGCACCTCACAGAAAACTAAATTTTCTTGTGCACCTCTGATCAGGAGGGAAACTCTGTACACTCAGTGCAGTGTTTCATCGAACTGTGCGAATGGCTGTTGTTGGGGGACTCTGTCAGGCACTAATACCAGGTTTAGTTAATGTAACTACCTGAGGCATAACAGAGAGGAGAGGTGTCTGAGTCAGCCTGGAAAAGTGGAATTATCTAAGATAACAGGTCAGAGCAGAAATGTGGCCAATCTGAGTACAGGCACATAGACCTCAGCATTGGCCTTGAATACTGCTGGGGAGTAGCGCTCAATTTTAAAAAAAGAAAAAACAAAGAAAAAAAAAAAAGCCCGTAAAATACAGTAAAAGCCAATAAAGTGATTAAAAACAGTAGTGTGGAGGTTTCTCTGTGGAATCTTTGACAAAGTGCAGATTTGACAGCTTGCATGTTTGAATATAGTTGTTTCATAATTCTTATGAAGCAAACTTTAAGAAAAAGTAGGAAAGCTATATTTTCAGTGTTTTGATTAAAATTTATTTTAAAAAGCTTTTGACTTCTAATTTTCCTTTTCTGTTTTGTAAACCTCTAAAAAAAACCCCAAACGCTCAAAGATGTCTGTCAAAACAGAATTTCAATGAAGTTGAAATTATTTTTTTTAAAAAAAACACTGACTTTTTATTTCAAATCAGAACTTAGAACTTTCAATGACTGATCATTTTTCCTTACTTAAGAGCCATTTAATATCCATACTATTTCAGTTCTGCACCAAACTCTGCTGTGTAATCAATTTTCCATTAGAAGGATCACCTGCTTAGCCCATTGCCATGGATTAACAGTTTAGAACAAAGTTCATCCTTAAACCACCAGGAATAATCGAAAAGTTGAACTCCTGCATTGCAAAAGAGAGCTTGCTAGAAAGCCAAGTCCTGCTCGCTCCTGATGGTATGTACAGATTTTTCTGGTTCATCAACCTAAGCAGAGTTGCACACAGGCTAGTTTGCAGTCCACTCTTGCTACTAGGATTTGTTTCAGTAAACTCTTCATTTCTCCTTTGCAATAACTGTGAATGATTCCCTGAGGCTCCAGCACCCTTCACCTTTTCCCACCGTCCCTAAAAAAGCCATTTGTTGTGATGCCGTGAGCCAGCAGATACAACGTGAGACTTGTGTGCCCTGATGTGCGCAGCTGGACGCAGGCATGGTTCGACCCGCTCCGGCAGAGCCGTGGGGCAGGAGCTCCTCTTCGGTGAGTGGGGGTGGTGGTGAAAGGCAGGGGCACTTGAGGAAAAAGGGAGGGTGAACCAAGTACAGTGTTTAAAACACCTTGCTTCACTCATTTCTTCACCAAGGCTTGCCTTCCTGTGCAGTGTTCGTTCTACCTAGAGGTGTTGGTGGTGTGTTGAATTCTGATGAGAAAGCTTGAAACCCCAGGCATGGCATTTTTTTTAAGGTCTTTTTTTTTTTTTTCATTTGAAAAGAACACCTGTTTATATTCAACTTGCTGTGTCTAGTCACCTGTGATAACACTTCTTCCTTCAGCAACTGAGTACAGTGGGCTAATTTAGGATGAAATCTAAAACTATCATGAACCAAGACTGCAGCTGCTGCATCCATTGGTGGCAAAAGCAAGGCAGGCTCTTCAGACTAGTAGGGGCTGCAGAACTTCAGGCAGGTCAGTGCTGCGGACAGGAGTGTGTTTGGGATGTATTTGTAGCAAGGCGAAGCTGTTGTATTTCTTTCTCTCAGTTTCTGGACAGAAGCGTGTGCTCAGATGTGTGGCAAGTCACGTGCAGCGTGTCCAGTGCTGGTGGTATGGTGTAAATGTGTAATAAATCCTGTACTGTTGGGGCTTTTAAATTTACCAAGATGTAAAAATCAATTTTAAAGCAGGCAAGCAAGCAGTAGGTCGGACGCTCCCCAGTGGCAGTAAGCATGTGCTGAGGGGTTGATTTGTGCATGGTGGAGAACAAGCAAAAGATTTCTGGGCACCCTTGTCCAGACATCTCAGATGAACCTAAAGATTCTATATCTCAGAAGGGCACAAACAGCCACCAGCTATCCTTACGGCAGCTGTACAGCAAAGAGCTCCGTGGGGTCATTTGACTGACACGAACCTCTCTGGTTATGGCATGAGCATCGTCACCACCTCGTGTGTTTTAAATGGTCTCATACCTGTGAGTGAACATGCTTTGTGCAATGGGTTAATTTCTGAAGGTATCTGTAAATGACAGTGAATTGTTGATAAAAAGGAGTTACTGTGTGTTAGGAATTTCTCAGGGATTAGTTGTTAGTCCAGGTTGGGGCGAAGGGAAGATTCCTAGTAGTACGGTGGCAAGCTTCATTGATGGGCAATAGGAGATTGGCACTAGATTGTCTTTAGCATTTTGGAGATTCTTACACAGTTATGCACATACAGATGTTTTTAAGGCAAATTGATCTGGCAATACTCAAACTGGAAATTATTACTCTACTCTTACAAGTAAATAAATAAGGTACAGAGACAAAACAACATGAACAGGTCAGTCAGTGGGTAAGTAACACAGGTGGAAAAGAACTGGGGTTTCTCTAGAGCTAGTCCAGGAAATAATTTTTCCATAAGTAGGACAAATTACAATTAATTCTGAGTTTGCTTCAATCTGTGCTTTTTCCAGTCTACGCAATGAAATTGTGCAGGAGGTGGCAGTGGTAGAAATTAGTTTCTTATACCCTTAAAAACAAATGGGGAGTTGGTTTTGATTAATTTCTCACACATATGAACTCCAGTGTAAACATATGCTCCTTCTGTATAAAGTAACTTCAACGTGTTCCTTCCCATATTACCTGTGAAGGGCAAATTACCAGTCCCATTGAGTGCCCATGTGTGTGCTTCAGCCGGTGTTGGACATCACTGGACTTTAAAGGTGTGTTTGAGGAGGATCAAAACCTGGCCTTGATAAGAGATCTGCAGTTTTGGAGGCGAGAAAGGTCACCACAAAGTGCTTTTAGGAACAGCTTTGAGTCTATGAAAGGCTACTAGTGAGAGCTCCTGTCTGCCTTGTGGGCAGGTGGATGGGGGGAATTAGTAGCTGTTAGCTGATTTTTATTTTCCTGTTTTCCAAAGTATGTTTCATTATGACTATTGTTTTCTTGCTTTCTGTTATAAACACTTTGGAAATGACAGATACCAAAGTAGCTTGGAAACCCACTGAAGATCTCTGGCCCTTGAATAAATGTCTACATGACTTTTCTACAGAAAAATATTAGAGTACTGCAGACAGATTTTCAGCCAAGTAAACAGATACAGATGGGGAGGGAGATGCAGAAAGGGCTGATATGGAAATAGATTTTAAATATAATTAGCACTTCTTCTCTTTTATCATAAAGAGTATATCTGCATAATGATGGCAGCAGAGGTGAGTGTAACACACTGTACTGTAGCACTGCTGGAGTGAGAGAAGCAGATGCATCTCCATTAGAAATATAGATTTTCAAGGTTTTCTTTTAGGTGTCAGATCTCTGTAGCTCTTCTTGGTTTGTAATTCAAGGCTATGCTCAGGAGGGAAGTATATTCATCTCTTTCTTAATGGGTTTGCACAGCTCCCATAAGTGTTGGTGGGAATTATAAATGGACTTTGAAGGAAAAATATACCTTTTAATGCTGTATTGTAGTTTCAAGTCTCAGTGCACAGCGGGATCTGTGCATGTGTGTCTGTGTATACAATGCCTGGGGGACATGGCTTTGAAACACTTTATTACTTGAACAAAAAAGGATGGTGACCTGTCTTGCTGCTTTGTATTAGAGTTGCAATATTTGTGAAGAAGTGGGAGAGAACTCTGCTCATGTTTTGCATTAGAAGTCTGGTCTCATTAAGGTTGAAAGATCCTGTAGTGTCCAAATCATTGGTGCAGGGAGTAATGCTGATGAGATAAAAATAGAGCATTTTAGGGAAATAACTAAATTGTTTTTCTGTGGAGTCAGAGATCCAATGAGTTTCTAGAAAATACAGCTCGTTAAAGTTTAACCTCTCAACCCGCCGATCTTTTTAAGACAAGAGCATTCATGCTAAATATTCCCATCATTCAGCCAAACTTAGGAAGACTAACCTTAATTCCACATGAAGAGAAGAACTTGCAGAAAATACTTTCAGAGAAGCAAAGAAGCACAAGCCCGATTTTCTCCTTTGCTGTTCTCTTTCCAAATATCCTGTGCTCATACCTCCATTGGCTTGCTGAGAAGCCTGCAGGTGGAAAAGTAATAGCCTTAATCCTATCTATTTTTTTTGGGGGGGGGGGGGGTTGTTTGTGCTGTTGCTTCACTCCTGGTCCTCAGGCTTTGAGTCAAAGCATGTGGAAGAGCACAAGTGAGGAAGAACTCCGTTCACACTGTTCTTCATGTCCCCCTATGTGAATGTAATTTAGCTCAATATGCAAGACTTCAGCAACTTTTTGTTTTGATTAATATGCAACTATCATATCAACAATTTAAATTTACAGTATCATGCTTAGTTTTATCTTCAGTTCTGCTGTCAAGGCATGTATTCCTTGAATTAATATTCTTCTGGGTCAAGCCATATTCTGCATAAAAATATCTGAGCCCCCTGGAAGGAAGAAGAGGTGTACAGTCTGTTTTTAACACTAGAGGCACAGGGAAAGCTTTCTGTAGATCATATCTAATACTGAGTCATTCGAGGTTCATCAGTGTTTTTTCTTTCTTTTTACAAAAGGGCCAATCCCATAGAGGTTTTTTTCCCAAGGAAAGACAGCTGTAGAGGTTGTTTGCTGTACTTTGTTACTGTGACTAGTTGGTCTTCTGTTACTCGTTGTGACTTTTTCAAACTTGTTTAAGATTTTGAAGAAGTACCTTGATTTCATGAGGGAGAGCATATTCCTTTTCTGTTTCTATAGGAGATGGTGAAGGAAATCAAACAAAAAGTATAAAATATCTTCTGATTTCTGTAGTCCTGAGCAAGATGTGCTTTGAGTACCAAGAGCGCTATCGCTGTACTGGACAAGCACACTACCTAGATAACATGGCCTGCTTCTCAGCTGGGCTACCTTGTCCTTATGGTTGGCTGATTCTCAAGCAAAGATATTCCTGTATGGGTAGTGTTGCACTAGTTCAGTTATGGTGGGAACTACAAGCTTCTTGCATTCCCAAACCCTGAAATAGAGTTTGGATCAAACTGCTGCAGAATGGCTGTTTCTTTGTTATGACTTCCCCCCCCCTCCCCCGAATGAAGTATAAGTACAACTTAGACTGGAAGTGAATTGGAGCTGATGATAAATGCAGCATTCCCAGCAATGTGTAGCTAGCTTTGTCCCCCCCAGTCTGGGTGAGGAGGCTATGCAGTTGCTCAACTGCAGTGACTGTAACTAATGAGGAAGCCAAAGCCCCTTATCTCAGCTGATAAATCCTCATCTCCTTATATCCGTCTTCAGCACTGTCACTTGAGTGCTTGGCTCTGCTACAGGATTTCTTTTAGAAGCAGGAGGTAACCTTAGACTTGCTGAGCATGGTAACTACATACAGCGTTTAATGCAGGACAACCTTTACAGAAATGTCTCCAACTTACAATAACTGTTCCCAGTCCTCTAGCAAAATGCTACTCTATTATTTGTTTGCTACTTTAGGACCACACAAACAGCTGTATTTGTACAAACATGTATCTCTTGCTAAGGAAAGCATTATCTCTCAGACTTATGAAGAAATGCAGTCAATTCCACCACCCCAGATGAAAATACAAACCAGAACGAAGTCCAGGAAAGGCTTCCCATGGAAGGTGCCTGGAAGCATTTTCCCGTTTTATTGGATGATGGAAGATAATAGCTTTAAGTATTAATTCTATACCGAGTGTCTATACACTTCATGATAACTTCATTTAGACCATATTTCCCAAGTTTACTTATAAAACTTATGAGAGCTAATCTAGCTATCAAAACCCTTGCTGGAGTATGTCTGCAACTTTCCATGTGCTCATTAGTGCCAGGAATACCTCTTTTTGGTGACTGGGTTAATTTGTTCTCAAGACATTCATACAGTCTATGTTCACATTTTTGTCTCATCATTTTAAGCACTGTTCTAATACGCTTCCAAATATAAAAGCAAGGTTGACTGATCTTTAAATCTTTGGACCTTCCCTCTGTCTTCTCTTTGAGTCGACACTCTCTTTGCCCTTCTCTGGTCCCCCAGGATTTCCCTGTCCTCCGAGTTCTCAAAGATAATTGCTAATGGTTCTTAGATGGCTTAAGTTAATTTCTTGAGTACTTGAAAGTGCGTTTCATTTGTTCCTAAAACTTGACTGTGTATAACTTAAATATTCTTCAACCTGTCCTTTTCATATTCCTGTCCTACACTTTTATCTCCCAGTTAAAATTAATTGTTCAAGTATCTGGCTGTAATTAACCTTAGTGAAAACTGAAGGCAGGCAGGCTTTGGATACTTGAGCTTTTCTGCATTTGCTGTTATTTGTTTGACTAAAATGAAAGAACTTGATGGTTCTTTTTCTTCTGTTATGGATGATGCATTTCTAGAACTTTTTTCTTGTTTTCATTTACATTACTAGCTGATTATAACTTGCTTTGTGCCTCTGCCTTTTCAATTCTATGCCTACATACTTGTGCTATTCTTTTATACTTGCCCTTAATTATATTTCCACTTTCAGCACAATTCCACTTTAAATACAATTCCCTTTTGATTATCTGGATTGTTAAAGAGGTCCTGAGTCTCTTTATTTCTTCCATTTTCTCTGCATCAGGCTTATTTGATGTTGTACTCTTGATAGGCTGTCCTTTAACACCAGCTGTCCTGTGGTTTTGGGTTTTGGGTTTGTTTTTTTAACCTCAGGGACTATCTCGACTATTCCTCCAAATTTGCTGACATTTCCAGTTTAATGTACAGTTTTCTTTTTCTGTTCCTTTGGAATTATGAACATTACTGTTTTATGAGTGTTTACATCTTCTGCCTTCAGATTTTCAGCCAATAATTCTTATTCTCATTCCTTCATTTTCTTCCTTCTGTGAATACATAAAGCCAAAAGACCTAGGGGTGCCAATTCAAAGTGTGGAAGCCGAGAGTACTAACAGTGTCATTCAAGACCTGCTTTGATGGGCAAGTCCATACCTATCCATTGATATAAGAAAAAAGCATCATTTTAGATGTTTACACTGGCTGCGTAAGAAATACGATTGACACAGGTATTTAACATGGGTCAGCATATACAAAGTTTGAAAAGCTGTCCTATGAGGTCAGCAACCATGACAGCATGTTCAGTGGGGTGCTGTGCTATGTAATTGTGAGTAGATGTCTTGGTTTTGCTGCTTTTTTTTATAAGATACCCAAGCTGTTGGTTATGTGCAGGTAACACCCAGCACATGTGGGGAGGACCATGAAGGGGTCAAACAGCAAGATGGAATAGGGAGGTGAACTGTCAGTCTTGGCCCGGGTCTGAACAAGATCTCTTAATTCCTTAAAGTATGAAATAGGAACACAATGAAATAAAGTCTCTGCTGACATGCATCGCCTCCCCTTCTCCTCCTTGTCCTTCCTACGCCTTTCCTACGTCCGTCCTCAAGCAGCTCCTTTGCACTGCAGCTGTTCCCCACCCCAGAGCCCTCAGCCAGCAGAGCCAGAGCTATTTCAATAACTGCAGCTGTGCCACTAAATTGTAAATTTCAGATTTTTATTGGGAAACTAAATTGAGAGATGCCTAATGATCCCAGGAGAAGGATCTCCCAGCACAGCATAACCCAACAGAAATTTAGAGTGGCAATCTAGCGGGGGCAGCAAATGAAGCAGTGCTGGAAATCCACAGTTCCAACCAACAACAGCTCAAATTTAAAAGAGTTCTGGCTCCCTGTATCTGCGTTTCACACAGCTATCAGTATCAGCTTGTTCTGTAAGCTTAGCTGGCTCTTCTCTTCTTCAAAATCCCTCCCAGAAGCTCCTTGCCGCCGCCCCATTTGCCAATTAGCCTCCTGTTCCCGTTGAGCGCAGCAACATCATTTTACGAAAACTCGGTACTTTTTGTTCCATCTCTGGGAATGAGCTGCCCTGTTTTTGTCATGCCCAGGGAGGGTCTTGAGCCTGCCAGGACCACAGTTCAGCTGCCACTCACCCACGTTTGCACTGCGGGCAGCCGGGCAGAGGCAAAGCCATCATTTCATCATGGGCCATTCAGTCCTTTGTCACCCCACCAAAACAGGATTGTTCTGCCCCTGGGGATCTGGGAGAAATGGGTGGAGGCAGCTGCATCCATACTGGCCCTTGGCTGAGGGTGTCTGCCAGCAGCCCGGCTCTATCGAAGCCGTAATGCTGCCTCGTTCCTTTCTCTCCCTCCAGAAAAAGAAAATCAACAAAACATTTTTCTTCCCTGCTTGCGCTGAGCTCCGTAGGGAGGAGGAGAACCTCCTTTGAGGCAGCACGTCACAGGCTGCGTTGGGTGACTGTCCTCTTTCTTCTTGGGAGTGATCATGGAGCCAGAAATGGGGACTGAGTCACAACTTTCCCTTTGCTCATACTGGGCTATTACCACCTTTGGGGTCTCGTTGAAGAGAAGGTACTGAAGACAAAAGCAATTTCCCCACGTGTTTTTGCGCACAAAAGCTCTTGCCCATCTTGTGTGAGGCCACCTTGATGTTCATGGACTGAGAGACGATGGGGCTGAAGTAGCACAGAGTCAATTCTACTGGCATGCAGGGAGAAAATCACTGTGCAAGAGTTGGATTTGTTCTTACAACTGAAATAAATGCAATTATGTCTATCCATAGCTTTATGGTCTGACCAGGAGGGAAGAGTTGGACCAGGTGGATGGGGAGGGGAATCGCTTGTAAATTGCAAACGAAAATGTTTTAATATCTATAGATTTGGCACAGAAATAGGGGAAAAAAAAAGTGGTTTCTTCATTCCCCTAGAATGTTTGTCCATTCCCAAAGTAAATTAAATTGTAGACCTAACCATATATTCTTCTGTATTATGCAATACATTCCTTTCTCTTACTTGTCTTTGCAAATCTTCAATCCAGCGTCCATTTGACCAGCTTCCCAACTGGGTTGCTGATAAGTAAATTTGTGGTTGTAATCACTTGATGTTAAAATTATCTTTTTTTTTTTCTTGCCACCTGCATGGCATACAGCTACATCTTTCAGTAGGCTGCTACTAGTAGGCTTGTATCTATAACTTGCATATTGAAAGACAAAATGGGGAGATGTTTAACGTTCCCTGTTAGTTTTTTAAGAAATGAATACAAGAAGCCAAGAAGATCTTCAATATTGCATCTGCTAAATACTGATAGAATTCTTTTTGAATTTTTTTGTTAACTGTGAGCCATGTCTCTTTCACCATTACTGTCAAACAGACAGTCCTGGAAACACTAATGCACCTGAATGATTTTACTTAGGTGAGCGGTTTATATTGATTGGGATTGGCACTGGATTAATTTGGAGGCTCTAGAGCACTCAGTCAGGAGTTCTTAGGAACGGGAAAAATTTTAGCTTACATTGGGTTTGCTCTTTGGCAAACTGATGTAGGGCAACTACCTTTTCTACCACCTTTCTGAAACCTAGTGTTAATTCTTGTTGTTTGTAGGGTTTTTTTCAAGCACAATCGCTATTTCAAGATGGTAGGACAATATGGTTTGGTATTCTCTGCATCTTTTGTAGTTTTTTTTTCATATGTTTGCATTGAAAAATAACTTTTAAAAACCTGATTTTTTTTTTCCTGTGGTCTTTTTGTAGTTGTCAGCATGCAGGAAAAGAGAAACTCAGGGAATTGTACTCAGATTTGTCTGGAGGCCAACTTGGCTGGGCCATGTTGCATCAAACTAAATCTATTCAACCTTCTTCCAATATCTAGTTATTGGTTTATGATAGAAATCAAACTGCATGTATTCACTATATTTTAGAAACAAAACTATTGGGTTCGGCATCTGCAATTGGAACTATATGACATAGATTTTAGAGTATGAATACATAGACAGCAGAACTATGTGCATATGCAGTGACTGAGTTTTCTAAGGAGACTTTCTAACATAGGTGGCAATTGTCATTATGGATGAAAAAGTGTAATGACAAATAGAACCACTTAAGACTAGAAGTTGGTATTTTTAGCATATTTAAATTATTCAAATCTAGTTACTTCTAACTTTAACCTGCTGCCATGGCAATGGAGCTATATATTAATAGACTTAAGCGTGTGGCTGACTAATCAGCTGCAAAGTCTGCCTACAGGGTGTAGGGGTTTTTGTTCAGCCACCTCCTTCCACACTGCAAGAAAGAAGTGGTGTAGAGGTATCCAGGCTAGTTCAGCCAGCCACACAGTTGCTTCAGTAGTCACACAAGTGAGTGTTTCACAAAATTTGTAGAGGATAATTTCAGAATATAGATGGCTTAACTTCTCTGCGTATTTAAAAAAAAGATTAAAAATTTCTCCACAATGTACTTAAAGCAGTTATTAATGCTTTTCACCTAAATGGGAATTACTTTTACACGTTCATGAGTCTGGTAGCATAAGAAGAGACATTAGGAGAGCTGGAGCTTGGTGTGTACAACTTTTCAGGCTTAGCTTCCTGGCAGAAGGGGAGGCTTTGCCTTTTCCCCTGCTGAGTTGTTCTTTGCAAAGCAGCAGTTTTTGCTTTAGTGTGGTCAGTGCCTTCCTCTCAGATGGGCTCCTGCTCTTGGAAGGGCTGAGGGATTCGGCTTTGTCTGTAAACCAGAGCTTCGCTGTGGTTCTCAGCCACCGCTGCCCCTTACTAAACAGGGTTACAAGTAAAGGGCACCTAATAGAAAATCAGACCTCCTCCTGACAAAGTATATGTTCAGTCGGTTTTATCTCTTTCAATGTAGTATCGTTGATCAGTGTATAGAACTACTGTCTTCATGGCTAGATGTTGCATGTTTAACACCATGCCATAAGGTTCTGCAGTCCATGCTTCTACAACTGCTGATAAAGAACTGTGCAAAAATAAACAAAAAGCTTAGAGCTGAAGTTGAACTGCCCTATGCAGTGCCTTAGAGAAGGAATTAGATACGAAAGAAGTTGCTTTCCTGAGGGAACCTGCCCTATATTTGATGTTATTCCCATCTTGGGTCAGGACTTTGAAAGATCACGTAGTACTGCATTTTTAATTGAGCGATGACATGTCTATAATGGGTAACCTATGTACTCATGTGCCTCATCGCTGGGTCACGGGGCTATCACCTAAACAGTTCTTAATACCTGGAAATGCAGTACCCCATACCTCATCCAGTAACCTTGGCTAAAGTTCCAGTGGATCAGTATTTTTATCAGTCGGGGATAAACAATACTCTCAATACTCTTCCCCTTTCCTCTCATGCACCAGGCATATTTTTTTATGGTCATATAATTTTTAAACTACCACTGAGACTGTAACCTGCATGGAAGAAATTAATCCCATCCCCGACCTTGCTTAGTTTTGGAGCAGAGACTTGGAAATCTGAGCTGCAATTCTAGCTCTTGACTGCTAATTTACTTTCACAGGTTTCTGAAATATTAATTATTTCAAGCACAGTTATATTTAATGTATCTGTCTTCTAAATAAGTGTCTGCCCTCTTGGCTATTTCTATGTCCATTGTAATAATACTTGTAAGAATAATTCCCAGTGTGGCCCTAATTAGTGTTAACATCCTGTCACCAACTAAATAGTCCCCAAGTCCCCCTCTTCATCAGAGACATACCATGTGTTCCGGAAAATCATAATCAAGACACCCATCAATGAAAACCTGAGAAAGTAGTTAAAACTAACAATATTTTTTAAAAAATACCCTGCCCTCATTTTCCTTAAAAACAATTCCCCAAAATGAAACCATGTCAGCTGAAGTCAAGAGGTTAATAATAAACCCATAAAAGACTTGACCCTGAAGTTTTAGGTCATTAGTTGAAAGTTATTTATGCTGTACACTACTCCAATCTTTCTTCTCCCTTGTCAAAAATAACAGACCTAAAGGAGTGAACTGTAGTCCTTAAAAATCTTCCAAGGATTTACCTAGTCCTATAAAAGCTACTTATTCACAATATTCAATAAAAGCATTTGTCAAGTAAGTGAAACCAAGAACTCTTCTTTCCAAAATATGTGAATAATAATTAACTAGCGCAGAACAAAAGTGTCAGTTTAAAAGCTTTTTGGAACCTTTCCAGTAGTGATCAATATTTATGTACTCCTTACCAAAACTAAGGCACTAAGCAATCTTGGTAGTTCAGACTGTCCGGGGTCGGTAAAATGAGGACAACGTGAATCTGTACGAAGGAAGAAGTTTAGGGCTGATTTCTAAACAACACTCCTGTCCTCGCCCCCAGGGAGCTTTCAAGCAGGCTGCTTGACTTCTTCCTCGCTCTGGTCCTGCAACCTGACTATATGAGACTACAGTCTTATTGACTTTAATAGGACTTTCATACCAGCACGGATAAAAGTTTATGAATCGAGGCATTAGCTGATATTTGTGGCTTCTCTGTGAATTGATTTCTCGGAGACTGCAGCCAGATCCAGTTATGCTGGGAAATGTCAAGACAGCTCTGATATTAAGACATTTCTCCTCTCTTGTTTGTTTGGTTTTTTTTTTGGTTTTTTTTTTTTTTTTTCAGTGAGTAGCTGCATGTTTTTCTGACAGCTGCTGCCTCCTTACTGCATATTCATATGTTCAAATAGTGAACTCTACATCCCAGATGAAAATCTTAAGACAGTTATAAGGATGTTCCCCTCTGCCCAGGTAAGGGGTGAGGTGAACTAGGCATTCACAAGCCCCACGTTAAGCAAACCTGAAGGCATTTAGGAATGAAAGTATATGTTCTGCCACTTGATGTCAAGGACCCCTTTGAGTACATGATAGCAGTAGGCTGTATGTCAGAAGACACTCATGACGCTGAGTCACAGCCAGAAGCCTGAGAAAAATGTTGGTATTCCACTAGTCCACCTTCACAGCCGGCACATCCTATAGCTGCTATATAGACACACTGGTGGCATGCATTTCAAGCCTTCTGCGAAATATTTCCAGTCTTTTTAGCATTTATTTTAGCTTTCTGATGAATACATCAATGTTTCTCTTCCACCTGCCTCTGAACTTTCTATAATGCGTAGGTGTATTGATGACAATATTCACCAGAATAAAACCTTTGTAAATACTTAGCAATACATGCATGAGCGTCTCCGTGGGATTTTTGTTCTCCTGCATTGGTACAGGAGCCCTAACACTGAACGTCATCCCAGCAAAGCAAGGGAACAGACATCTTTCATGTCTTCTGCCTAAAGAAAAGGGCTGAACTCCAACAAGTGAGTCAAGAATTCTTAAGTTTATTGTATGAAAAATAATTTAAGAATTTTTTTAAGGCTCTTTAACTGTACAGAATCAGTAATGTATTGGCCATGTCAGTGAGAGCAGTAGCCTTCGATTAAAAACTGCATAGACTTTGGATGTAAACAGCCCAAAGAAATTGGCTGTTCTCTTTGCTGGCAAATGCAGACCCATGGCTTATACTCCTCTGGGAGCATTTGCTCTGCTGTTCTACAAGTCTGAAGACCGATAAAGTGACCTTTATTTTTTGTCTCTTCTGGCCCGTCTGTAGGTTTGTTTGTTGTTTTTTTTTTTTTTAACCTTCATCTGACAGCACTGATGCTGAAGGTATATGAGCCACTGTTTTGTTCCTCTCAACGATTATTTTCAGATAATTAACTGAAGTCCCAAATAAACATTCTGGAATTTTGTGGATGTTTTGTGCAATAGGTCTATCCCTGCTTCAGTTCCTGACCACAAAGAAACATCAAGAAGCTGCCATGCAGTTGATTCTGAATCAGTATCTTAGCTTCTTTTGACTAGCAAAAAGTCCACAACTAAAGAACTTGGATTCATATTATTCAAGCATCTGAAGCTTGGTGCAGTACAAATGTTTGGTGTAATTATTACTTGTAAAGTGGTAGTAGCATGTATAGGAGCACCAGCAAATTCTGTTGAGGGATGTTTGACTCCCTGTACAAAACACAGGTGAAAAAAATGTTACTAATTAATGCCTATGAAGTATTTACTTATAATTATATCTGTCTCCAAAGACTGCATTTTCATTTTGCTTTGTAGCACTGGCTCTGACTCTAGAAAGGAAGGGAAAATGTGCTTTTTATGGTTAAAAGTGCTTTTCTAAAGTGGATATTTAGTGGTGCTCTTGACAGGAACTTATTCATCCAGAGAAAGTCAATAGGACAACCGCAACAGACCCAGCAGGATCCTTACACTCAATACTAATGGCAACGAGGCTTAGTTTGGAAAAGCAAAAGCACAGAGAAGCCTCTATAATATTAGAGGTTGCTTGCTCTTTAGTTCTGAATTTTGCCCTTTGTCTCTTCTACATCCCACTATATGAAGGTGAATGTGATAAAAAGCAAAAGCAAGGTAATGAATGTAGAGAAAGCTGAAATGTGTCAAAATTACCATTACTGACAAGCACAATGGATAGTTAAAGGGGCCCTTTCATCAGGGAGTTGCGTATGTTGAATGTATTCCCTTTTCCCTACAAGATCTACAAAATAAAACTTGAGGTGTTATTCAAAAGCTGTTTTATCAACTCCTATCCAAGAAAGCACTCTAATTTTGTTGACTTTCTTTCCTTACCGTGCTTCCCCTGCGGCTTTTTCTGTTAACGGCTTGGCTTATGTTTTTGCCTTCTGGGTCTCTGTATGTCTTCTGGACATACAGGAGGGACGTGGCGAAACCCACTCTTTTTTTTTTTTCCCTTTTTTATTTTTTTTTTCTTTTCCCCCCACGTGCCTGTGGTGATGGAGCTGTGCTCTGCCTGCACTGCTCACAGCTTTGAGAACATAACCCTGAACACGAGCTGCTTCTGTGGTCTGCTTGTGGGCTGCATTATTTAAACATTAGGAGACTGGAAGGAAGCAAAGGGTCAGAAATCCATTCTGCAGTCAAATGGCTCAGGGGACTTTATTTCTCCAAAAGACGTAAACAACTCTCCCCGTAGCGGGGCTGGCAGGGAGGGGAATGCTCTGCAGAGGAGAGTGAAGGGGTCTGGAACTTTATTGCTTAGGAAAGAAATACTCAAGCACTCGCATATCCAGCCCACCTCTGTTCTCTTCCATATATTTCTTCTCTCAGCTCCTGCAAGGAGATCCTAGAGCTGAGTTTTTGCCTCTTTTCGCAGTGGGTTAGAGCTCCTTCCTCCTCGCTCTCGCAGCCCGTTGGGATCGGCTTGTCTCTTGCTGCATAGGGACTAATTAAGCATAACGGGCCTGTGCAAGGATGGTCGTGCTTTAAATACCGCGGATTCTGGTTGCGGTGATTTCTTATGTGTTTCAAGTGAGCTTGCACTCCGAGGGAAGAGGGGGTAAATGGCTCAGCGCTCATCGTGCGGAGCCGGAGTTGCCCCTTAGAGCCAAGGAAAAATGAGGAGAGGGAAAGGGGGGGGAGATGGAGGGGAAGGAGGCAGCGGAGCCGAGCGCGAGGATAACGGGGAAGTGGTTACCGTAGCAACAACAGCACTTTGGATGGTTTCAGACAAGAGTACAACTGGGTACAAAGTATCTGATTAAAATTTATTGCAGGGGATAGAAGCAGTGCAAGCCATAGCAGATCCAACGTGTGCGCGGGAGAGCGGGTGCTGGAGATGTAAAGTGATTTGAATGATTTCTGTATTGCCTGGGCCATCTTCTGTGCCCACGGAGAAGAAAAGAGGTTTGGGAAGTGGCAGGTGGGTTAAGGTGGCGTGACCAGTCTCTGAAGGCACAAAAAATCAAAATGAAATGCATGCCCTGGGTTCACAGTTTAGGGAAAACATAAAGCTGCCTCACATAAAAAAATTTCTTGAAGAATGTCCTGCTACAGAAAATTACAAAAACTGCATTAAGCTAGGAGAGACATTTTTTTCTTCTATTGAGATGGACCAACTTTTGGGAATAGTAGTTGCTAACTGTCCTACTGTGCTTCTATCTGTGAATTGATTTTTTTTTTTTTTCATTTACCGAGGTGATAAATAAACATCCCAACCAAACTCTTAAGCCAAAAATAATTGCTTCTCTTTATAGTAATACTAGGTCTAGTAGCAAAAACTGCTATTAATATTTAGACCTCTGCTTTCCCCCTAGGGCTGCTGTTTGAAAATTTACCAGGTAGATGTTGTCTATTTATAATAAACATCTAATTAACCTAAGATGTTGACTAGGTTATTTTTAGCATTTTATGTGTTTTATATTTGACAACTCCTGTTTTTGAATTGGAGTAAGATGCTTATTTCTGAATATGAATGCTTAAGCCATCATTTAGATGTCTCAGAGTCCATTTTAGATATTGAAAGTAAATGTCAATTTGATAGTCATGTACTTTGCTTTGTGCTTAAGTTTCCTCATCTGTAAAATGACTGTACTACATTTCTATCTCACAGGGATGTTGCAAGATTTATTCCTATAAGAAATATAAAATGTTTTGAGTTGCTTGTATGGCTGTGTAAGTATAAAATACTATTACAAGGAAAACTTCAAAACTTTGGATTTTTATCTGAAGTCTCAAGTCTTCAATACTGGACTTATGACAACGCCCTTTCATGCACTATTCCCATCAGATTTGCCTTTTCTGAGTGTGCTGTGGTGCATAAAAAATGTCTGTAGTGAAATGCAACTCGAAGTCAAATATTTCTTGGTTCATTTTTGGTTTTAGATCTCTCGGATGTTGCAGCTCAGAGCAGATACGATAGGTAGATAGAGAGCTCAGTTGACCTGTGAAGCATAGACTATAAAGTAAAGATCTTCTGAGTACATTGGAGCAAACTCCCCAGGAACTGTAAAGTGAAAGGAAAACTTATTTGGTCTTTCTAAGCACTGAAGTTCAGCATGAAAGGAAGGGGGTTTTGTAATGATGTCGTTGTCCTAATGCAAAACCATATGGGCTTAGATAAATACAAATCGTTGGGAAGTTCCCATCAGTTACTGAAAGTCAGCAGGGTGTAAGGACCCCGAGCGACCACCATCCCGATGAGCACACGCTAGCGTTTCCAACCCAAGGCAGCAAGGGGAAGGTTGCATGGCCTCTGAGACACTTGGGCAGGGCCATCCATGTAGCCCCTCATGCTGTCCCACTTCGGGTGCTTCCTTGGAGGCATTTTCATTCTTTCCTTTGTGGTAGTGAAGTACAGAAACAGTCTCAGATAATGAGAATCTGGTTTAACGGATCAAAATCAACACTGCGTTTTACCGGTTGAAGTTGAGGTAAGCTCCTAAATCCAGAAGTACCAGTGAGAAATACCTGAGGCAGAAATATATAATAGCAGTAAAATAGCCAGGTTCTGAGCAATTCAGTGAATACAGACCATATCTAAATGCTTTCAAGGTGTATTTCTTTGATCAGGCTGGTTTTGTTTAAAAATAAGTAAAAATTCCTTAGAGTTACTGCTTCCTCCTTTTACTAATGCCAAGAGCTTTGAAAACAGCTGCAGCTTTGGTTTTTCATTGTTTAAAAAATATCTGTTAGCATTCTCAAAAAAGAGTTAACTAACGGTATTACAATTTCCTAAATTAGTATGATAGTTATAAGCTGGCAGGGTTCACAATCACTAGCAGGTCAGCAGCAGACTAATGGGGCTCTGCGCTTCACAATCTTGTTAATGATAATAGTATAGGGATAGCTAACAACTGTAAATATTCCTTAAATTTGAGGAAACATCCTGTTCCTTACGCTCCTCAAAGCAACCAGAACAGATGAGTCCTATCTGTGGCACTGTCAACGTCTGGACCATGACGTGAATCTGATATTCTTCACTTGGCTTTGTTGCACTCCTTCTAGACTGGCTGGACTAGCCAGTCTACCTGCTGCATATTTAGATATTGCCACGGGGCTGCCTTTTCCAAGCATAGGGCTTGGAAACATGGCCAGGGAGCGGGGAAGAGTATGGGAGAAGTTTGTGGCAAACGTTGAGGGTGTGCAAGCCACTGCAAACGCTGACGTCGGTTCGTGAGCGTCGCTTTTCGCAGCACGAAGCCGACATGGGGTCCTCTTTCCCACTTGCGCAGAAGTTGTGACCCATCGGTCCTCTGCATCCTCCGCTGTAACTCCTTTCCCACCCCCAGCCACCACTGAGCTCTGAAGGAAGATGAGATGACTTTCATAAAGCTTTTAGTGCTCCTGCTCGGTGTGTTGTAGTGCCATGTGTGATAGATTGATACGGCAGGATTAAGAAATAATTTATTATAATCTTCATCAATTTAAAGTCCTCATTTGATTTAATGCATTGAGAGTTTATCGGAAAAGCTTTTATCCACGGTCATTGACTCGAGTTCCCTTGGCCTGGCTTCTGGAGGAGATGTACTCTGATAACTGGTTGGAGATCAGGAGAAGAGGTGCAGGTCAATTCTTGTTTGCATTTCTAACTAGGAAAAGTAGCAGGCAGGGCTGCTGCCTGACATGTCTGCTATTTATCTTCTGGGGGTTTTTGGTTTGGTTTTTGGTTTGTTTTTTTTTTTTTTTTTTTTTTTTTTTTTTGTTTAAGTGGTATGGTATAAGAGAGAACATCTGTGATCTGTTGGGAAGGCATTGGTGTTAGAAGAGCTGGAAGATGCATATTCAATCCCCATTTTTGCCTCTGAGTTCCTAGATAATCATCTAGATAATCTTGGGCAAATGAATTTTCTGTTAACCTACTTCCCATCTATACAATGATAAAGAAAAATAGAGCACTTTGAAATAATTACCTCGTCAAGAGTAAGCCAATTTTTGAGGGCATGTCAGTAGATCGACCTCGTACAGGGGGGACAAACATCAGAAGGTGCATTGACTATATGTTTTATAGGTCGTTTTAAATGACAATATCTACTATACTGAAAGTCTATTTTAAATCAGACTATCTCTAAAATTCAATACAAATTAAGCTTTTAAATTAAAATTTTGTAGCTTTAACTTCTATAAAGTGGCATAAAATATCTGAGATAAAATTCATGTTAAAATACAAAATTAATGTTTTATATTTAAGTTAACTGTTCATTATATGTAAATGCTTTTATTCTGGGTAGCCACCCAAACAAAATAGAAAGAAAATGAGCAGCAGAAGTTGAAAAATATTAAGATATATACCACAAAAGTTGATTCATGATATATATGTGTACATATATAAGCACAAGAGAAGATAGAAGAAAGTAAAAGATCCTCAGCATGAGTGCTGCTTACCTGTTACATTATTTAAGTTCCATTTTGGATATAGATCTCAAGATACTGGGTAAAAAAAACAACGGATGTTGTTTAAGATACACCTAAGGCTTTCCAATACATTTTCATTAAATTTGATTCTTAGGTGAGATCTGAGATGTATTATACAGTTACAAGGTAAACTCTAACTCTACAAGTTCAACACCTTAAAAATTGTAGAGGTATTTCTGCTACATAGGGAATGTCACACAATTCCAGTCAACTATTAGAACTGTGTTGTTGTTTTGGGGTTTTGTTATGATTTTACTTTATTACTGGATTTAGTTATTTGGACTCCAAAGGCGTACCATGGAACTCCGTTTTCCTGCCGATGCAGTCCAAGGGGAATAGATGAGAGAAATCTATTTTCCCTTCATCAAAGCAGGAATAAACTTACATCCTCCAGTTTGCACCACAGGTCTGTGTTGCATATTTTATGCATCTCGCTACCAAAAATCAGTAGAGAATAGCAGAAGTGCAGAACATACAGCAGAGATCCAAACTGCGGATGAGAGGGAAGATTTATCCTAGTCTACGGCGCTGTTAGTGACGCCAAATTTAACAATGATTTCAGGGTGGGTGATGCTGATTCCTCCTTCTCTCCATGTACAAATGGCATTTGGTATTAGCATTCTTTTCGCTTCTGATTATTGCTATTTAACACAGTAAGCAAATTTGCGTAGGGTTTTTTAATGCATAGGAGAGAGGGTCCTGTTTAAATTTGAACAAGGTCTCTCATTCTTTAATAGGTTGCGCGAAAACGTTTAAGGCAAATTCTTTCGTGTCATGGAAAGACTCAATTTAAAGCTAAAACATACCGTCCCTGAGCATGTAGCAGAGGTCCTCTCTGATGTTTGGGGACCGGGGTTATTTAGATGGCTCGCACGGGAATTGCCCTGCGTGACCCCACAGCGTTATGGAAGTGAATGGGAGAAAGAGTGGTTCGAGGAAGGTGCTTTTTGGCAGGAGAGGAGGGGGATGAGGGTGAAAAGGAAGAGCTGGGAGGGAATGAAACCTGGCAAAATAGCAAAAGACAAAGTTTTTCAGCAGAGCAGAAGAAATGCCTCGTTAGCAGAGGATATGCAGAGCACCTGGCAGCACAAATAGTGATGGGGGCTGGCAGCTGAAGGAAAAATCCCTGAGCCAGAAAGCAGGGGGTGACCTGGCAGGAGGGCAGCGAAAGGCAAAGGGTATCTTGGGTGGTTGAACTCCTGCAGTCAGTGTGACTAGCAGAGAGTGGTTATGCTGAAGCGCCTATTTGAATTTTTATCCTTGCTTTTATTAATGCAATGCAACACAATCTCTCCTCTCCAATAACATTTTTTATACGTATGTGTGCCTGTGTATTAGATATATGCATATATATTGCCTCCTGACTAATTTTGCAAGGAAAAGAAAGTATTTTCTCAATTTACAGGGAGGATTTATAGTATTTTTTAAAAGTTGACTTGCAAAACAAGTTTGAAATCAATGCATCTCCAGTCCCTCTCCCTTCTGAATAAAATAGAGGATGTCCTCCCTGTACAGCTCCTAGTCTTGTGCAATACTGTAAAGTTACTGCGCAGCGAGGGAATTCAACTTTCAGGGTGTCGCTTACCATCATCAATAGTCCTAAGTATCGAGTGGTTTATTTATAATTCCAGCATTAATCCTTATATAAAGGCAACACCGTACTGTACATCAAAATCCTAAGGGATGGAAATCAAAGAAATTTTTCATGGAACTAGGAAGCATTTGATATGACAAATACTTCATAAAATTAGAAAAGCCTTATCATTTAAAAGATGAATCACACTGAGTTGTAACTGCCCTGCTGTGCTTTGCATTCTGTCTGCTGATATCTAGTATTTCAAGTGCATATATCATTGACCTCCTTATCTGTACTTTACAATCTTTTTTTTCTTTTTTGGTGTTGTTACAAAATTTTTGCTGATCACTCATCTTTAAATTTAGTTTTGGAAGTGTTCAGTGGTTAATTTAAAGTATGCTTAAGGTAACATTTAAGCTCAAATTGCTGTTCTGGGATTTCTGGGGCGGGGGGAGGAAAACGTTATTTTATATACTGTCTTTTCGTCCAAGAACACTAGGGAAAACAGATCTCTGGTACAATCCACACACATGACAAGAAAAGATACTGTTTTTTCTCAGTAATTTATCACCTTCTGTATGATGGAAAGCCTAGTTTTCCAAAAGAAATATCAGGGAGAAAAAAAACCTGAAACAAAGTCATATTCAATCCAGGTGAGAAACTCGATGACCAAAAGACAAACTTATTTCTTCTATTTCTGATGGACATCAGTCTGCGATTTACAGACTCTAATGGGGATGCTAAGGTATGGCCCTACTGTGTAATTATTGTCTAGTTTGTGGTGGGTTTTTGGGAAAGATGTTATTCCATGAAAAATCTGTTTAGACATTTCATAACACATCTCAAATGAACACCATTTTCTAGTGTGTTTTCAACCAAGCAAAATGTGATATATCATCGTGACTGTAACAGAGAACCATATTTTTAAACAGATGTCATTTTTCTTATGATCACTGTATTCCATTATGAATCACCTCTGTTGGAAGCGGGGGAAAAAATTCATCTCAATGTACAAAACCTTATACCTGAAGTACAGTGTGTTCTGGAAACAGTAATAATAGGACACAGTAGTCGTCCTGTGCCAGTCTCAAATGCCAGTAGCTCTTTAGAGAAGAAACGCTGAGGTCTTAGAAGATATCGCTAGGTATTATAGATATGAATTTTTATATCAAAAACAGCATGTTGCAATACCAATAAAGCCTTTCAGTATAAACAAACATAATTGACAGCATTGGGTATCAAATGATCTATAAAGTACTCTATTTCATATAAGATGGCTGCGGAGATTTAATAGGCAACAGAAAGTTGCTATAAAATGCCATAATGTTGCACATAAGAGAGCTGCTAATTAGAAATGTCAATCAGAGATTGATCACTACCTCATAAACTGCATAAGATGTTGTTGCATCCAAGCAATTGTGTTATCTTAAGGGTACAAGAAACTGCAGCATTCGGCTCCTAGCTGTCAGCAGGATTTCACGGAGCGAAGGTCTGTTCTATCACTGCAGTCTGTTCAGCAGCCCTACTGAGAACACCTAGGGCATCGTGAGCTTCACAGGCTGCTGATAGAAAGGAATGCTGTGCTGTAATGCAATATATATATACACACACACACATATCGCAGAATTTTTTTTTTATTCTAGAAAAATAAATTGTAGTGTCACGTTCGCTCCCCCATTTTCTTGTTTTGTGTATCAACACATAAAAGGAAGACCTTTGTGGAGACATTCTTCCCACTCTGTGTGGACATTTCTTCTCTAAAGTTTATATATTGCTTTCTCATAGAATCACTTTGGCCCTCGTGCATTTTTTTTGTGTTGCTAAGGAATTGTGCCTTCTGCAGCTGCATACGAACAGGTGAACACTGTATTGTTTGTAGAGCGTTCTGGTATCATGAAGGATAAAATGTACCTATCGGAGAGGATATATATGTATTAAAAGTCTTGATAAAGATCTATAGGAAATACAGTGTGAAGAAAGTTGGTGCCTGCTACTTTCAAAATAAACTGAAGACTAATTTTATCGTAGATTAACAGGGGCCCCATGTTACAATGACCTTCACTTTTTGAATTCTCAGTATTATCTGGTTCTCTCTATATAAATTGTGTCCTCAGGATAGGAAAGTGTCTTCCCAACCACCTGCAGATATCCAAAAAGAGACTGTTTACAGTTTGCTGTAACATGTTGGGAATGGCAATGCCCATAGCTACTGAAGGGCCACTGTTTGGAAATAATTGTATCCAAAATATTTGTATTTCTCCACATGATGCTGCTATCAATCAAAATATCTTTAGAGTGTCTGGAAGGAAGAAAATCTAGGAAAGCAATATTTTATCTCTCTAGAAAAGCCTACAGTGTGGTAGGTCACTGCCAGCTCTGCTGAAGGGGACAGAGCAGAGATCAGGATTGTGGTTAGTTAGGTGGGAATTGAAATAATATAATGACTCTGCCTTAAACCTGTAGAGGATCGGGGAGTGTTGGGGTATCTGAGACAAGGCAGGGTCAGCCTAATGTCTACAAATTGTAACGGTGGACTATTGGGTGTAAGTTGATTACTTTGGGATCCAAGGGTTGCAGAGCAATTTAGGTGGGAAGGGGCCCCAGGAGGTCTCAAGTCAGACCTCCTGTCCCAGCAGGGTCAGCTCTAGAGCCTGACCCACTTGCTCAGGGCTTGATCCACTTGGGTCCTGCAAACCTATGAGGTTGGAGATGGTGTGCCATAAGTGGGCAAGCTGCTCCCCTGCTCAACTGCCCTCATGGGGAAAAAGGTTTTCCTCATAACTGCTCTGAATCACTCGTCTTTACTTTTGAAAGATTAGTGTGATAAATGAAAAGATGATGGTGATAGAGTGAGTCAGTCATGACCAAAAATAAAATTACCTTAGGGTATTATCTTGAAGAAAGACAACAAAGCTCATCCAGATCTCAGATTTATTTTATGGCTGTTGTGACTAGCCGTGGGAAATAACGCCTTGCACTTAAGGCTCATATGCAATGTTTTGCAAAGCAATTCTCAAACTGTAAGTGTTAGGAAGGTTAATTTAATACAGAATTAATGAAGAGACTCTATAACTCATCCTCCCTAACGTTAATCATTCAAAACATCTTTACTTGTTAACTGACTACTGTCAATTATCATCTCTAAGAGATGCTGAATAGGTAATTTCTTGTATACTGATTCTTGTCAGTATTTTATAAAACAGTCAGCATCTCATTCAGAAAGCTTGAATTTGGAAAGCTCAAAAAGCCCTGTTAGAACAGATGGTTTCTGTGATTGACGCCCTAATGCACAGTTTCAACTCTGTCTAGTCACTTTAACAGGAAAGTGTTTTAAGGATTCACCAGTTGGCTTGTCAAATTAGCATCAGGGACCAGTTTGGGTGTAAAATCACAAGCATAAATCATTTGGTGACCTGAGGGTGCATGAAGTATTAGCTAAAAGGAAACTTTTAACTTGAAGAAAAGCTGTTTCTGTGCTCTGATAACACCATCAAGCAGAGAGGTTGACCAGTTGGAGCTGACTTCTTTTGTATGGGGTGTGTGTCTGTATTGGGTTTGCATGGCAAGGTTTTTGGAGGGTGGGGGTGGGGGGGCTACAGGGATGACTTCTGTGAGAAGCTGCTAGAAGCTTTCCCTATGTCCAACGATAGAGCCAATGCCAGTCAGATCCAAGATGGACCCAACGCTGGCCAAGCTCAAGCCTATCACTGACGGTGGTAGGTCCTCTTGGATAGTATATCTAAGATGGGGAAAAAGAAATTTGTGCTACTGCAGCTGAAAAGAAGAGTGAGAACATGTGAATACACCAGCCCTGCAGATCCCCAGGTCAGTGCAGAAGGAGGGGGAGCAGACATTCCCCTGCAGCCCGTGGGGAAGACCGTGGTGAGGCAGGCTGTCCCCCTGCAGCCCAGGGAGGTCCACGGGGGAGC
>JANXJC010000001.1:48853358-48868500 GCA_027564655.1 Leptodon cayanensis
TCCTGCCCCTGAGGAGGAAGGAGCGGCAGAGACAACGTGTGATGAACTGACCCCAACCCCCATTCCCCATCCCCCTGCACCACTGGCAGTGAGGAGGGAGAGAAAATTGGGAGTAAAGTTGTGCCCAGAAAGAAGGGAGGAGTGGGGGGAAGGTGGTTTATGATTTGGTTTTATTTCTCATTATCCTACTCTGATTTGGTTGGTAATAAATTAATTTTCACCAAGTTGAGTCTGTTTTGCCCATGATGGTAATTGGTTGAGTGATCTCTCCCTTATCTCAACCCCTGAGCCTTTTGTTATATTTTCTCTCTCCTGTCCAGTTGAGGGGGGCAGTGATAGAGAGGCTTTGGTGGGCACCTGACATCCAGCCAGGGCCAACCCACCACAGTGTCCTTCCATGCTGAAGTTGTGAAGGCACCTACTGCTCTACTGTGAAATAGTGGCAGGGCTAAGAAAGGTTATTTGTGAGTCCCTGATGGCAGCATCTGACACCCCCATGACCCAACTACTGCTGAGATTTTGATTCCAGGCCATCCTTAACGGAGGGCTGTTCAGAAAGCCATGTTTAACTGAGCTGATGTGAGTGGTGGAATAACATCTTATAGTCAAGCATGCGTAGTTCATTAAGTCTAACAAACATCAGATCCTTTGTGATGCCTCCATTACTTTGTTCTCAGGAAACTTTACTTCCATGTAATAAATGCTTGGCTTAGGTGATGTTCTGTTATGGCTTTTTGTTGTGTAGAAAGTCTTTAGCAGCGGTAGGGGAAGATGTGGCAAACCAACTACTTCAGTTCACTGAAAAAAACTTATTTAGTTATTTACTCAATACAATTCTGCATTATGAATAGTGCCAAAAGGCCTCTGAACAGAATAAGACCTATAAGAAATCCTGCCTCTTAGGGGACGTGGTTTTCCAACTCCTGCTTGATTTTGCAAAGAGTATTTTTATGCAAGTAATACATGCCTGACATGAGAAAGAGAGCTGTAGAAACTGGAGGGAAAAAGGCAGGGGGGAAGAACAAGAAGGAAAGGGTAGGGATAAAGTGAAAAAGAGAAACAATATATAAATAACAAGGGAGGGGGAAAAGGGCAAAAAAAAAAAGTAGAAATATTTCAAGTGGTTGAAGATAAAGAGAGGGATGAGTAGGAGGTGGCAGGTTCAAAACAAACAAGCTATAAAGTGTGGGGGTAAGCTCTGAAACTCCTGCCGCAGGATGTTGGGAAAATTTGTACCCTGTCTCCACTGCTTTTTCACAGTCAATATTACTTCCATATGTTGTACATGTTTAGCTTAGACGCCTTTAGCAGAGACGAGAAAATAAAAAGGCATAGTAAAGAGACTTTAAGTTCAAGTAGAAGCTAGACACATTCATTGAAGAAAAATCCCCTGTGGGTAACTTACTCTTTGGAAAGCACATCTCGTGAGTGCTGAGCCACCGGCGGTGTGGGATGGGCAGGGGCAGGCTTTGGCTTTTGCTTGCTGTTGGAGATGGATGTGGGATCTGGCCCTGTGAGGCTGCTCCTACGTCAGGAAGGAAAACAACGGTGGCAGAAAAGCATGATCGGTACATGCTGCAAAAGAAGGTTTATAGACCGTAAAAAGAAGGGTGCAAGGAGAGGCAGAAGTTTTCCAAAAGTTTAATATCCATTTCCCTTTGCTCTTCTCATGGCACTTGACTTCCCTGGCTTTCAGCTCCTTCCCTTCCTCCTGGAAAGGTGGCTTCCACTTGCTGCCTTCTTTATGACATTGCTGAAACCCATCATTCTCCTTAAGTACACTTTTGTCCTTATGGCTCCCTAGGCAGATATTATCTCTCACCACGCGGTATTTAGACTTACGCTGTGCTCAAGTGTAGTTTGTGCTAATCTCCTTCACTCTGAGGAATTCCTAATATTTATCTAGAGCATATGCAAGGTTTTCTTGGGAAAGACGAACAAGAGGTACGCTTCTCTGAATTACACGCGTTGTTCGGAAGTGTTTCAAACTGCACAATTTAGCTGTGTGAAACAGTCATTTGAAACGAGAGGACCTTGTCAAATTGCTGTTTGCTTGATGCTGAGATACCATAAGGCCATGCTAGTGGGATTGACTAGCAACACCTCTGTACAGGTCCTGTGCTGCTGTTAATTGGCACATCCTCAGCAGGATGAAGAGGAAAGTGGATCCTGCATCATTCCCTTACAAATCTTGGTCAGTTGACCCAATGCAGAGGTGTGAGGTGGTATGGGAGCACGGGTGGTGCAGCCCTGGGTAGAGTGAAAAGGACCCAATCTGTGACTTTCTGAATCATGATTTTGTTTCTCCCCTGTTAGTAGACCAGTTCCCTTGATGTACCCTTTACTAAAGACAACACTGTGGTCCAAATCCTTTTTTTTTTTTTTTTTTTTTTTTTCCCTTTGTAGGCTTTCACAGGTGTGCAATGTGTTACCTTGCAAGCAATGGGGAAGCTTTCTTTTAACCTGATTAATTTTTTCTTTGGTGAACTATGGAGAAATAACGAACACATCACATTTAAAATTTAAAAGTACTGTTATGGTACACAAATGCTTTGCAAAATGTCATCTCTGCTTAGGCTGAGAATAATTGTTTGAGTTCTGCATCTGTGTAAGAAATACAGTGCTCTAAATACAATGAAATGTATTCCAGTTCCATATCTAACATGCAATCAAAATGGAGAGATTATATGTGCCTATAAAACAGAAATACTTTTCTCTGCTTCTCAAAGATAATTTTATATAATTTAACATATATAGAATATAATTATAAACTGGGTGTTTAATTTCAAAGCTGAAGTGATAAAACCCCACACAGTTTTAAAGTGAATAATTTGTGTAAGTTTGCAGTTTGTAATACTTTCTAACCACTTCTTTGAAACAGTATTGCATCACAGACAACGCTTTATCACCCGTTGCATAAGGGAATTAAGTCAGTTTTATTGAAAGTATAGGGGACTGTTTACCTCTGACAAAATTGCAAGGTAATAAATACGAGTAATGTCAGAGTTTAACTACCCAAACCATTGTTAATTACCCATTTCTAGATGATTATTAGGAGAAAAAAAGAAATTAAAAAAAAAAAAAACACCAAACCTGTTTCCCTGCGTGAAATGCTTATAAGAAACTTCAAGTGAGAATAGTATAAGAGTGCCTCCAAGTGGCACCTATCTAAATTCCACTTCAAACGAAAAAGTTGAAATAGGCTAAAGGAATTAGTTTGCAAAACCAGGCTAAACAAATCCTGCCAATTTTCTTCTCTTAGTCCATTTCATTCCTTGCACCATTATAGACATTTATGTCTACTAGTTAATGGGACTTGCTATGTGTTATTAAGAAACCACAGGAGAAGGGTATTTAATCTAAATCAGTATCCTCGGAGAAATGTCTTTACTTCCTACATTTGCAATGGTCATCCCTAGATTAATTTTAACGGTTAAATTAAGCTTATTGACACAGCATGTCATGGCATCAGCATTTCCCGGGACCCGTCTCTTTGCAGAAATTGTGTTTTCCTTTGCTTTTGTGGCCCTTCCCCGCTAAGGCGTCCCCAGCTGGCATCCGAGCAAGGGCAAAGTGCCAACCTCTGATCCGCACCACGCGTGGCTTCGCGGGTCTCTGCCGCGCGTTCAGGGTGCCCCGCTGCCATTGATGTCCGTGCAAGGAGTAAGGGCAGGTGATGCAAGAGGAAGACTTTTTGCCCTACGGCTGAAGGTGAATGAAGTGGAGTGACTAGCTGAAAGGGAAGATTTGTGGATTCAGTCCGCTGTGATGTGGTAGCGCTGAAAAGACTGGAAGAGCCTGTACGCTCGCTAACACAGGATGGTGAATTTTGCAGGCACGGATGCGTGCTGGAAAACCGCGGGAAAAGAGAGAAGCGTGTCGTCCTGTGCTCCCTGAGGTCTGGGCTTTGGGTAGACCAAAGGAGCATTTTAATATCAAACCCCTCTTGGTTCTGAAACTCATTGGAACTAGAAGAAAATCTGTTCGAAACATGCAAGAGAAAAGTACTTTTTTTCCACTGTGGAAGTGAAGTTCTGGAACTGACTGTCTCAGGAGGTTGTGGAGACAGACAGCATCAGCCCATTCAAAAAGGGATTAGACAAATCCATGGATAACAAGTCCATGAAAACGTACTGATGGAAGGGATCAGGCAGAGATGTCTACACTAATATCCCTAATCCAAGAAATGTGGGTGTTGGAGAACACCACGGACCATGGCAAGTCATGCAGGCTCTCCCAGCTGGACTAGATGGATCAAGGGTCTCGCCCAGTAGGGAATTTCTTTTGCCCTTAACAGAGATTATACCCCACATGTTGAAGAGAATTGATTACAAAGTGGTTTACTTATTTTTTTTTCCTCTCTACTAGAAAATCTGTGACTGTAGTCCTGAAGTTTTGATCACCAAAGATGAAAATCACTCATATGAAGATGACTTTATGTAGAATTTAAGAATGACATGCAATTATACATGGGAACAAATCTACAAGTTCCATGAGCTTCATGTGGCTTTTTCATATAGGTGTCTGAAGTTATTGTATCCTTTTTAAGAAGGAAATAACTTGATATCTGGGAGAAAATCACTGTCTAAGAAACCTACTAATTAAAATAATCTTCCATGATTGACAGGTTATAACACCCACAACTAATATGTAGCTACCTGATGGCAGACTTCACAGTTTACAGATAGATTAAAAGCACGTAGGAAACTGGTTCTTACTTTAGAGTGAAATAGTATAGCATATATTCAGCCTTCCTTTGAATAAACAATCTGTTTGTTAAGAGAGAAAATCAGCTGATATACACTAGAAGAAAAACAGAAAATATAAATAAATGTTGCACTTATATTGGTTAATATTTTTGTAGAAGTCTTTTTATAAAGACAGTAGAATTCAACACCTATTTTTACAAGTCTGTCTACATATTAAAGAGTTGAGACTTAAGTTTAGACATGAAATGAATAACACCAACAATACAGCCTGGGAAAACACAAGTGCAGATACCCAGTGTTTGTAACCTGCATCAAGATTTACGTTTGCTCTAAATGAATGATTGCACTTTTTGCGAATGTTTTCTGTGTCTATCTTAAGACTGTTGGGTTTTTGCCTTTTTAAAGATAAATCATGTTTAGCTCACTTCAAGTTTTATGCATGAAATACTTTAGTTTCTCTTCAACAGTGATTTGCAGTTTAGTAATCCTTAGAATGGCTTTGTCAGAGATCAGTCTGTAGGAAACAGAAAGCAGATTTAAGAGACTAGCTAAAATAGTGGGGAAATTTGGGAAAGCATATCTGAACAACCCATCTGAGAAGAAAAGAAAATGTTAAATGAGAAGAAGCACTGTCAGAATTTTCTCAGGTTATAATATGTAGTTTATGCAGCTGGCACATTATACTCCAGACCTGGATCCATAGGAAGCTCAAAGCAAGTTGAAGATGGCTAGGCAGAACTGAGCTGGCAGGAGCTGAAGGTCATTGGAAAAAATTGTGTATTATTTACCACTGGCATGGAGAGTGTTGCCCCAAATGGCAAGCATTTCAAAATTATTTTCACAGAAGAAGTGTTGGCAGACTCCTATTTTCGCCCATTGACTCTCAGTTCTTTTAAACACTCCTCAGAAGAAGTTTCTCTGTCTTTAAACTTCACTATTATTTTTTTTTTCTACTTTTTCTAATGTGAGGCCTTTTACTTTTCCAGGATGACTAGTGACCTGTCAACAACTAAGTACCAATTGTATCATATTATCATTATGGAATGTATTTTTCAGGAAGATGTGAGTATATATAAGTTGCGTACTGACTGCATTCTCTATAAGGAAGTGCTCAGTTTTACAAAAAAAGGAAAGAATAAGCTCCATAGCTGGTGAGCTAAACCACCTTTTCGAAATTCATCCATTGAAAGCATAGCCACGTATCAGCAAACGAGTGCATAGAGGAGAACTCAAATTACGCATAGGCATAAGCAAACATGCAGTGAAGTAGGGATGAAACAGCTGCACCTCAGGTCTGATGCAGTAGATATTTTGCAGGGACAATACCATTTCACTTGGTAATTGTGAAATAATTTTTTACTTGGTTTCTTTTTTCTCTCGAGTGCTCTTCGAGAAGTGTCTGCTGGTCTCATCCTGTGCTCACGACACAGTGCCTAGCCAGAAAATACACTAGACCCAGAACCAGTGGCCGTGGCAATGGTTTGACGTTTTAGTAAAAACCTTTAAGCCCAATGAATCACAAGAGCTTTGGGCCAGATTGAGCACAGCTGATTTAAGATGATATGATTTACGCCCCCGTCAGCTCGTGTCTCAGTATGTCTTGGAGGACAAGAGCCTTCTGCTGGAGTGTTGTCTAATTAATATTACTGCAGAAAGAAAGAGAATCTGTTGCCCAGTGGTTAGAAAACAGAGGGAATGCAGGCCACCCATGTTCAAGCATCTGGTTTGAAGCAATCAGACTTTTGCCCTCCAACCAGCTATTGTGGAAGAGGGAAGCTCCTACTGCTTTGCTGCCCACCAGTGCTGGACCCGTGAAGTAGCCACAGCCTCCTTATTCTGCTTTCTGCCAGCATCTCTGCGTTCCTTCAATTTGATCCTCATTTTTGTTCTTTTTTATCATCTTTCAAAGAACAAAAAGCGCAGAGATTTTTGCGATGGTTACACTCCATCTTCAGGCTCCGAGAAGATTACTCCCCTGGCTTTTAATTCTCTTTATTTGAAAAGATTATCTGCTAACTACCTATATCTCTCTAATCTTATCAAAAAGCAATTGTTCAGAAATGCTTTAGAAGGCAATAATTCAGAATTAGGTAACTCTTTAGAGAACTTCTCAAACTCACAGTATATAATGAGTTTAATTTTTTTGTAGAAAATTAATCTTAGTTCATAGTTTTGTGAAAGTACTGCTTGTAGCTCTTCTGCTAGAAAATTATTAAATAGCATTGCCAGCATGATTCAGCATTAGTCAGGAGTGTCACCATTGCCAAAAAAATTGAGTCAGGTTCTATCATGCATTACAACTAGAGGAGATGGACCCATACAGTAAATCTGAAATACCATTTAAAAGTACAATAATCCAACATGTCGTTAGAGTCAGAGCTGTATTTTCTTCCCTAGGCAAATAGAAATGTAGAGATTTAGTTAAAACTATGAAGATATAGTTAAAAGTATTCTTATAAACAAGTAGCGCTCCCTTAATACTTCACATTTTAAGATATAGTTTCACAGCCAGGATAAAGGCTAACCTCAAAGTGTAGGAAATGGCAACAGGAGATTGCCTTTCCTCCTGATTTTCTTTGGTTAGCTGTTCTCTCAGATGAAGGGGGAATGTCCATTTCTTCTCCCAGAGAAATCAGTCCGGCGGCTTGGCTCTGTCTCTACCTGGGTTATCCCCGTCCTTCCATGACGGTGAGTGAGGGTTTCAGGCGTGAGGTTTCTCTCCAGCAGCATCCTCAGTGAAGTTTGACTTCATCTTTCCTTGTCCGTTCAGCCCTTCTGCATGCTCTGTGCAATGGTCAGTGACTTGGAGGGTGCCCAGAACCCTGAAGATTTCATTGCTTTTGCTCTGAGGAGCCAGACTGGTCAGCCACCCCCTCTCCTTTTGTAAGAACCGCTGATGTTTTAAGAAATGCTCAAACCATCTTTCCAGTTTTTGTCTCAGGTTTCCAGGTCTGTAGAAGACAAAAGATTCAGAAGGCATCTTCCCAAAGAGGGCAACTCCACTGTTAGAAATCAGATAGTTCGACACATCCCATGCCTTTCCATACTATCTCTGGTTTACCTTAGAGTTCCTGACCTTCTGCTCATACCGTTTGAATTTATATTTATCTGTGTGCATATATATTGGTGAATATATCTCGCACAGCCACCTTTTCCTTAAGTGACACCCCCCAAAACATGGCAGCAGAAGCTTCAGTTGTTGAGACAATTCTCACCCACCAGTGTGGAGGAAGAACTGGTCCTAGTCCGTTGCTATAGCAATTTTCAGAGGTGTGAATGTGGCTTAATAGTGTCATCCTGGAGCACTATAAATCTAAAGTAATGCCTGCCAAACTATTACATTCTGAAAATTCCATACTAAGGGAGTTAATAAAATTGATATGTGTGCAAATGGCATTTATAAGTTGCACATTACCAATCGTGTGCTCAGTCCCATTCCAATAAAAATCAGTTGCAAAACTCTCGTTGACTTTATGGTGCTCAAGATGAGGCCCAACATCTAGCTGTGATTAAGTATGCAGTCTTGACAATTCGATGAAGAAAAGATAAAAAGCAATGATCCTATGGAGAACAAAGCTTCTTGTCTATTTATCAACAAGCGCATTCAAAATCTTCCATCATTAAATTATACATCAATAATATTATAAAATGGGAAGGAAAAAAAAGCAAGTGTCAAACTAAAATCTTTGATGTAAAAACTTGTGCGAGATGATGAAAAGCATAGCCCAATATAGCTGTCTAATAAAATCTGCTAGGTGTATAAAATATATGTACTTTTTCGCTACCATATGATTTTATAATTAATGCTAAATCATTCATTGTTATAATTAGCAATGGTTAAATAATGATCTTTAGCAAGATTGTGAAATATACGCTTACAACACTTCTGCAGTTTTTATATGTTAGTGTTATGAGACCAAAAGGTCAGTAAGGGCTTTAAAAATATGTTCAGCCCATGTCAGTTGTAAGGCAAATGCAAATTACTTTAATTGTTTAGAATTCAATGATATTATGGGCTATTGTTGTGGAAGAGGAACAATATTAAGGGCACAATGCATTAGACTGCCATGTCTCTGGGGTCTATTTATAAACAGAGAGCCCAACCAAGCAGAAGGTATGGGAACGACTTGGTTTTTATTTCTTTTCTTTTTTTTTTTTTAAAAAAAAAAAAAGGATATGTTGTCTCATTTATTCTATTCACCTAATATCAGTGTAATTCTGTAGACTTTAGCGGAATTGCTTGTGCCTAGCTTTTGAGTAGAAGAGGACCCCTGTTGTGGTATTGTTTTCATAGATAATGGATGTTACTCTTTGTCAGTCTCTTTAGACTAACAAGTTTATCTGTATGGGGCAGGGTTTCTGAAGTTAATACTCTGTAACTAAGATGCTCCAATGTTAGTTTTCCTTCTTTACGAAGTTGCTGGTACTCATCAGTCTGGTCCCCAGCGCAGTGCTGTCAACGTATACCAGGGCACGCTAAGGCACTTAGGTAGTTGGGGCTGGAGAATATCTGGAATTAATGATTACTTTCTAAACTGTAGCTTTATGGGTGGAGAAAGTTATTTGTGTTATTTCACGATGTGCTCAGCCATGTTTCCGCACGGTGAATATTGGTATGTCACCAGCTAAATTTTGCATATGCATGGCTAGGTATTTTATTTCAAGAATCCAAGCAAATATAAATTTATCCCTTTCTGTAAAGCAGTCTACCCCACATTGCAACTTATCTGCTAAACTACCAGACAACCAACACATTTATTATGTATCAAGGTCATTCTTTATTGCAACAATCAAAGACTTTACATAAAAAAAAAAATTGTAAGACTGAAATATTCTGAACAGATACTTTTTAATTATATGAACCTGATCCTGTCTTATACAATTATATATCAAGGCGTCATGGTTACTTTGCAGGGTTTGCTTTTCAGGGGAATGAGGACATGATTCTTCTTGCTGTGGAAAATGAATCCAGAAAAAAGAGCGCATGGGAAAGGGCAGAAATACTGCGACCACCAGACCTTCACCAGGGAGGTCCAGGGTCACCGGAGTGATGGTGTCTGCAGCAGGGAGTGACTAACTCAGTCTCAGAAAACCTTGAAAGGCTTTGCGGCAATTTCAGCAGGAATTATCTGCCAGGTTGTATGGTTTAGTTTATGCTATGAAGTTCACATAAATAACACAGATTTGTTTTCCCTTTGTTTTTCCTTCTCATCCTCTTTCTTCTCCGCTAAGCGTGGACCTCAGCCTCCCTTTGTTTCTCAAGAAAGGGCTGGAGCTGGTTTCCAGGAATTATTCAGTAGTAAAGCAGATCAGCCTAGCAAAGTTAAAGCAATAAAAATAACACTACAGACAGGAAAAATATTGCATGATGGATTCTGATCGCCTGTGTTTCAGCATTAATCACAGTATTGATTTTAACAGGGATGACTTCTCAGCATAGTGACTGTAACTGCTTTTTGTCCTTTTTATTTTACTGCAGCTGATTAGTATCTGTCCTTCTATGTCCAGTGCAGAACCATCCTCTGGAGAGAGCACTTTCAGAAATACTTTTATTATTTTTTCCCTAGTAAAATAATTACTTGAAGAGATTAGACCTAATAACTGCAGTTGAGTCATCTTGTGTTCTTATTGGATTGTTATGGAAAATGTATATGTATATAATACATAAAAATATATATGTATATATTATATATACATATAAAATTTGCTAAGAGGCCTGTTGCACTGCATGCCCATAAACTGTAGATGATTTCTCCCATTTTGAAAAAAGTCTTGCAGGAAAACATCAGGTTGTGGCATAGGTACTCCACAAAAGTGAAAAAGCTGCATGAGAAAAGCAATGTACCAACTAGTCTGAAGGTGGAACTAACACCTGGAGCCAATGAACTGAATAAATAATTCTTTGTGATTAGCATGTGCCACAGTATGAATATTGGAGTTATTCTATTGTATTAGACATGTAATTTTTATTTATGTGCAGTGAATTAAGTCCTGTATTAGCAACATTATCATCCTTGTCTTCCTGTCGCATGTAAATACACAAATGTGCATGTACAGCACGAACGTGCGTATCTCCCAGCATATCACAACATTTCTTCTCTTTGCGTCCTGTTAATCCACCCCTCTATAAGTACATCTTTGCACAGGCTGTTTCCCATGAAAGGAATACTTTTCTTCCTCCCAATAGCAAAGTCGGTTTTCTGTTCATTCATGATCCTTGTCAAGACTTCCCCCCCCCCCCTTAAAGTTCTTTCTAGGAAATGTCACAGTCTCAATTATTACTGACTTCAGTGGTGCTGCTCAGAAATTAGATTGCTCAAAAACTTTATACTTGAGCTGTAGCTGAAGAATCGGGTACCACCATCTGAAGGTTTAGTTGCATTTTTGCCTCTACCCCCTGATATGCCTCCATTCCCTGCACCTTCTCGCTTTGTGAAAATACAGGTATTTTGCTGACCCAGCTCAGCAGACCCTTGGGGATGGGTGTCACAAATCGGACACCGAGGACCGAGGGATGCAGGACGTAGTCCTTTCAGTGGCAGCATCACCTTAAACTGAGTGCAAAGCTATGGGGTTGCAGGCATGAGAGGTTTCTGTGAAAGAGTGACTTACTGACGTGCATCGGGGTAAATTTGCCTTAAAAAGCTCTTAAACGGAAAAAAGACCTGGGAGCGGACTGCTGCTTGCCTGCAGAGGCTGTGTGTTGGTAGGAATTGGGAGAGCCGAGAGGGCACATGCAGCCACGCCGTGGCTCACGGTGCAGTTCTGCTGCAGCTCCCTCCTCTTTTAATGTTTACATCTCTCTATTTAGCATAGAAGATAACTATCAAAGCAATAGTTCCTCACACATAAACTCCTAAAATTTCATATCCTTTGCTATAAGAGCGACTGCAACTGACTTCAGCGCAATGTATTTTACCATTATTAAGGCTGCCCATCTTTGTTAGTTCTTCTACTGCCTAATCGCCATTCTAAATATTCCTGCAAATGTGTCTTGGCTTCCCTGCACTGGTCCTTTAACCCCTGGAAAACTATTTTTCTTGAACTAATGTGCAATTCTCATTCAATCAGGGGTGGCTGGGCTTGACTTTGTAACCTCTTGAATGCAGTAAAATCACTAGAGTAATGCTTAATGACACACAGGGCTGAAAATATATTTTAAGGTTTGCAGGGCTGTTACTTTCTCAATTTCAAATTTATCAGACAATTAAAATAATTGAATATTCAGTCTCTGTTTAACTTAACAGAGATGTTGGGCCTACTTAACAGACTTTATTAAGCTCATGGGTCAAAACTAATTTGTTAAAACTACTTAATGCAAGAGATACTGCCCTGTATTACGTTTGTCTAATGCTAGTCTACAAAGAAGCCACATAGCAGATTTCTAATTCAATGCTTACCAGTCTTTAGAACATTGTTTCAATCCATTTTACAGAGTAAATTTGACTGTGGCAAAATCAAATAACAAAGACAAATTAGTTGCATCTTCTGTTAATCATTGATTATAAATTAGACATGCTAGCTCAACTGAAATGTCTCTGAGGATTTGAATATTAGAGTTAATTGTTTAATTTAGAAAAGAGCTAGAAAGTTTGTTTCCATTTGTACTGGTTGTAATCCTTGGAGATAAGCGTATTTGGACTGTTTCTTTACCTAATAAGCGACACTGTCTTTCAAGTACTGACTCCTTTAGATGGACCGCTGTTTAGAGAGTAACTGATACCTGGACAGCCAATGTATTTGCTCCAGTGTAACGTCGACTCTCATTTGTTGGTGTGTTTTCCATGATCACGCTTCTTGCATAGAAAGATTACACAGTTTATCAATATTTGTAGAGCTACTTAATAGGACCTGATTCAAGTAATTAAGCACAAGCTTAGCGTCCAGTCAAGTCAAATATATTAACATGAAGTTTTTGCTGAAGAAGTTTCCTAGGAAAGCGGAATGAGTAAAAAACCATCAGCCGACAGAAAAATGCGTAACCTTAAATGTTGTTTAAAGATATTCCAGCCATTTATTCCAACCACCTTAAAAGTTCTGCATAGGAAAATGATCCTTTAATTTGGTGTCAGTATAATGCCTAGCACAATGGAAATCAGGTTCTTGGCTGATAGTCTTGGGTGCTCCTGTGTTATAAATAAACAATTTTAAACCCTTCTATGACATGATTTCCTATAGTTCGTTCTTCAAAGGCTTAGAGTCAGGCTTGCTCCAATCTGCTCATAACTAATGGAAGGCAATAGGGCTCTTAGAAATGCTACTGGATGCATGCTGAGCATTCATCCTTAATATTTTAATGACAGGAGTGATAGTCAGCTATGAAAAAACCCTGTGAAAAGACTTTACTGCAAAGATATGGTGATGACTTTGACGACTCAAGAGCTCAGTCAGGGAAAGCAGAGGGAGGTGTGCATCAAAATGAGGACTACAACCAATTCAGTGGTGAACTCTTGGAGCAGTCCTTTCCCTTAGCACTTTAGATGAGAAAATTCTCTGAGGAATTTTATTACAAGTAGTTATCTCTGTGAATCCCAGAGGAACAGTGTTTAAACAAAAAAAAAAAAAAAAAAAAGTTGTAGAGCTCAGAAAGGAGAACAGGCAGCTGCGAAAATCAAGAATATTATTTAAATTAACTTTACCGCTTGGTAAATAGCAAAGTTTCCCCCTTTCCCTCTGCTATTTATGGCACTGTTTAGATGGGTGTGTGCTGTAGATTGACATGTCATCTGAGTGTGCCGGCCTGCCGAGAGGCGTCATTTCTAACTTTTGACAAGTTGCATCTCTATAAATGCCCTATATTCTTTAAGCAGCTGTATAATTAAGGTAAAGAACATCTGGAACATCACATATTCTAACGTGTAGCTGGAGGCACATGCCATCCATTAAACCTGGGCAAGGATTTTTTTTGTGAAATGCAACAAACCAGTGGATTTCACAAAAGCAATAAATTCTGTTCATTAGATCGACATAACATTTAAGATTTTTCCAATTATTTGTCCGTTTGGCAAAATACAGCCTTGGTTTTACAAGCGCATCCTAGGCTCAGCCAGTAACATAAAGAAAGCCATTGAAGTTAACGATGTACATTTTTGGTAAGTTACGCATGTTTTCACGAGGCAAGGGGGACCACGAGCCCGGCGAGGGCGGCCCGTGGCCGGGAGCAGGGAGCGGGCTGCTCCGCCAGCGCCGGGGAGCCAGGAGCCGCAGGTGACAGCAAGGCCAGCTGCAATCAATAGCTTTCTATAAAAAAAATGCTGATATTGAGGTTTCTATGCAGAAGGCATTTAAGCGCATTATTCAAATGCTTTCAGTAGGTGCTTAAACTCGGTGTAAAGTAAGTACGTGTTTAACTTTATGCGCAGATGCTTTCCTGAGCTGGTGCCTAAACCTGAAGGGAAAAGAAATTAAACAGTGCTTCTAATGGCAAAAAATACTGTCTTAATGAAATCAATATAAGCATTTATCTTGCCATTTCAAATTAGTATAATGATCAGAACGAACAAGCAAGTTTAGAAAGTGTAACCTATCAGTGCAATGATAAGTTGGACGGGCTTCAGAATACCTGCTCAGCCTTCCTGGTGATTTATGAATGTCAGAGGCTTAATAACTGAAAAAAATTGGTTAAGTCTTTCCATCTCACTGTTCGTGTTTGCTGGGCTTTGTGTTTTAGAATAACCTGTACGAGTATTTGTATCAGTGTTATAAAACATTGAACTAAATACAGAGACAAATCTATGTTGATGTAATTTACCTCCATTTCTGGCTGCTTTCCACATAAGCTTCTCCAACTCAAAACCCCATAAAGCCTTTCTACTAGAATACATGTATGTTTTCTTTTGTATCACACTAATTTTTTCTTACACATATACTTCTTCAAATGTACTTTTCACTTTGATACTCTAAGCACCTCTAACAACAACAGAAGTGTATCTATCAAAATGAATATACATGATATAAAAGAAAATAAAGCAAAGGAGAAATGACACTGCAGTTATCTGCATCTCCTCTGTGACGTGCTACCAGCCTCAAACACAAAATTGGATAAGCTGGGTTTTACCCAAGCTATAAATGATATAAAATAAATTGAGTGGAAGATATCTCTGCATTTCTGATAGTGAATATCGTCGTTCCTGAACATTGGTCAAGATTTAGTCAAAGAACCCAAAGGTTTGATACTGCTGTTTCATTGCGTGCAATCTTTCTCTTAACTTCTGGAGGAATTTTTCAATGGCAGTTATACACTCCATCCTAATACCTTTGCATACAAATTCTAATATGACGTTAAGCAACATGTAAATTATATTCAACCTACCCTGTCGTATTGCAATAGAGTGCAAAATATGAGACACAGCACTTAAACTAGATTATGTCTTTATAAACCTTGAGAAGGTGGGAAATCTTTTTTTTTTTTTTTTTTTTTTTTAATTTAACAT
>JANXJC010000001.1:48868600-48889689 GCA_027564655.1 Leptodon cayanensis
GTTGTCAATCTTTTTTTTTTTTTTTTTTTTTTTTAATTTAACATGAGAGAAGGGTTAGTTGGGGTCATTTTCACCTGTTGTGAAATTGGACTAGTTAATAGTCCTTTGTCTAGATTGGAAAATGTCAGTAGAATAGTGCTGAACTTTGGAATGAAAAATTGCATAATTACAGCTGTGAGACATTTTAGTCTTTGCAATGCAGATGTCGCAAAATCAACACCAAAATGGGAGTTAAATCTGGTGGTAGTATATCTCCTTTCCTACTTCCTAAATTTTGAGGATTTTACATAAAGTTCGTATTCCTTTTTAATTATTCCTAGTAACCTGATATGCTCTGCCACACTGGCGCTTATCATGAACTGAGATTATTTCTATAGCCTCATGAAGATTGGCCTCATATAATCATGCCACACCATAACAGGTCTGCTAAGATGTGTCATTCTCATTTTTCTGCACAAAGTTTAAGCCGATCCCCTCCCTCCTCAGTAAATTAGACACTAAAGCCTTCAGGAAATCAAACTGAATAATCAAACACTTAATAAAAAATGCATCACAGTGCGTCAGCCTATGTTATCAGCTTGGAAAAAAAAGCAGTATAAAAATGCTCAGACAATAATGATTTTCATGAATAAAAACATTAATGCTAACTTCAACCTCATTGTACTTCTGAGATGTTTAAACCCTTTTACCAGATTAAGTTTTCTTCAAACCTTTTTGACAAACAGTACTTCATAAAAAACCACACAAGTTGATAAATGATTATGAATGAACAGATTGTGAATATGGAGTGAAATTAGGTCATGTCAAAGATATCTGTACCATGCACATTTGTAAATATTTATCACAATCCCATCACTGTCACTGGTAGGTCCCACTGAACAAGGTGGCTCCAGATCTTCCTGCCCCCACTTGCGGTTCTTTGTTTTAAACCAGATAAAGAGCAAGACTTAATCTTGCAAGAGGCTTTTTACCTTGCTTTTCAATCAAAAGACAAAGTATTTAGAGTTTTAGGTGGTGATTTATTTAAAAAAGAAATCAGATTGCATTGGCAATGAAAAATGTAACTTAAGTCATTGAAAAGTGATACTGTGCCATTTTCAGTGATAGAGATTTCACAAGTGTGTAATGTGAAATAGACTTTTTTTTATATAAAAGTCTTCTTAAACTATCTCTCTTTAGTTTATTTTAAGGTTTTGCCTTCAGTTCCCATTATTTTGGACTGTGTAAGAAGGGACTGCAACCTTATCCAGTATGTAGCGTATACCTATATGTATAATTTAGATACACATGGCATTTATAGCATTGAAATATACAGAACAGAGTCTCGTGAGCAATGACAAATTTCTCTTTATATTTGCAGAGTAAATATTGTGGTTTTATAATATTTGCCTTCTATTCAATACTTTATTGAAGCACTACCAGTTTACTGTCTTTATCAGGAAATGGCTAAAAATATTTCTAACAAAAGAAACCATGATGATGATGCTTTGGGACAGTGTGAGAAATTGCTATGGAATTAATACATTTTTATATTCTGTATATGACATTTACATCCAACCGATCCCATGGGGGCCATAACCTTTGCTGATCTGTGCGTAACAATTGTAAGAAGGCATTTTAATTTGCCTTTTCATTTCCAATATTCAATGGTGATGGCCAGCCTTAAAAAAAAGAGATAATTTATGTATAACCTATGTGCTGGAAGGTCATTTTCCTCCTTACTGTAAGGTATAATTTTCCCATGTTTAGTCAGGCCAATTTCTCAGAGGTGGCCATGGAAGTTTACTCCTAGTGACGATCTAAGCTGCAGTAAATACACCCATGTATAATATTCAGTCTTGCATTAACTTTAATGCAGTATTTTCTAATAAAGTTTTTTACAGGACATCGTTTAGTTAATGCGATAAAACATTAAGTTAATGCTCTGCCCTTCAAAATTTATTTTACAACTGTTTTTGTTTAAAAAAAGTCACTTTGAAGGGACAAAGTCATATGAAACTCGAAGCTTGGCAAACACATTTAAGATGCTCAAATATCAGTTGCCATCAAAAGACTGAAAATACTTGTTTTACAAGGAAAAAGAACAGCACAAATGTAAAAGTTGTTTTCTAGTACATTGTTTGTTGTACCTAGCAGCACTTTAAGATGTCTGTGAAGCAACCCGTTATAACACCGATGCCAATCTGAAGTGAACGGGTACACCATAAAAGTACTAATAAAGTTCCCCTATATTCATTAATGTACCTTGTAATAGACCAGTTAGAAGACAATTTGTTCTTTCTTTCATGCAAATAGTTCTATTAATGAAGCAAAGAGAATGATGAAAATTTAAAAGGTACACTAAACCACTCTGATGAATATATGGGCTGAGCAGTGTTTTTGTGGCTGCGATATTGAGGCAAAATAGAACACTAATGTTCTCAGTATTATTATTGCTGTGAATCAGTTTAGCCCTCAGTCCTGATCAGTTTAGGTATTTAGCAAAAAAAGGTTACATTGCCCCCCAAAATTGTTTCCATTGTTACTGTACAGCTACACAAATGATTTGAGGATTAATACAGAACCAAATATGTACGTAGTGCAAATGGGTCTTAACTCCATTCCCTTCAATAAATCTGTGCCAAATGGGAAGAGCGTAGAGTTTGACATGATCCTTTGTTGTTGGCTGAGGATGGGTTCACCACATATTTCAGATCGTCTAGGCATTTAACTCAGATATTTTAGCTATCCAAAGCTAGGAGCCTGAGTAAGCTATACAGGAAAGACAGGTATCTGCAGATAGTGATTCAAAATACCTCCGTGAGATACCAGAAGTTAAACTGTATGAAGAAGAGCCTATGAGATACCAGAAGTTAAACCATGTGAAGAGCAGCCTGTGGTTACAGGTTTCAGAAATACGATAGTTGACAGGGAATATTCCAGTCTCTAACCCAGCAGATCATTGAAGCTTTTACTTATCTTTGAATATAATTTTGAAGTGCTCATTCTGAGTCTTCCCATTGTGAATTTATTAGATGTGAAAAGGGAGCTTATTGGAGAAGTAATAACTCTGTTTTATAGATTAATATATAGCCCAATCTGGAAAGGGATTTGTATACATAATGTTAAGCTCATCAGATTTAACAGAACTATTTGTACACTTAAAATTCAGCGCTGGCTTTATTATCTAGCTAAATCAGGATTAAATAAGTCAAAGTCTAGGTTCTTACTGACTGTAGGTAAATTTGGATCAGGGCCTACGCTGTTGTCATCACTCAAACTTCTTGGAAGGTTTTAAGAATATCACTAAACATAGAAATTAAATAAGAATAACTTTGTGGTGCTTTTAGTGTTGTTACTGTTGTGTATTCCGTGAGTCTTCAGGTCAACAGAATATGCCATCACAAGAAAGAACCTTACACAGCTAAAGCTCTCAAAAAGTGATAGAATTGTGCAGTCTGATACCAGAAACCACAAAAAAACTTGTGCAAAAACCTAAACCACTTTGTTCTGGGATTTCCTTCCAAGGGATATATAAAGAAGCACTGGTGTCTCCGTGAAGGAGCTGTAGCATCTGCTTATTCTCTGAAAGGGCTTGATGCAGCATAGTATCTCAGAAATTGCTTTGGGAATGTAGCACCCGGTGATCTCAAAATACCTAGAGAAATAAACTCCGCAACATTCTGGTCTTTCCCATTGTTTTTTGTATAATTGCCCCTTTTGAAGTGTGACGGATGCTCTGGAAGAGTCATCTTCTGTGAGTCCTTCAGGAAGGAACTCCATCTCTGAGGGCTGAGCTTTTCCTCTGTGTTTCTTCACGGATACGTTCAAAGCTACAGTGACACCTTTCCTTTGTCAGCCCTTGTAGAATATAAGACAACCTACTCGGAAAAAGCAAACAAGCTTTTTACCTTTTTTATAATTATTAGATTCTTTGCCCTAGTCAAGAAAAGCCCTATGGACATATTATCACTTTCTATTATATCTGATGGTTCTTAGAGTGATTTCTGTAGACTCCTATTACAGTTTCATAGTGTCCTATTGATTTTGTTTCTCTTAAGGGCTTTCACACCGAAAGATTGTATATAATAAAAAGGACAATAAAAGAAATTGCTAAGCACTAAGGATTATTATTCTCTGTGTTTACTGTTGTACCGACTATATGGAAAAAAAAAAAGAAAAAAGGGCCAAGGAAGTGTACTTATGGCTATTGGGATTTGTAGTTTGTCCTGTGTAAATGTATGCTGACCTCCAACCATCTGAGATGGCAAAATCAATAATAAGAAATCCACCCACCATTTATTATACTGAAATTGTTATGCAGGATATATATTAAGAGAGAACGTTTCATCTACAGAGTGTACTGCATCGTGTTACATATCTGTACTTTTCTGAAAGCACCTATCATATCTGTGTGGATATTATATTACACTGGCATAATAGCATTGCACTGGCAATCCAAATTCAGTATTTTTTTTCTTACAGACTGTATTTATGGCCAAAATAACCACAATTTTCTTCACATAAATTACGAAGGGTAATCTAATCTTTCTCTTCCCGACAGAAGAATACTGTAATTCTTCTCAGCCTTCAGCCATTCTTTAAAAAGACTAACGATAGAATTTTGGAAAAAATACAATAATTTCTTTTAAAAATAAAACTGATCAATGTTTTCTCAGTTATGAAAGTGATTGTACTATTGTAACAAATATTACTGCCACTCCTTCAAACTTTTTTCGGTGGCATCAGTAATTCTTACTCAAGTAAGGTATTACATTGAATGTGGATTAGCATCAGTCTTGGATGTAATGAAGATTATTTTGTGTTTCTTTTGCAACAAAATCTTGTTGGATAAGAACAACTTGATAACTCTGCTATTATATGGTATTGATGATAGATGGTATTAATGAAACTTAAACTTTCCCAACGTCACGTGAATTTACAGACTTGAACGTGGTACCATTGACTCATCAATACAACTCAGGCTGACATCAGTGACGCCAAGGAAAAAGCCTGTTATAGGAGTTTGGATTCTGAAAATTGATGAACACCTACAATTTAAATAAGACTATTGCATGTCCTCCACAGATCTAGCATCTATAGTAATCATATGACCAAATAAACTAAAATAAGTAGATATTTTTGAAAATATTGTTCTTTGTATATAGCCAAAGTTTATGACAATATTCCCTTGGGTATCATATGAAAAAATTCAAATTTTATTATGATTCATGTGGCTTTGCAACTTTTACACGGTTAGGAAATGGAACGTACAATGCAATTAAATAACACAATGAAATGCTAGAAAAAAGAACAATATATTCTTTTAACCAGAAGAAAGTGCTACATTTACCTACAAACTACAAAATTTAAACCCCTGAGGTTATTAAAAACATTATGATGTACACAAAAGTTGCATTTTCAGTTCCTCGGAAAAGGAAGTACAGATAATTTAGTTTCAGACTTCAGTATCCAGGGAAAGAAAGAAAAAAGCAGAGTGAAGTAATAACAAAATGACCTCATTTACAGAGATAGAAATACACTGTTTACCCTTTGATGTAAAGAATCTCCTCCTCCTTTCAAATGAGGACGTATTTTTTATTTCCAGGTTTATGAAGACAGTAAAGTAAGGAGTGGGCAGAAAATTCAGATTTTATATAACAGAAAAACTTGACAGTTTCATAAAAAGAGCTCCTGATCAAAAAAGTTTGATTCAGTTTAGCATATTTTCTCAAAAAATATTTTTGTCCTTGGATTATTAGTTTTTGAAGGTCTCATTGTAGCCTTTAAGTAAGGCATAACTCAGTTCAAGAATCAGAGGCATCAAGATGATATTGCTATAGATTATACTCGTTTTCTTCATATCTTTTTTTTTTTTTTTAATTGTGTAATTGAATACATGCTATAACTGGTATAAAAGGTCAAAGCATGAATTAGTCTCCTCTCGGGACACTTTGCCATGTGTTCTTGCAGCTTTTAAGGACATTTCCACTATTTTTAAAGAAATAAGAGTGCAAACCTGGGCATCGACCATTTATTTTCGGTTGAATCTTCCTCCTTGGCTTGTCCTCCACAGCACAACAGGAAACCCAGGCAGCCATTAGCCTACAAAGGAACTCTGATAAATAATGTTTGCTGAATTTGCTTGTTGTAAGCGGGCAATGTGTAATGAATAAACTGTACAGAAAGGGAAACCTTTAGAAATGAAGATTAAAATATGGCCTAAGGTTAATGATATATTACCCAAAGTTTCTTTTCTTCCACTAAGGCATATCTTGGCTTACATACGCTCTAGTTGCTGAAATTATAATAGAAGAAAATATTTCGATAGAGGAATTATTGCCAATATTTAAATTTAGAGAGAATGTGGAGTATAACATGCAATTTAAAACTCATTAAAATTATCTTACTAGTCATTTCTTTTACAAAAGGATTTGGACTGGATTAATTATATCATGACCAAATGTAGAGAGGCCAATGCAATGTTTTGCTGATATTGTCCTTTACAGTTATATTGTAACTCTTGACTTCTGCTGCTTTGTATTCATCCTTTCTTCAAGTTTTTACTTTGAATCATTGTCTTAATTTGTGTATGTAAAAATGTCTGTGAGTAAGAACAGACTCATGATTACTAAGCTTCTTTGTAGGAGAGTTCTGAGAAAGGCAATGCGTTTTTATTTGTTGATGTATTATTCACGACAAGAGCGTGAAGACGTGCATGGCTTGATGAAATTTGGCCCACGACTTGCATCCGAGCCCCTTCTTATGGATTGGGGTAATATGGGGAATTCTGTGAGTATCCGAAGGACTTTGCATCCTCGATAATGGGTTTTATCCTATCGCCTCAGTTAAAAAAGAAAGATGAAAGAGAAGGAGAAGCATGCAGTCTTGTGGCATTGCTGGTTCTTTGGTGTAAAGAATACAAATATGGTTTGAGCTTGATGGCGAGCACAGGTTTCTGGAGAAGCTGGGGCTGAGGGTGAAGCCAGAAAGTCACCCTGATTTGTCTGCCTGCTCTTGCTGTAGCAACTTCAGAGTTGAAGAGCTTAAAAATTTTAACGTGTCAAAATCTTTTCATTTTGATACCCATCTTGTTATTCCAAAAGTATCCAAATCTTAAACCTAAGAATAAAAAAGGTTAAAACGAGTGGGAAAAAGATGAACTATATGTCTGCTTTCACATACAACCCAACCAACATAGATGAGTCACTGTGGAAGCCTTGTAATTTTCTGCTAAGCAATAAATTATTACCTTAGCCTTCACTGGAAATGGGGAAAAAGTTAGCTAAAAGTGTTTGAGAAAAATAATACCTCCTACCTTTTTGCTGCATAACAATAGACATAGCTATCTTAGATGAGTCATGTTACAGTCTGTCATGGTGGGACTGAAGAAGCAGCATCAATTCAGTATTGAATTTAAAATAAATCAACTCCAATTATTCTAAATAAATATGCTTTTTCCCCCATTTGGGAATATTTTCACATATTCTTTTAAAAGTAAGTATTTTACAAGAGATTCAAACTGCATGAATAAGTAATATGTCATAATAAAATGTCATTAACTTTATATTTGAAATCTGAATGGAAAAGAGAAAATAATGCTGTTATTATTCAGACTTAAGTTTAGAAAAATAGGATTTAGGAAAGTGAAATAATCTACCACTGGAAGTGGTAATGTGTGGTTGGTTCAGAAGCTCATGAAAAATTTCTGTAGTAACTTTAAATGACAATGAATTGTTTACTTGCTGTAAAAATAAATATTTTTATATCATTACATTATGATATGACAGGGAAGGTTTTCTTTAATGCCATTTTAAAATTAAAAAAAAAAAAAAATTTGGCAAAATTTTACCATGGTGGATGAAGTGTTTCGATCAGTGCTTTGTTTCTCCTTTTTCAGTTTCTCCTTTCCTCAGTTTGATTTCTCTCCCCACCCCTTTTATATGTATTTAAAAAAAAAAAAGGAACAAAAAAAAAAAAAGAGAGAAAATGGAAGAACCAATATCTCAAACTTTTCACTTTTAAAAAGTAGTACCTTTCAGTTTTCTGTTAAAATTAAGTCAATTAACCTTTCTGGAATTCCAGTTTTACCAATTCGTAATGGTATCATTTTGCCAGCTCAAGTCATGTAGCATCTGGTAAATGTACATCTGCGTCACCAATCTCAAGCTCTCAAACTGGGGACGTATTGTTTACAGGAAGAGTTATTCCGAATTTCTTATTTCCTGCTTTGTTTTTCCAAGTGGATGGACTTTTAGACCACTGGGCTAATTTCATCCAGTTTCAACCGAGGTGTTGAGCCTCGAGCGTCGTAAGTACTTCCCACAGGTTTTGTGAAATAAGCAGGTGGATAAGCGAGAAAGACACAGTGAAGCACCTTATTAGACACCATCTCCACCATTCAGTTACAATTTCTTCCCACCTGCATCGCCTGGTGACTTGCACTGATTTCTGTCTGTGAGTAAGGCAGCCTGATGTCTCTCCCCTTGCAGACTCAGGCACAGAAAAAGGTGAACCATTGATATAATTCAGTTAAAAACCCAATGCCTCGCAAGACGCAAATCCGTTTCTTCAGGTGCTCTTGAATTTCTTGCATTACAGATGATCTACCAGAAGTAGAGAAGCTTTGGGAGCCCCACGTTGTGGAGGGGCTCTGTGGTATAGATGGAGGGACAGAGGGGAAGGGGTTGACTGTCTCTGAAAGAAACCTCATCCAGTTTCCAACAAATTCAGTGAAAAAAAAAATCAGTATTTTTTAACATAGCTGAAGTCATCAACGTTAAAGATGACATGAAAAGAAGAAAAAAAAAACCAAACACAACCCTAGACACTGACTTCAGTGATGGAAAAATTAAGCCCTTGATCTTAACTTTCACAGTCTTGCCCTGAATGACTGAAGAAAATCCAGTGTCAGATGCAGAGCCCCATCCCAACATTGAAATCCTGTTGAGGATCTGGCCTTCTGAACATAATTAAAATTTTGTGAGACTAAGGAAAGGGCATTGGACTGCAACACTGAAAAGGTTTGAAAGTGTTTAAAAACCACTTAAAAGTGTTTAAAGAAGGTGTCAAAGTATATACTGCAGGCTTTAAATAATTTTTAACATTATCAAGTACATGCAATTGAACAACAATGTGTAGAAGCTCAAAAATATCTTGGTTTGTAATTTTGTGCAGGTATATTGGAAAAGCAATATATGTGCTGTCCTCTATTATTAAGAAAATTGATGATTATGAGGTAAATTATATGTGATACAAAAATTTGTGTAAGGACTGAGTTCAATTATTATTCAGCACATTGGCCAAGCATTACCAAAAAAAAAAAAAAAAAAAAGCTAAGCAAACCATATTGAACATCTGTCTCAAAAATGTTTAAATCAATAGTAAAAGCAAACTTTATTTGACTTGTAGTCACAGTCTAATTCCATTCCCAAATTTTCCACAGGCTAAGTAATTACAATTAACCAGAGATTAATGCTTTAACTAATAAGAATTTTGTTGAGGAACTGAATACACCATACTTTTAAGAAATCATGGGGAAAAGCAGGTTAAAGGGCTATTGCACAGGCATAGCTACAGACAGATCTATAGCAGAAAACGGATTATTATTTGATCATTTCTGAAATTTGTCTTACATTTGATTTATGACTTTATAGTTTACAATTTTAGTTTATTAGGTTTTTTTATGCTCATAGACAAAATTATTTTCTCATTTTCTGGGACTAAAAACACAGGTTATTCTATCTTGAGCTGATGGGAGAAGAAAATTTCTTCTTCTTCAAAAGTATTTCCTGTATTAACTAATGTGTTCTATTTTTTGATTGCGCAATTTTATTTTACTTTGTACAGTATTTGTTCTATACAGCTACTGTTTCTTGAGGGTTTTTTTTACTAAAAGTAATCTCATGAAATATTTGCAGCACCTTAATAACACAACATTTTATTTCAAAATGAAGCCAAAAGTCTTCCCTTTGATTCAGGTAAAAGCAGAATGTAGAAATTTTAGAAATTTTTACATCACGGTCATCCAATTTGTAATGGTATCATAAAAAAAGAAAAAGTAATTTAAAATTACAGATGGAGATATTCCAGTGCATATGACCTTATGAAAGTCATTGGGGTTTAATTCTTTTCTTTCTTTTTTATTTCTACAGTTTCATCAGTCAAGACATTCTGACAAAATGTACCTATTTCCAGAATTCAGTATTTTTTCAACAGAAAAGCATTCCCATTAAAAATCTGAAAAGATTCTTCTGCCTTCCTACAGTGTATCTCCTGTAGTAGCTGGCTTTATTGTCTTCCAGATACAGAAAACGCTTCTGGATGTTAAATAAATGGCCAGGCTGGCAGTTCACCTGATCTGCCAGCCACTTTTGATTCTCTTGATACTTGCCAAAAGTTTTTATTCATCCTACAATGATTCACACTGGCAGGAAACACATTATCTAGACTACTCAGCACCTCTGCCATTCAAAAGAAGAAAAGTATGGGGTAGCTTCCTTAGCCATTATCTCTGTTTCAGGCTTTGGACTTTAACATTTAATTATTGGAGGAATCCGACATGAGAAAAGTCCAGAAGGGGAGCGAGGGACTTACTGCGTCACCAGTAACCTGGTGAATTAGGATTTTAGATCTGTGGCTATGCCTTGTTTGGATATGATTAACTCCAAAATATTTTAGAGTTACGTCCCGGCTCCACGTTGAAGGACTTTGGTCCTTCTGTCCTCTTCCCTGCCTCTTCTCCCTTGCAGCCTGGCTTTCCTCTGCGACCCGGGCTCGCAGGTGACCAAGAGGATCCATTACCAATGCACAGACTCAGACAGGCATGTGGACGAAGCAAAGAAGGTGAGATATTCTGACACCGGTGACTGAAGTCAACCTGTAACAAGTCCTTAGGCAATTTCCCGAAGAACCGCAAGGATTGAATGCAACTTTGTCCAGTCCATCATCTCCCAGGACTCCTCAAGGTAACGTGGCTTTTTGAAACTGGGAGTTCATCAGGCACACGTCATTGAGCTAAAAGAAAAAAAAAATCCATGGATTAAGTGCTGTGGCTTTTGTTACACAGGAGATCAGACAAAATTAGACCCTGCATATGGTACATTGTATATTTGTACAGATATGGTATGTGATAACAAAATAACAGCAATTTCCAGTGGCATGGAAAGATTTCTCTGTCCACATATCAAACTTTTTGGGATTTTTATTATTTTAGAACCTACTACTACTTCAGAAACAGTTAATAGATTATACCTTTTAAGTTCAGTAGTTGCTTAATATTAACAATAATTTTATTTTTTTTTAAATTTCTGTGCATACTTTGAAAGTTTAATCAGTATTCTAACGAGTTTCCAGATTGCTGATTCCTCTGTTGCAGAATAACTTGCACTGGAGAACTTAAAAGGCATCTCTAATTTCTGTTACTGTCAAAGACCAGATAGGTCCAACATTTCCTTTGAAATTATGTTCATCTTATGAACTGCTTATTAGGCAATTATATGTGCTGTTTAAGCTAGAACTAGCTAGAAATTGAAATAAAATTATTTTTAAAACACTCAGTGGTAGTTCTTGTTGAAAGGCAGTTATGACTGTGCGGCTGTCAAATAGGGTTTAGAATAATGAGACACACAGGTAATCAGCATGAACTGGCAGGAACATTTTTTCCATGATTTCATTCCAAGGGGACCTGATTAGAAAAAATATTGCGCTTATTACTTTTGAACGAGCATTTTAAGTAGGCTTGGCTAGAAAGCAAATTACATATGGCATTACTATTTCAGGCATCTATAAACTGTAAAATATAAGTAAAAAGAGGAAAATTGCTATTTCAAGGATTATCATCTTAGCAGGCCAGATAGCCAAATGTTTTTACTACTTACAACTTAAATGTACTACTCTCAAGTTACGACAGCCTCCAATATTTGTGAAACAAGAATCACGCAAATTTAATAGGGGGACTAGGTATAAGGTTGCAATTTCCATCTTGCCCATACAGGCTGGTGCTTTCTTGTATATTCTAAAATGTTCAGTCTACTCTTTGGTTATCACTTCTCCTTGACAAGGTTCCCTTCATTTAAGTGGACCTCAAAACACTCCACAACCTACTTCGTGCAATGAACTTAACTTCTCTGTTGTATTAAGAAGTTCTTGTTAACTTTGAGAACGCATAAAACAGATTAACGTCAAATAACATTAAATAACAACAACATCTGAGTTTGTAATACTGTGAATTGCCTACTTTAGTACAGAGCAGGGAAGATGGAGTCATAGGTCTGCAATCTCTTGTTCCTCTTACCACTTGCGTTGCAGTAGAGCTCGGAAGTCCTAAAAGAAATCCGCAATATAAACAGAGGGTGAGAGATGAATTAGCACAAAAATATACAATGATTTCAGCGAGGAAAGACAGAAGATCATTAACAGAACTGGAGGAATAGCTGGAATCTCTTGATCCAACACCCGTTGCCCTGAGCACTGTGTCAGGCCCCCTTGGTCATGGATATTATGATCCAAGCGTGATTCAGCTTGTGCTGCTGCAGGAACGCAGAGCTCTTGCTCTTTTGATACTGAATGCTTTAGAAATTGCTTTCACTGTGAAAATGAAGTGAAAAGGTAAACACAATTGAAATATTATGGCTAACTCTTAAGCCAATGATTAAGATTGTCTTACAAGATGAAGTTTTTACATCTTTATAAAATCCGGTTTAGACTGTGTGTCACCCATTTTACATTACTGAAACCTGATGAAGTTTTTGCAAGTAGCTCCAGATACTGCTTTATCACCACAGTAGATCCAGTCCATAGGCAAATATAATTCACAGTGATGTAAGTAAGAATAAAGTCTGATTATTCCCTTTGGACTTTTCAAAGAAAAAAAGCACGATGTAAGGAATCACCAGAGCTCCCACAGATTCTCTTGAAGGAGCAAAGAAGTTGGTGACACATTTGGAAACACGAAGCTGAGCTACAAAGCCCTATCCTTTTTAAATCTGTGGATGTAACTCAACAATGCTTTTAAAAGTGAAATTGTAATTATAAACTAAAAAAAAAGCAGTTCACAAAGGGGAAAAAATGGGCTGTTCAACATTAGCTAGCTACCTGGAGTTATGAAAAGAAGTGCCATCATTCATTTTAAGACCTAATGAGATGCCAAAGTTGAAGAATATTTATTTGGTAGTCATTTTCTGTATGCTTCCCTATTAGTTTAAGCTGAATAAACTCAACAAACCAGCATTAGTAACAAGCCAACAGAGCGCCAGTTGCCTGGAGCATCATATGGGTAATGGATTATAAAATGCATCTCAATAGGTAAATCTGTTGCCATTCCACATTTTATCCGAATAACTTAGTAACGCTGTTGGTAAGCCAAAGCTGTTCTTAATAAAAAAAAAAAAAATAAAAAAAAATTAAAATGCTGGACCAGACCACTGGGGAAGGAAGGAATGTAGATCTGGCGTCCCCTCGGTATGGGTGATGTGCTTTACCCAGTAGACTGTATTTAAGAGCATTTTCAGACCCCAGCTCCCCGACACACCGACCAAATGAGTTGTGCTCTACTTGTGCAAATGAACAAGACTGAAAACAAACACAAGAAGAAAACACCTTGCGGCAGCCAGACACAGGCAGGACTATGTGGAGATTAAAAAAAAACCATAAAATGGTAACTGTGCCCCTGGCCAGGCACAACCAGATTAGCTAAAAAAGAAGTGCTGTGTTCTTGAGCTGGGAGCACACTTTGGAGAGCGAGGAGGACTGCTGACATCTAGTGTTTTCTACTTAAACAAATCGTTGGCTTGTACTTTTAAGGAGCAAAAGTGTCTGTATTTGGTTACAGCCCCTGGCTTGCTCAGAGAGCACAAGGTGCAAGGCTCCATGACATCAATTTAGTGAGGGTGCAGGCTCGAAATTCCCTGTCTCTGGTGCCTGTCCCTATTAACTGTGTTTCTACACACTGAGGCAAAGAGGACTGCAGGGGGAGCTGCATTTGAACGTTTACTTTCTCCCCCCACCCCGCCACTAATCTTACTTTCTTGAACCAAGAAGCAATTTCTAAAATCAAGATCATCAATCAATACAAGCAAAAGTCAAGAAAAGACACCAGGAAAAATTTTGCCTTTCTGCCTCACTTCCTAAACCCGACAACAATCAAATTTTACTGTGTTTGCTTTACACACAAAACAAAAAAAAAGAAGGCTGGGAGAGAATGCTTTCATAGATATCGCGGATGCAGTAAGAACGCATAAATATTGTATGTCCTCACTGTGATTGTCACTATGCTTCCTTTTAACCAAACATAATTCTTCTATAATAGTTTCATTGGAGAATATGTTTTGTCTCCCTACGCAAGTTCATTCTCTTTACTCTGTCTATTTACAGTTTGTGCACGCTGTCTGATTATGTTAGGACTGTCATTCTGTGCTGTCATTATTATCGGGATTGTTTTGTTAGCTCTGTTGCTGTTAGACTCATTATTTTCAGCCTGCTAAATGTCCTGACCTAGATTTGATTGCCTACCAGGTGACTCATTATTTAAATTAACTGGTAGATCTACATCAGGCATTACAATCTAATTCCTTGAATTAGATTGCCTGCTGATTCTTCCTCTCCAGATGATTGATAGTTTGAATGATTGTCATTTATGAAAAAACAAACCAAGCTTTTATATATGAATCAGTGTTTAACTATTCCTTTTCTTTTATACTTCAGCCTGAAAAAGTTCTCGAGACCTCAAATAGATGTAGGGATGTGGACTATAATGATTTTACGGTGGAAAATATTGAGAATTTAATAATTTACCTGTAATAACCTTTACTTAAATATTCCAGAAAGATATTGTCTGGCTACTGCTGAGGCTGTCTTTACCTATGTTGCAGATACTTTGACACGCCAGCTGCAGGGAGACCTTTGTGCTAAATGCAGGAGGAGATAGTAACTTTCCTGAACATCTCATGCAATCTAAAGGTTACATTGAGAATGTCTTTTTTGCAGTGATGGATGACTGCCTGCATGAGCTGTATCATTATTTTGTATGGAACAACTAGTGCGAGTACTACTCATCAATGAGAATAACTGGTTCACAATCTGTCTCTCAAAGATAAGACACGGAAAGGACATAGACCTCGGAAATGACTCCCAGTCTGTTACCTTAACCACAAGACAATTCTGACGAGGATATCAGTTTCTTCTTAATGTGTTTGTCTAGAGAAGACACTTTGCATAAAGAAATGAACTATTTAAAAAACTTTGTAATCATTACCCTCTGTAAAATGATTTTTAAATGCATCGTTGTTGTACCACTATAATTAATATTGTTTCCAGCTGACAGTCGTTTTTGACTCTGCAAGGTCAACTGTTAAACTGCTGCAGTCACACTCAGCTCTAAGCCTGTTAGCGTTTAACAGGACAGGAGTGTCTTCCCTGAAGTCTCTGCGTTTAGAGTGGAAGGGGTGAGATCTCCTTGTGGCTCTGCTAAAGGTTGCTCTACCTCTTCTTGTTCCCTAGAGCATTTATTCTCTTGGTTTTAGCGTGACAGTTTTGAGTGAGGTTAGAAGAGTTCACGTTGTTCCCAGCTTCTCTGGATAAAAGTCATGTGGGTGTATATTCATGTACTGAAGATGTAGTAGGTTTGTGTTTTGGGGATAGTTTGTTAACCTTCTCATTGAGAAAGCTTTCTCTCTGTACACGGTCGCAAGGCACTGAGAAAAGGCGTAACGCTATTTTTATTTTTGTAGCTGAATGAGTGAAAAGAACAGAATCCGTCATCCCCACCAGGCTAATGGAAACCCCTCAGCCCTGCAGACGTAGCAACTTCTGTTACTCGCAAGGAGGGTAGGTGGGGAGTAGGCAAGCAGGCAGGCTCATTGCTGAATAGTCTCAGCTCAGTGAACATGCAATCACGGGCCTAATTGTAATCAAATAAGTAATCCAGGCCCCAATCCATAAAACACATAAGTGTATAATTAACATTAAACAAGTGCCTAGTCCTATTAGGTTTACTAGAAGATAAGCATGGGCTAATGTTAAGCATATACTTTGTTGAATGAGGACCTATCCAATCTCCATATACTTCAGAGTAGCAGCCTTAAAACTCTTCTAGAGTAAAAAGGGGGGTTGCTTGGGTTTGGACTCTAGCAGATAGCAAACCTGGGGTGTATAAGAAATGTACGCATATGACATGTATAAATGTCGACAGAGGATATGAAAAATGAAGCAAAGCAGTGCATTTAAGCGAACTTAAATTCCCCTGGGGAGCATGTGTCAGTGCATAAGGCACCCCATGTTTTAAGTTGTCCTTTATGAAGCGTGAGAGAGGGTTTAAGATGCTGTTTCTGCTTGTTAAAACAAGAATAATACTTCTGTGAAGGTCCGCTCTGTGGGAAAGGAGCTACTCCTAACACTAAGGGCTGAGGTGACTAAAGCCCAAAGTGACAAAGGGACGACCCACAGAAGCAAATAAGCTGACCATGTGCGCGGGTGCTTGGACAATCTGATTCAAGAGCATCTCGTGAGCTCTGGCATCCAAAGAGGGCCAGAGAGCCTCTGTACTTCAGCATTTCCATTGCTGGCTTTCAAAATTATCTGTTATTGAAAAATTATATGGGTATTAAACCAGGTAGAAATTACAGAGGGAAAAACCAGGGAAAATAGAGCAGGAGAGAATGGCAACTTACTCTCAGTACAGTTGAGAATACAGGAATATGTGTTAGCTGCTGATTGCAAAAGACATAAACTATCAAACTGTTCTGCACAGCCAGGGTAAAGACTGCAGAATTAAACATTAATGCTAAGCTGCTTAAGATGAACGCTGTGACTCCAGACTGTGTACATTAGAAAGGTTGACAGAAGACTAATTTCTAAAGGAGAAAATGTTTTAAAAATTAAGCACAGCCATCAATAAATCAGCCAGGCTAAAATAAAAATAGGGGTTTGGATATATTCTGACATTTGAATATAATATAGCTATAAGAATTAAGGTTTTAGAGAACTATGTTCTAGAGTAGTCAACTATTTCTTACACTTAATGTCTTTATGCTGGAAATTGTGTTTAAAGAATTGTAACCAATGGTATAGTTCATGGATTTGTATCAAACTTCATATGGCACTAACACTACAATAATGATTTCTCTTAGAATATATATACCAGTGCAGATCTTCAGAGTGCTTTACCAGCATTATTTAATGACATGCACAATAGCCCTTTGAGGTAAGTATTGTAGAGATGGAAAAGCTGAGGCATGGCAAGATATTTCTTAAAGCTATTTTGTGAATAAGCGGAAGGGTAAGAATTAGAATTTAAGAGGACTTAGTTCCTCAGAATGACTAGGGATCGTCTCTGTACAATGCTTTTCAAAAGCGATTAAATTATTAAAATGCTTTCATTCGAAATGCAAATAACACATGTGGGCTCTAGCCCACTCTGATGTCTTTGGCCTAAACTACTTCTTTTCACTGTTGGGGGCTAGATCCTCAAAGAGGCTTTGTAATCTGGCCCCTTTTAGTGAAGTGCTTACATCAATAAAACTACACACGTACAAAGTTTAAGTACATGCATTAATGCCTCCGTGGATTAAAGCCATATGGTTCAGCACCTTAAAAGAGTGAGCTGTAAATTTACATTTTAATGTCATATACTGCTTAAGACAATTAATTTTTAATAGCAAAGGCATTGTTTTTGACACGCTTCCTCCAGCATAAAAATGAAGATCTCTCTAGTCCAATCCTTTTGCTTATGGGCTCATTCAGTACCACCAAGCCTGCTCTGTGTGAGGCTGCCAACTGGGTAACGTACAGATATTTTGGGGGCACCACACAAAGCCAAACCACCTTCTGGCCCTTCTCCAGCTGTGCTGAACTCTGTCCCTGGGGGCTGGGGAAATTCCTGAAGGCTCCCCATGTTGGGGAATTACACCCAAGTTGATGCAGTTTCTCACTCAAAGCCTTAACGTGAATGTTGGGGCTCTTCTCTTTACAGAGAAGAACAAAAAAGAAGGAAGGGTGGGGTGATCGGTTTTCAGATACCATGCAATTTCTCTTTCATCTCATTTATGGGCCTTGACTCCAGGTCACACTTCATTGTAATAATGAAAACCTTATTTATTTATTTATTTATTTATTTTTAAAAAGTATTGTCATTAACTTATCTGTTTTCATAGGTAAAATGTTTTTGTTGTTATTTTACAGTTAGCCCACCAATATTTCAGCTATATGTCTATCAGCATTTTGTAAGCAGTTATCAACACGGTATCTAAGGAAGCGTATGGGTTCTAGCGGACAATGAGAACTGTCTCGAAGGCAGTCAGTTCTGCGTCTTAAGTTATAATTACAGCAAACAGATGTTAATTGTGATGTTTTGGTTTAATTGTGTTTTTAATCATGAACCGTTGCGTTTGATTATGATTTTTGTTTTTCTTCTCCCTGGAAATGAAACGGCAAAGAAGTGTGCCTTTCCATCTGACTTGCAACTTAAGGAATGATTTTCTCATTTCCTCTTTTGGTAAGAATTTTTCAGAGCTTGTATCTCGCTTTTGAGAAGACTGTACTTAGAAACTGCAATACTCTTAGGCTCCCAATGCAAGATGTCCCAAGCGCGACAAACCTGGCATACAAGATGACAGTAGCTGTCTTTAGTTCTCCATGGAGATAAAACTAAGATAACATAGAGTCCTTCTGCTTTTCAATCAGAGATGAAAAATGTGATTCAACAGTGCATGAATTTGAACACTTCGGTGATGATTTTATTCACTGGTTCATCTAGAGGATGATCAGCTGTGTTGGAATTTACAAGTTTCTTGTTTAATATTCTGCAACCTTAACATTCAGTAAACTCTGGTCTAATTTATGGTTATTAGCATAGCTGCTTTTGTGAATAGATCCTGAGTTCAATGGGCTCCTCGAGCACTCGTGTAGAGTATTTACAGTGATCCTTACAGTAATCACTAATATTTGATTTTGAAAAACAAAGAAGTTTCCCTTTTGATCAGGGATTCATGCTGTTTTAAGGAGCTGTGTTTCCACGTTAAATGCAAAGTGTTTGCTTTTGACTGATGAGCAATGTTTTTTTTTTCTGTTTTGTGGTAAATTCTTTGTACTTGAAATAAGTTCCAAATCAAAGTGAGAAAACAAAATGCAAAAGTTGAAGTGAAACAAAGCAAGAATATTCAACTGGAGACCATCAAACAGTATTACTGCTGTATTTCAAAATACATTGATAATATTATTCCAATGTATTCTATTTTTATTCATATTTCAATATTGTACTAAATTTGCTATGTACAGAACACATTAGTTCTTTTATAGACCTCTGTATGAGTCTGATGGGGCCCTCTGCATTTTGCCTGTCACAATCTGGAGGAGAGTGATTAGCAGTAATATTCTGAAGGTGGAAGCTCCTCTCCTGGGACCTTCGTATGAGCTGCCATATGGTCATGTGTCCGCGTGATACAGTCAGAAATTCTGGATATCAGTTTCCCAGTACAAAGAGCTCTCCCATGTCTTTTCCAGTGCAGGAATGTAAGAAGACAAAGTGACCGGCAACTCTTACAGCAAGACTCCCACTTTTCCTGTCCATTACACACATTTATCATAAGCTCTGGACCACGTCTGCTTGTGGAGCTGAGGCTCGCTCTTGAACAATTCTCTGGGATGTTCCGAGGCACAGTCCCTAATCAGGCCAGGTATAGATATTGCTCTACCTACCTCTAGTTACATATAAAGAAGTGGAAATGTTTCCAGGTTTCCATGCCCTAGTTGTGTCCTGCAAACGACAGGACAAGGTTTAGATGCTCAGCGGCGTTCCTCCCCCTGATCTAGTTTCCATGAAGGGAAACTGTACAAACTGTTTGGAACAGAGTAAAAGGGTATCCCATTCCGTAGCTTAAGTGATGAGGAAAGCCAGATCCTTGGGTATGCCAGGGCACAGCAGCTCTATCAGCTTGGTAGCGACCTTTCGTTAGTTCTGGGTTCCCACAGGGCGATGCTAAAACTATCTGTACTCTATATCTGCAGGGACCATCCTCTGAAAGCAGCACGGTGGGCTACATCCTGCGTCAGATACGAAATAGAGGCTTATGCTACACTGGCGTGCTAAGCATACAGCGAAACCTGAAGGTTGGCCCTTATCTTCTTGGCTGTATCTGGCCAATTCCCGGTGTCCTAATCTTCTCAGGAATGATGGGTGCAGTGCCAGATCTGAATCCAGCAAATGAGATGTTGTCCCAGTATGTAGTATTCTCTACAAAAGTCTCAGCCGTCACAAAGCAGAAGCAGTTTTACAACATATGCAGAATACAGAAGGATTTAGGAAGAGGGCAGGCAGGAATATTTCAAAGACATTTTCAACATTTTCTTCTATATTTCCTCTCCGGTCTAAATCTTTCTGTAGGATCCGCACCCGGTAGCGTAATTAGCTGAAGTCTGCAGCAGTAGCCACTTAAGCTACCAGGTTTCAGAAGGACTGAATATTTCTCAGCCTCCTCAATCCATTTTTGCAAATGTGCAAAAATGGGATTACTGGGAGGCTTTGTATGACTTGGTTTAGCTGTAATTCCCGAAGAGTTTTTAGAGCTGCTAATCTAAGAGCTCGTCTCTGGAGGCTGATGACTCTTAAATCTATCTTACAGATTTAAATACCTCACCCTTAATATTCAGGGTCAGGGTTAGAAATGCCACTTACCCTTTCCATCCCCTCTCTGCCCTCTGAGAAGGATGATAAAATTACCAGGAGAGACAGATAAAGATGAGCAGAAGGGTTAGGAAGAAGGAGAGGGGCATTTTTCCTTGCTCAGCCCAGCTTGCACTCTAACAGGTATTTACAGTCTCTGGCTCGTGGTGCTTGTACTCAACTGTGTCAATCTGCTTCTATCCACAGGCTGACTGTAGCTAGGAGCAAGATAATTTATCTTTCTTGCTCTTACCCTTGTCTGTGTCCCCACACATTAAGGATGTTTCTCAGGCAGCACAAATATGTGTGAAATCTCTTGATTGCCTTTGCCCCTTGTGAAAAGGCATTGTATGCTCTGTCCTTGACCAGCTATTGTTATGCCTTTATAGCTGGCTGATGAATTCTCAGAGCACAAGCACAAATTCTGATGGACTGAAAAAAAAATTATATATAT
>JANXJC010000001.1:48898361-48920024 GCA_027564655.1 Leptodon cayanensis
AACATGGACAGTGGGATTGAGTGCACCCTCAGCAAGTTTGCCAGCAACACCAAGCTGTGTGGTGCGGTCGACACGCTGGAGGGAAGGGATGCCATCCCGAGGGACCTTGACAGGCTGGAGAGGTGGGCCCGTGTGAACATCATGAAGTTCAACAAGGCCAAGTGCAAGGTCCTGCACGTGGGTCAGGGCAATCCCAGGCACAAATACAGGCTGGGCCATGAGTAGATGGAGAGCAGCCCTGAGGAGAAGGACTTGGGGGTGTTGGTTGACAAGAAGCTCAACATGACCCGGCAATGTGTACTTGCAGCCCAGAAAGCCAACCGTATCCTGGGCTGCATCAAAAGAAGTATGACCAACAGGTCAAGGGAGGTGATTCTCCCCCTCTACTCTGCTTTTGCGAGACCCCACCTGGAGTACTGCGTTCAGTTCTGGGGCCCTCAACACAAGAAGGACATGGACCTGTTGGAGGGGGTCCAGAGGAGGGCCACAAAGATGATCAGGGGGATGGAGCACCTCTCCTGTGAAGACAGACTGAGAGAGTTGGGGTTATTCAGCCTGGAGAAGAGAAGGCTCCAGGGAGAACTTACAGCAGCCTTCCAGTACCTAAAGGGGGCCTACAGGAAAGATGGAGAGGGACTTTTTATCGGGGAGTGTAGTGATAGGACGGAGGGTAATGATTTTAAACCAAAAGAGGGTAGAAGTCAATTAGATATTAGGAAGAAGTTCTTCACTATGAAGGTGGTGAGGCACTGGAACAGGTTGCCCAGAGAAGTTGTAGATGTCCCATCCCTGGCAGTGTTCAAGGCCAGGTTGGATGGGGCTTGGAGCAACCTGGTCTAGTGGAAGGTGTCTAACCAAGGAGCTGTTAAAGTCCTGTGTACAGCCGCCACCAGTTAATATATAAAAGAGGGAAACAGTAACTAGACATGATTTAGGGTTTAGGAACTACTGGACAGTAGGGCTTTGTAAATAAGGAGGATGGTTGTGTCAGAAAAGGTAATGGATTGTGGTCTGGTCAATAAACCTTGAAGAACCACTTGGAACTGCCAAGATTAGGGAAGAAGTAGGTAAAAGGTAATTCCTACAGGGGGAGATCACGACCACCGACTCATTGACCACCTACTCAGATGATACCTCCTACACAAAAGAAGACAATGAAGGAAGAAGACAGTCTGCGTGCTAATTTACATGAGAGGCGAAGAAGAAAGAACTAATCATTAAGGAAAATAACAATGAATATGTATGAGTTAAGTGTATAATTATGAGGATGTTTGAGACAAGGGTGTGCTGTCTTGAAATGGGGACCCATTCATGCTCATCAATGAAATTAGTTTGAAAATACCTCGACTCTGTGTGTTATTGGCTTGCACACTAGGTAAACGAACCCTGTTTGTGGGACAATACTAATACAATAATGAATACTTAAAAATATAAGTAACATTAATGGTTATGATAGCTGCTTTGCCAGATATTTAAAAATTCTGGCGTAGAACTAATGAACCCCCCTTTTTTTCTAATCATCTTGATTGCTACAGGAATGAAACCATTGATGTATGATTTTCAGAAAATTCAAGGACATCTTAATCCTAGCAATATTAGGCAAAGTATTAGCACTCAGAACAAAAGTTCTTCTTATGAACCTCAGTTAAAATGGGATTTTTTTTCTGAAAAACAATGTTTACCTAAAATTCACATTATACAGTATGATTATGAGTCATTTCTTGCTGATCTATACTTTTTTCCAATCTCTTATTGGGATGAAAATTAAAAATATCAGATTTCTGAAGAAAACTTAACTTAAACTAAACTTTTTACTTTCATGCTTTTGATGCATTTGGGAGGGGTTTGGTTTTTTTATTTGTTTGTTGGTTGGTTGTTTTTTTACTTTTTAGACTCCTTTGTTACAACATAAAGCTTGAAAAGGCATTTCAAAATAGAAAAGTGAAAATGAAAAATGTAAAAACATACTTTTTCTCTTATTTCAAGTTCAGAAATAAATTATGTTAAGATATTAATAAAAATTGACTCTTTTAAAAAGTTTTTTTTCTTTTTACAGATTTCATATTGGAGAACAATTAAAAATATTTTGCATTTCCAATAAGCTGTGAAGACAGCACATTTTTATGTATCAATTTTCCAGAATCATATTCTGTATCTTCTGTTTTTAATTCCGCCTCCCCCCCACCATGGCATCTGCTAATGCATGTGCAGAGTCAAAAGTGTATAGCATGCCAACTGGGCATTGATTGAGATATTCCAAGTGAAAAGACAGGCACAAAACTGCTGGGGGACTCATAAAGTTTAATTGAAGAATGAAATTGGAACCAATGCTATGATTTTAAAGCATGTTGTAGAGTTGACTAACAGGAAGTTTGACTAAATGCCTATGGCTAGATTTGGCAAAAGGCAAGATATTTCAGTAATCAGTAACGAAGACCTCTCTTCTAGAAAACGAAAACAACAGATAATGACTGGGGTAATCAAATCTTCACTATTCAAGTGTAAAAAAAAATCTTTATACGAGAGAAAAAAAATATTCCTCTATGGCTCTGAGCATCATAAACTTATTTACAATTTGTCATTGTTACCTCACGGTCTCAAGTCGTAAGCTTGAGCAGAAGGAAACTGAAGAGGAATCTAAATTGTGTGGTGGTAAAATCATTAATATTTGAGAACTCTGGCTAAGAAGTTTATCCTAACTAAAAGCAAGAACATTCCTTCGAAGTAAAAGCTGTGATTGTTTCCAAGTCCTCACTTCTGAGCTAAGATAATGCTGGGTGTGCCACTCCTGTAGGCTCCATCAAGAGCCATCTCTCTTATTGCCACGCTATTTACTGTCTGGTTCCTTAGAATGGTGGCAGTTAGAGAGGTACTTAGGGAGTCTGGCTTTGTTAACACTGAAATGATTGTTTTCTCTCACCTCTTTCTTTCTTTTTCCTGAAACAATGTATAGGTTGGGTCTCTGCAATCGCTTGGGAGAGACAGGGCAGCAGAGAGGGAGGTCTGTCCGAATGTTCTCTCACTAGGATCATAATTAAAAAAGCTTCTGTCTGGCCTGTCCTAAATTATAGAATCATAGAATCATTTAGGTTGGAAAAGACCTTGAAGATCATCGAGTCCAACCATCACCAAATTGTACTTGTGCTATTACACACTTAGAGTGCCCAGATCTCTGACAGATACAAACGTGTTTGCCCTGATGCCATTCAAGTGGATTTCCAGTTCCATTGGTGTCTTCCACTTTCCAGGAACTATGTGGAGAAACCCAGCTTAATGATTTCTGTCTACATATTTCTTGTCTAAAGCATGCAAACTTTTATCGAGAGTCTCACAAGTTCAGGAGGTGCTTTCCAGGAGACACACATCGTGTCCAAGCACAAGTCACACAATACATCTGATTTTACACAGCGACTTTTATTTGGTTGTTTAACTTCTAGAATAGCTAAGAAAACTTTTTTTTTCCAAGTACAAATGTATTATTAATATTAAAGGAAAAAAAATCACTGTTATGTTGACATAGGAAAGATAGGTATTATGAGGAAAGTATTCATGAATTTGCTTAATGGTCTTGCTGCTCCGGCTTTTGGATTAGGTTGTTCTCATGGTGGGATTAAGAGACATACATTGAAATAAAGGGCAGGAGTATCTGATGAATATTAACGAAACTCAGACAACTCCAGGTATAAGCAATGATTACCCTGTTTGCTTTGCCTATGTCAAAGCCCTAGAAAGCCAGGCTTACTGCCACACAAGGTGTCAAGGTTTATGCAGTATAAATTACCAATGAAGTCATAGCCAGACTGCATAAAATATACTAAGAAATGAAACATATGAAGAGCTCCTGCAGTGCTCTGTGTAGGATGACTGAAACGTTTTATTTATATGTCTTGATCATTAACCATGTTATGTTTTTCATATAGGTTAAATAAAAATTTGGAGAACAGCACCGTTGGTTTACCTCTAGGTCAAGTTCTTTGCCAGGAACTCTCACCTTGGCCAAGTCTATCTTTTTTCATCGATTTATCTTTCATAATTTATTTGAGACAAAATAATTTATTTTTTTGCTAATAAAATTAATTGCTTAGTGCCCCATAAACAATTCTTTTTGCATGGGATGAGTGTCTGCTCTGTTTTATGCACTTCATTGCAAATTCAGCATAAATTTATATTTACACATATGACAGTTCTCTGAGAAAAAATTAGAATTTTACTTATCTTCTCAAAGAAGCAAAGAGCTGAAGAAGGACCATTTTCTGAAGTTATTTGAAAACATGCCCAATGTCACTGAGAATCTGGCTTTGATCTTTTGAGATATGTGGAGCGAAACCCTGGCTTGGCTGAGGGAGTTCTGCTACGGAATTCAAGGCTTCCCTTCATAACCCCCTGCAAAACTGTTAGATGGGTACTGAGATATAACAAGAATAATAAACCCTTAGGGTGCTCCGCATAGGGATGTTATTGGGTAAGGAGTGGAAAGATGAATGTAAGGAGTCTTTTCCTTCCCGGGGTGCCAAACTGCCCCTTTCCCACCTGCAGAGCAGCTGAGAAGGGGTTGACACGAAGCAAACCAGTAATGTCACCCTCCAGAAGGTACGTGCTTGACCTTTGCTTTGTGTTTTCAGCGTCTTCCTCCAGTTTTGGTCAACGCACAGGGATCAGAGCGAGCACTTCTACCTCGAGCCTCTTAATGCTAAACGCATCCATCGTCACCATGGAAAAACAGTCCTTGTGCCGGCGCGGGGAGCTAGGCAAAGTTGCAACTGCACTTTAAATTCATAACAGAGCTTGTTCTGCGCTGACCTCCCTGTGTAGACAAGCCCTTTATGAGATCATCTGCAGTTTTGATGATAACAGCGGCTTTATTTTCTTCTATTAGGCCTTGGGGTGCAAGAGCTATTGTAAATCCTCTTGCACTTGTGCATGCTATTTCTCTTTATTCCTATCCTAATTCACAATTCCTATCCCCTAGACAAAAATATGGATGTAAATAAGCTTTTTATTTTCATTTTTCAAAGTTATAGCGCTGCACAGTATGACAAAAAAAATCCACACGCTTTCTTTTTTTTTTTAATAAAAGTGGTTTTTTCGGGAGGGGGGCGGGCTTTACGTAAGAAAGGTCAAATGCTCCCTATCACATTTGATTCATTTAATAGCAGGATGCTCTTTCTGGCCATCTGCTTATTGTTGAATTAATTGTCAATTAATTGTCTCTTAATTGAAGCATTTGTTTCCAATTTTCAAAGATTAGCAGGGTATTAAACAAGAGAGGTCAACACAATTTAGGAGAATGTTTTAAATTTTGTGCATAGAAGCTGGGAATTGTAGCTTTCATTAAACATCACTCTGCTATAATTTGTGTCATTAAAAGTGGCAATTTCAACCAATTACTGCAGCTGTTTTGAGTTTACTTGCTTGAATGATTCCTGATTCCAGGACTCAAGAAGAGCTGTGCTCTCACTATTGCTTACTGCTGCTATGTCTCTTTAAAAATAGAATTAATCATACAAAGAAACCGATAAAAGTTATTATTTTTTTACTGGAAAACATAACTCTTTAATAATACTAAAAAATACTGATATCTGTTCATAAAGGCAGACACCAGGACCTAATTCAGTGGCTTTTAACCTAAGCCAGGCTTGTAAAAGAAAAAGGCTGATGGTGGTGGAAGTCAAACTCGAGCCCTGGCTCTGCACGAGGGTTGGTGAAATGCTCCCGTATGCTTAAGGGGGAATTTGTGGAGACCAGGATCCAGCCCAGGGAGCACAAAGACAGACTGAGTTATGTCGGGTGTAATTACACTGGACAGATTATAAAAAACCTTTAAAAACACAGGAGCTGAGCTCTGAAGTCTGCGTGGGACCATTAGATCTGAACTTCAGCGCTGCACCAGCCGTTGACTTTACCGTCAGCTATTCAGGTACGGAGCGCTGGAAGTTGGGTTTGACTGATAAATATTGTCCAGAAAGCACCGGATTAAGCCCATGGCAGCTCAGGACTGCTGATAGCCACTAGTTTAACATGTCGCTTCTGTTTTACGTTCCATTAAGTAATTTAAATGCTTAGATTGAATAAGGCCTTGGTCTCTTAATGCATCTGCTTTATTAAATGGAAATATTAGTTTTGGAACATATGTTTTTGAAAAAACTATTGTATTTTATTCCCCAGAAAGTTACGTACTAAGGAAAAAAAATCATGCCTTAGTTTAATTCAATCTATAACTTTATTAACCAGTGATTCAGCAGGTTCTGGGGAGAATCTTTTCGTTTACATGTAGGATTGGATATCACGTGTCTTTTTGTACTGAGTAATTTTAGATAAATTTAGGAAATTTAGAGCTCGGAAAGGAGACTCTGTTCCCTCTAATTTGATGTTACTTTATTTAACAGACCACTACCTTCTCCCCAAATTTTGGGATGCAGACCAGAAGGGACCTGGTTTTCCCAGTATCAATGCCTAGACATCGGCGCGGTTGTGTATGTGGATTGATACAGCCATTCATTGGACCACATTATATCTGCTATTTAATCACAGAGAAAGATCTTCCACAGGCCAAGCTAACAGAGTTTAAGACATATTAGAAATATCAGTGCCTGAGTAGATAATACTGATTGCTTGAAGAATATAGTATGCTCTATCTTATTTGATAGAGAAGAAATGAAATTTGATTTTTATGTTTGCATGCACTTGGTCTGTACGAGGATGAATGTATATTCATCTGTCACCGAGTGGGGAAACTTTATAAACTCCACCCTTATCCAGCCCAGACAGTCTTATTTGTCTTTTCTCAGACATATAAAAAGTTATGTTCAGAATAGCCACAAGGCGAGCCAGCTTATATCAGATAGACTGTGATTAGCATATTTTACAAAGAGATAAATAAGACCTCAAGAAATGAGAAATGGTTTTTTGATGCTGCCCTTCGAGCCTGTGGCCCGATGTCTTGTGGCTTTTCTCTGAGCCCTGCTGGTTCACAGGACAGCCTGCAAAGGGCAGCTCTGAGGCAGATGGTAGGATAAATGCAGTAGAAAAAAGAATCAGGTATTTGAAGCTGCTCAGGGTTGGGAATTTTAGCTTAAACCCTGAAGAAATGAATCCGAAAGAGTGGTAAAATGGGGATACATTATTTCTCTCCCCGGCTCTGCAGTTTGTCAGTAAATTGCCTCTATTGTGTGCGATACGTGTAAAGAAGAAGATGTTCAGGCAGCAGTAGGATGTCAGGGAGTATGGGGGCTGAATCAGAGTTTGAATGGGGTCACAACTCCCTCCACTTCCAGTAATTAACACACTGTACACACGCAGGGAAGAGCAAAGTGATAACGCCTGTTACAGAAGCCCAAATTCCAGGCATGTTCTATAAACCAGGAGCAAAGATAAATCTGCTCTTTGCTAGCATTTAGCGTAAACCACAGAATCCAACAAATCTTTCCTGACTAAGCCTATACTTAACAGCTGGGAACTTGCTCTCGCTGGGTCACGCCTGCTGGCTTCAAATGATTTATTTTTGATTTACATAAGCATGAGTGGAAAATATGGCCTGATTGCTTTTACTGAATACTGTTGTAGAGGTGCATTAGAGTACAGTAAAGATAATTTAGTGGTTCTACATCAAGGTCTTTCAAAAAAAAGTCATCATTTTTTTAACTGTACCTACAGAAATTCACCAGAACAAAAGTACTGAAATAGAGGAGATAAATATATATATATATATATATATATTTAATAATATGCTTTGTCGAGGCCCTCACCAAATGCTGTGCAGAATAATCTTGCAGAGAAAGAGGAAGATTTAAAGTAAAATTTAAAAGGAATAGGACTGTGCAGCTGAAAAATAAGGATTACATAAACTGGAAAAGCATATATTTTCTATTTGGTTGAACAGTCATAAAAAGCCTGTGTTCATTTATATATTTATTTATTTAACATGAAAATAATTTCTGGTAGTGTGCATCAAAGTTCAGGATAAGACTTCCACTACAGAAACTTTGGGAAATTCAGCTCTCCAGTAACCTAATTATTAATGTTGCGTATTTGCTTCTGGAATTTTTTCTCCCTGAATCCTTTTATGGCTGGGAATGACTTTTTTCAAATGCTTTTCAACTAACATTTTGGTACGTTAAGAATTAGACTAGAATTAATCTTTAACCACGAAACCTGACATTCTTCCCCAAAATGTTGGGTTCACTGTCAAGATTACTTCTGATGAGATAGATAGGCTTAACTGCATGCATTTCATTGACTAATTACAAAAATTAATAGGTTTGCTATGCAAAATCTAAAGAATTGATTTGCATCCCATGTACTAAACCCCAAACAGTTGTCTATGGCAAGTCATTAAAGACAGCAAACAAGATAACGTCAGCTCTTTCCCTTTTTTTACTTCTATAACTTTTTAATGTGGTCTGGTATGCTGAGATGCTTTTGTGTCAATAGATATAGCCCAGGGAAAGCTCCAAATTACTACTCTCAGGTGCTTTCATTAACTATGCATTCTTGCAAGCACATCTTCGCCCAAATTACTCTTTTATATTTTCCTCAAACTGATATCAGCAATTTTCATCTTATTAGCGGAGCTTAAGTATGAACATATTTTCTAACAAAGGCAATTCCTGCCGGTACCCTAAATGTTCTAAATGTTCTTAAATATCATTGTTTTCCTTTATAACTAACCAGTAAGGTTATTAATAAAGTCCTTACAGACTGATTAATGAATCTCCACCATTCATTCCCTTATGTCAAGCAAATTTCTGAAGCCTGAATTTTTCTTCTTGCAATTTGGCAAAACTTAATCTTTCATAAAATCAATGCATATCGCAGCTAGTTAAACGTCGCTTCTTCCTGACGCTCTTTGAATTGGCAAACTGTTCAGCAAGATGCAGAGCCACGTGGGGTGCCTTTACTTTGTTTAGAACCTCATTGCATTTCTTGGTAAATTGAACACAAAAATTTGTGAGTTTTACCCTGGATGATATTAAATAGGTGTCTTGTTCCTGCTGTGAGTGAATCCCTTTCAGAAGAGAAAAATGTGGGATGTGTGATGTGCCGCCACGGTGTAAAAATTGTCTGACTTGTGTTACAAATGGCTTTATCTGTTTCAAAGGCATTGAAGAGAAAAATCATTTTAAATTATTGTGGAGTAATGTTCTAGCATATAAAAAAGTGTCAGCTACCAACCACTGAATGTAACAGGTGACTTGCTCTTGAGACATCTGTCAGTAATATTGGGGGAAAATGCTGTGTTGTCAAAAAGGACTTCGGTTTGAGTGACATAATACTGGCGGCCTCATGCTGACAACTCTAAAATGTCCTTGAAATTTATAAATATTATCAATGGCAAATTCCTATAAAAACTGTTACACTTGGAGGTATTCTGTAAGAAATCTTGTCTTGAAAGAGAAATAGATACTCAACACAGAAATAAAAATCAGTTCTCGAGTTCCTGAAAATAATCTTAATTTGATTGCCTTGGATATGTGCAAAAAACTTCAAATCCTTATTAATATTAATGTTCTCAAACACATAGACTCGGTACATCACATTGCAGGCACTTTGCAAGGAGGATCTTCACAATTTGGAATCAGTTATGAACCTGATCAAAGCAGGACAAGGAAATAAAAAATAACCAAGGGGGGGGACATTAAATTGAAATGAATAGATTTACACATAGAGATCAGCAGATCCACTGGCTTCATTTAACAATAATAAAAATAATTTAAAGTATTTTTGAGATGTTTGCATTGATTTTAGTACCGCAGCTCCATATATATTCATGAAGCATATATTACATTCAAAATAACTCTATTGGCTAAGCAGCGATTTAATTGTGAAGTTGAACACTTCAGAATGAAGAAACGCCAGGCACGTAATTGTCTGTGCAATTTTATCTTTGTTCTTCGGCGTATCTGTCCTATAATATCTCACCAAGGTGTTGCTGCGGGGGTACTGGCAGTGCTTACCTGGGTTGTGACAGTCCCCTTCTGGTCACGGGCACAGCAAAAAAAGCTGGTGTTGGTTCTGCTCAGTCTCTCAATGGTCCTTTTTGTTGCTTTTCACAGAAATGGGGTTTACGCTTTTAGGAAGACTCTTCTAAGCACAGTCATGAGTTTATTTTCTGATTTGAAATGCAACCTACATTAGAAAAGCAGTTAATGTTTCGGAGCTTATTCAGATTAAGAAAGAGGCATACTTGATCAAGTTTCAAATCAGAATTTTTCTTAATTTTGACATCTGAAGCGGTGGTGAAAATATTTCCTTAGAAGTACTCTTAAGTCTAATTTTTCAACTTTCTGCTTTCGTATTCCTCCTGTTCAGAGTAAGCCCAGTCTTGGGAGGGACTTAGCGATGTGATGCTGAGACCTGTAGCTCTTCTGCAGATGCTCCGGTTGTGCTCTGGGAAGAACATTAAATGAGACAAAATTGTCAGGGTTTTTCTCTTTTTTACCACTGTTTTCTTAAAGGGTTATATACCCAACAAAGCTGCTGTCTGTGCTGGGGGTACAGAAGAGGGCGCAGGCTCAAGACATTTTGTTTGCTCCAGGCCTGTGGCTGCCGTACCGCTGCGAGCTGAGCCAGCCCCTCCTCTCGCTTGGTGGGTTGTTTTATAAATCCTCACATCAGCTCAGCTTGGAAACAGATGAGCGTTAATGCTGGTTTCAGAAAGGGAGCATGAGCATATAAGTTGTCAGCTCACAAGGCTTTAAATTCATTCTCATGATGCTCTGATGGAGCAGTGCCGTTGCTGTGACTTGTAGACGTGAATCAGCTGTAGGGTATGTAATATGTGGTGGTCAGGTACAAGGAAAACATGCTTTATGGTGTAACATGTACTGTATAGAAATACCCACACTACAAATGATAATTTTTCAGAGAAAGAGGTGGTATGGAAGCCTCCAACCACTTCCTGATGGACTCACTGACTTTCTGATTGGGCTTTCAACAAAGATTTCAAAAAGACATATTAACTAAAAAAAAAAATAAATCAGAAATAAGAAATGTTATCACAATTAGCAGTGCCACAGCAATAAAAGCACTGCATTGTAAAAGAACTCGCCATCAGGAAATACATGAAATGAAGGCTGCATTAACAGTATAGCTACTTCCCTATGTCCAATTGATGTATCAGAGTACATATAAGGCTCTGATTTAAATGTATGGATATTGCGTGTTTGTTTCTTTAGTCTCATTATAAAGTTAAAGAAAAATTAGCATCAAATTCATTTGGCCAGAGCTAAACAAGGGCAAACCTGAGAAACGGATTCCTTTTATAGCTATCGTGATTGATCTTAAACTCCGCTAAAGGAAGCAGCTCCATTTCCTTCATTTGGAAGTAAAGGACCACGTTTCTATCACAGAATCACCCCTGCGTACAGCATTGACTTCATTTTTAAAGTCCGCAGAGAGAGAGGGTACCAGGAAAGAGGAGGCATGAGACATCATAGATTTTTGGTTGAATCCTTTTTCTCTCTCCTGAGAGCCAGGCGAAGCAATTTGGCGGAGGGATCCAAAGACACTGAGAGCCATATGGTTATTAGATGTTTTCAATAGCCGCTTTTGAAACTCTACAGAAAGTTTCCACTAAGGAGAGCAGTCTTGCACGTTCGGCATGCGAACCAGTGAGAAACGGAGGTGGGAGGAGAGTTCCAGCACGTGTATTAAAGCTGTTGCACAGTTGTTAGCCCTTCCTTTTTTAATTATCTGCCATGAAAAATGTCTGCTGGGAAGGCTGCATCATCATACGTGCATCTCTCCGGTTAGGAATGACCTGCGGAGCTTTGAGCGTGAGTTACAGCCCTTCTCCTCGCAGAAACCCAGGAGAAAACTGGAAGTGAGGGATATGACAACAGCAGCTTTTCAATATTACTTGGTCAATGGGATTCTGACGGAGAGGAAAAACAAGAGTTTCTGGGCTCTGGAGAATCCAATTAACAAACACAGGCTCTTTTAAGACCATGTTAAAACCTGATTCTGTGGGATGGTAATAATATGCCTGTATGAATATACTACATGTAAAATATGCATAGATGCTTTGGAACCCTGCAGTAAAATGTATGTAATGTCAGCAAGGGTTTTTATTTTAATGCAGAACAGAAAAGATTTACAACCTAGCAACTTTATTTAACAAATTTTAAGGAATTAATCCTAAAATATTTGAAAATATTTAAGGACAAATTATATATTTTTTTTCTGCAGTAAATAATAAGCTACTTTTTCTAAGGCTGCCTGGCAGCTGGTAGTAGTTTTTCTTTTTTTTTGGTTAATGCTAAGCCCAGTGAGTTCCCCTGTGCCAGTAAGATGGAGGGAAGGGAAATGTGGCTGGCGGCTCCATCCAGCAATCTGAGCTATCCCTTGCCCAGCTGTCTGGTGCTTTGGAGTCCTTTCTGCCTGTTTTGAGTGATCAAACCCAGATTTCTCAGTGCCAGTCAACATGCACTTATTTCACACACAGATAGCAATGCAAAACACAGAAAACAATGCATGAAACAACAGAGGACTTATACACAGAAGCCGTATTAAACATTTGGGATATTTTAACCTTGGCTCCTGCAAGTTTGGCAGACCAGAGTTCTCGGCACGATTTTGGTGAGACTCACCCCTTGCGTGGGCCCTGTGAATTTAGAAAACTGAGGAGTTTGCTCTGAACGTGACCAAGTGAATCCCAGGGGTGAGCTGCAGCCACGGCTTGTCCTCTGCATCATGGTTTTGTATTTCTTCTCTACCTCCTGTCAACAGCTGATGAAGTTTCTTGGAGGCTGGACCTGCCCAGGGCTTTGCTTCTCCTTTTCCTCTCTTTGCATCAGGAAGGATAGCCAACAAGGAGATATTTGCCATTTACTAGCAAATAACTTCTTTGGGCTTCTCTAAGGGTCCTTGGTGTCTTTTCTCTGTGCTGTTGTGCTCTGTCCTGCCTCAGAGCCTTCTCCTCTCAAAACCTTGGCTAATTTAGCTCAGTGTCTTTGGACTGGAAGGTATCACGCAGGTGAAGCCTGGTGAATGTGATATTAATATAGCAGGACTGATCTGGTCCTGCAATTTTGTAAAGAAATGTATCGGTAAAAAAAAAGTGGCTATGCCTAAAAAGTGATTTAAAAAGCGATTGGTCTCACGGGTTAGTAAGGAAAGGACATGGTTACTGTGGTCTTCTATTTCACTATGGTTTGCAAGACTCACTTTGGGAAGCACATATTGGAGGAATAAGTGAATAAGTGTGCTTAAAAGGCACATCAGATGGTAGTAAATGCCATGCTGGCAGTTTGTAAAATCATTTGTGGTTTATTTTTCCTGTATTGCTTTCTCTCCCTACACACTAAAAATTCTCTGATATTTTGGGGGGTCAGGGAAAGCATAACAGCCTTTCTGTGAATCCAAAAACTTCTGTGCAAGCTGGGATTGTGTTATAAAGCAAAATGTGATGTAAGTGGCCCACAGACACTCAGAGAAAATCAAGGAGAACACTGTATCTCAATTTTCTCCTACCCTTTGGATCTTTTCTGTGGTGCGCTGGTGATGCCAGAATAGCCCGTATAGCCCCTATTTTATACCTTTTTAATTAATGTCATTTGTCTAATAAAAGCGCTTCAGTAGAATGTTACTTCTGAGAAAAATTAAATAACGTTTTCGATGCATCTTGGAAAAAAAATCTCAGCATGTGTCTCAGACCTATTTCATATACCTCTTCAATAACAAAAACAAAAGTACGGTGTGAGTAAGCTATGTTGCAGATATATTACTATTGTTCCTGCAGGGTAGGTCATTGTAATCTTTTATAGTAAATTTAAAAAAAATGAACTGCTCCAATAAATTTCACGTTTTACAATGAACACATTCAACATGTTAATCTTTTATATGGTCATTGTCCAGAAGAAATATACATGGTGGATAGTTAAGACACCCCTGTAAGGCACTAGGGCAATATGCTTTCTATTTCAAATTAGAGTAGCCAAGGAGTTTTATTCTTCAAGGCTGCTGTAAAAACCTATCTAAATGAAAGGTATTAAATGATGAAGTTACATAAAGGTGTGTTTCATTAAAATGTTACTGGAAGGTGATTCTGTTTTTTAACTCTTAGTGCATTTCTGAAGGTATAGTATAAAGCTAGGGAATTTATACTGGCACTGAACGGGCTTTGCACATTTATTGCTTAATTGGAGATAATTGGCCTGGCCATAGAAGTGTAGACCTTGCCATTCCAAGATCATGACGTGTAAAGGTTAAGTATCACTTCCAGTAAAATCTCAGGGAATTTAAAAGTTGCAATACAAAGTTTCGTAAGACATCTAATTTTCTTGCTGACTGCAATTTTTCTATTTTTTAATTTAAGGTTAATGTAGCATTTGAATTTATTTATAACACGTGTGCCCCGACCAAAAATGATTATTAAAGCACTTAATGTTAATTTAATAACTGCATATATTTTTTGGCATTTTTTTTTCTAAATGGCTACTGAATTGTTAAAGCTATCTCAGTATAGCATAATTATTGTGAAATAGAATAGGACAATAAGGATATTCTTCTATGAAAACAGAAATAATAGGATGAAGTTTTAATATTTCCATTTGCAAATTAATCTGCTTATTGAACAAAGCAAATTGAGAGATAACAACCATTCAAGATCACTACACTAAAGAAATTAATAAATATTTATTTAGCATTGCTACCTCAAAACTATATACCATAATTTAACGGCAATACTAGTATGATATAATTTATTTGGTGGGCTGCTGTAATAAACACTATGACTGAGTTAAGTCTCAGCTGGGGCTAGACTGAACTTGATTCCTGTAGGTAAGCTGTATCAAAAAACCAACGTTGCATCTTCCAGTCATAGGTTTGCCATGGGGGCACACTGGATTTTCTAGTGCTGTATGTGCTACCCAGAAATGAAATATATTAATTTGTATCACATTTCTATTACAAAACAAAGGGTTTAGGTATTTATGACTAAGCTGTAAAGCTTGTTTCTGAGTGAAATGTAGAGACTTTAATCTTATTTAACAAGTTTGCCGCTCCCATTTTCAGACAGAACCAATTTGTTTTATTATACTGTGTGGTGGTGGCACTGTAGTTAATAGGTACAACATGAAAGATTGCACAGGTCTTAATGTCACGTGGACATCTATGGTACCTGGGATGAGGATGAATCAGGCTACAAGTTTGCAACTAGTTTGGACAGATCCAGGTAGATGTTAGCATTGACTACATCATCCCTTCATTCCCTTTTCCGTCTGTGCAAAACATCTAGGAGTCTCCCACGTAGAAGTCCTACATCTGAGTGACCTTATAGTGAGCTGGATCAGGAGCTGATATGGCTGAAGATTAAGATAGATTTAAAAAACAAACAACCAAACAAAAAAAAACCCAAACAACAAAAGAAAGGCTAAGAATGAGAATAATTTCTCAACCACACGGTTATCGGTGCTGGCACAGGAGAGGTGCTGGAAGTATGTAGCCAAGACATGAGAGGATCTTAAACCTTAATAAAACTGTGTGTTCAATTTTATTTCTTTGCCATAGCAAGGCCAAAAATTTCATTTCAAGGGAAATGGGGAAGGATTTGCACTATTTTGCCAATGGCACGGACTGTTCATCTTCAGTTTTTGCTCTGTTATGAGCTGCCAGAGGTCATTTATAGCCACATGAATAATTAGAAAATGTTCTTATTCAGGTGGGTGTGTTCTCTGCTAATCACATTTGTCCTTCTGAAGTCAGAGGAAAGAGTGGAGTAGAGAATATGATTTTTCACAACACACTGTTAATTAGTCCAGCATCTGATATCAGACTTTTAAAACTGAACACTCCTTATTACTGAGATGGTGTTAAAACATTGATTTCTAAACAAAAACGTCCATTTTTCTGCACATATATGTGGCTGTTGCCACCATGAATATTCCCCCCCAAATTCTTCCATTTCCTTAATTATTACTACCATTTTTATTCAGGACTCATTTTCCTATGGATGCCATGCTACAATTGCTGTGTGTATGGGTTCACTGCTGGTTCCTGGTGGGAACCTGCCCCTCTGCAGGGCAATATCTTCTGCAGGAGAAGGAAACCTGATTTTGTACCTCTGCTATTCTGTGTGTTGAGCAGCCACTTCACCCCCAGCACAATCACGAACGAGATTGCTGTAGCTCTTAGTTTCTAACTGATTTCATGAGTAGTGCTTGCTGTGGCACTGAGGTTTTTTAGCTGTACATATTTTTTTTTTTCTTTTTTTTTTTTCTCGCCATAAAGATAACCTTCTGGGGGAGGAAGAGTGCTACTCCAGCAGTGAAATCCCTAAGACTCGTACAGGGAAGACATGTAAGAGGTTTTATTGACGGTATTTATAGACCTTTTGCACTACAGGAACTGTAGAAAAAGCCCGCAGTGAAGCTGAGAGCTTGGCTGGGAGGACTGGCTCTTACCTGGCGGTTACTGCATCTTAGCACTGCTCTGAGATGCTTGAAAATAGTAATATTTTATGTGTGATACAGTACAAAATTAGATGTTGACTAATAAGAATTTGTGATAACCTGCAGTGAGGTGTTTTTCCAATCAGCTCCCGAGACACCAAAATTATAGTGTTGTCTTTCGTAAACCTATGATCAAGTATTTCAGTAATAAACTACTTTCAGGCATTTGTAATGGAGCACAGAGGAATATCTGGGGACCTTTTGAGGTTAAGCCTGGCATACTGTAGAAATGTCTCATCATGTATGCAACTAATTTTCAAGGAGCTGAACTGGGATTTTTTTTTTAATGGGAAATGCATTGTGAATTGCTCCAGGCAGGTATTTTATTTTCAAAGGTGGGTTAATACGTTTAACAGACTGGGACAATTTGAAATGCTGACCAGAGCTCCAGCACTTGTATTAATGCAATCTTTTTTTTTTTTTTTTTTTTTTTTTTGGCAAAAGCTCATAGGGTTTGTGAGGCGATACTGGGATCCTTTTGTAGCAGGCTCTGAACTTCCACAATGAAAAGATGCACCTTGCTGCAAAAAGTTTATCTGAAACTTAGTTTTGCAACTGACTGTGAAGTCCCGACCTCATTTTTTCAACACTATATGGGAGAAGGATGGTGGAGAGCTCCCAGACGGATAAAGCTGGTAGAAACACATACATGGATGAGGCCTTGGTTCTAAATTGTTGGGAATTTTTTCCTCCAAGGTCAAGTAAAACTTGCTTTCTGCCAGAAATGTGCAGCCTGCGCACATATGTCAGGTAACATAATTTTTATGGGTTCGTTCTCCCAAAATCTGTGGCTGGTGTAAACTTCTTCAGCTTATGCCAGTAGGAGGTACATTATGCCTTTACTTCATTAAAATAAGATTATAGAATAACCTTTCTGAGGGAAAAACTAGGGGGGCAGTGAAGGGGGTTTGTGTATTCTCATGTTTTTGCAAAGAGGCCCTTCCAAGCCCTGTTTACCACTTCTTGTGCAAAAGCGGATTTAACTGCACGGAGAGCAGTGTCTTCGCCTGGATTCAACCAGATTGGGTGGAAACGGTACCCGAGACAACCGTTCCTTCTGATGGCATTTATTCCTTGGATTCCCTTTTAACGGCAAATCAGCCGGTAAACGAGCACCTTTAGATGTGCAGTGTGAGGAGACACAAGGACCTCAGCTGGCGTGGGGACACAAGTCGTCCTTAGAAGCCCAAACGTCTGCAAATTCCCTTCCTGCTCTCTGTCTCGGGCACACTTTGGGCACTGAAGGCTTCACGTACGATAAACCAGGATTAACAGAGTGGCCAGAAGCTCCCTTGTCGGTATAGGTCTGGTTCCAGCAAAGCGATTGTGCACGTACTTGACTGTAAGCCTGTGTATATTTATGTTGATTTACAGTGAATAGATGAATAAACCTGCGTGCAAAGTACTTTGCTGAATCAGAAATACAAATTTTTCCACCAGCAGAACAGGGAAGGGTTGTTACTGGGGGGACCTCTGGCTTTTGAGCTACCGGCACTTAAGTGGGTGTTTCATTTTCAGTGTGTGAATAATCCTAAAGCATAATTTTGTGAAGTCAAGACAGGGCACTCGTTTCCATTTCAGCCCCGCTAAGGGAAAGCTGGTGCCGGCGCACACGTACCAGCTCTCTCCTGCCTTTTTTTCTCTCTCTCACGCATTGATGGGGTGCGGAGAATGGAAAGGATTAAACAGGTTGAGAGCTACCTCTGCGGTACAGCAGCATAGCCACAATGCTTGCATGTATGTTTTACTTCAAATTGTTTAATAATTTTATTTAATATATTACATTCCTATAAATGGTTCTGCTTTCTGAAGAAAAAAACCCCTGCATTTCTATACAGATAACATTGATTTGGTATAGATTAAAATGAGCTAGAAGAAACTATTTATTTTTCCTATATTTGTATCTCTTAAATAGAAATAGCCTTATTTAAAAAAAAAACAACCCCAAATATCTGCATTTAATTTTTTTGCAAAACATCTTTAAAATCTATTTTATCCTTTTGTATTATAAAACTAATTTCCTCCCTTTAATGACTCTTCACAAAAGTTCTCAGTACTATAAACTCTAGTTTTAGCACAGTAATTCTCTATAAAATATTTCTATCATTTTCTTTGAATCAATAAGCAATTTTCATGCCAATAGATGGTAGAATTGGTGTACTTTTTTGTAATTTACAAGTAAATTGTGTGCTTTCTTAAAATGTGGGATAAGTAATTTTTCCCACACTGATATAATAACAAAAATCTTGCAACTGGATCTGACAGTTTTGGCTCAAATTCCCGCTGAAGTCAATGGGCAGCTGTAAGAGGTGACTCTTCTGCCACAAATTAACAAGTCTGTATCAGGGAGCTGAGTGATATCTACTATCAGAAACTCTTTCAGATTTCAGAGAGCTTGCTGCATAATTCAATTCAAACCAATAGTTTTTCCACTGAGGATATATTTAACCCTTATGCTTCATGCATAAGTATTTAGTCTATAGAATAATTTTAAGTTCCTCCTATGTTATATATGAGAGTTAATTTTTGGTTTTTTTTGTTGTTTTTTTTTTTTTGAGCAAGATCCAGCATGCTGAGGAAGAAACAACATAGTTTGCCTATAAGAAAACACTGAGGCCTTAAATCTGACCCATCTCTTGGGGCTCCTTCCATTGAATTGCAACAGCCCTGAACGGACCCATGAAGGAATGTGGGCTTTTGCTTCTTTAGTCTAAACCCACATTAATTTACTTCTTGAAAAAAAATGAAGTCGTTCAACAGTTTTCAAATATGCAGACACCCTACTGTGGTTTACTTGCTCTTTATTGGGCCAGATGTTTACGTGTGCCTCAGTGTTCCATTGCTAACCTCTGTGCATTCAAGAAATGGAGATGCATAAAGCAGTAGTCAACCCCTTAGGTGGTGTAGTGGTTGATTTAGGCTGCGATGCCATGGACAACTGAAGTCTGGATGACCCTACTTTGGACTAGCTATTTATTCTTGCTGTTTTCCCCATGTGAGTTCTAGCACCCCTGCAGATATATGGCTGAAAATTAATCCAGCAATTCAATATATATAGCTGCAGCTCATGATTTGGTTATAGAAGTGCTAGTGCTAACAAAAATGGGCATGAGCATTAAGACACAGTTTAGACGGAGAGAGATCAAACCTGTCAGCAGTAGCCAAGCTTTGCACCAACTTAAAGTGACTGTGGAACCGCAACCTTTGAGCTCCTTTCTTCAACCTGAGAGATGCATCTTACCTATAAAGTTTTATGGAATGGCAAGTAAAGTGCAGGGCACCATGGTGTGTGTGACTTAGGCTGTGAAGAGGCATAAATAATTAACAAATGGAGTAGAGTCTGGCATAGTTGGGTTGAGTGGCACTGACCTTGAGCATCCTGAAATCTGCTCTCACCAAGGCAATTAGTGGCTGACTCGAAGGGCAGAAAAAGCAGCCAGGAATCAATAAGGTGTGAGACACGCCATGGCCGTGGTCCTGTTTCCTCAGACCTGGATGCTTTTCCTACTGCAGAAAGTAGGAACAAGGTGGGAACAACTGTATTATATTTATTATATTGAATGTTCACATATGTTTGCATGATATTCCCATAGACAGCTATTTTGGCTATAGCCTCTCTGATATAGTCTATGTAGTAATTACATCACACGCTATTATTAGCTGAACATTTGAGTAATAAATAGCACCTCATTTTGTTTCATCCTTACACCAGTAGGAATTAAAGCATTTAAGAAAACTGTGGGAAGTGTGAAAATAACTTTTTCCCTGGAGTCTAAGAAAAAAACAGACCAAGTAGTTTCAAGAATTGACTTTAATTGCAACAAACAGCACACAGCATAACCAGCTATCTATCGTTTTGCCTTATAATTAGCAGAATGTCAAGAATTCAAAGTAGGAAAAAAGATAACAATTAAATAAAAGGGTGATGGCACACTTGGCACCCCCCCCCCCCCATCACAGTTTGGTGTGGAAAGGGTGAAATACTTTGCTTTGTTCTGGTGACACTGCCCACAGGGTTGCAGGACCCTAAGCTCTGGTCTCCATAAAGACAAGCTCTAGACCATCAAAAATGATTGTGTGGGTTCTCTTACATCCTTGACTTCATCTTCCTTTGCATTTATCTCCTTTTATCAGCAAGGATCACCCCGGTATCCCCTATACTGCCTTCTCTTATGGCCATCTGTGGAGGAACTCCTCTCTGAATTTGTGCTAAGCACTCTGTGGGAAGGAAAACCTTCTGTATCGCCTAAATTCACGCCTTGCTGTATGTATACTACACAAGGTATACTACAGCAGCAGGAGTTGACATGTGCCACGAGTATCACTGCCATGTTCTTGAGTGGTGACTAAGTAGATCGCTGCATCAAAGGGCGCATGTTTGACAAATCTTCATTATAACAGCGGGTAAACTAATGAACAGTAGCGGAGAGACTCGGTGAAAGACGGAGACTGAAAGCCATTTGTTTGTCTCAGGTTACTAGTACGCTTTCTCACAAACAGTGACAGGTTTTAATCAGATTATCTCAGGGTTAGTTGTTACTCAGGAGGCATTTCTGTTAAAAGCAGAGTTATGCCAGGAAGGTTCGTGGTTGCAATATGTTCAAAAGTCTAGTTCAAATGACTCGATATGCTTGGGGTCATCCTGACCTAGCTGACAAAGGACGGGGCCTTGCGAGGAGAGAAGGTCATCTATGAGGAGAAGAAAGTCTGTATACACTTTCAGGATACACCTTACCAGAGAATAAAGACATAAAAGAGTTTCCCTCTGGCTTGAATATAAGGTTGGCCGTGAGAAAAAACACTGTTGTGTAAGAAAGGAATCTCGTAATGGGAACAGCTTGGTTCCCCAGCCTACATCTATATCTGTGCCTGCCTGTCACCGAAGAGCAACTGCCCGAGCATCGCGCCGGCACACGCTTCTTAAGAAGATCCATGAGCAGGTACTCAGGTGCCCGCCAGCCCCAGTGGACGGCTCACGTCGTGCCCACCAAACATTTATCATCTCCCTCGTAGGAGAGAAACGGTGAGCGTGCCAAGCACGGGCTGAACAGACTTTACATGGCGAACAAGCGGCAGATGGCATTTCCCTAAGAGTGTGAGAACGGTGCACGGGGACGGCCACGGTGCCTTCGCTCCTGCTCCTGTCCGTGCTCTCGTGGTTACAGATGTGCTCCCTAAAGCTAGTAGCTTTTAGGGTCGTTTCAGAGGGGACTTG
>JANXJC010000001.1:48920124-48935374 GCA_027564655.1 Leptodon cayanensis
CTCCTGTCCGTGCTCTCGTGGTTACAGATGTGCTCCCTAAAGCTAGTAGCTTTTAGGGTCGTTTCAGAGGGGACTTGCCCAAGCGCTTCGGCTCTTATAAGGATGAGTAGGAGTTGTCGTTCCTCCTGAGCCACGTACTTTGCCTAAACTGCAAAGCGGTCTCGGCAAAGCTCTCCTCCCCTTGCGTTTCTGAGAAATTCCTGTCTGCAAAAGGCCTTTCCTGCAATCCAGAGGTATCTCCTCCCAGCTATCAGCTAAACTGTCAGAATATACAAATACACGTGGCGATTTGGTCAGCGATGGCTACTAGCCCAGGAAAGGTAACGCTGAACAAACCTCCAGCGTGTTTTGCAGCTGGTTTTTGGAGGACTGTCAAAGACGATGCTCTCCGTGCGGTGGCAGGGCAGCAGATGCTGGTGGCCCGCGTTTCCTACCCGTCAGCTGGGTCTCATCGCCCTTTCTGTCCCTGTTCGTGATGCTGCCTCCCACTCTAGGCTTTGGATGTGCTCAGTGGTTTGGGAACCTAAAACTCAGATGCCTACAATTTTGATCTAAACTTAACGTTAGATCCTAGGATCCTGCCCGAAATCACTGCGGTGCATAGGATATCCACATGTTTTCCCTTCTTACCATTTGTATTAAAACATTTTTTCAATGTAGCCGGATGTCTAAATAGTTAACAATACCCACCAGACTTAGTATATTAAAAAACAGCAGCTGTGGCATCTCCGGTGTAATTTTTTGAGTTATGTTACTTTCCCTGGGTTACATGTTCTTTAAAATATTTGGTATTTTAGCTTTAAAACCATGTTAAAATAAAATGTTCAAAAAGCTAACAGTTTTCCAAAAGCCCCTGGCGCTTTTTTTTTTTTTTTGTTATTGTGTGCAGAAGAATATACAAAGAACCTTGGCAAATAATTAAACATTCTAATTTGAGGTAATCTTTGATTAATGAAGAAGCTGCTTGCAAATGCTCTTCTCTGGCTCTAATAATTGATCTCTAATTGTCCCGTCTAAAGGTTATATATTGCCTTTCCTCATGACTGTGTCCTCCTAATGCCTTATAACTCAGATCCAACTATTAGCAGCGTTCATTAATTCTTCTTGAAAATGCTGTGAACTTTCCAAATTGAAATAGTGCCTTATAAAACCAAGTTTAGTTTTGCACAGGTTTTTTTAGTCTCTTGAGAAAACCACACCAAGAGATGTCACAAATATGATGTGTAATTATTCAATTTAAATTATTTTAGAATTTATGTATAAACTGTTTGAGGATGTTGGACAGAGGAAGTGTAGGAGGATAATCTAATTAAAAATAATGGCACAGGTGCTTTTTGCTCTCTTACTGCAGATAAAGAGGTGATGGATTTGCAATTAAGTGTGTGATGTCTAAGTGGTAAATGCATTTATGCAAAAATTGGAAAACTATAGAATTTAGGATCTGGTGAAATGTGCGTGATGATAGAAAAAGTCCGGGTTGTTTCAGAGGGATTTTACTTGGATCTCTAACAAGCTGGGACAGCTAAACATATTTACTTAATTGCTTACCTAATTGAGAGATGAGGTACTTCTTCATAGCATAAATTGTTAACTTATTTCTGGAAAAAACTGGTTTTTAATCTTATTCTACTTTAGTAAGACAAACGCTTTTAACCTGTTGCTTGGCAGGCCTCCTTTTATACAGCTTAAAGGAAATTGGCTAAACTTCTTTGTTTTTCCTACTAGACATGAAATTATGTACCCCAAATGTTGGTGTGTGCCTGGTGCTTGACCACAGCATTACAGCACCAAAAGCTTGTAATTTCCCAGCCCATTTTCTATGTAGTTTGATATTAAAAAATGCATAAGGAACTTGCATGAGTACAGATTTTTACAAATATGTCTAATTAATACAATTTGAAAATGCTTTTACTTTCTTTGCTCCTGAATTTTTCAGTCTAATTTCATTAAAGTGGAATACTTATTCATGTGCTGCTTTCCCCAATTTTGGCTTAATTGTTTCCAGTCTGTACAGCCCGGCTGTCTGGAGATGTTTATTACTGAGTAAATGTATTCTGGAAGGAGAGAGCCTGGCTAAATTGCTGGAAAGAAAAATTCTACAATCTGACCTTATCAAGACAGGATCCAGAAGGTTCTTATTTTTCATTTTGACTGCAGACCGTTAGCAAGGAAAAAAACAATCCAAAGAAGTTAACTAAAGTCCATCACAACAGTCATTGGTGCTGGGGGAAAAAAAAAAGCGAGGAAAAAAAAAAAAAAAAAGGACTGTCAAAGGCTTATAATCCATTCTGTAGAATTGCAGAAAAAGTGTTGCATACCCTGTAATGATACAAAGCTATTTTCTTCTGGCTTTGGAAAACACAAATCTATTCCACGCAGATGCACTTGGTATTTAGGGAACCTTTGAATATACTTTAACTATATGATAACACAGAATGAGAGTACAGCATCAAAGTATTCAATAATAGATTTTGAGCGATCTTTAGCAACTCTCCTGAGCATTTATAACTTGCTAGAGGGAAATGCACTTTTCAAAGATCATGTGCAGTCCCTATGGAGACCTGTAACCTTCCTCAGAGCAATTCACCACAAACTGATAGGTCTGATCACAGCCCAAGTGAGACAGTCAGTTTAAAACGCTCTGGAAACGCTCTGAGAATACTAACAGGAGCCCTGCGACTGCTGAGTCACTGCCTGGAGCCGGGGGTTCAAGCAAAGGGTTATTTGGGGATTATAAATATCGGGAGGATGTCGGTATTGGCAAAAGCTTCGCTTAGACCTTGGCCGGTTCGTGGTCTGATTTGCTGCATAATCAGTTTATTAGTGAATCAAACGAAGGTAAAATCTTCGGTTAGGGAGAGCTGGGAGGTTCAAATCTGGGGATGAGGAGGGAGGGAGTGAGTGTATGGATATCAAAAGGCTCCTCTGAGTGGCACAAGGACCTGTATTTGTTCTGCTAGAAAGAGTTTGGTACTTAACCTGTCGTTCCCGCGGAACCTGCTGAGTTTACGAATAAAGGGCAAGGTTTTCTCCTCACCTCTGTCCCCTTGCAAGAGCGATGCCGTGCCCCGCTGGCCTTAAAGCAGGAACTTGTTGGTTTTCTTGTGCTATTTGGCGTCAAAGGTTTTTTTACGGAATTTCAGCTTTGCCGGAAAGATCTGCCACTGTTTGAATACGTGCTGTTAAACCCCCTCTGATAGAAAGCTGAAAAATGAGTTTCTCATCACAGAACATGTATGGATATATCCCTTTCCTAAGCCACCCCTGGCTCTTTATGGTGGCCTCCCTCAGGTGTCACCCACCACTTTGCTGCCTGTCACAATCCTTTATGTACTACTGCTTCCTCTACTACTTCAAGGCCATCCAGAACAGTAGCATGCTATTTAAATCAGCCATAGCCTGTCTTTGCAATTTCAGCTCTTGGAGGGTCTGGATCCACGTGGTGCTTCTCATTAATCAGTACTATGCTGTGTGGGGCACTTTTTTTAATTTTTTTTTTTTTTTGATACAACACACATGTAGTACAAGCTCAGCTCATTATTTTCCGACCTGTCTTTTCTTCCTTCTTCCCTCCCTGAGTCTTGCTCCAGAGGGTAACTTCTGCAACAGCTTAAAAATAAAATTGAAAGTGTGGAGTGCATTCACATTTATGGAGCTGCAAACAGGGGGCAGGGGAAGGAGGGAAAATCCACCGGGATCATTTTTCTATCTCAGTTCAGTTAATGTCCTCAGCTATTAGTCAGCCTGCAACGGTATGAAGTGCATCACAAAAGACACAGTACACAAATATTTAAGAAAAAAAGCAAGCTCTGGTATCGCGGGGAGCTTCTCAGTAAGGTCTTGTTATTATTTTCCCATTGCGTCTGGCCTGTAGCTGATTTCTGAGTTCCCCTTTCTCAGAAGCTTTTTGACCACAGGCAGGAAATGTGCTACAAGTAGATGAAGAATTTGGCAACTGTCCTGTACAGTGAGAGTCCGGACACACAGCCGTCACTTGGTGGGGGAGGACCTGCGGATGAAACAGTGGCTATATAGAAAGAGGCTATATCTGATACACAAACACCTTCACCTGTCTTTGGGAGAACCTTGGAGAAAGAGTAGTTGGGAGATTTACCATAAATCCACCCCCAAAGCACTCACATTTATTTTTAAGAAGGTTATGCAAAACATAGCAAGCAGCTGCCATGAGAAAAGCGGGGGCCAGGTCCCCCGTTTTGTTTTCGGTCTCTCAAATGCTCCCTTGGCTGCCGTACTACTGCTCCCTTGGGAAGGGACGGGCACATCCCCTTCCTGTCCCTGCCTTTGGTAAAAACGGCTTGAAATGTCCTCGCTGTCCAAAGCAAACGTTAAGACCAAATATTTGACCAGAGGGGGGAAAGAAAAAAAAGCTCTTATCCTTTGCAAAACATCAAGATAAACAACAGTGGTAAACCATTCCTTATAGCGAGAGGCTTTTAAAACGTATGTGTACGTGCATTCACCCTGGAAATGCGTGCGAGGGCATCGGAAGTACGGGCATCGGAATTACAGACATCTTTTATTAGCAGCAGCTAACTTGGAGAGATACAAGGAAGTTTCGTCTATTCAAAATATCTTCTCTTGCTGTTGCAGCTACCACAGAGTTATCAAAGACAGAGGGGAGTTACTGTTCTTGTTTTTCTTTATGTGGAAATTACTTGACTCTGATTCCCTTATTGTGCCTCTCTAGGTATTACTGTTATCAGAGTAGTGGTAGAGTATTTCTCCCTAAATGTTACTGCAGAAAAGTAAATAATTTCTTATTTCTATTCTTTTTATTTTTTTTTATAGAGACTCTACTTTAAGGATAGATTTTAAAGGATAAATACTATATTTAAAGACTGAGAAAGAAATAAAAATGATAACTGATACAGAGCCTGAAGAGAATATTAGAAGCAGGTCACATCATAACAGGGAAAAATCTATATACATATAAGGGGGTGTGCCTAACAGTCTAGCTGAAAAGAAAATAGGGAAAAGCACTTCAGACAAGCAAGAAGATTTCAGAAGCTCACTTGGGCCACTCAAAAGGCAGCTGATAATTTATCAGGAGCTACTAATGACTGCTTCATGAATAGAACCCCCCCCCCCTCAAACCGCAAAAACCAAACCTTGGGTGGTACTTATAGAGAATGAACTTTCTATAAGGTAAAGCTAAAGGGACTGGGTGAGGTTTTTTCGGTCTTAACCAGAAGACCAAAAGTCAGAATCACACAACCAGAGTGATCCACTGCTGCAAATAGGCCCAATATGCATGTTCCCTTCAAATCAGGTCAGAAAAGCAATATAACTCTCTAGGGTGTGGGAGGGAGGAGAACAAGGTAAGTGAGAACAGGTGTAAGGCAGCCTCATCAAGCAGGGTTTATATGCGGCCTGAGGTAAAAGCTGAGCTTTTCAGGCAGAGCAGAACTGTTGGTGGGGTGGAAAGAAAACAGAAATGATGGGAAAGTTGGTGCAGTAAGCTCAGCAGAAAGAAGACCAATGGTTTTATGCCGTTGTTTACCCAGTTACTGCTGTTAGGCCTGAGGTGAAATGCACCGTGCCGCCATAAGGTGCAGATGACATTGCTTTAAAAAATAGCTGTGGGGCTTGCCTTATAAATACAGGCAACCTTAGTTTTTCTAAGCACCTGTGTGCTGAGCAGAGCTCTGTGCTGCAGGTGCAGTGCGTGCTGCTCGGACACTTCGTTGTCTTGCTGCTCCTTTCCAGACTGTAGAAACCACAGTTTTTTCTTGCCCGAGGGTCTTCTGGGCCATCTCATCCTGGGTAAGACTTGCTTTTTTCTGTTAAAGAGGATCTTTCTTTGTTTGTTGGATCATTTTACCCTCTTGACAGCAAGAGTGCTGTGGGCTAGCAGTGCCAAGGCAAGCTTTCATGACCTGATGGACCAAGTGTCCTGGCATCCCGTCTGGCATGGGGTGCGTGTGCTTCAGGACACCCTTGGTAATTTGTTGTTATCGCATGTCTTGAGAAGAAGGCATGTGCTTTGTCAAATTAATTTATTACAAGTTTTATTGGCGTTCCTGTGGAAAAGCTCACGTAGTTTCTTTCAGTCAAGGGACAAGGCTCCCATGACAAGGGCTCGAACGTGCTCTGCTGAGCCTGGGGCTGGGAGGGACGGATGGCCGACAGGTATGGCAAAAGGTTAGGGTGGAGGAGGAGATGAAACGGTATCAGCACGCTCGGGGATGTGTCTGGCAGCGTGTGGCTTCACGTGGCTAAGCACCTCCAAATGAGCTGGGGAAGCTGTTAGAAATGTGTTTGCCTGTCCACCCCTTAATTCCTTCTCAACCCCATGTACCCCATACAACCCTCCATTACAGACATGCAGAACTCATCTTCCCACAAAGCTGCAAATCCTTTTTTTCTTTTCTCTCTCTCCTTTTTATTTTTCTTTTTCTTTCTCTAAACTCTCTGTCAAATGTCACTGCCTTCCCATCACTCTCCTAAGAGCTCCTTTGGAACGGTGATGGCAAGGCTGCCCTCTGTTGCGTTTTCTGCCTTCTCTCTGACACGTCAGCCAGTGCCAGCTGGGACTTTGGCCGTCTCGTGTGGCCTTGCTCCCTTGCGTGTTGGTCTCACTGTAGCTTGCAGTGGGTCTTTCTTCTCTTCCTGCCCTCTGGTTACTTCACAGCATCACAGGAAAAAAAAAATATATATAGACCATTAGTTCAGCTAAAAAAGGCACCAAGGAGACATGTTTGCTGATTTTTTTGAGCCTTGAATTTAAGGGCAAAAGTTTTTGTCTTTGTTTTTCTTTCATTCCATCTGAAGAGTTGAGAAGAATAGCTGGGAAGAAGGGGTCAATATTCCTACTCTCATGAAAGTCTACAAACATATGGCCTTTGCCAGCACAGCTGCTTTCCTGCCACGATTGACAATCAAGGGTAGAACTCAAGATGCTTTTTCAAAGGAAAATGCGGTGGGAAATTTTTCACTCTACTGTTCATGTAGTTTTATTTCCAAGGGCAAAATGAAAAGTTGCACAGTATTTCACCTTGATTTGATCTAAATAGCCAACCAAATAAGAAATAAATACCCTTTCGGGGTGAGTCTGACATTGGATCCCTCTTGCCGCAGTAGCTGAAGTGCCTCAACTTCCTGCTTTTTTTTCTTGGCCCAAATTCCTGGTGGTAAAAAGTTTCTTGAGCAGCAGTCCCATTGTTTACTCCACCAGCAAGACAAGACAAGTTAGTGGGAAGTCCAAAAAATCATTTGACAGTGCAAACCAGGGTAAGGATACTGCCAAGAATTGATGGATAGAGGTTAGCTTTATTTTGGGTCAATATTAAGTGCTTTGTGTGGTTGTTTTGTTGTTTTTTTTTTTTCTAGCAAAGATGATGAAATGTTACAGTTCAAGAGTGTTAAATGTACTGGGGCTTACTCAAAATGGAAATCCAGAAAATAAACAAGCATTACTGCAGGGGTCTGTGCATGCAGAACGCCAGGATAGGGTTGTACTTCTAAATTACATTGTTAGTCCACAACTCTGACCCCTTTGTGCCTATATGTCTCCTCACTGTTTGGTGGTCTTTTTTTGTGTTGGGGTTCCTCCTCCCCACCCTGAAACTTCAGAAGCTGACTAGAGAGAAACTATTTTTGTTGCTTCCAGATGACTATGTTCTAGCTATGTGTAGGAATGGGTGTTATTCAAGCTTGAATGTAGGGGATTGGGCTAAGATGTGGCTGGTTTGAGATAACATTGATAGAGGGTAAAGAGAGATATATCAACTCTGTTCTTCTCTAATTTCACCTCTAATTCTTCTTCTGTTTTCCACCCTGGCAAATCCACGCTCTGTGTAAATTCCCACCACTCCCCCTGACATGTGGCTGCAAACATTTCTGTCTTCTGGTCATTATATTATCGATCTGCTCCTTCACTAAAGCAAAGTTTGGTTTAAAACCTTTTTCATTATAATCGTGTGTGTATTCTTGCGCCTGTATGGGAGAAAGTTGCCACCTTAATTTAATCAGAGCTTTAAATTTTGCCATGGTGACAAAGGAAAAAAAAAATACACACACACACCTGGTTTCTGGTTAACTCTCGGAGATCATGTGTTTGGGCGCTGTGCGGGTCAGAGTCTGGAGAAGCAGGCACGTGACTGGAGCTGTTTCTTCATGCAACGCCAAGTATTTGCACAAAAATTTCATCATCCTCTCTCAGGAACGGCTGCCAACCGCAGGGTAACATGGTTTCACTGTGGAGGGGAAAAGATGAGTTTTATATGTAAAATTACTTTTAACACCGTAACACTTCATGACATGAAGGTCAATGTGTGCCTAAATTACTCTAAGTAACTGAGTTTATTATAATTCCTCTCTGTCACGTTCCCTTGCTGAGCCGTGACACTGTGCTGTGTAACTTATTTAATTATACAGTTGTGTTTGCCGCTGTGTGTCTGTTGCTGGGTACGCTATGAATATTTAGATTTTTCTTTCTCTGCAGTTCTGTAATTTAAACAAATTCACTGAAGTGTATTTAACCTGAAGTAATCTAGAATGCGTGTTGCTTTGGGCTGTCCTTTTTTAAGAACTTCCTTCTGCAAAACTGTATTCACAAAAGTAATTTTGTTCGTGTAAAGATGGGAAGGAGAATCAGCCCTTACCCGCAGTGCATTTCTGTGGTTTTGATTTAGTTTTTTTTTTAAAACAACTTCAATTCACAGTGCTATTGGTGCTTTTGGTGGGTGTATTTTGACAGCGTGGACCTATACTGCAAACTTGTGCACTTATACGTGTGCACACCCCCAGTTTTCCTTCCACAGAGTTCATTTGTTCGCTAACCTGAAAATGTCAAAGGTCTGTGGGCTGAGCTGCGTTTAGCAACCTGGTAAACAGAAATTGCAGGACATGCTATTTCCACGATAAACTCTTTTTCTCTCGGGGTATTGATACAGCTTTTTAAGTAGGGATTCATTGTATGCCTGTCAGCACTGTGCTGGGTAGAAAGACTGTGAGTAACATCTTGGAATATTTAAAGAAAATGTTTAAGGGGGGCGAGGGGACTTTACACATTTTTTTTTTTTTAAGAGAGACATCAAGATACAATTATAGGCAGAGGGTAGATCTATAAAAATATCATAAGTGGATCTAAAAATAGGACAAATTATCATTCTTATAATTAAGCCTAATGGACCTTCTTGTGTAAGTTTGATAAGATGGCTTGCTAACATTCACACTTTTTTTTTCTATTTAGTCAGTAAATTATGCATAAAGGACAAAACAGAAATGATCACCCAGACATTTGCGTCACTTGTCTGACTAATTCTCATCCATTGTTTTTTATAGTTTTAAATTGGGAGATGAAGCAGCGGGGCTGATATCTGTGCTGTTAAGATATGTAATAATGACTGTTTTCTTAAGTTGCATATGCTCTTCTTGAAAATGAAAGATTGCTAACAGTCATTGGTGCGTTCTTTACATTGAATCAGTATGCAGTACAGGCAAATTCTGTGGAAGAGTCAAAAGAGCAAAGAAAGAGTAAAAAAAAAAAGCTGACTTCATGTTATCTGTATCTACTAAGTCAAAAAAGTGTGTAAAGTTTCAAGGAAAGGAAGAAGAGAACACCTGAATTCTTTTTTCGGGGTAGGTGGTGGAGGCAGCAAGTTGTTTCTCTTGAAATGTTGATTATTTTTACTCTAAGTTGTATGAAGAAAAATCTTGTTAAGGAATCACATTTATCAAGGTGGGAATGGAATTTTGCACTGATGGGTCTGAATTTTAATTTGAAGAGGGTACAGAATATAGTTTTCAGCTAAATGAAGACAATTGGATGGAATAAAGGTGTGCTGTTCTTATACAAGTGTATTTGCTCTGCATGTAGAAAACAACAAATGGCTCATGAATTATTCTGAAATAATAGCATGGGACTATTATGCAACAATTAGAAAACGCAATAATGCCAATCAGAGGGTGGCGGGGTGGGGGGAGAAAAAAAAAAAAACCACCAAGCAGTTCTGGAATTCCCTCTCTATGAAGCTTAATTCCCATTCGAAGGACAAAGTACTTTCTTATTCTGGTCTCAGAATTAGATCTCTGGGATTTAATTCCTCAACAGGGTTTTGATTGATTTTATTTTAGTAGTTTTATCTTATTTCATAACATTTGTATTAAATCAGATACCTCTGAGCACTTAATCATTTTTGGCTTCTAGATCTTTGTATTTAATATTATATTTGCTGTCAAAACTTAATATAAATAAGAATCGCAATAAATGTAAGTCATTGATCAGATGCAGCAAACTACAGCAATGACAGGGAACCAAAAGCCTGATCCAGAAATCTTTGTCTGTAATAGAGACACCTATTGACTTCAGTGGGTTTTGGGTCAGGCCTCAAATGGAAACAAAACCCATCTAGGCTTGCCAGACAGGTCAGCAGATGACCTGGAATATGATAGCCATTAATCTACTGTAATAACTGTGTGTCCTTACTGAAAAGTGGTGACTAGTAAGACAGATGGGAGGATGCTGCGTTGTGTTCACATGGTGTAAAACAGAAGCTACAGACCAGATGAGGGGGATCTGGTGTGTAAAACCAAACTGTCCTTCAAGTACCCTTAGCATCCATCTTCTGGTCATAAAGTGCAAGGGAATTAGCTGGCGTTGCCTGTGGGGGTCCCAGGGGGTAAACGTTGGAGGCTCCTAAAACTTCCTTATAGGCTGTATTGAGGAGAAGACATAGGTGATGGCAATACCAATGCTGCAGAGTCCCCCTCCTAGGGACCGGGGGAGCTGAGCGTCACTGAACAAATACCCCTCGCTCAAGGGAGACATCTGTTTAGAGAGATTAAAAGGCTCCTTCCCTTACTTCAGGAGCTATGTCGCCAGGGAGCAAAAAAAATCCAGGCATTAACCTGAGTGGGAAGGAGATTGCCTGTGTAGAAAAGACTACACAGACTACCGTGTGGTCCTTTTATCTGGAAGGAGACAGTCAGGGAGACCTGATTTCCAGCCCCTTCTCCAGCATTGATTCTATAATTTGCATTAAATACTAGTTATTAAAAATAGAGGACTTTATCTTGATTATGTGAGTGTGTACTGGACATGCTTCAATAATGCCTGCGGGATCAGGATGCCCATGCTAGTGTTGTAATTCAAAGAACTAAACCTTTGGAAACAAAAAGTAGTTTTACTTCCCAAATGCTGATCCCAGTATTGCTTGAAAATAAACCCTGCTTTACTGATTAAGGCAACATGTTCTTAAAATTTGTAATTTGGAGAAGTGAAACTTAAGTTACCTTACAGTGCCTTTAGGTTATAACGAGGTGCATGTATTAGTGATGGCCATAGTGTCCGTGAACCTAGCTTGTTTTTCTAGATATTTCACAACATCTACTGGAGGAAATAAAGATCTCTAACCCATCCTCCCTGGTGACTGCCAAATGAGGTCCAGAAGGACAGTACTCTTCTGACCTGCAGAAGAAGACGCATGCTGTTCCCAATACCCCAGTGGGGCAGCTGGCAAAGACAAGGTCTTGGATCTGCTGTTCAGCTGTGGAGGAACTGGGAAGGGGTTCCCTGGGGGACAGGGAGCCTGGTCACACCTTCCCCAGGGCTTTCAGCAAGGTGGCAACTCTTCAGGAGGGGGCTGGTTGGGTGGGTTGATTCCAGCCAGCTCAGCCGCTTTAGCATCACACCCAACTACTTGTCTAGGTGTAGCCCCTTGCCTTCTAGAAACCTTGAAAAGCACTCTGAGAACCAAGATGTTCAAATACCTTTTTTTTTTCAACCATTTCTACCATTTTATTTTCCTTTTTACCGGCTAAGGGATGACTAGGATGAATGAGTGGGAATGAAAAATTTGGTGACAATGAGGAGGTGTGAACAACCTGTGTGGAGACAGCACAAAAATAGGCTGTCTCCAATACTTCCCCGGAGAGGGTGAACATTAGCTAAATGAAAACTGCTGTCTTAAAGAGCTCTACTGGCATTTTTTTTTTTTTTTAACTCTACATGCTGGTGGGTGAGGAAAAATTGCTACTGTGGAAGATATCAAGTCTGGAGGGGAAAAAGAAAATGTTCTCATCATAAACTAAATTATAGTAAATTAAACCAGGTAACTAGCATCATGCTGGCTGTTTGGCTAGAGTATAAACAGGTTTAGATTAATTGGCACTAATGAGGCTGTGCTGTTTAGGGGTTTATATTTAAATACCAACTGTTGTCCTACCCATATGTGTCGAAGAAGCTCTTCTGGATGGCGTTCAGGGGTTGGCATAAAAATTTGATAAAACCCCTAATCTGCGTTTATGTATTTGCAGTGAAAAGAATAAAGACAAATGTGTCATAAGGGATTTAATTTAGAAAAATATCTGTAATGTGGAATATACCATCACACTGACTCTCAGAACCCCTCTTCCACAAAAACCCAAGCTAGGTTAAGTGACAGTGAATGTAATGCTCAGGTGGCTGTTGTTGTATCCACAGCTTGTTTCTGGATAACTATCTGTAGTATACTAATTGGTTTTAAGAAAAGAGAGCTGGTACTTATGGGAGATATGTACTCAAAGAGTTTTCTTTCTCAAACAGAGAGTAAAAGCTCTATTCTCTGGTGGCTCTATGCTGCATATTATGTGCTAATCCGTCCTATTTCAGCCTATCCCCTAGGGTTTTTCTGTTGCACCAAAACTCTTGGGGATGTTAAAAAGGCAGAGAATAGTGTGTGGTCTAACTATACAGTTCCCTAAACTGGGGCAACCACCAAGCACCTCAATGAGCCTCTTGATTGCCTTCTGCAAAAGAATGCAGCAGGCAGCACCGGCAAAGTTTTGCCCTAAAGTACAGAGTATGTGTCATAAATTTTCTTTGCCAATATTCGGTGTAGCTAGAAGGAAATATTAATTCAAGGTCTTGGTCTTGAAAGATACATTTCTAACGATGCTTTTGTCTGCCATCTGCATCCTGCCTGCTCTGCCCTTGTACGTGAGCACGGCTGTACACAAACACCCCCTTCTATTTTTAAGGCAGAAAAAGCTGAAAGAGGCTGAACGTTGTGCAGCCTGGAAACAAATTCAGTGTAGCTGTGCACCTGTTATTTTTAGGAGCACAGACTGCAGAAGCAATAATGCTGCCTCTGGCTTTGAGATCTCGGAATTGTGAATGACACTTCAACGTTTGTGACTGCTATCGGTCTGGTGGGAGAACTTAGAACCTGCTGATATAGCTTAAAAAGGGAAGAGCATTGTATCTGTAGAGGGAAAAAAAAAAAAGCCTTTGGGGGTTACAGCAATATGTTGCCTTGGAAATACTTGAATTGATCGGTTTTACCGTTCTATTCAAAAACTTCACTTTTTAAAAGCTTTAAATCAAGGAAGTTTGGGTCTTGAATGATGCAGCTTTAGTGGCTGCTTATCAGCTACTCGTGAATATGCATACTGCAGAAGCTAAACTGGGGCATTTTTCATTTTAAGGTGAAATTGAATGACCTGAAAATGGATCCATCTTCTCCCGTGTTACCAGCAACCATTTTAGAACAAACCGCCTTGCGGCTAGGATGCAGTCCCACAGACGAGAAACTTGCTGTTTACTTGGATGAAGAAGATGAGCTAAAGAATCTTCGTGAATGTTTCTGTATCCCAAAAGTCAAAGATCTGCCTCCAAGTGAGAATTATAATTACAGCGAGGGAGCGGAGGGAGGGAAGGGTGAGGCTTCACGTCTTCTGCATGTGTTTGTCACAAATCTTTGGAAATCATTGTCACTTATGAGATAATTGAGCAATTGCAGTCATATCTGAGCACAGTATGTCCCTGGTGTTGCTAAATCAATCCATCAACTTATTCTAGCACCAAAAGCTTTATGCTCTCATTCCCATCCTGAATAAAATGTGAGGATACAGTACTTACATGGTGCTTATGCTGTCAGTCAGCTGCTTTGAACAATATAGTGACTGATTGAAAATTATAGGCAGAAGCATTTCTATCTAATGGTTTGAAACGGCAATGTCACTTACAATAGTTCAGAGCGGTTGCTTCCTTGGTATAATGTAGTTTGGTATTATCTAGCTAGTTACAATTATTTTAGTTAATGAAAGAGACGGTACATATATTATATTAACATTTATGCCTTATTGCTGGTAGTAGAGATGATTTTCTTCCTGAGGCCAAATGGGAGACTGTGCCTTAGAACAAATAATTGATCTGAGCAAATAATTCATAATGAAACCTTTTATTTGAAGATATTTCCCACTTTCCTCACGAATTGCCTACAAATAGATAACTGCCCATGGCTTCAATGTAGCCATGCAAAATGGTTCTCAAAATTTTTCTGCTTTGTTCCTGGTCTGGAGGTTGTTTTGAGGAGCTTGTGGCACGCCTGGGCACGGAGAAGACCTGGTGTACAGGCAGGGAGGCAGGAGGGGTGTGCGGGAAGGCTGGCAAGCTGAGAGGGAAGCATTTGCTTCAGGTTAGCACTCCCAGCTGAGCGAAAGTACAAAATATTTTCTTTTTTTTTTTTTTTTTTTTTTTTTGTACCCATCACTGCTGCTGTGTCTGGCCAAAATCACGCAGGGAAACCTGGTAGGAGCACCCAGCTACGGAGGCAGCATGGTCCTGGGCTCTTCTCCTGCTTCCCACATCCTGTCTAGGTTTATTTTCAGCTCGCTTATAAAATACATGGGGAGCAAAAGCTATGCTTGCTCTGCAGGCCCTGCTCATAGCACACTGGAAGCTGAAGAAATGGCATATTATTTCCTTAGATGGTGAACATATACAGGCATAATCACGCTCCTCCTTTTCTGCCTTGGCAGAAAGCATCTATTAAAAATTAAAGGAAAAAATATCATAGAAATTTCTTGCAAAATATTTTCATTTTCTAATAAATGCTGATACAATTTGCTGCAGATTTTTTTTTTTTCTGAAAAGTACTGATGGTACATGAGAAATTACAGGTACACGTACCAAATTGTCCAGTGAGGATCTGTGATAGAAAATGGTGTCAATCGTCTGAATTCCTGGACATCTTTTGAAACAATCCTTGTCTTCAGTACCTTCCTGCCAAGCAATGATGAATGTTGGGAATGCAGTCTGCTCCTGTCTTTAGGACACCGAGATGATAAATCTTAGTTCTCTATGTGCTGGTGGTATTGGCTTATCTTTCCCCACATTTAAATCCTTGCGTTTTGCTATTTATATTATTCGGAGTAGAACTGGACACTTTACAAATATTTAAACTAGGTGCTTCCTCTGCATGGAGGAGGTGTTGTCAGCCTGTCTGCCAAGAAGTAATTTATTTCC
>JANXJC010000001.1:48935474-48958554 GCA_027564655.1 Leptodon cayanensis
AATTTTTTTCCCCCCCCCCCCCCCCCCGGTTGCTTAAAATGGTTTCCTAAACCCCCATCTGTTTGTTTGGGTATGACTATTCTATACTCAAAGCCACTTCAGCTGTCACCATACCGCTGCAAAATGTCCCTCTAAAGCTGGAAAGATGCTGGAAGGGAGTTCACGTGGCCATTGCGCTGCTGCCCTTAATCTGGCCATGCTATTGAAATCCAGCTCAAGTCGGGCACCTGAACTGCAGCCGTGTCTTCCACTGCAGTGTGTCAAACGTCTCGCAAGAATGTGAAAGGTCACTTTTCAGTGTAGTGTTGAGGCAGCTTCAGATTAAAGAATCTTCTAAGAAGTACAGAGAGGTTTTGATACCCCGGGACAGTTTTCATGGCTTTCTTTCCAAAGTCCGTTATTGTTTTTTGAGGGTTTCTTTTTTTTTTCAATTACTATAGTATTTAGACCCAAAGACTGCTGCTGTGTGGTTTTTTGGCAGTTACTGTAGTATTTAGCCCTGAGACTGTGGCTGTATGTGTTTTAGTGAAGATAAGCAGCCTATGAAGTAGTACCAGTTGAACAGCACAGAGAACCTATCATTCCTGTGTTCCCAAATTGAGGGTTTTTCTCCTCCTGTTTTCACCCGTCTCTTTTCCGTGCTTCAGCTGTCATCAGGAGCAGCTTCCCTGCTGAAAAACAGCAGGGGTGTAAATATATATATATTTACATTGTGCATTTATACTATAGAGACAGATCTCCCATGACATTTATCTGAGCACAGGAGTGGATCCTAGATAACATGCTTCTGAAGATAAATGTCATTACAGATATTAGCCATCAAATATTCTTTATGTATTTACATAAAACATTACAATGAGGTTTTAAAATGAAGCCTTACAAGAAGCAGATGAGAACATCCATAGGAGACAACTGTAAGATGACGTACATAAACTATTATAATGACTTTCTAAATATTTTTAATTTAGTTATCAACTTATAAATTGTCACAGCTGTTTATTTGTTATATCAATCAAGCGGAAACCACTAGCAGACTAACTCCCTGGCAAATCTTTGAGTTTTTATGTGCGAGCATAAGGGACGAGGCTCAAGTGAGCAAATAGGAAAAGATGACAGCGGAAGAATTAGAGAAATGTTTGGTCCTTCGCGCTCTTCTGCAAGATGACAACAAAGTCTCCTTAACGCTTTTCCGTGCACTGCGGGGAGGAGATAGGAATGACTGGATTGCAGTTGGCGGTCGGGCACTGAATCACCAATCTGATTAAGGCTATGGCTTATGCTTTGTCATCTTGTAAAGGAATAGAGCATCGTTTGGGTTTCTTGGGAATAAAAAGATGGCCCAGAGTGAAAATGTTGAGCTCTATTTCCCTGAAGAGATGGTTGAAGGTAGTGGTTAATCATATAAACCTGGCTCTTTGTTTGGAGGGCGTGTGAGGGGGCTATAGGAAGGTGTGGAAGAGGTGATCTTTTATCCTTCAACAAGGGATAGGACTCGGATATGTATAAGCAGATTTAGTCCTTCCTTTCCGGTTAATAAAGACATTGTATTTTTCCCTTTTGTTTGGACCGAATATTTCTGAAAAAAAACCTTGCTTTTTCTTTAAGGTTTAAAAGGTATAGAAATACATCTTTAATGTAGACAGATAGGTATATTTAGTATGCAAAATAATGTACATTATTAGATCTGACCAGTTTGCATGAATTTGAGTAGGTGTGAGAATAATTTATAATGTATCTAATTGATCTTAATGTAAATTACTGTTCAGGTATTTTTTATTCAGGCTACTCTAAGGACACATTTCAATAATTATGTCCTGTTTGTTTTGCACCAGCCTTTATTTCGTTAGTTGTGCTTATTTCCTATTTGAATATTTCAATATACACTGCATGTCAACTACAGCTCCTCCAGAAATAAAGAGGGCCAATACTGTGAGAAATGAGGGTAATTTGGGGAAAGATAAGTGCTAATTTTAAGAAAACAAATGCCTTACTCTAAAGAATATCACAGTGACCGAGGAAATGTTGGAGCACAACGGTGTGCTGGTCAGGAGGAGTTGTGAAATGACAAAGATGCTGCAAAAACCAAGCCTAGTTTGGGAAGCAGCAGTAGTCTAAACCGAGTCTTTTAATGATGTCAGAACGGGGGAAGTAAACGGCTTTTTGTGAAAAGTAAAAGAGTACAGCCCAATACAGAGTTGATAACACGCCAAAAAAAGAATATCCAGAGTAACAGGTGTAAAAGTAGAAAAATACGCTTTGTCAAAGTAGTAATGCCATCTCTCTCCAACAGTGACCCAAGAGGCGTTTTTATTTAGAAAGGGCTGTGGTGCAAGAAAAGCTAACTTGCTTATAATTCCTCACCTGTTTTAATGCTTGATTGGACTGTAAAGAGTATGAGTGAGATTGAGCTCCAAATTCTTGAGCAAAGATCCTTCTCTCTATTCCCAGTGAGACAGTATTATTGTGTTTCTTGATAGGAAAAGAACTGTCAACAGAACCAATTTAAGAGCATGGATAATATTTATGCCTCTCTGTTTTCCTTCATATTAGGACAGAGATGAAAACCAGACATAGTATCTGTAAAACAGATTAGGCTGAAATTGCTCTCTGACTTCTGCTTTTTAAAAGCTTCTAAAGCTTTAATTAAGAAATTACCCAAGTTGTCTATACTTCTGAAAAATGTGTTTCTGGTGAAGTTCAATGAAGTTGGTAATTGTTAGTGCAAAAGGTAGTAAGAGACCTTTTCCAGGCATCTAATCTATTTTTCTACAGCCCTAACATAACATTTTCATGGACAGAAATGTGATCTTATCATTCGTTTCTAGCATGTGTCTTAACATCCTCGTCCATTTGATGTTTTTTCTGAAGTATATCAAGTATATTTGTCAAAAATACACGTAATGTTAGCTTTTGGGATATTGTAAGTATATGTATAGGTGAATGCAAATTACTTCCTACTTCTAGAAGGTCGCCATCACTTGTCCCTCCAAGAATCTCTAACATGAGAAATAATAGAAAAAGGCAATGTTTGGATTGATAGATGATGACATGGGGTAATTAGATTGTTCAGAACCTCACTAGAGGTATTATTTATAAATTTCTACCGCCTTGCTTTTCTCCTAATCATTGAAAGGATTTGTCAACATAGATTTCCTCCTCCTCAGATGATGATGACATGAAGTACAGCCCACAATATATGCTGACAAGACAAGAACTTTTGAGACTGCCTTAAAATATTCTGTGCAATGACTACATTTTTCTAAATAGCGATTTAATCATGCAGGGAGAACTTACATGAAAGACACAGATTTACCTAATCTTAACTTTTATTAAACGCACGATTCAAGCAGTTTCACCACTGGGAGTAGGAATATATTGACGAGGGAAGAAAAGTGGCTAGGATAGCCCGGTCAGGAAAATGCTCCCTCTTCACTCGCCGTTGGTTACAGACCTGACAAAACCAGTGCCAGTGGCTGCTTCCCACCCAGCCCCAGAGACCCGGGCGTTTAATGCCGCCTGACCTCCCATTAGCTCCAGAATGGCTATAGATGGACTCGGCCACAAATTGCAGGAGGATGAGGGGAATAACTGCTTGCAAATTGCCCGGCTGTCTTCCTCCTTCGATCCCTTTGCAGGGTCACCTGCGCGGTGTCCTGGGAGGAAGGTTGGGATGCGGAACCTCTTTTTGCACGTGGGGACCCCGGTGTCCGAGGATGCTCCAGAAGGGGCAGAGCTTTGGGTGGTGGTACACGTGTGTGGGGGTGGGTGTGCTGTCCTTCCTGGGCTCTCTCCCACCTGCACGTTTTTTCTGTGGTTTCCCTCCGCAGCTGATCTGAGCCTGGCCAACGGAGAGGAGAGCTGCGTCTACTTTGCTGGGAATTCTCTTGGGCTCCAGCCAAGGAACGTTAAAACTTACTTGGATGAAGAATTGGACAAGTGGGCTCGAACGTGAGTACGCAGCAGGGTGTGCGAGATGTTATCCCGTGCTTCACATGAGCACTTTGTTTTATTTCGAGATCTGCCTGGAAAATGCATGAATAGAAGGACAGTATGTTAAAAACCCCTACGGCCCAGGAGTAAAATATGTTCAGTGTTTCCCTAGCGCTATTTAAATCTCCTTTAAAGGTATGAGCAGTAAAACAGGCAAAGAGAAACTTGCAGCTATGCTAACCCGTGCTGTGCGTGGTGGCTCTGCGTTGGCTCATCTGGAGGACCCGCACAGTTTAACCATCCCCACCCCATCGCTACGTGTGTTTGTACACAAGACGTACAAACTCATTTGGTTACCGTTGCGTGCTGGTGAACATGATTCAGTTTCAGGCCCTGTGATTTTCTAATTAGTATTTCGAACTGCACGTGATTCACCCCGCAGGCCTTGCAATGGGCAGTTCCCCTTGAAATAGCACCCAACGCAGGTGATGCTGCTGCCAGTGCTGGCAGGTTGTTGGCTCCTCTTAAACCAGGTCTCTGCCTGACAAGTTCATTTTATTAGAAAGAAACATTCCTGTCTTCTCAGGAGCATCTCGGTGAGGAGCTGAGGGTGGATTGCAATGAGCTCTGCTGAACAGAGCTGAAGTAAGAGAGATGGGAGGACAAAATATCGTGGTTTAACCCCAGCCGGCAGCTCAGCCCCACGCAGCCGCTCGCTCACTGCCCCACGGGCAGATGGGGGAGAGAATCGGAAGGGTAAAAGTGAGAAAACTCGCGGCCACACACTAGCTACTATGAAGAAAATTAACTCTATCCCAGCCAAAACCAGCACAGGGACACATTTCAGCATTGCAGGGAAAAGGGGCATTGGTATCATAACAAATGGGGAACTTTTTGATATATAAGGTGGGGAAAAAGCTTGCTTTTTTTATTTGTTTCCATGAAGAGTCTGTGCTTTGAGATGTCCAGCATCTTCCTGAGCTGCTGGAGCAGGGAGGAGTAAGGAAAAAGATAAGTAAAACCTAAGGAGCTGAAGGTGGGAAAGGAAAATAACATCCAGATGAGTGAGTGAGCTGGGAGAGAGATGAACATTTTTACAGGGTGCGGGATATGTGTGGAACAGATGTGATTTCGTGGTGAGAGAGCAGAGGAAATATGGGGAGGCAGAAGAGGAAAAACTAATTCTGCTAACTGGGCAGCCTTGTTTCAATAGAAACAGTCTAGATGGAGGCTTCACAATGTAAATGTGAAAACTCCATAGCTGCTCTTTCACTTGTTAATATATGAATGCTGTGGGTTAATAAAAATGGTTTACTGTTTCCTATTTATTACTTGTATTCTTATAAGTGAGAAGAAGGTTGAGAATGAATGGGAATGAATGTGAACTTTGGGAAGCACTTGTTCCTCCTGGTTATTCATTCAGCACAGCTCTGCAGTTTCTCCAGTCATTTGAAAAAATTGCAACCCTGTCCATTTCTGTATGATTATCCTACTTTATCAGGGAAACAGCTGAGCTCTTTCAATAGGTAAAAGTCAGATAGCACTCTTATCTGTTAGAGTGATGCCCTGGGAGTGCAAACATATTTCAGCTCCTTCACTGTACCTTTTCACTGGTTCACTTCCATTCTTATATTTGCCTTTTCTACAGTGAAGGATGTTTTTTTTTTTTTCCTCGATGATTATAAAAACCTGAAAGAAAAGGGTAGGCAGCATGTTTCTCCAGAAGATCAAAAGTGCCTTCGGTAGCTATATCTAAGGGGGAAATATGGCTGAACATAATTTCAAGCCTTCGGAAGAGAGGGAGCAAATCTGGAAAGGCTGTTTGCCAAAAATACAGCTTGGCCCCAAACACCTTACCCAGAATAAATCAGAAAGTTTTTTAAAAAAAAAAAAATTAAAAAAAAAAAAAAATCAAACATAAACTGAACCCAACCGAAACCTACAACAAAATCTTGCTAAATTTGAAAAGAGCAATTTATGCTTAAGGAAGCTGATGGACGGTCTCGGGTGCTGGGGGCTGCAAAGGAATAGGTGGTTGGAGATGCACAAACGGATGCTTTTATTGCAATCACCAAGGATAGCTTAGCAAAATCCAGTCTAAGGTAGTAGCTGTTACCAGCCGAAGCCTGTTCAATGGCTTGTGTGTTGGCAGCATGGAATTTAGTGTCTGTGGCTTAGATAAATAAGTAGTGAGAATCTAAGAAATGGCATGCAAATTAGGTACATCCTTCAAGTCAGTAATGATATAGATTCTGGCTCTCTTATAAATTGGTTTATCGCATTTTCTGTTTGTTGTGTCTTGGGACTCATCTCAAATAGCTACTATACTTGTCTATTTAAATGGTTTTCACTGCTTATAGCTGATGGCAAGAGTGAAAAGGAAGATTACCTGGTAGTTGTTTTCAAGGGCAGGCAAGCTCATAGCTTTAGCTCTACCTGGTGATGGCAACTCGTTAGGGTAAGGCCTGGAGAGAAAGAGACCTTTCACGCATTTCTTTCTTGTTGTGTTCCCTCTTACAGTGTCACTGTCCCTTTTTTCTCTCCCCGCCTTTAAATGGTGGGTTATAGTTTTCTTCTCTTACATCTGCCTCCCACATATCTGTTCTGTTTTTGTATTCTTTCTTTCCAAGTTTCTCAGTCCTCTTTTTTTTATGCTAATGTATAAAGACTACAAATCCAAGCTGCTGACATTCTTAGTATGGATTAAAAAAGAGCCTTTGAGACTTCATCTTTCTTTCTGTTTTGATTTCAACTAAATCCAAGATTTATTGAATGAGCAACAAAAAGTGATGAAGAGTTGCCTCTTCCGTGCTTAGCCTAAAGTAGCCAATAATCCAGCTTTTTGAAATCTGAAAGACCAAAGTTCAAGTGACTTGTTGGATTGGAGAAAGGCCGAGAGGTGTTTTGCAGTGTCTTGTTTTCCCTTTTGCCCAGCAGAACTGTTTAAGTAATGAATATATTTTATAGAATCATTATTACATGTGAACATACTTGCTGCAACAGGTAATGTCTCTCACGTCCGAGTAACTCATTGAAGTGGAACTATTAAACCAGAAGGGAGTCTGCCATAGCCTTTTTTATGCTCTTGCGAAGGGCTGGGAGGCTGATTGGGGAGTGGAGAACCTGCTGTATGGAAGTCTTGAGGATTAGTGTTGCTTAGACTGAAATGAAAAATTATTGCTCTCTGTGGAGGTATCAAGGGGTAAACACAGGGGGAAAAAGGAGCCACTTCTTTGAAATAACACCCTGGCACAGTAAATATAAACTAGGAATTAATAAGTTGAGGCTAGAAACAATATATATATATATATATATATTTCTAAATATTGAAGCAGTCTGGCAACAGGCTTCTGACATGAATATAGCAGACAAAATCCGCCAAGTCTGTGGAAGGCTTTATAATATAACACCTGCAGTAGCAAAGACTATTTTCAGCGAGTCAAAAGGTATCTTTGGTTCTATGTGCTGAACTAATCCTGCAAGATATAACAGCCCTGAAAATGGGAGCGCAGCTTGGCGGGGCTCAGGCATGTTCTGTTTGACAGAGCCACTTCTCCTGCCATTCGGCAGGACTCATCTCTGCATTGTGTCTTTCAGCAGGTTGTATGTCAGAGCTGTAAATGCCTGTTTTAATGCCTTGGGTTTTTTTAGATTTGCTTTCAATCTACTGCTCCACACAGTTCTTTTTCTTCGGATATGTCTTCCTTTCTTTTGTCTGTTTCTTTGCTTGAAACCGCGGTCAAACTTAATAGTCGGCATTGGCTCATTAAATACCTTGCATCATTTTTGGCAAAGAAGCAAGAAGAAAATTTCCACTTGAACAAGATTTGGAAGAGCGCAGAAGATTCCTGAAGCTGGCAATTAATTTAAATCCCTTTTCTCAATGCCTTTGAAAGCCTGGGATCATATCAGAAAATGTGTTTCTAGCTCCCCTAGCGAGCTTTAAATCAACCAGACCTCAGCGAATAAAATGTGGCATTGTGATTTCCTGCCAAATTGAAAATAAAATGGTAACCGACTAAAAATTAATTTGCACAATGAGAAACTCTCACAGTAGTTTAAGAAATAATTTTGTTTGTATGATGCTTTATGATTTGATGGGCCACGTTTTGTATTCATTAATTTGGGTACCTCGTTTTAAATCTCTCTCTTGCTACCCAGGGTGCAGAGGCAACAAAATGAGACGTAGGCTATCCGTGTCTGAGGGGAATGCCAGAAGCACTGCAGTTGTGTCCTTAAAGATTATTACCCCCAGTGCCTACCAGAGCTGAGAGAGGGGTGCCATAATATAGAGAGATATAAATTCTCTGAGGCAGAGCATAGAATTTTACAACCTAAGTGTAATAGGATGTATTGTGCCATCAGCAAAGGCTACAGAGTTTCATGTGATTAAAATAAAAAAAAGGTCCAAGAATATGCCTTTAACTACCATTTTAGCTGCAATAATTTTTGTCTCTTGGCATTTATATTGGCCATCAAGAGGGAGGCAAGCTGTAAGCTGTGCTGTAATAATAATAATAATATGAATAATAATTAATGCTAGCTCTCCCCTCTTTCAATATACTTAAATTTCCATGTTTTCTTCTCAAAATAAAATATTCACATGCCCAAAATCTCATATCTGTTTTCATGATAACTTGGAAATTTATTCTGAAATTTTGTTAGTCCTGTGTGCTGGTAGAGAGAGCTTTCATCAGTAAATTCCCATTAGAAGGACACTAATGGCTATAAAATCAGAGAAAGCTAATGAAAGAGAATCCCATAGGTACTTACGGCTTCTTTTTCCTGTCTTATTATGTTCGCTATCCTCTTTCAGAAATACAGATCCCCTCAGGCTGGAAGCCACTGAAAATCTTTGTTGGGTTTTTTTTTTTTTTTTTTATTTTAACAGTCTGTATTACCTCAAAGTCCCTTGATCACTATATTACATTTAAGAATAAGAAAGGAAATCAGCAATAAATGTCTTGCTGTTTGTGAAACACATACCACTGTCTTCATGGAAAGCAGCTGCGTTGTGGTCTGATAGAGGGAAGGAACTTTTAGCACTAATCTTGCCCCTTACCGCATTTTCTCCTCTACCCACCTACTGCCTTTATTCCTCATCTACAAAATGTTCTTGTAAATGAGTGCTATTTCACACTGCCCGCTTTCTGCTATCAAGGTCTCATCAGAGAGCAATTCTAAAATGGAGAAAAGCAGTCAGCTAGTGTACCGTGACCTTATTCAAATTCGGGAGCGGGGTCCTCCTTGTTTGTGCGGAGCCGGACTTGTTGAACGTAGGGAAGTTATTTTATCTGTCAGAGATGTTCAGTCGTACCTGTGCCCTCCTTCAGCTGTCGACCTAAACTAGTCCAAAAGCAAATGGTATTTTGCAAGGATAAGAGGCGTGAAATGGTTAATACAAATTGTGCTTTTTGCAGCAGTTCTTCTTTTTTTTGGGACTGTGGTTCTTTTGGAAATATCCCTAGGAGGTGTGAATTAGACCCAAGTCAATCAGAAAGGGTCTAACTGCAAAACACCCAGGTAATTTGTGTGGGAGATGGAACAGAATTCTACCTGAGAAGGGAAAGTAGGAGGTGGGAGGGAAACCCAATCTTTTAAATAACCTTAAGCATGGGGGACTGGCTGGTAGTGCCTCATACACCCTCCTTTCTCATGTCTTAATCTGCCAGACATCTTCTCATGATTTTGGGTGAACATCGTGTGCCTGTTCTTCTTTAAAAGGTTTATTGCTTGTTCCTTTTTTTTTTTTTCCTTTCTCTCATCACAGCTTTTAGGGCTTTTTTTTTTTCTTTTTTTTTTTTTTCTCTCTACTCAGTTTCCTACTGGCTTTGTCCCTGTTTTGAAACAGCTTTATACTTGGTTTGCCTCGGCCGCATGCAGCCTGGCATTTCTGACTCCACAAGTACCCTGTGGTGCTCAGCAAATATGAAAATCATCCAGTGTGAGATGGAAGCCCAGAGCAATGTTCCCCTGGATTAGCACCATTATTACTTTTCTCAATCTGCCTTCATTTGCATTTAAATCTGTACGCTACAAACTGCATGTTTAAGAAACTTTGCAACTTTTTATTTATATATGCATGGTGGCTACCTTAGAAGTTTACTTCTCTGTCACATTTGAAGCAAAAATTAGTTCGGAGCACTTAATCCAGAACTGAAAGTACATATCTGTCACTTCAGAGTAGCGATGCATTCAGGTTTAAGGTGACCGTACGATCCACTGTAGACAGACACAGTTTGCAAAATCAAGTTTTTAAATGCCCTGTCAAACCAAAAAGCTTCACGCACGCTCAGATCTAGAACAATTTGGCAGGGAGAAAAGAAGCAATAAAAAATTAGCAAGCAGCTCTGTTTGGGCAGGTGCTTCCCTGCACATACATTAAGTACCTGCTGGTTTATGCAGAAGGGTGACTTCAGACGGGAGATTCAGGAGGATAGAAATTGTTTCCGACAAGAAATATTTCTGTCCGGGAGCGCGGCGGTGTACAAGTCTACCGTACCTCTGCGCCATCCGATGTTGGGCTAGAGCTGCCCATGGAGTAACCCTGCAGGGAGATCTCTGCTCTCTGTGTAGTTTATGTGAGCGGGGGTTACTGGGGTGCCAGCCCGCACCGGCCACCACCCTGCCCTTTTCCCGGCGTGCCCGTTCCCGGAGCCTTTGCCTACATCGTGAGGGATTTCTAGAGAAATTTGGGGTGGCAAAATACAAACCAACAAATGAATTGCATTTGCTAAGAGCTTTAATGGCAAGGTAGAAGTGCCATGCTCAGTTTAGGTGAGTCTCCTTCTCCTCCCTCCTCCAAATGCGGGGTCTCCAAAGCAGGTACGTTTCTTAGGACTGATCCAAAGGGAACAGCATAGGTTTTCATTGTTTGCCTCTTCCTTTTCAGAGGTGTTCACGGCCATTTCAATGGCCAGCGCCCGTGGGCTTTGGCAGACGAGTGCATCCTGGACCTGATGGCGGAGCTGGTTGGTAGGTGTGAACTGCAGGGCAAACCTTTCTCTAGAAATGAAAGCAAATTTGGTTTCTTTTAAGACCAAACATCCTGAAATTCTCTAACCAGAATTTCGTTCCTTGCATTCTTTGATTTTAAAGTAGTTTTTCTGACTGCCTTGTGCAGGGACTAACATTTTGTTTTAAGGCTGCAAGTGATTTAAGAGACAAATCTATGCGGTAATATATGAGCATATGCATATCATGAAACTAATTGTGGCAAAGGGTTTCTTGGAGCATCGTAAACCACTTGGTCTAACACGTGAAGCCCTTTTAAAGGGCACTTGGCATTATAGATTCTCAGTCTCTCTCCTAGAAGTGAACCAATGAACTTTCCCCTTTGAAAAATGATTTCTATCTAGACATTTTCCGCTTTTCCTCTTTTCCCCGCCACTAAATCCAGCCTCATATTTGAGAACTGCTTATGTCAATGAAGCAGATAATTGGGGCTGGACCTGCTATTTGTAAGTTCCCATTACCCTGCTGTAGCCCTTGAGGAGTCTGCAGTGCTGCAGGACCTCGGCAGTAAATGTGTCTGGTTATTTTGGAGATTGAGAAGGAGCCCTGGAGACTTCTCCTGGTGAGTTTGCCAGCCATGAAAGCAGTCGTCTGAGTCAGAATGCAAATTTCCTCTATCGCCTTTTACTCTAACCTGTGTGTAGTTGCTGAAATAATCTTTCATTGGGATTTCCTTCAGAGTTGTTGCTGTCAGAAGGGGGAAGAGAAATGATCTTGGCAGGGTTGCCTACAAACCCCTTTTCTCCCCAACCATTACAGCCCTTGTCAAGGCTAGGTTAGTAGATTCTAGTGAGATTTGGCCAGTATTTCAATTTCGGTGTTGAAGGCAACTGTCAATACTGACTGTCTGAAATGAATTATCATGTGTTCATTTGTGCCTTCACTAAGGAAAAATATTACGGTTAAGTTGACCTACTGTACACTAGATGCTGTCTCGTAATTTCTCCTCCAATTATAGACAAGTGTTCAATGAGAAAGTTATAGTTTTTCTCCTTCAAGAGAAGCAAATGGGGTCTGAACAACTGGAAAGAGAGACACTAAGGAAAGTTTCATGACAGGTTTATTTATACATTTATGCATAAAGTCAGTTCCTGACTTCTTCATAAAGTTTCCAAATAGCTACAATACTGGACATTATTACTGGAGCAGAGCAAATATAAGAAAATGTTGTTATGGTTGGTCTATCCATGGTGTTAGCATTAAGGTAACATAAATATGAGCGTGGCTAGACTGGGCATCACTGGGCTAAGCAGAGTGATCCCATCTGCAGAATGAAATAAAAACCAAAATGCAGATTGGTTGTTCTTATTTTGGAAGTTGCTACCTTAGTACCTGGTATTGCTCAGGAGGTTAAGAAATTACTTCTCTTGCTTTCATTATGTTCAAGGGCAAGCTCAGTACCTCCATTTGTTAACTAGCATAGAACATAAAGATGAGAGAATAAAAAGGGGTGGAGGGTGTTGAAATGCTGAATGCAGCTGATTTAGGGATTTCTCTAGTCTGACTGATCTTTCCCGGCAAGTGGATGCTCTTGTTCTGGTAGGGTATAACTGGGAAGCTGTGGGCAGGTGGGGAAATGCAACTTGTCACACTACGAGCCCTATGCATACTAAGGGCTTTTGAATTGGAAACCTTGGATTTAATTAACTGGAAGGCAGAGAATTTCTCTTGTGAGAATGGGAGAGTAGTCACGCGACATACTTTCAGGCACCTAAATTAGTGAAGTACCAAGGTAAGACCGTTGATGTTCTTCACAAAACCAGGAGAGAGAGCCAAGATCCCCCAATGGGCAGCCTGAAGCACTTGAATTATCCTTCTCTGCATCACCTTCTGTGAATGTTCGCTACTGCTCCGTCTGCAGAACGTGGGCCCCCGTGCCCTCCCCGCAGGGTGTCGGGGCAGGCTGAGCTCTGACCTCCTGCCAGTGCCGGTGCTGGGGTCGGTTTGGCCTCAGCTTTGGGTTAAGAGTCGCTGCAAAAAGCAGCGAGTCAGGCTGGGACTTTTTTTTCCCTTAACCATCTGTCTTGTTGAGGCTGCCAGCTCAGTGTGTATTGTAATATTTGTTTAACTAAAAGAAGTATTCTGTGTGTAAGGAGAGGGATGTGAGAGCTTTGCTTAAACTTCATCTAATTGCTTGTCAGTCTCATTATTTTTCTTTTCTTTTCCAAACTTTATATGACGCTAGTGCTTTTGTTTTTAATCACAATGGCCAGACTACATTGAACTTATTACAATTTTATTCATTTTAAACATATGTTTCAAAGTTTTCTATCAAAATTATGACTGAGGTCACCCTACCATTAACCTACTTTTGTTTTTAAAATTCTCTGCTGGGAAGTGGTTTCATAGTCCTGTTTTCCTCAGCAGTAAGGGGCATGTCAGCATTATCAGCTTGGATCTTGTTCTCCAGGATTTTTTGGACTTTGTTTAATTGAACTATTAAATGTGGTTTGGGCTCAAATCTGACCCTCAGATTTGTATGCCGGCAGGGGTTTATTTATATAATATCCTCATAGCTTTTTTTCAGGACCTAGGTGAATGATTCTTAGAATGCAAATGAATTAATGTTTCCCAAATAATGGATTTGTGATAAGTTCTGATTTTAAAAATTTTAGGTAATAGTAAAAAGGCTAAGACAATAAGTGCAGGAAAAATGTTACATTAAAATGCTCTCTTCCAATGTGGTGTTTACAGTTGAGCCCTGTTTTCCGGCAAGGTCCAATACCAAGTATGTACGAATTGAGTGAATTCTGAATTAACTTTTTTTTAATGAATTTAATGTAAGAACATAAACATAATTTTACCCTGTTTTTTATTCAATATTTAATCTCTTATGGAGGAGGAGGAATTGTCATTTCTCGCTCTAAGAGTAGTAGTAAGTAAAAGTTATTTGGTGGGATTTATTCAGGAATGGACTAAAGACTGTAAAATATCTTTGTTTAATGGTTTATAGTGCTATATAACACCTTGCTTATTAAACGCAGTCACATTTTCTTGTTCAATGAAAGTTACAGTAGTAAATACATTGTGAAATGCAGAATCAAGGTCAATGGAGCCCAAAGCTTTTTTCTATGCTCACGCTGAGTGGCATAACGCGGTGACGGTAATCTCGGCTTCTACCAGACTTTATTAAAACATTACAACCTTGGCAGGATCACCTTCTGATGGAACAAGATTAACTGTATGGCTGCTGCTGTACAATGTGCTCAGGCAGGTCTCTGTTGAGGGAAGACTGAATGCCTAGTAGATTTGTAGTGACTTTGAGTGATAAGGATTATTTGAAATAACCAAACTGTTTTCAGAATTGGGGCCCTTAGCCTTTTTTCAATCATTTTACAAAATGCTTTTTGCTTACTCTGGTGAGGGTCAGGCTCCCACTGCAGTCAGAGAGGAGAAGGATGGCAGTGTCTGCCTGACGCAATCATAATTGTCTCTGAAGTTGTACTTTGCAAATGCTGCTTCCTTTTATTAAAGAAGAGATTTATCAAGCAGAACATACAGGTTTCAGCCTGTCTTGGAGATATGGTATAAAGTTAGGAAATAAAGAAAGCAAACATAATTTTGTCTCCTGTGTGCTGGGTCTCTGAATATTGTAATAGGTTAATTGGATCATAGAAAGGTTGTTTTCTGAAACGCAGTGCAGGTTATAAAGGATAACAGTTTTCCAATGACACGGATGAGGTTTGTTTTGTGGGCATGAAATTCAATAATGGAAAGCTTTTAATAAATATATAATTTACAGAAGACCAAGACTTACATGACAAATGTAGTGTCATATTTAATTTGGGATGCCAGCATGCAGCTAAAACTGATCTACAGATTAACCATTTGTTTCGTATGGAAACGGTACAGCAGGCAGAGGATTGCTCGTGCAGAATTTGCTGTGAAAGCCACAGATTTCATGGAAGGAGCAGAGGGAGAAATAAGAACAATACCATTTCTTGATGCTATCCGTTTTTCAGCCTCAAGAGTTCCATAGAAATATTAAGACTGCAAATAATACTGTTTTGAGCTGCAATCACTCTCTCTAGCTGTCTTCTGTATCTGCAATAGAACAGCCACAAGGTGACCGCTTTCAGCAGCATGGAGCCTGCAGATGCAATGCTATCAGAGGGAAGAAAAGAAAGCAAAGGAGAGGAGTTTAAGTGAGGAAAAGAGCTTATCTTTCCCCACGAAGAACTAAGTCTACTTAAATTTCTTCCCACAAACTTGATGACGTTCCCGGTGTCTGAAGGATGGAACGTATTCATGGCATCTCTTTTTTCCTCCCGGTTCATCCTCTGGACGGGTCCTCCAGAGTCACCGACAGCTATTGACAGATCTTTCTGTCCAATACTTGGAGATTTCAGCAACACAAAGAAAGGCCCTTGAATACCTCAATCAGAATGGTTCTTGGCTTTTCCTGTGGTGGCAGAAGCTGAGGGCTGCTTGGCAAGGATTTATGAATAAACCCTTCTTAATTAAAGATTTCCATGGTCTTTGGCTATATCCACTTGTATTGAGTTCGACCTATGGTTATGTCTTTTTTCCTAGGCTGGCAAAGTAATAACTCCCTGAACCTAAACTCTTTGGAATATGGTGGGAGTGTCTCGGTGCTCTTGCTGCCTTTCCCCGTGTTGGTTGTGACATTGGGTGCCTTCCAAGGCAGCGACAGGAGAAACCCAGGATTCACCTCTCTGTTTCTTGCGGCTCCCCTTACGCTTTTTACCCCACCATCAGGTTTTCCTTTCCTCTTTATCGATCCCAGTCGAAGCTGTTGCCCTCCCCGCCTGCTTACACTTGTCTTCATCCCTCCCTGTCTGCAACCTCTTTCCACCTTTGGCGAACTCCACTGCCGGGGCGATGACTAGGGCAAGGCGCACGAGGGCATCTTCCAGCTTCAAAGCACTGATTTGCGTCAAAGGTGAATTACTGCTTTTCAGCAAAAGACAGCAGGCAAAATGGAAAGAAAGAGGAATTGATTTTCTCCATATCTCGGTGGCGCCCTGCCCGACGCACGGTCCCTCGTCCTGCCTGAAACCTTTCACCAGTGGTTGATAAGGGTTCGAGAATTTGTTAGTAAATACTTTGTAATGACAATTAGTTGTTACTTCATTAGCTCTGCCCATGATTAGCTGTAGCCAAAAGGCATCTGTTATGAGCCTCCTTGGAGCTATGTGGGTACGGCTTCTTGCTAAGTTGCTGCATTAATAATGGTCTGTTATATGCAATAGGCCAATTTTGCTTTGTTTTTTTTATTAGGGATGAGATTTAGCTTGACATTACAGTAACCACTTACAATAGATGATTGTCTCGATGCATTTTCTGACTTGCTTTATATATAAACTTATGACAAAAATAAGCCTGCAAGTCTTGCTTTACATATGGTCTTCTGACCTGATTTTTGTCTGAGGTATTAATGATAATAAATCCACTGGTGGTTTGCCGGGAAATGGAAATACTTCATTGGTTTTTGTTTTCTGTGGCTGACCTGAAAAAATAAATATTTTCCTGCCAGTGTGGTGTAGTGAGTCAGACAAGAAATCTTTTTACTTCACTGTGATGACACCTCAAACGTTTGTTTACTTTCCAGCCTTTGGAAAGACATTGACTGAAAACATACTTTTGCTTTCTCAACTCTGCACTAGATTTCTCTGAAATTATAAAGAAAACCCCAACCAGTTTTTTTTTTCTTTTTATTATTTCAGGGGCCCAAAGACGTGAAGTAGCCTTAATGAATGGGCTAACTGTTAACTTGCACCTCCAGATGGTATGTCTTTACGATGTATATTTGATGTTGTGTTGACGAGCATTTTTTTCCTTTCTTTGTGAATGTAAGCAAAACGTTTCCTGAGGACCTCACAAAGACAGAACTGGATGATAGCCTAACTTCTCTTAAACCTTGGGAGTTGTATCTTGAATGATGCTTTGGCTTGTGCAACACCTGGCTCCACTTAATTTTAAGCAGAAAACCTGCACAGAGAAATATTTTCCAAGGACTCCGTAGGGGAAGTTTGAGCTGTTCTTGCACGTGCTGCATGTCAATCCTCAGACAGGAGACTTTATTATTTAAGAAACATTTACAAATAACTTCTCAAATTTGAATTTCATACCAAATTTCAAAGTTTAAGAAAGAAGAGCTCAACTGTGACCAAGACAAAGCTGTAATTTCAGTCAGGCTTAAAATGCAGTTGCATACAAGAGTTGGCATTCTGAGTTCTGCTCTTTTATACATGCCTAAAATGTGGTAAAGCATCTGATTTTGAGTTTTATGAAATAGTGGCCATAAATGTGGTTTCCTTATGTGCAGGTGTCTCTGTGGCTGCATACAGCCTGTTTCTGGTTCTCTAGTATTTCTAAAGATTTGGTTCAACGGAACGAAGACGTGCAGTTTCCCTTTGTGTGGTTCACACAAAAAGAAGTCTCCTCCTAGTCCCCTCAGCATGGTGGCAAGTCCAACTTGCCTCCACATGAGGAAGGGAGAAGGAAAGACCTTTCAGGTGCTGAGATGAGGTCTTTGCAGAAGGGTTAGTCCTTTAGTCAGGTTTGTTTCAGAGGAGGGCATGATTTGATAGCTAATGTTTTAGGGCAGGAATGGAAATCCAATTCCTTTGCACTGTTTGCTACTCTTCAGCTGCTGCTTTTGCTTGCAGGATGGAGCTGGGTGAAATCCCAGCTTCCCTGGCTGCACTCAAAGCTTTGTCATCGATTCCTGTAACTGCAAGTTTTCACTGCTGGACTTCTGCGGCCTTTTGTTATGGATATATGAAATACAGTATGATAATGATTTCCTACTTTGATAAATGTTATGCGGACGAAGAAATATTTGTAATTTCTGGGGGATTCTCTGTAGTCTGCATTAAAGTAAAGCAGTCTTTATTAAGTTACGTACTGGGAGAATCTGTCTCATCTCTGCTTAGATACATTTCAACATATCCTTTTTGGTTTTTGTTCTTAACAGCTATCTTTCTTTAAGCCTACTCCCAGACGCTATAAAATTCTTCTAGAAGCCAGAGCCTTTCCCTCTGACCATGTAAGAAATTAATATTTCACCATATTTGTATTATTAATCATATTTTTCCAAAGAATATCAGTAGCCTGATTTGAATATTTATTAGCTCATCTTGTCCAAGTAACATTACAATAAAAAAAATCTGTCAGAAGCTTTTGAGCTCAGCATATTTTACAGATTGTAGCTTTATTCCTTTTGTTCAAATAAAAAATGTTACAAGAGGAAAAGATTGAATGAGTACATTGATTTATTAGTCTTTTTAAAGACATTGAGCAAACTACTGGCCTAAATCAACTGAAGTTGTAAATGTTTTATTAATTCTTGTTGCTGTTTTACTTTATGAAACCAAATCAATACAAACTCACAACATTAACACTTATATATCCCCAGACAGAGATGGAAATGTTTGTTCTTAGCACTTTAGGTTACTAGTTCAAACATAATTTGTCTGCTATAAAATAGGAGACAATAGCCCGTGCATCACAGCTTAGAGCAAATTAATCTTTAGGTTTGTGGCCCACTGCTACTTTATCATCAACTCCGTAAACTCGTGGAAATTGATAACAAACTTGATCTCTAAGGTGAGATAAAAATGATTCAAGCTACTAACGGGTTTATTTGTAATGAAGATGGCGTCACAGATGTATAAACCTCAAATTGCCTTTATTCTATGTTCATATTATTCCCACGTTTGTTCCAGGTGCACTTGTGCATTTGGACTCCATCTTCTTAAATTTCTACGGCACTTCAGTAATAACCTGTGCAACTGCCGTCACTTCAGTTCCTGCCATGTCATTTTAAACTATTTTATCCTATTATTTGATGATTTTTATGCTATCTCCAGAACCATTATTTACTGATAAAATCAGTAGGTAGGATTTTCAAAATAGCCCGAAAGTTTAGAGCTCTCATTTCCTCCCAGCTGTGCAGCAAATCGAAGACGTGCGAATAACGTGGGACAGCATATATGTGCTGGTCAAACCTCGTTTGCGTTGACAGCAGTACGTATGTGACAGCCTGGGATTTAGCATGTGCTACCAAGCAAAGTGGGTACCCAGGGCCCCTGGAGAGGTAATATTCAGTCTCCTCCGTAGCTGTTATCCGTGCAGGCTTTGCCTGCTGACATGTGGTAAAGCACATCCTCCACCACATTTCCACCCTCATTCTGCTCCCCGAACTTATCCTGTAGGATTTAGGCTTTGACTTTATCCTTGCTGTCTGATGATGTGAATTAAATTCTGATCTTTTTCAAACCAAAGGAAATACAGAAATTTTTCAGTGAAGTTGGATTAGGTTTTCAAGTGTTAATTTTAGTGAAAGGCAGGCATCTGAATCCTTTTTCTGAAGTTCTGACGTGGTTTTCTTTTAGTTGTTTCATCATGTAATTGCGCTAACATGTTCTGCATGGAAATCTCTTCCAGTATGCTGTTGAGTCCCAACTTCAACTTCATGGACTTGATGTGAAGAAATGCATGCTCATGATGCAGCCACGGGAGGTTGGTGAGAAATAAGTCAGTTCTGCTTGCTATTGCTTAAGGGCAGAGACATATTTCATACGAGACTAGTTATACATTCTCAAATATTCTAGTGTCTGCCTGCAGAAATTATAATCTATTCCTACTAATATTTTTAGGTAAAATTTATGAATCATGTATTCTGATTCTGTGTATATTTTTTGGTATTAGAACCCATTTTGTAATTGTCTGGTTCAGCTAGTGTATTTGCCCTATAGAACAAAAAAAAATGTTATTTTCTCTATTTTTCCTGTTTGCAAAACCTGATAGCATCCTGAGAAAACTGCAAAATATAGTAGCTCATCGAGAAACCCCAATGTCCTTTTAATGTCCTAAGGTAAAAGATTGCCATAACAAGAACAGCAGCAGCCTGTGTATCAGCACAGCCTAAGGGAAAGGTCTGCTTTGAGTAATATGCAATTCAGATTAATTTGAAAGACTGCCTTGCTTCACTTTTGCAGTATTAAGAACTTTGCCACCCGACTATAAACTGATGGTGACCTTTTGCTTCTGAAATCTGAGTCATCTTGCAAGTAAAGAGCCCACTCCTGAACGCTTGATAGATTTGCAAAGATTGTTGAGATAATAACAGTGACTTGCAATTCAACAATCTTGTCCAAGCTCTTTTCAGTAACAAGTCTAATTTAATTCTAGGTTTTCACTGCCTAATTGATCCCTAGGTGGTGGTATGTTTTACATGATCCCTTGCTAGGAAGATGGGAGGAGGATGGGACAGTGATTTTCCTATAAAGAATCAAGAATGAGGCGGGTTTTTTTGGTTGAAATTCCTCTATGTTTAATGACCCCAGGTTTGGGGATTTTTGTACTTTTGATGATGTGAGACTTATTGTTTTTGAAATATAAATATGGCAGGGTTATAATAGCTTCCTGTGGGATACGAAGTTTATTAGAAAACTAGAGTGAAACTGATAGACAACTTTCAAGTCATGTGGGTGTCACAAATTTCAGCTGTCACAAAAAATCATTATATATGCTGTTTGCACCAGGCTTTTTTTTTTTACTGTAAATTAAAACTGCCTGAAATATTAAGGAGTATGAAGCATGCTAAAATATGAAGTGAATAGACTTTTTATAACTGGCACCTTCAAGATAAGTTTGCTAACGTTTTTTTTTGTGGGGGTTGTTTTTTTTTTTTTTTGAGGTAACTTACTGATAGGCTACTTCATAGCACTACCTTTGTATATCATTACCATGCTAAGGATTTGCTTTTGATCTCCTTATCCAAGCAGCATGGCTTGTGGTAAAATATAGATTATGAAATAAGAAATGACAGTTTCATTACTGCCAGAGTTGATGTAAAATGTGTGCTTTAACTTTGTTTTAGGGGGAGGAGACCTTGAGGACTGAAGACATCCTTGCTGTAATTGAGAAGGAAGGGGACTCTATTGCTGTCATTCTGTTCAGTGGGGTGCAATACTACACGGGACAGTTGTTTGACATCCCTAAAATAACAAAGGCTGGCCAAGAAAAGGTAGAATTTCTCCAGACCTGTCCTTTTAACACCAATTTTAGATCGATTTTCCTTGTGAAATATTTTTAACTTCTACTTTTTGGGGAACAAAACAAAGCACATGTGGAAACCTGTAGGGCTCTGATAAAAAGTAAAAGCAGTCAGTGCCCAGATCCCTTGGGGGCTGTGTGCTGCATCAAGAAATAGCCTTGTGAGACCAATCTTGCAGGTGTGACTTAAATTATACGGAGGGATAATTCATGACTATTAACTTCTACAGGGCTTTTCCTGAAGGATAGAATTTCAAGAGGTTCAGTGGAGAAGGAGGAAGAGATAATCACAGCTCTAATCTCTCTTTAAAAGTTAGTTTGTGTTAGATTTCTGCTTTTTTTGGCAGACTTTCATGATTTTCCTCCTTTCCCACAGCCATGTTGTGGCAGTTTTTGCCCCCAGCGAGCAGGGAGTTGGGCTCCCCGTGGAGCCAGCAGTGTTCAGACTCAGCTGATCAGTTTTCCAGAGACAGGCACAATGTGGAGCACATCAACGTCGCAAGATGACTGTATTTTAGTGATGACTCAGCCTTCAGAGCTTGCAGGCAGTGCGCTCTGTGGACATAGCTTTAAACCTTCTTTAACCATCTCAATTGCCTTAGGAATCCAGGAGAAAATAGTTTTTAATTACATCTTCTTATCAACAGGAGGTCACCAGACTTTCTGTAGGGGCAGTCTTTTACTGGATGTACCTTATCTCATATAAGATTAAACCACTCAAGCATAAGCTTATTTAGTATCACTGGATTTTGGCAAACCATGTATTTGATGTTTTAACTCTCTGGAGAGGTTCCTGGCTCACAACAGGCTATAGACATCTTCTGTTGCTGTAGGTTTGGCAGTGGAAATTTTTTCTGGAGGTCAGGGAGTAAGTTATGCTGCTGGAAAGTGATGGTAAAGTCACCCCTGGGAGAGCAGAGCAGATGTGAGAGCTAGTGCAGGGCCCGTGGGAGATTAAAAGGGAATATTCTCACAGGAGCAGCACCTGGTGACAAAATTGGTCCTGGACACAGTACAACACAAGACTGACTTCTGACATGGATGCCGAAACCCAAGGAAAAAAGAAATGGGGAGAATCAGCTGCAGGGGGGAATGGGTCTGTGTATTAGCAACATGCAGCTCTAAAAGCAACACCTTCGTGGTGCCTTCCTTGAGGGTCTTCCAGTACTTTGCTGACCACAAATAATCAAAAGGCTATGCTGAAACGTTTGAAAGGGAAGATACGTTATTAATAGGATGATGCCACCCACTGTTCCACTCGTTCTCACTCCTGGTGGCAAAGCTTTTGTTCAGCTGCCAACGCCTACGTGCCTACAGTGCTTCTTCCCCGAAATCTGCTCTGTGATGTGTCTGAAAGGTGTCTGAGAGAAATCTTTCTTCTCTACTGTAAATATGAACAACCTGAGAAAAGCTTATCGCCTTACCGCCTCTCTAAAGATGCTCTCCGGACTGTGGGACACATGCTCGGATGAGTGGAAGTGATGCAGTTTCACTGAAAGCTATAAACCACCCCACAGTGGCTGACAACCTGCGTCTGGGGAAAAGCAGTCACTGATAGTTCATAATATGGAGCGAAAATGGATTTGATGTTTATATTATCTGAGGAGATAACCAGGACTGATGGAGACAGCTGAAAATTTCTATAAAGTAGTGCAAATAATAGTATTAACACACGGGTATGTGCTTCCACATGGTTATACACAAAGACACCGCACATTTATAGAGAGGCTGTATCGTGTTACTGAAGAGGAGAACGATTTCTGACAGCAGTTCAGTACTCCAGCAGGCACAGATAGATGTCAAAGGCCTGTTTCCACCAGCATGCATGTTAGAAACATTATAATGTAGAAGTGAATCTCTTCTTCCAGAGATTTTTCAAAAGGGGAGGAAAAAATGGTAAAATTTAATTGTCAGCCTTTTTGTGGTTAGAGTATGTAGGACTGGGATCTGGGTAGATTCACGACTTAAAATGTCATTAGTGTATTTAAAAAGAAAAAATAATTCAGCCTGAAGAACTTCTTGCGTACCCATACTGATTCAAAGAAATTGACTCAATAGTTAGGTTAACTATTAAGTAGGTATTCTTTATTAGCAGCGCCGGGCAGCACGG
>JANXJC010000001.1:48958654-48975719 GCA_027564655.1 Leptodon cayanensis
GTTACATTTTACATTAACTATTGAATTATACAATTGATTCTAATAGACTTACTAGATTTTCTGCGTATCCGCATCAATACAGCTTGAAAAACATGAGCCAGCCCTGGTTTTATTTCCCTACTGTCAGATACACTCAGCTCAATGACCTTATGGATTCTGCCCCCTGGGTTAAGTGATGTTTGTGTGTTTATACAAACCACTATGTAACATACTGTTACACCACACTTAAACATCCGCACGTGGCAAATATTTACTTGAACAGCTATGAAATCAGTGATTCATGAAGAGTTTGCTGTCTTAATATTGGTAAGAGCTAGTCCTGTATCCTGCTGCTTCTCTTAGTCTCAGAGCTTCTGCTTACTAAAAAGCCCCAAATGTTGGATCTTCAAAAGCGATTGGCTCCTCTCCTCTTTTCCCAGGTCAGAGCTGATGTTGGGAGCTGCCATTGGGTTAGAGGAGAACAAGAAAACTGCTGAGCCAGCGTCATTAGCATCTATATAATGTGTGTGGCCTTAATTTCTACTTGGTGGCATCCAACCAGTCCCTGTCCCCAGGCTGACAAGCTTCCAGGACAGTAGGTGTGTGGACTTAAAGACCACATCTCCTTCAAGAGCTTCTGGATCTGATAAAACCAGCAGTGGTTAGAACGTTTGTCTTATACACGATGTATTATCACAGAAAGGCTGAAAGTCCTTTAAAATGTATATTAAAAGAGGATAAGCCTGAGGAGTCATGTTCACAGCAAAAATGCAAGGCTCCCCTTCCTGGTGGTGAAGGATCCCATGCTCATGAACAGAAAATAGGTTGGGGAGAGCTGACAAGCAAGAAAGTCAGAAGGGGAAAATACAAGGTGGAAGCGTCACTTGAGGAGGAAAAAAAATCAGTTGTCAGCCAGTGTAGCAGAGAGAAAAGACCTACACAGATGGTCCTAATAATTCTTTTAATGTACAATTGAAATAAATTCCTGCAGAGTTGTACCCTATCAAGGCTTGGCTAGAAATTTCAGCTGTGAGCTCAGGAGGTCTGGAAAATGTCCTAGGATTCTTGAGGTCAATCATTTATGAATTAAGTTACTGATTTCCTTTTACATTTTTTAAGCCAATTTCCTAAGTTCTCTACGTACGTTAAGATTCCTCCCAGAGTGAAAGCTCTGCACATAGACAGCTTCATTAAGTCATTAAATATTAAATGAACTAAATTAAGCTTGAAAAATTACCTCAGGCTATTTTTCCATCTTAGGTCTCTCAGATAAATCAAAATTACTACGTATTGTGCAAGAGACTCATCAGCAAGCTGAAGAGGATGTAACAGTTTTCCTTGTTTCATACTTTTGTGCTTGGTCTAGAGGGTGGAGGGGGTTGGGTCATTTTATTCTTCTACAAGTGAAGAAATGGCTGACTTTTAGGAGACGCTAGCTTTCAAATACAATTTTCATTTCATAAGTTGTATTGTACTTTCCACTGACTCTGTACGGTATGTAAAGTATTTTAATCTCTTGAGTCCCAGTAGGAAGAGCTTTAAGGTCCTTCATCTTCATTTCTTTTCCTGTCTCTCCTTCTAAATGTCCCAGCTTTGCCGGTGTGAAGCTGTCATTTCTCTCCCTCTCTCCAAATGTCATTGTCCATGCTGAGTTGTTACCTGCTGGTTATCAGCAGCTACCCAGACACTTTGCAGAAATGACTTTTAGATGTTAGAATTAAACGGAAGAGGCAGGGGAGAGCACATGTCCTCTTCTTCACCCAGAGCAGATGGGGAGCTCTCTCTTCCCCCTAGTCTGGGGAAGCGACATTCCCACGCAGCCCTTATTCCGCGTGGCTTGTGCAGGGAGAGCTGTTTCAGTTTGTTTTACTTTTTCCATGCAATCTGTGTGGCTAAACATTTGCTGTTTGTGCGATTCGAGTGCCAGACGCCTCCCAGGGAAAGCAAACCAGTACCACCCATCTTGCAGATGACAACTTGAACAAAATGGTACGAGTGGGTGTTTCTGAGACAATGTAGGAAACTTGCCAGCGCCGAACCCAGATCTTCAGGCTGTGCCTTGTTAGTAAGTTAAATACTGCCCAGTAAGATTCACCGACCAATTTCAAAGTGTTGGGGAGCAGTTAAAGCAGTTCAGGAGTATGGCTCATGGGTGGCCGTCCTGTTTGAGGGCTACCAGTGCATGGTGTCGGCGCAAGCCCATCTCTGCCAGCCAGCATTGGTGCCCAGGAAAGTTTATGCACGCTGAGATTACAGGTATACGTGTGAGTGTGGAGCCTCGTTACAGTACTATGACTGCGAAGGCATCCAACCATGCAGGTGTCCTAAGGAGTCTTGTCCTACCTCCCATCTACTGTCTTTTCCTAATTTGTTATCTTGTGCTTGGACATATTCTTTTATAGAGTTTATCACTTACTGACAGGGAAAGGACAACTGATTTCAACACAAGACTTACCATAGAGTTAAATTTCTTATGGGCTTTTTTTTTTTTTTTATGAGCAGCTACTGTTTGCTTGTTTGTTTTAATTTTGTTAACGTACTGCCAGATACACACATTCCACAAGACTCTCAGCATATCGTGTCATATTCCTGGTTTCCACTGCAACCAATGAATGTATCACAGCAATTCTTCAAAAAAGTTTGTGTGGGACACGTACAAAGGGATACCTGTAAATATTAAAGTCCAGTCAACTGATATTTTGAAGTTAATGCCTTAAAACCCAATGAAAACCTTCTCGTTCAATAGCAGATTGGCTTTAGTTTGCTGTAGCTTATATTTCTCTGACCCAAGGCCATTTGATCTCTGAATGAGAGCATTCCCATGGACATTCAGCGTGCTTCAGCTCCCCTGAGCTAGCTTCACTATTTCAGTTGATTTGTCTTAACTCACTTCTGTGTGTCCCTGTGAAGACAAGCCACCAAGGGTGTGAAGGCTAGGCTGTTTATTAGAACTTTGATTCCAACGTTTAGATCATGCAAATGCGATGGCAGTGAGTTTTCTTCACATTGTTTTGGAGCGACTTCTCAAGCTGGGAACTTCACCAATACCTCCATTAGAATTAGTGTGTCACATCTTAAAATGCTGCCTCATTCAAATTGTTATCTAGCTGATACAGAAGATTAAATATACCAAAGTACTGTTTAAATAATTTAGCTAAGGCTCCCTTTGTGCAAGACACGGCAAGAGATTCTTAAAAAAATCCTTTGTTTTATTATTGGACGTTGATTTTTCTGAAGCCTGTGCTTTCGCTCTTATTCCTACCATGCTGCTTGCAAGCAGGCTGTTTGTGTTTTAAAAGCAAAATAGCATTTAATTTGCAGTCCAGGCACAAAAGGCAGTTTTATTTCTCTGCGCTTAAATAAATAGCAGCGCGTGGAAGAACTTTTTAGTTTAAAAATGCTGCCATCCAGTGGTTATTTTGTGTGTAAAAATGCTACTTTTCCATCTATAGACGTCTGTGGTCCTTATATGCTTTTTTTTTTTTTCCTCCAGTGCCCTGTGCAAATCGTGGTTATGACGAATACAACCCTTTTCACAGAGAAATGACAGAATGCTTTTGTAACTTTTTAGGGAAAAGTACAAAAGTCCTTAAAGATCAATGCGTTGCATAGGCTGCTCTCTCACCCATTTGGATTCCCAAAGAGCAAGACTCTCATGGTTTAAGTGTCAGGGGGAGCTTAGGTATAACTCTATAGTGGAATGTAATTTTTCATGAGTCACTGGCATCATTATGTGCATCACTATTTTGTCTTTGCCCAGAGCTTGTCATGCTATACAACAATTTGAAATTATGCATTCATTCTGAATACTTATTTCAAGTGATTCCACTTTCCTGCATAAGAAAAAACTTCAGAATCTAAACCATATTCAAGCATCCTTGAAGACAAGCCCACAAAGCAGTTCATGATTTCTACATCTATCTATGGTATAGAAAATTTGTTTCTAGTAATAACTCAAAACAGATGGGACTTGATAGCATGCCTATATGTAGAGCAAGTAAAGCTCTAAAGATGGGTTTTTTTTCAAAATAATTTTATAGTGATGATTATCTTGATAAGTAGTATATTAATTATCTCTTTCCTGCAGGGCTGCTTTGTTGGATTTGACCTGGCTCATGCTGTTGGGAATGTAGAGCTTCATTTGCATGACTGGGGAGTAGATTTTGCCTGCTGGTGCTCCTACAAGGTAAAATAGATTCATTGTTTGAGACTGTTTTCCATAATGTCACTTATATGATGGGTCAGCAAACAGGTCAGGTGAATAAGAACTGCACCTGAACCGCTGATTGAGATTTGGCTGAATCTTTGAACCAGCCACAACGAGGAGATGCATGCTGACTTTAGTGGTGGCTTTATTACAAAAGGTTCTGAAAGATAATGGTGGCAATGACCTGCAAGGTCTTGTGGATGTGAGATGGATGCTAGTGGTGGATAAACATCTGCTCTGAAGCACAGCCTGCTCTATAGTCACAGTATCAGAGGCTCTTCTCTTATTTCCCACACTGAGATGGGCTTGCGGCTATAGGATTTTCTTAAGTGGTCCCTAAACGAGAGAATACTCTTGCCTAAACATAAATAATTTCAGATCATAGAACAAGGTATCTTTACTCCCTTTGACTTCTCTGGAGATTAAGAATCGACAGATATAGTCAGATGAATTGTTTGATGACTTTGCTGTATGTATGATGACACGGGACCGTTTGGGCTGTAGTTCAATTTTCTAGCCTTTTCTCTGGTAGACTTCAAATATCATATGTAAACCAAGAAAGTTATTTTATAACTAATCTGAAAAAATATACTTGCTTTTACCTACATCAGCACTTTGAGACAATGCTAAGTGTTAGTATGTAAAAATTGGTCTGTCTTACAGAGCAGTGTGAGGGAAGGAAAGCTATATTTTTCAGATAATGAACATGACATGTACATGTTGATTTATTCTTTGTAGTATTTAAATTCTGGAGCAGGAGGCCTTGCTGGTGCCTACATTCATGAGAAGCATTCCCAGAGTATTAAACCAGCGTAAGTATTTTATTGTATACAAATAAAATGTGCTGTGAAGTTTAAATGGGAAAATATCTTCCATTTGAGTCGATGTCTGAAAGTGAGAAATTGTATAGATTCCTAGTCATAGTCTACGGACATGTGTGTCTATGTATATATGTATAGATGCAGAAGAAACTCCTTGCTTCAAAAAACCCCTCATTGGGCTAATATTTCTTACCGACTTATTGCATCAGCGAAAAGGGTAGTACAAGTTTAGGCAATTTGGTTATCATCTGACTTAGTAACATCAGATGGGTTATTTTATGTTAATTTTAGTAAATTTTGAAACTGTTAATGTGCATGCTCACATCTTAAATACATTTCCTCCTTGGAATCTGCTATCAGTTCTAAACTAAATACAATCATAAAAGAGAATGCTTATAATATTAAAAACAAGTAACCTAAATCATGCCGATGAGACTGTTTAATGTAAAGAGAATATTTAACATCTTCCTTTAAAAATGGATTTTTTAAAATCATTGAAGTCTTTGGTTGGTGAACAAAATCAAAGACAATTTCAACTCTGTGTCTAATAGCTCTTTAATAGTGGCATGTTTTCATTAAAATTATATCCACTGGTAAAGCTAGGAAGCATTACACGGAGATCTGTGTTCTCAAAGACTGTCTAATCCATGAAAAGCTGTGCTATCAACTGAGGTTAGCTGCATTAAAAAAAAAAAACAAACCCTGTTATTTAAAATGTTATATGACTGTACTCTATGTGTATTAAGAACAGTAGGATTAATACTTTTAATGCACCAACAAATATAAACATTTCTTTCTGGCTATAATACTTGGAGAAATTGCTGGCACTTACTTTTATTTTAGATGGAATGAGGCAAACAACCAGATTTCAGAGAGAAATAAAATTATAATAAGTAGCTTCGCTGCACTATGTGCTGGTTTCAGACTGTCTAGACTCCCAGGAGATAACAAAATAACTCTGATAAGTTCTTCTCAGTCACCCATAACAGAAAACTCATTAGGATGACATATTACCTGTTGTGAGCTGATTCGGTCCTCACATGTGAACACTGCCAAAATATTCCGAATAACTGGATATTACTTCTGGAAAGTTTTTTTTTGTTGTTTGTTTTGGTTTTTTTGTTTGTTTGTTTGTTTGTTTGTTTGTTTTTGTTTTGTTTTGTTTTTTGTTTTGTTTTTTCTGCTTTCCCATTAGCCGGGTGCAGGTGCAGGCATTGCTCCTATGGCCAAACCTCTGGGCCCTGACTGTGGGGAGCTGGGAAGATGCTGAGCAGTGAAAAAATGCAGGCCAGCTAGAAATCACAGAACAGCACTAGGAGGAATGGATAAAATCTTAAGGACTTTGAGGTTTTTTTCCTCCCTGGTGAAATTTTGAAACTTCTGTGAGGGTACTGGCTTGGTATTGTAGGTAAGAGCTTAAATTAGTTTTTCCTGAACCTGCTTCTTCATACATAGTCATTAACTTGTGTACTGAATCTGGATACTGAATGTCGTAAATACAATTGCCTATATGAAATAAGCCTTTTCAGCCTGGGGCCCAATTAAGGGTATAATTCCAAACTTACTGCATAGACCCTTTGCATTATTTAATCATCGTTATTTCATATTTCCTGAGATTTGATAATCACTCATCGGATTGTTTGTAGCTAATACACCCCGATTGCATTACTTTTCTTTCTTTTCCACATCAACCAGCCATTTCAGGGCTCCAGATAAGGCAGTGAGACAAAGGAGAATTTGTCTATGTCAAAGTATTCAATTTTATAGCTGATTTAAATGCAGAGCAATTTACTGTATGTTGTACAATCAAATAGAGTGGAATTTAACTGCTGAGGAAGTTGCAGGTTTTATGTTGTATCTAGAAAGTCTTTGGCTGTCATCTGAATCAAGGATGACACCCAGTGGCCAGATGACTTCATTCAAAAACAGAAGCACCAAACACTTGTGTTTCTTTGCATCTCAGCCCACGCAGAAGCGGGTAATTAAATTCCAATCCAGCTGATACCCTTTTGTCATTTAGACTGTCTGAAATATTGTTTTTAACTCATGGCCGATATTATGCAGGTCATTTTGCCCACCTATATAGATTTCTTTAATTTGTCTCATCCCTCATACTTTCTGCAAGCTATTGACTAAGTAGTTATTTTTATATCGAAATAATGTATTGTATTTTAATATAAAAATGTGTGTTCTGACCATAATTCAGAGAGGCAGACCCGGAACGTTTGCCAAGTGCCTTTGCCTGTTACCGACTGAGGCTGAGGCAAAAAGGACTTAGGCGTTTATTGAAAATGAAACAGCTCAATCCAAAACTTTAATTTTAATTCCCGAAGCCCAGCTACTGTCCATCACCAAAGGTACTTAGGTATTTTGTTTTAGCTTCCCTTAATTTTGTGAGTATGCTTTTGTCCATGCCCAGAGCCCTGCTAATAAGAGCAGTGTAAGCAAATAGGCGCTCGCGTTATAGAAACTGCATTCCCCTCCATCCGGAGCCCGCTCCCTGGACAGCAAAGCACTTATTTGCTGCTGCTTTCTCTTGAAATGCAACTTGAGAGAGAGTTAATTAATTTATTTAATAGCCTTACCACCAGCAGCTAGGGCCATGCCGAAACCGCTTTCTGCTTTGAGTCTGCAGACAGAGGTTGCTGCAGCCCAACTGCAAACCCAACGCAACCCCAAACTGGTGTTATTCAGCAATACCGTGGCACATCCCAGCGGCCAAAAGGCAACACCAGTCCCACCTCTCCTCTTTATGGATATGCAAGCTTCCCACGAGATTTTTAAAAGTTGGTAATTCACTAACTTGGCAAAGGATTTGTGCCTAAGAGCAAGGTCTGACCCTTAGGTCTGATGGCTGGCAGATGGAGGCTATAGAGAACGCAGACTTGTATGTCCTTTTTTTTTTGTTTTGTGCCACTGCAAATGCTGTCCTGCACTCCCTGCCTTAGCTAGGGATAGTTCTCTAATTCACTGCAAGGGCCACGGGTCTAAAAGTTACATGTTGTTACCATCTTAATTAACATCTGTACCCGAGTATGTTGGGTAGTCCTTTGCTAGTCCCCTATCTTTCTTCCTAGAGCAGTAAAACTGAATCAGTCTGACATATATGGGTCCAATCTATCCCTATTCTCTCATGATCTCACCTCCTTTGAAGTCTTTTAATACTCAAACAGCTTTTTTAATACCTGGTCTATATATCACAATGCAATACATTCTTGGCTAATTGTTCTAGAGTGATTTCTCTATGGGAAGGTTTCAAATAAAGAAGACCTGAACAGAGCAGAGCTATGAAAAACCACTGAAGCTGTTTGGTCAGTGCAGGCTGATCCTGTGCCACCAGCTTTCCACATAAATGCAGTTATGTTGTGGAGGGGAGGTTTCTAAGGCACAGAGAGCACTAAGGTGACCTACTAATACTGAAATTTTGCTTGACTAGCTTTTTGGGCTCCAGAAAAGTGTTGGGTGGTTTGGTTTTTTTTTTTTGTTTGTTTGTTTGTTTGTTTGTTTTTTTCCCCTTTGCATTTCTCAATTTCTCCATTTATAAAAAGAAGGATAACTAAAATGTACCAAGCAAGTTAGCTATAACAAAATGTGAATGTTTGTGAGAACCTGGGATAGAAGGAACAGGAGAAGTCAGGTGTTGGCAGGGGAGTATCTGCAGCTGTAAATGTGCAGTGAGTTCAGCTCTGTCAGCTGGCATAAAGGACAGGAGGGGACAAACTTGCAGAGTTCTGAGATAGGAGAAGAAAAAAGTCCTAGTCAAATCCCTGTAAGAAAAAGTAAGGCACAACTTAAAAAGATGAAAGGGAAATAAATGTATGTAAAGCAGCCAGGAGAATAATAGATAAGCCTTGGCAGAAGATTAAATGAAAATTGCACACAGTCTAGTGTTTAAAATGAAAGGATTTATTAAGACTTAAGTTTAACACAGACTAGCAGCAGGTAGAGTTTAAAAATAAAAAGTTTGTGTGATGTGAAGAAATGCTGCATGTGCAGGAAGCAGGTGATGTCCAAAGAGTGTGTCGGCTTTTACTATAGGATAAGAAAAAGTATCAAAGAACAAGAAACAGAAAGGTAACTATTTCATACTAGCTTTGAGAAACACAAGGTATCTTCAGACAATTTCTTCATAGGCAGAGGTGAGATATCAACCCTTTCTCTTAGATCACTCTCCTTTTTGGCGTCTTGATTCCAATGAAAATGCCAGAGTACAAACGACTTCCCGCTACTTCTTTATAGAGACCTGCACAGATTTTGATGAGTGAACTTTTACCCTGGCATGAGATAAACAAAAATACGCTATTTCAGCTCCATCCATCTCCCCTTTCCCATTTTTCCCAGGTGCTCTGGGTCCCCACCCTGCTGCCGTGCAGACCCTCTCTTCCCAGTAACATTGTTTTGCAAAAGGTTGTTCAACCCCTTCCAGTGTTGGTAGCTCCAGCTGAGTTTTTCTTTAGTTATTTTCTTGATCTATGAGGAGATACCACATTATTCCTGCTTGAATTAGAGCCATGTAATCCCCAAACTAAATAGCTGAACCTTCTGTGAAACTGCTGAAAATAATGTCGTTTTGGAGCAATGTGAGTTGAGGGCAAAGGACGGTCACAAGAAGGTTGGGAACGCGGTTTTTAGATCTATTGTATTGGAACGAACTAAAGCTGCTCTTGTTTAAAATACTTCTTGGAATAATAGGCTAAGATGGTCCAGTTCTCACTGACCCTTGGAGTCTCTGAGCTCTGAGTATCTCGGCACTACTGAAAGTTTTAGCAGAGCAGAGCACCCTGGCCTGGCCAAGGAGACGATCTGGAGAAGCGATGTAGTAGAGACTGCCAGGGAGCAGCGCTGATGACAGCAAGGTGGAAAGTCAGTGGTCACGGATGGAAATGTACATGCTGCTGTTTCCAGAAGGGTTTTTCACTAGTCCTAGTGGACTCAAACTGTGGACTAATGCATGGATAAACTACTCGTGGAGCGCAACACGTGTCCCCCGGGTGCATAACGTATCCTGTACTAAGGTAGAAATGAACTATTCCTTTGCCAAGGAGATGAGAGCAATTTAGCTCCTTGAGCTAATTTAGAAACCAAAAGTTAAAGCCTCCCTTGGGAAGAGACTGTTTAGGAATAAAGGCATCGGCTAATTAGGCTTAATTGCATTGTCTTGGGACAAGTGATTTATTAGGCCAATCTAGACCCATGATGGGCCTGCAGGGGTGTGTTCTCGGATTCACCAACTGAATGGCAAATATCCAAGAGCATTTTTTAACTTTGGAGTGAGTCTCTGGGAGAAAAAAAGAGGGAGGTTAATGTGCACTCACATCATCTATTCCCATTCTTATTTCTTCAGCTCTGTACATCCTTTTATGTGACTCCCATGATTGTCTCCTTGTTCTCTGTCAAGCATTTTCTCTCTATCTTCCTTCAAATCCTCCCTTGCAATTAAGCTGTATCTTTAAGCAATCTTGCTGCTTTTCTCGTTATAAATAATCTTCTCATTCTTTCCTCCCTGAAGGTCTTCCCCTATGATTTGTCATCTTTGCCCTGGTTAGATTTGAAGGTGCTTGAGAGAAGAGGAGTTGTATGCCTCCTTGTAAACTCACGGGACTATGTAGGAGTAAATGTATATCAAGTCTGCGTCACCTATAGGATAGTTGGAGTGAGTGTGAAAGTAGTATGTTGTTTTTCATTCCCTGTGTGTACTCCCATGCTACCCAGACACTCTCAGTTCTGAAAACTCAAACCTTAAAATGGAGCACGTAGAAAAACAGAGACATGGTTCCTGTAAAATTTCTCAAATATATAAAGTAGTCTTTTTAAAAAGCACGGTGCTGGACTGGTTCCTGTTTTTCATGCCTGTTATCAAGGCACCAAAATGCTGGGATAAGTGGAGATAAACAAGTAAACAAAAGCGCTTAGCTTCCATGAGTCATATCTTCTCCAAAATAGTAGTCATAGAATAGGTGTGTTTGGCTGCAGATATCTTGGGGGCAGATTTGGGAACTTTATGTATATTTAAATCTTTGGCCAACAACTTGCTCTTTCTTTTGTCCAAAACTCCACCAACAATATGAAAAAATGTCATTTAAAGCATGATGCTTGTCAAAGCCTTTTTTTTTTTAAAAAAAAACATTTTTATTTTAAGGCCGAGGCTGGTCAAATTCTTGTAATATGTCTTTAACGGTATTCAGTCGTCAGCAATCACTCACTGAACTAGTGATTCTACATGTTAGATCTGAGCAGATTCAAATTTCTCAAGCATGTCTCCTTCTGGACCATGCTGATGGGACATACACCACTTAGTCTGCTCCACCATGGCCCTTTCCCACTCCCAGCCTTGGAAATGAGAGGGAAGTGGCTGTGTCCTTTGTGGATGCGGTTTCCCATCTGCCGCCTCTAGCTTTTCTCATCAGATGGTGTAAGACACAACTGCTTGAACACATGAAAGGAAGCCAACAGGCTTAGCCTGATGGAAAGGTGAATGTAGCCTGGGGGCAACTCTTGCATCCCTGTTAACTAGCAAGGAAGAGATCCTGGGGCTCTCCTCGGAGTCTGTATGGTTGCTGTGATTTTTTTTTTTTTTCTTCCCCCCACTTCAAAAGACATGTGCTGTTAGCTGCCTGCTCTTTGTGCCTCAGTTCTCCACTTTGAGGCAGGTAGTTTCGAAAGCACTTTGCCGTCTCTTGATTTTTCCCAATAAGAGAAGGCAGTGAGTTAGTTTCCTTCCTGCTGAATGAATTTCTAGATACGCAACACTGGAGCTGGTGTCACACACCTCTAACAAAATGGAAGGAAAACGTTCTTTGCCTACCTTTTTAATAAGCCACAAGGACAGATGTTATCTCCCCTCTTATGCTTATCTCTTAATCTGTATATTTCTATATCCACCTCACAGAACCTTTCTTTCTTAGGGCCAAAAAAGTTTATTTTCAACAAAAAAAGTCAAGTAAATCTTCTGTTTCCACTAAGCGCTTGCTTACCTCTATGCAGAAATGTGCTGGAGTTAATGCAGTTTTGCATTTGGGATTTCCTACTAGATGTTGACTCACTTTCAGTATTTGATCATTTTTCACTTTTTCTACTTCAGATTCCCACTTTTGGTACTTTCTACGCAGCTTTACTCCTAAGATTCTCAATTAAAGCTGCAGTCTACACATGTCCTTTAAAAATGAGATTTGCTCATGCTTTTGTATTAGTTCATTAGCCCACAGTGGGAAATGGTTTCTAATTTTTCGTTACTGAATGTGCTTTGAGATCATGGTATGCCTCGAAATTGCTCTAAGCTGAAAGTACCAGCAACAGCCATTATGATTTTGTGCCATTAACACAGTTACCATTTTTTTTTTTTTTTTTTACCCATTTATGTCCCCTGGAGTATATTCCTATAATTGTCAGTTACTGGTTCAGATGGGGTCTCCTGCACTGCATGTGTCCCAGACCTATTCATGTCCCTGTCCTGGCTGAATACCCCTCTGGCTTTAGCCGCAGCTCTGGGATCACATATACAGCTCATATTGTGATTCATATCACAGCTGGCACCTGATTCAACCCATAAGCATTTTTAAAGGTAATTGAAAGGTTGTTGCCCAGGTTAAGGAAATAATTCAGCCTCTTCATTTCTTGCAAAGTTGGTATTCTGTGTGTGCGCACCGGGGGGATTGTGTGTGGTGTTTTGGTTTTTTTGGTTTTCTTTTTTTGTTTGTTTGTTTTTTTTTCTTGAATTACCACTTGTGCTTATTTGTTTCCACTTGCTCATGGGGCTTCTGGTCCTCGTGCCCCCTCTTTTTCCTGGCTGAACCTTCATTTCTCCAGTGCTCAGCCAGGAGAAAGTTGTCTCACCGGGGCATACCTCTTCGTATTTTTCTTTTTATTTGGGCTTCCTCAGTAAAATCTATTTTGTCTTCACCATTGTTGCTCCTCTCTTGCTAAGTCCAGCAAAGCAAGTCCACAGCCTGCTGTCCTTTACTTCTTGCCCATCTCCACCCATCTTTGAGTCAGGAGCTTCTTAGAGACCTTCATGACATATATTGTTTCTTCTTGCCCACTTGCTTTAAGTCATCCTTCCTCTCACTTGCCATTTATGAAATATTTATTTTCGCAGCTGTTTGTTGCTGACGGAAAATTCTTACTATCACTGTGTGGCAACTATAGGGCAGCTACAGCAATAGAGTGCTCACTCAAGTGTCTGAAGAGCAGTTTCCAGTGAGATGCTGGGAAGGACACTGTATCTTTTTCTCTTCCCCATCCGTCTCCTAGTTTCTCAGTTGGCATGGCATCAAATTGGGGACCTAATCACACCAGTGCAACTATTTTGGGAGCCCTGCAGGTTCTTTCTGTCCCATGACATGAAAAACAGCTCCTCAAAGTGAAGAATTATTTATTAATTTCTTTAGCTGGGTACAGTTTATTGAGCAAAAATCTAATAATTTCCCAACCTAATCTAGTTTTTCAGCATCCCTCTGTTTTCATTGACAGTTTTCTGACTTGACTTTCTAGCAACCCATTGTAAGCAAGTGTAGAGAGGTTTGGTCAGCGTGTGTTGGTCATCAGTGTTGCAGATGGGGTTAATTTGTGACACGAGAATAAGCCTATGTAAGTGTCCTTATCTGATGGCTTCTCACCTGCTTCTGCAGTGGGAAGAGCTTGGGGGCTCCTGAAACCAGTGTTGGACCTTGTGTCAAACATTTTAAAGCCCAAAATACTGGTAGTTTATGTGCTACTGAAAATTAGGGCAACTGCAGCCCTGTAAAGAAAGATGCCTAAGTCACATTTCTCTCATGTTCTCTAGTGATGGATGAAATTTCAACTTTTTAGGAGAGGCTCTTTAAAATAACTTTGAAAGATGCCCATTTCTGTTCTCCCTTAATGATTTCATGTCTTAGACTTCAGCTCAATAAATTCCATTTGAGTTCTTTTCTCCTTGAATATCACTTAGTGTTAGTAAATGTTTTGTAACACAACTGCTAGATTCTGTGGCAATTGTGCTGGCACTTAGAACTTTGAATTCAATTAGTTCCAGCCACTGACATTAAAAAAAAAAAAATCTCATCTAATGTGGATTGCTTCTTGTTTCAGGCAAAGAGCAGAGGTGATAACTCTTACATTTTCGCTAATAAGGATTCTAGTATGATAAAGGTCTTGCATTAGTATTGTGATTACTGTACTCAAAAACAACAAAGACCCAAGGAAGTGCAACTTCCCAGATCTTAAAATTTTTATATTATAGTTCAGCCAGCTACATATATTATTTAGAAATCCATCTAGATATCATCCCCTCAAAGATTCATTCAAAGGATTGAGGAGACTGTATAGTTCAGTAAAAGCATCATGGTAATCAAAACTGTCCAAGTCTCCTTTAAGTCAAAATTCACATTTAAAAGTAGCTCTAGGAGGGATTGTTGCTTTTGCTTCTCGTTTAATTTAATCTATTTGAAACATCCTAGAAAAAAATTACTGAATTCTCAAAGAAAGTAATATGCTTTTTTTATCACCATAATATAATTGGGAGCTATTCAATACTTTATAAAAATCGCTGAGAACTTTATTAATATCTCCATGAGTAAATTGGCTCCCTGCTTGATTTTTAATTTCTGGTGTTAGGCAGAATATTCGATTTCCCCTTACTAAATGTGCTAACATACTGTTGGCTGTATTCCCTCTTTTCATATATCTGATATTTGGCTAGTGGAAGTGATATATGAGCACTTTGTGATAATAGTTGTTCGTAAGCTGATTTAACAGTTTTTAATTCAACTTCATTAGCCTTCGAGGGGTTGTTTTTTGTGAGATCTTTTCCCGGGATTTAATTTAGGCTCCAATTTTGTCTGCCGCTTGATCATACCTTTCTTTTGCCTGATCATGGCGAATGAAATTATCATCCCTCATCGCAAGCGCCTTAGAGGTTTGGCGGAGAGCTCTGAGCGACTCCAAGGGGCCCTGATTGGATTCGCAGCATTGCAGCCATTTCTCTTCCTCGTGCCCTGATCACAGCAACTTGTTTCCTGCTACAAAAGTGAACTCAATCTCCTTTTGTTTTGACCTGGAGGGGTAATACGGAGGGACATGTTGAAATTGGTGTATTCCCACTTGTGTTGAGTCTAAAAGACTAACAAGGAAAAAATCAATTCAGGAAGAGCGCGTGTACCCTCTATCTTCAAATACCTATCCGCTGTAAATCACCTGGCACTTGATTGACCAGACAGCCTCGGTTTTTCACCCAAGAGTGTCTCTAATTGTGGCAACAGTTGCATTAAATTCCCCGCCTAGGAGAACAGAGAAGCCTAGGCAGCTGAGAGCTGCCCAGATACTTTTAGAAAAAGGATGATTACCCAAATCTAGAGATTTCTTAATTTCACCGGTCGCAGTTGCATAGTTAAGTAAGTGCCATTGTTTAGATTACGAAACCATTTTCAGGATTTTGTTCTTTGTTGTTAAAACTTGCTGCTAGGCAGAAAGTGAATTTAGCTATTTTTTAACCAAGACAAGAATCAAAATAGAGGACCAAAAATGTCTTCCTTTTAGATGGTACTGAAAATGCAAGCTATTTAACAGAAGAAAAATGTCATGCTATTAGTCTCTAATACCATTATATTACTTTGGTCTTTTGACAAAGTAAAGCCTCAGTGATATTAAATATGAAAAGTTACTACTTTCACAGTAGCAACTTTTCATAAGGAATTTTGATTTTTTCCACTGAGTTCTAAGAGGCTGGTCCATTAATAATGTATGGCATTGCTCACAAGTCACATATGCTTAATAATTAGGAAACATTTGTAAGAAGTTAAAAAGGATAGGGAAACCATCAGACTATGTGCAAGTCCAAAACTACAGAAGTCTGAGGCTAATAATTACCTGGGCTTCAAAAGCTTTTCAAATTCTAACCACAGACCCTACTTAAAATTAACAACAGACGTTGCACAGAAGAGAATAATGAAAGAAGTCCAATCTTACCATTTGGGATAAAGGATATCTAAATAGATATGAGGGAAGAAGAAAAAAAAAAAAGCTTTAAATATAGCTTCTGGCAATTTTGGCAAGGTTTTCTGAAGGAGACAGTGAGAGTTAGGTTGCCAAATATTGCTAAAATCTAACAGGAGCTAGCTGCTAACTCCTTTAATCCCCTATGCAAATCCTGGCCCATGTATATATACGCTATGAATTACACTCCATAACTGACAGTGTCACAGTATATGAAGAATTTCACCTCCACAGGAGGGTTAAAATCTTTGAATTCTGCTTTTCAGTGATGAAACTGGGAGTCACTCTTCAATTACTCTTTGTTTTGATCAAACAGACTCCTCATGACCACACTAAATACGGTTTGAAATATTTTTCTTCTTTCCAGTGAGCTGTCAGGAGGGGAGCCCTGGGTCAGAGCAGGACCTTGCTGTGGTGCCCAGTACGGAGAGGATGGAGTTGCAGTGGAATAACATTGTCCATCCGCTTGGGCTTCAGTTTTTTTTCAGCACAGCTGTAAAACTCCCTGTGGAATTAAGCAATATGAATATTGATTTTTTAAAACTATTTTTTTTTCCTTGACAGAAGTGCCAGTTAGGTGACATGGATCAAGAAAAATACTAAATTCTGAACTCAACAGAAATCTAATGCTGGAAACAAATTTTGAGCCTGAGAGGATAATTTGGGGAAAGGCTGAGAGGAGGGAAAGAAAATCAGTAGCATCAACCATTACCTCCAAATCCCCTTTCCCTATCTGTATTTCAAAAAATCCAGTATAAAATACTCCAAGGAAATCTTTTTCTCCATTCTCACATGGTCCTCATTACTAAGGATGTGAAAACATTTTAAGAAACATATTCTCACCACTCACCGGAGAGTTAGGGCAGTACTAAGCAGCGTTTCTAGAGATGAGGGCTTGAGGCATGGAAAGACTAAATGACTCATCCATGATCAGACAAGTCTGTGATAGCAAAGAAAATTGAAACTCCTTCTCAAACTCTAGTCAGTGAGCCAAAAATATTCTGTGTAAAGCAATGAGTAGTTTTGTCTGTTTTCTTGCGGGGGGGGGGGGGTGGACGGGGAGTGGGGGGGTGTGTGTCATTCTTGC
>JANXJC010000001.1:48975819-49079481 GCA_027564655.1 Leptodon cayanensis
GGGGGTGGACGGGGAGAGGGGGTGTGTGTGTCATTCTTGCTATTTATTCTGAATTTTGGCATTGAAACTAAAGAAGCACAATCATGCTCATGTGCTTGCAATAAAATTAATGCAATAAAAAATGAAATTAAAACATATGAAAAAATTGCAATTAGAAAACTACAATAAAATTAATGCAGAGTAGAATGCAAAGACTGTGCCCCAGCTGCTGAGCCTGGCGATCAGGTCTGTGCTCAGAGTTTGTGGAGAGCTGTTTGTAAATCTGGGTGAGAGTCAGGTGGCTTTGAGGGAGTGGTACAACTGTTTGTATGAGTTTGGCTTCTGGGATTGACCTTTGAGTGCAGCAGAATTAGGAGATGCTCCTGTTCAGGACCTGAGTCCTGGCTACTTTTTCTATCCATATTGTGCTACATGGAGCCCAGGACAGTGGAGGAATGCACCTCGAGATCTAGAATTAAACTTTCAGTTGAGCTGGAGTTTCATATACAAATGCAAAGCACGTTAAGGAATATTTCTGGTCTTTGGGAGCTGACTGTATCATTGGTTTTTTTTTTTTATTATTATTTTTTAACCTGCCTTTTTAAACACGAATGGGGGCAGAGCTGGACTTTGGAAGCGTCACCAGTGGTGTGGTACCACCGCGTTCTCCCAGGCAGCAGGATGCTGATCAAACATGGTCGAATGACCATGACTGAGGTCAGATGTAGTTTGTTCCTAGCTTCGGGCTGGCTCCAACCTCCAGGCTTTCTATATTCTTTTGTAGTCTAATTCCTAAGACCCCATGGGTTGTTTATTTAACACATTTTCTGCTAATAGAGAGATATTGGTGACATAGTTAACCTCTCTTCTCTAAACTTGTGACACACTGCTCTGTGCCTCTTGGTTGTCCGTTATAGGTCTTAAGGTTCTCCTGAGACATAAGCACAGGGAATGGATGTGCTCTTCAACCAGCCAGTTGTGTCATGGACATACAGGACTGCAAAAAACTCAACTTAACCGTTACCGTTGGCCCTTTCATTCCTTTCCGTGCATGAGGCTGCCTTTGCAGGCATAGCACAATATCTGCCTCAGGTCTGTGTAACAAAATTCGGGAGCAGGGAGAAGTCTCATTAACTCCTCAGAGCTGATTCTTACTCATAGCTAGAACAGGAGCATGAAAACTCAAACAAATCTTTGCCAACACCTGGCAGGTTTTGCAAAAATAAAGCGATGTCTCGATGAATCGCTCAGCTGCCACCCAGCAGTTACATCAGCTGCTTTGCGGACACAGCTCGCCCCAAAACTGCCTACGATTTAGCTTAATCCGTGGTTCCATAAACATAGCATGCTTTGCTGGTATATGCTCCTAATATAGGTATCATCCAAGTAATGACTATTAAATTTCTAGATAGCCTTGTGACCTGATAACAGAGAGCAGACAAACTGTTCCATGCCCAGTGAAGCTGGCTAGTGTACTAGAAAGTATTCCTAATTTCACACTGCATTCTTGTTGTAGCTTTTCAACATGCTTTCTCATGGACATGAAATTTTTCTCACACAATATAATGACAGGATTATCATTATCCAGCATTGCTCTGGATTGTAAAAGTTGGGTCACATTAATAGTATTTCCCTGTTTTCTCAAGAGTTTTTCTTTTTTTTTTTCTTGTCAAGAAGGGAAATGAGACCCGTGTTGCTTCAGGCTGTAAATTATAAATGAGTAGCATGATCATCTGTAACTTCGAAGCAAAGGTCAAAGGAATTTTTTTGTATTTTTTCTGTGTTCTTTAACTGGATCTTCTTTGATGTTTACACTGCACATACATCATGCTCATTATATCCCGCACTCTTGCATCATTAATGCAACTACAAACGAGATGACTCAAGCTATGAACAACCAGCGCTACAGTCTAATGCAGACAGATATGAAGGAGGAAAATGAGCTAAATAAAAATACTTACTGAAGGGATTGTTCCCTGGTGTAAATGCACTTAAAGAGAGTATGACTAAATGAGAGGATACTGTTCCTTTCTGGAGTCATTTTCCATCCCAGCAAATCTTTGTTCGTTGATTTGTAAAATGAGAGAACATTTTGGGGTAAAAATAAGGAATCTGAATACCTTTCAGCAATATTTCATTATATGCCTACTTGTTTCATGAAATTGAGCTAGTAACAGTTTGCTTTAAATTTTATGTGGCACACTTAAAAACTAGTTCTCTGTATAGACTGGAAAGCTGCAGAATTCCCTGGGAAAGTCTCAGCATTACCAAACCATGAGAACACGGGTTTTATTTGAGGCATAAAATAGAACAATGTGTTATCTATTTAAAAAGTTATTTTCTTATACAAGTGGATTTGTAAGAACATGCACACCTCACAGAAGAACCCACAGCTGATTCAGTGCTACTTTACTGTCCTTTTTGTCATGATTGCAATGGGTTTCACGTAGACTTTTGCTACTGGAGGGGGAGATGTTAGCCATAGAGCAGCCTTGGGAGGCTGCGAGTACCTGGGACTGGCAGAATGGCTTTTATCTGCAACGAAAAGGATGTAACTCTAGAGTCCTGCTACCAACAAATTTAAGGTGTTTTTAAACACAAGCACATCATATAAGGCTTTTCAGAGTCTTCCGCATTATGCATTTTGCGAAGACTGTGGTTTGGAACTCAAAATCAATTTAGATCTTGATGCCTTTGTTTTTGAAGCAGGAATAGTCAAAATGGTGATTGCATTTCAAAATACTCATTTTGCATACAGAGTAACAACTCCTTAATAAGAAATTTTACTGCAGTATCTTAATGTGCAGTTTTATTGCCTATTATTTTTAGCGAGCATTTATAAAGCCTTATGTTTGGGGTTTAACACCTTAGCTATTTCCCATCATAACAGGTTGAAATTTGGCATAGCAGTGGCAACCTTCATTTCAAAATTTTCACAGAAAATTGTAAACAGCAAATTGCTAATTTGTAAAGATTTTGTTAATTTCCACACTTTGAAGCCTGTCAACTTAAATGTCAAATAATGTGACATCCATATGGACCATTAGATCAATGAGAGTGTAGGACCAGAGCTGCCTCAAAGTGCACATCCTGTAGTGACACCTCTGAAGTTCTAGAACAGCCAAAAATGAGAAAAAAAAAAAAGAAAAAGCAAATTGTCAAAGTTATGGTAGGAAAGGGCAAGACAGCTAAAACTGTCTTTAAAAAAGTCCTTCATTCTGTCATTTTGGAAAAGTTCTGAAATTTCAGTTTCCAAGTTGCAAATGTGGTGCTGCAGCAGAGATCTGGTTTTAAGCCAGCTTCAGAGTTAGCAAGTTTTGAGCATCGAAAATGCAACCAGAGTGCTTTTCATCAGGCTCTATCTGAGTAATATTCTGGTTGATGTTTATTGTGTCTTTGACTTTAGGATGTGGTCCAAACAGAACATAGTATTGTTTTCTCCTTGCTATAGACTAATAGTCCAACTGTTGTATTTCCCATGAATTTTTTTCTCTTTAAAACTTTTGGAATTCATGGAACGTGTGTGCCATTGACGCTAATACGATGTTGTAGAAACATACAGTATTCAGGGTTTATAGTAAAATGTTCTCTCTATATTATACAGTTCATATTAAATAGCTGGAATATCTTTTATGATTCCAGGCATCAGTAACTGAGTCACTTGGGCAGAAGCTGCGTTATACTTTATTTGGGGTATATTCATTTTGGCAATGTAATATCTCATTTAAAATGAATGTATATTGCACTATTGATTTTCATGGGTCTTAGAATAATAAAACCATCATGCAGCAATAAAGCAAAAAGCATGCTTTTTTTTTGTATACACTATGTTTGGATGCAGCTCAGAGCCTTTCATGGAAGTAAACATAAAACCTGTGCTGTTACACAGAAATACAAAGTACTTTATTTTACACTCTGCAGTATTCATATAACAAGTTTTTAACTCAAATGTGGTCTTAATTCTGCAGAACTAAGCTCTTTTAAGCATACCGCAAAGTGCTCCTGCTTTAGAGGGGCAATGACTTTGTTTTTCCTTGTTTACTTCCAGGAAGGCCAACCTACTGTGAGTTTTACTTATAGATTTTTTTCTTATTTTACTATTGCTATTACCAATTGCCAGCCTAACAACTCTGCTAGCTGGCACAGAGAAAACTGAACAAAGCCTTGGAAGAAATGGTGTTCAATATGTCCAGTCCTGGAGACCTTAGAAGGTCAGGAAGGAGTCTGTGGCAGTGACTTCCTAATATTGTAATAGCATTGATACATGGGAAATTTCAGGTAGTTCTGACACTATTAGTCACTGATATTACCATGGACTGCGTTAAGAAGTAGAGAAACCGAGGGAGGTGGGGACAGACTCCTTGATTTTGCAATATTGACTTTATCTGTCGCGCGTCCACCTGCTTTGGAAAACTGTTTATAGCTATGTCCTTGAGCATATTTTTCAGCAAATATGGGTTAAAAATGTAGTGTCGACTTAATGTACAAGCTTGGATAAATTATTTTCAAAGTAATTGCTTTTTATTTTTTCTTTTTTTTTTCTGGGAATGATCTTTAAAAAATTGTTTTTGGACTAAACTGGTTTGGTTTTCTTTTTAAAGAAGGTTTTTTGAACAATAAGTTTGGTTCAGGAGAAGAAAAGGTTACTCAGAATTCACACTGCTGCCTCATAGTACGGAAAAGGCAATGCTTGCACAATCCTTCTGAGATTCTGTTTGTCTGTCTGCTGTCCATCTCTAACCCCTTTCTTGGTGAAACCAAGTCAGATTTTATAACACCTTTTAGCTTTCAACATTCATTAAACCAAATTTAAGGAGGGGGTGATGGAGGTATGAATTTAATGCCTTGGAACAAAACAGTAGAAATATTTCCATTCTATTTTTAATTCTGTGAAATGAATTCAGAGAAAATGGATATTGTTAGAAATCAATAGTTAATTGAAAGATGTGGTACATTTTATCATTAGTAGTTAAAGAGAAATTCCCAAATAGTAATATTACGTGTTCAGTGCTAGCTATTTATAGAATTTATCTCATTTTTATGTCATTGTTAGAAATACAATGTATTGTTAGAAAGGTATATATTTCTTAATCTTATTTATATATTTCTTAACTCTCAAATCTAAATTAAAAGCTATTATACCAAGATAGCTATTAATTTACTTTCTTTAAAAAATCTTAGGCTAATCGGCTGGTGGGGTCACGACTTTGAAACAAGGTTCCTCATGGAAAACAGTATGTTTTTCTACACTTTCAATTTTATCTTGTTTGATGTATTTATGTATAACCAGCTTCACTTTTATAGTAGTTTGAGTAGAAAAGATAGAACTTTGCATTCCGTCACTTATGTTAAAGGTATTAAACTAAACTCATCCCAAATATGTAATGCAATGGAGTTAACAAAATAAATGTGGGAATAAATTTGGTCTCTGGGCATATGGGTCTGACTGTCTGCTTCTAGACATTTTGCTGAAATACCTTCAAAATGCAGATGTAGAATACGGATGAAACTTTCAAATTATCTCAGTGAATTAAACTCGTAAGTCTCTGAGGAGCGAGGATCTGCTATCATTCACTTGGGTAATATCTTACTTTAGGATTAGTTCCACTGGAATTAATGAGAAATTATATAAATAAAGGTAAGGCAACCTGACATAAGTCATGAAATGCCACTAATGTTTCAGCATCTCCAAATTCCTTGCACTAGTGAAGGATGGGTTGTAAGACAAAACCAAACCTGCTCTGAAACAGCTAAGTATTTATTGTCCCAATGTGAAATGAGGACTCCTTTCCAAATCTGACAGCTAGGCTGTTCAGCTCCATTTTAAAGTATGGCAGAGAGAATATCCTGAGGGATCAGGAGGGGAAAGGAGCTTTTTGGTTTGATTGGTTGTTTTGGTTTTAATATATTTTTAATTTTCTGTGGCAGGGCCTATTGATGGGACTTTGGCTGGAGAACACCTCTCTAATAGCCTCAGTCTGCTCTTTGTTTTCTGACCAAATCTAAGAGAGTGACACTATGGAAAGCCAGCAGGAGACACAAATTGCCTTGAAATACTGTTAGAAGAAGGAAAATATTGTTTATTCATTTCCATGGGCAGTTTATAGGGGAGAGGTTGGGCAACGATCATTATAAAATTAGCCAGTCTGCTGTGCATGAAAAACGTTGCCTCCGCAGCATCCTCTCGCTCTGGTGCTGGAGCATGAAATATAAACGGTGACACAGAACTTACAGCAAGGCTTTATAGATTTATTAAATAGATTTTGTGAAATTTCACAGCCTAAAGTCTATGCAACTTCTCTATGTGGCCTGAAGCTACACTTAGCTGCATATGCAGTCTCCCATGTGTCTCGTCAGTTTAATAAAGTTAAGGAACATGATTCCCGGCTCGTGCACCGTGGCTCCGCACGAGTGTGCCTCTGCCGACTTGGAATTTCTCTGGCTTGTGCCAGTGTTCAAAGAGATTCAAGTGTAAAGGTGGTTTTAACACACACCATTTAAACAAATTAATTGCAGTTCTCTAGTTCCCATGAAGCTGCTAATGAGGTCTTCTGCTGGATAAAATTGGGCTTCTCTCAAAGTTAAAAGTATTAGCTGTGAATAGATTACTATTTCCTTTTAATGACTGATTCCTACAGGCCACATTAGTGAAATATTTTATTGTGTGAGGACGGACTTCAAGATAAGGTCCAATCCTTTAAAAGGAAGAAATCAAAAACACTAATATAAGTTATGCATTTTCCAGAATTACAACTAAGCAAGGGAATTAATGGATTTCGGTTATCAAATCCTCCAATTTTACTGGTCTGTGCTCTGCAAGCTAGTTTAGAGGTAAGTAATTGCTTTACTTTGAGCTTGAATTTAAGAGTATAAAAATGTTAAATGAATGTTACATGTATTTTTGCTGTCTCCCTTAAAAAAAATTTGCAGAGTAGTTAAAAAGGGAAGAGGGGGACATGACTAAAACCAAACAAAATAACCCCAACAACCCTAAGAGACCAAGGCCTTTAAAAACCATACTCATCCCTTCACCGTTCCCACAAACTTTGCTGTTGGACCCCAGTATACGTGAGGTTTGCACCTCCAAGCCTGACTGCTGGCACTGGTTTTGTCCCGGCTGTTTGGGGCTCGAACTTTTCCCGTAGAGATATTCAGAGCTTGTCTCAGCGCAACTCGTGCGAAGGATGAGTTCAAGATGTTCCTACGAAGGAATGGCGTAACTGAAAACTTGCATCCAGAGTTGCTTGTACATCTATTTCCCTCAGCAGAAGAGACTTAGCTCCTTTATGAAAGAAAATGGATGTGGCCACTGGGTGTCCTGGAGTCTAAATTGAACCTGTCCTCTGCTGTATTGTTTTGATTTCAAACAGAAAAGACAGAAGCTGTCTGTGAACACTTCTTAAAAGTGGAATTCATGAGTGTGGTATAGCTTCAGACTGTTTCTTCTTCCATGTCTTCATCAGTTTTTGGGTGGCCAAAGTTGCAGAGCCCCATCTCTGACATGGCTCTATACGAATCCCTGAGACCGTGGCTGTGGAAAGGGCAGTTCTGCCATACAGACCTAATCCATTTCTTTCTGGGAAGGTGTGAGCCACGTGCTGAAAGCCCTCTGCTCCACCTTGGAGAGCACGGATCAGCCCCGTCTGATGGTACGCGACTGTTCTCCAAACACCTCCTATCACGCTGCGTTTCATACCGAGACATGGCAACATTTCTCCTACGGATGGTTCACCCCTGAAATGCAGGGCTCTAGGTCTCAGTGGCTGAAAAGGATAGTTTTACATAGATTTCCTTGCTATATGCTACATATGCTACTCTATTAAAATTTTTCCTAACCCTCTTTTCGAGCCAGCCTTGGTTAGCAAGGTTTTGCCACCAGAGTAAATGGAAGAAATTTATTTCTGCTAGCATTCCACTAATGCTAGTGTAACGACAAAGCCGATGCTGGAATAAAGAGCAATGTCCATAGGCTGTGTGTCCCTCTTCTTTATTTACTGAAAAAGCAGTATCTTAAGCAAACAAAGTCAGAAAACTGCCAGTTGAGCACTTTCCAGCCTACATGCAATGCTGAAGGACTGCAAAGGGCACAACAATGCTTCTTGTTCCGTCTGACAATTTATTTTGTTAGTCCTTAAGCATCCACTATATTTTTTTAAACTTTATGTGACCTTTGAGATAAGCTGAAAGCTATTCTGCTATGACCCAGATTGTCAGTGCTCCAGTTTGTGTGGGTTGATGTCATTTAGCCCACTGCAGGGAGCCTCAAACAATGAGGGCTGAGCAGTTTCCATCGCCTCCCCTTTCCGTGCCTGCATTACCTTTTGGCACAGCCAGGATTTCCCAGTGCTAATTGCTCTAATACAGTGGGAAAGAGAATAGTTTTCATGTCTGGCAAGAGATGGCTAGTGAAATTGCGTGCCACCTTCACTGGGACACATTAAGCAGAAGGCAGTGTTTCCAATGGAAACAGTGAAAACTGCAAGTGTTAATGGCTGTTATTCCTCAATAATGCTTAAAGTGACTGTTATGGCAGTAGCTGCTCCCTTTTATGGAAAAAAGGGGAATGCTCTACCGCCACATTTAAAAGATCTTTTTCAAAAAATTTCACCCAGGAGGCCAAGTATTCCTCGCACAAAGCCTGAGCAAACAGATTTTTGCATGCAGCCTAAGGAGATCCATCCCTCACACTGCTGCGAAGCCCAGAGGAATAGGAGGCAGGTCTCCATTTTACCTCCAGTAATGTGCCAAAGAGTCGTGTGGATGCTCTGGCTGCCTGTGTGGTGAGGGAAGCACCTCCAGATTTTTGTTGACCTGTGCAAATGCTGACTGCTGACGGCTCTGGTCCCTGGCCTGTTCATTTTTGTGACTGCACTGTCTCCGTGCAAAGTCTGTCTTACAGCAGTCATATTTTGTTCCACAGAAAATACATGTAGGGGCTTTGGGGTTTGTGCAGCATCTCGTGGTTGAGATGGCATCACCAAGTAATACTTGGGGTATTCTACAAACGAGTGATTTCCAGGTGCTGCTGGAAACCAGACTTTGCTGTATTTTGAGTGGGATTTCTCAGTTACCTCTTCATGCACTCTTCCAGGTTACGATATAAGTAATCTTAAAAGTGTTACTCCTTGAGTGTGGAGCAGTGATTTCTTGAGAGTGAAGATCATGGATTTTCAGACAGGACCTCTGCCTTGCCTCTGATTTTGCAGCTGCGGTCAGTGGAGGCATAATTGTCCATGAGCAATGATATTGTATTTATGTGCCAGAAAGTGATTCGAAGTGACTATTGGTTACTTGCCTGTCTATATCTTGTAATTTTTCCCTGAAGCTACTTGCATGGGAAGAAGAAAAGGGAGGGTTTGAGGAAGGCAAGGGTAAATTGTTTCCGGGGTCACAATTTCCATTATTCCCTGTAACTGAGCCTTTCCAGAGCACAAGCAGAAGCTGTCTTGCCTTCTACTGCTCCCAAACTCTTCTGCCACACTGTTTATTCTTGTTTGTGTGGCAAAGTAGCACTGCCATTTTTAAGCAATCACTTTTGCACGTCTTATGATGTTCTGAGTTTTGCAGCTCACCAGTCCTTGTAGCGGTGTAAGAGCATAGAGCTACTAAACCAGAATCAAGTGAATATTTTTTCTTCATGTGGACTAGCAGAGACGAAGCCTGTACAGGACTTAAAGCAGTAAAGTCAATATGTTAGTATAAATTTTGTGTTTTCAAAGCCAAGAATTTGTAGATCAGTCATGATGTTTCAGTCTTGACCCTTGGATTTTGTTACTTGAGGTACACACAAGGAAAAACCTTGTATGTGATTTTGAGTTTTGTGCAGCCCTGTTGCATGTATAAAGAATTTATGGATCCTCTTCAGATATGCAAACGAATGCTCTCTTAGCGAACTGTTTTTGTGTGCAAGTACATTTATGCTGATATGGATGTGTGTAAAACTTTTTAACAGTAGACAGAAATGTCTTTCATTATCTAAAGTAATAACATTATCCTGTGTTTTCAACAGCCCAATCCTGCCATGTTTATGTGTAACGTCTATGTGATATTACCACTTGATTCCAGTGATAATGTGTAGAGAAATCTGCTACCCTTTTAGTCTTCTTTACTTCCTTTTTATTCTCTATAACAATGCATTATCATTCTAATGATTTAAAATTATTATAGGTTTTTGGTCAAACTACAATGAAAGCACTGAGAAGGAAATCCGTTCTACTCACCGGTTACTTGGAATACCTGATAAAACATTACTACAATGAGGATAAAACGAATCCAGGGAAGCCCTTTGTAAAAATAATCACTCCATCTCAGATTGAGGAGAGAGGATGCCAACTCACACTATCTTTTTCCCTTCCAATCAAATCTGTGTTTAAAGAGCTGGAGAAGAGGGGAGTAGCTGTAAGTAAATCAAACTTCATCTTCTTATGCTCTTTTTTGTGAAGCTATACCATAACAAAGTAATAGTTTTGCTTTTATTCAAATTTTTTCTCATATAAGGCCAAAAAAGAATGGGAATGATGAAAATTGCTTACATAGCATTTTCAGTCTTTACTTGTGTAAATAATCAAATAAGTGGATTTATTTCATAAGTTATTTGTTGGTCTGTATATTGTCCTTTCTCGATTTATTTCCAGTAGTTCTGCGAGTAGCACCTGGGAGTCACTACTGAGGTTAGAGCTGCTTTACGGGTGCATTATGGTGGGAGACCTTATGGATCTGAAGCTGATGGTCTGAACAGGAAAGATAGGGAAAAAAAAAAAAAAAAAAAAGAAGGAAAAACCCAAATCACTGGAAAAACCCAAATCTGAATATGTCAGAGCTGTCCAGTGCAACGTACTGCCTGCCCAGGCTTCTCCTCTTCAGGGTCTGGGTTCTCCTCTTCGGGGTGCTTGTCCGGGTCCCCTGCTGTGGGTCCAGGCATGAGGCCAGAGAGCACAAGGAGGAGGTCTGAGCCACCCCAGGGTGCTGGTGGTCGGCAGCACCCAGGCGATGCTCACCATCCTCAACGCCACAACTCACGGACCGACGGTGACAAAATGCTCTGAACGTCCCCCAGCCCCTTTCCTGATCTGCAAATGGCCAAACCCTTGCTCTTCACGAGGCATGGAGGTGGAGGAATTAAAAAGCTGTTGTTTCTTTAGAGATATGTTTTAGCACTCAGAAAAAGAGGCCACTGAACGGCAGCGCCGTGTAATGGCACGGTTAACCGGTGAGCACTGCTCAAAAAGAATAAAAGCTAAATTTAAGGTTATGCATTCAGTGATTTAGAAGTGCTGGGAGGTGAGGCTGATAGTGTAATGCCATATAAGTGATATATGAGTATTATTTCTGCTGGTGACTTGTGTGTCCCTAAAGGGCAACTCTTCTAGGCTAAATGCACTGCTGTTTTGGTGCTGCCAGGGAATTCCAGGAACTGCTGCTTTTAAGAGGGCATGGGGCCTTACACTGTTGGCTTGTCTTCTCAATGCAGTAATATGCTTCAAATATGAGAGATTATTCTATTCAGCAAAATGTTTGAATTCACAGACAGGGGGAAGAAAAATACTGCAAGCCCTGCGACATTACTTGTACCTGTAGTACAAAACACTCTGTCATACCGGCATGCTTCTGTTTTGTGGTGGCTTTTTTGTCACCTGTGTGCCTCTGCAACTGTGGGTTGCTATAGGTGCTAAGGTAAATTATGGAAATACGTAGCTGGTTTGGAGCCCTTCAATGGCACTGCTAAAGTCCTGCCCATCCTGAGCCTTGCATCCTTTTTTAGGCAACGCGCTACTCTTCTTGCTATGTTCTTCACAACAATGCTCCTCACAGTAGTTTCTTGGGGGTTCCAAAGTTTTTACATGTTTCCCCTTGTCAGTCTAGTCATTCCTCCTTGAAGACAAGGATGACATTTAAAAATGTAGCCTGACAGATAAATAGGAAGTGACCTGAATTTACTAAGCGTTCCCTTTCTGTTTTGCAGTGTGACATGCGAGAACCAAATGCTCTTCGTGTTGCCCCAGTTCCTCTCTACAATTCTTTCCATGATGTGCACAAATTTATTGAAATCCTGGGATCTGCAATTACATCTTCAAAACAAACAGCAAACAATACTGCGCTATCTGGTTCTTATTGATGGCTCAGCTGTATCTTTTAATCTATTTCTGACTAAGATGCATTTATCCCGCTGAGCAATTCTTTGCTTCAAGAAGACTGAGCTATATCCCATGCAATTTGCAAAAAAATGACTGTGCTTGAATAGTTATTTACAACAGACATAGTTTTATTAAAGCTCATATTTCCACTCCGCTTTGACTTTGACTTCATGAATTAGTATGCTTTGTATATTTTAATGGGGATTTTCTTAAACATTTTATGTAGTTTTATTACATTAGCTTTGAGAAGCATGGAAGAATTGCTATCAACTAGAACAGGAATGAAAAAAAATCCCTTCTTTATTATAAAAATGATGCATAATAAAAAGTGGAAAATAGTCAAATCACCAACTGTTAAAAGATACAGTCCAATTTACATTTTTAATTTATCAATTCTATTTAAAGTACATGGTATACTTGAAGAGTAAAAGGTGCACGATTAGTTTTTTCAAAACAGTTAAGTGCTGCATACTGAATTTTTCAAAGGACCCAACATTTTGAAATTCTAGTTTAATTAATGATTTAATTGAAGAATGTATTTACGTTGCGGATACCTTCCTTGGTGTGATACAGTTGGCTAAAACAAAACATTTACTCTTTAACTTTCTAGGGAGTCATCTTGGAGATTATATGCTTGAGAAAGCTGAGAACAATTTTAAATTTGTGCAAGCCGGTGTAAAGGGCTGTATGAGCACTTACTCCAGTTTTAAAAAAGCTTATTTCGGGTTAGGCAAAATGAACTCTGAACTGTTTAAGCAGCAGCAAAATATCTCATTGTTAACTTACTGTGGCCTAAATTTTTACAGGGATTTGCAGTAGGCAGCTAAGAGCAATGAAGAAAAACTGCTTACATTTAACCAACACTTTACCCAGAGTTGTCTGAAGACATAAATAACACCTTGGCATAATTGGCAACTGAGCTCCTAAATCTGGAGCTATTTAGCGTGTACCCTTTTTCAAGAATCAACTAAAACTTTCTTTCCGATGATACTCAATGTGTCTGATTTTTGGTATGAAACAGTCAGAAAATTACTTCTGATAGTGCTTCTTTTTATTCTTCTTCAAGGGTGAGAAAGGGTTTGGGGGTAGAAGTGAGGACTACTCCATTTTGGGTCAAAGGCATTTTTGCTGGTTGAAATTTTCACACTCTGAGCATCTCCTGCTGCACAGGGAAACCCAAGGGCCTTCACAGTGTCTACCTGTGCTCTAAAATTCCCCAAAGATGGATAGTTTTAAAATCCTTGCTGCAGTAATACCTATATCATCAGTTGTAATGTGTAGGGGAAAGCTGAAAGAACTGCAAATAAAGCATTTGTTGGTATTTTTAGCACCAGTGAAGAGTAAGAACAGCTTCTTAAACTAGAATATTGTTATAAAGAAGAGCACAGGAGTCTTAATCTGTTGGAAAGTTCTGGCTCTCTCAAGAGGTTTTGATTACATTGACGTCATCACTCCTTAATTCCTCTGAGGCTGTATCGTTGTATTGCAGACCAGGTATCTGTAGTTCAGTGGCTGTGGTTTTATTTTTATACTTGCATCTGCAGCACAGCTACTTTCATCTGTCAAGTGACACGATCTGAGAAGGACCGTTTTCCATAAAGTGACTGTTGATGAAAAAAGCACTGAATATAAAACTGTGACGGTCGACAGTGTTGAAAAGGGTTTTAATTCACTGCCAGTGCCTTTGAAGCACTTGTGCTGCTGTACAGCTCTGGCTAACAGTCCCTTATGTCTTCCCTATAAAGTTAGGCGAGCTTAATATAAATCCAGATATGACAGTAGATCATACTATAAAATACCGTATTTTGATATCAGCTGAACCTTGGTTGTACGACAAACCCATGAAAAGAACCACAAAATCTTTTTCGAAATAGAACCTAGACATCAGGTTTGGACTAGCTGTCTTGGAAGTTGCAGGGAGATAAATGTGAATTTTGAGGTCGTAGTTTGGCATCTGCATTAAATTCACAAATTATGAAAGCTCTTCCTTGTGTCTCTGATTGAGGAAAGTGAACCAAACAGGGTAGGTAAAGTACTTACTGAATCTATACAGTCCAGGTTTTGAAAAATAACAGATTATTAGTAAAAGCTTAATAGTATTTTGTCTTTTAGTAACATTTCAGGCTACAGGTACAAATATTGACTTTCTAAATAAGCATTTGTATTCCGTTTGATGGATTCGATTAAATTTGTTGTGTCAAAACTCACTTATTTCAATTTTTCTGAATTATCTTCTCTTTTTTACCTATGAGCTGTGAGGATAAACATGAAAGCTCCTTGCTTTTATAGGCATATATATAAATTCAGAAAACTATTTCCAAAAAGTGAGGGAAAGCTATATTGCATTTTACTGAAACAAAATTGCAGTGTAAGAACCAGTTTCACATGGTCTTTCCCTACTTGTAGTAAAAGTTTTGCAAAATGAATAATACTGAAAGTTAACATTAGGTGTCAGTATTTTACATATTATTTAGCGAGAGAATATCAAGTGAAAGAGCTTCTGTGCAAAAAAAGGAAAAAAGAATATTATGATCTGCTTTTTCAAATCCTCTAAGTTATCACAGTTAGAGTAATATCAGGAATAATTGTGTGTGAAATAATTAGTTGTATATACCCCGAATGCTTCTTGCTAGTTACATCTCTGATTTAAAATTCAGTATTAAGTACTGTTGCTTTCTAATTGTGATAACTTTTAGTTCCTGGATTGTCTGAAGAAATTACATTTTTCAATTTAAACTGCAAGACATGGGTGTCTGTAGATGACAGCAAATCGATACGATACCCAGGTAGCGTGATAAGATGCCTACAAAATGAAAGAAGATAAACATGAATATGTAGATCCCTGGTTGTATGTGATCTTCCTCAGCACAACATTATTTAGTACCGTACAGATCTCTTAAACTCACTGCAACTCTTGAAAACATGAGGAAAAAATACTGTAAGATCCATTTTTGATTTTTTTTTACCCTGTTTTGCCATGGGAAGGCTAAGGAGAAGGCAAAGTCCTCTTTCATAAGCAGAAAAAAATGTTTTTGTTTTCCAAAAGAACAGTGTATTGTGAATGAAGAAAAAAGTATGACATAGATTTATTTTCTCATCTGAACTCACCGCATGACTGAGAATGGGAAGGACATGACCCATGTGAAGAGCTTAAGATACAAAACATTGGGTGACCTTGGTTTGACTACTGCAGAATCCACCTCGCTTTCATTTTATCAGCAGAGTATTATACATGGGTAGATTAAGCAAGAAGGATGAAAGGAGAAAGACAGGATGGAAGATAATAAAATAATTAACTTTTTAACCTACGTTATATTATGTTAGGGTCATGTTCCCAAATACAACTGGGTACAGGTGGGAATTCCCTGTGAAATTCTAGCCTCAGGGATAGGGATGGGTCTTGGTTGTGTTCGCAAATGTCAAAATAAGCATCTAGGGGTAAATCTGCAGAAAGACCTTACAGCACGTGTAAACATCAAGGCAGCGACAGCAATATAATGGCTGAGATAGGTGTGTTATTTCATATATCCACTTATAAAACCCACTCGTTCCAGATGCAAATAACATGTCGTGTTCTAACATGTTTCAGAGGGAGCTGACCTGCTCGGAGACCCTTAAAAATCTCAGCAGGTTCCCATCTGAACCTCTAGGCACCCAAACTGATGAATGTAGGTTTCTGAAAAGCTGGCCACTCTCTACGACCAGCTGAGAGACAGTTTTGCATTGTAAGCTTAAACTTTTGTCAATATTTGTGAAATATATTTAGAAAGCTGATTCAGAAATGAATAAGTTATAGATCAGTAATTCATACTTTTTATATTCCAAGTTTTTATTACCTAAACTTACTCTTCTAAGCATCATTTTATGTTTCTAGTTAAATATAAGTGAGAATTGATTGGGGTATTTCTCAATGGAATTCTATCTTTATTTCATCATAATTGCTTCATATTTGAATAATGACAGATGAACTACTTCATTCAATTGCAGTTTTAAGGCTTTGAAGTCACAATAGCAGCAAAGGATTTAAATCCTGAAGCCATTATTATGGCAGAGAAGACACCAGGGAAAAGGAAAACTTATGGTCGTATAATTTTCTAGACAGAAAAATACTTCTGTGGTTGCACTTTTTTTCCCTTTTTTTTTTTTTTTTTTTTCCTGGACATTTTGTTAACGTTAAAAGGATTCACTAAACTTCAACAAAATAAAGTAGCTGCAACTTCTAGCAAAACAAATGGCTTCCATCTACCCTGGAAGAAGACATTAGAAATGCTGAATGAGAGTCCATGCTGTAAGTAAAATTCTGTAGTTATTTTGCTTTGGAGCTAGCTACAAACCATTTAAAATTCCAGGCAGCTGCAATACTGTATTTCACCAATAAAGAGTTCATTAGATCTTTTTTCTGTCTGACATTTACATCTAGTCCTGAGTACATGTTAATACTCTAAGGTATGAATTTCAAAGTTCCCTTTATCTTTGTGTACAGTTTTAAGCAATTAATCAAGTGATAAAAAAATAGCTTTAAAAATAAGAAATGAATTGTGAATTTAAAGTGTATGTTCAAAAAGTTGCTACATTATAATTTGTGGAGGACAGGGCCTCTTATCAACTGAGCTAAGTGCAGAAGTTCTTTTTTTTAAACTTACATTTTATTGAAGGATTTTGGAGAGACCGTCAAATTGTTAAAACATGACCAAGTTGTATATCCAGGATAGTTCTTCCTCCTAGGAGGCCACATCAAAGTGGGAGAGACACAGAAAAATCATTATTTAATACGTTCAAAATGACTCCCATGTGGGGCAAGATTTATACAGGCTTCTGAAATAAGCATGGGGGCAAGCAGCACTGAAAACCTTTCATTTGAAATTAAAACAAATGGCAGTCTTACCATCACAGTGCCAGGTATAAACAGGAAAATATATTTGAAAACTTTTCCAGTTCTTTCTTTGTAACAAAGCACATTCTGAATGAAAGCAAGCACTTGAGCACTACAGACACCACTGCAGCTTGAAAGGAATTTTGCCTTCTGGGATGCCACGCGCCCGGCACCATATAGATTATGTAGATACCCATGCAGATTGCAGCATAGTTTATGGTCTCACCTGTTGCAACACAGAGCAAGTTCTCTGCTACTGGAGAGACTGTCTGTAGTAGGATAGGTGATAGCATATGTTTGCGGTAGTAGAGTATGAATCGAACCTCATGGGTCCAACTTGCAACTTTGCTACTGTGCAAAGGTTTCCCAGTGCCTCGGTTTACCGCCTGGGAGAAAGCATGGTGTGGGGTGGTTGTTGCAAGGGTAACTGGGACTGGGCATCTGCAAAGTTCACATTGATACTTGAGCACAAGATATTAAGAACTGGAAGCTATTAAAATGTCATTAATGAATCTCAACAGAAACATGCCTGCAATATATATTCTAATTTAGCAGTGAGGTATGTCAAGCATACTGACACTGTGTTTCTTTTTAATGAGTGTTTTATTTTCATTTCCACCTGGGAGGTCAAAGGAAATGTTCAGAAATATTCATCCTTCAGATAGGACATAGAAGCAGTTTTAACATCTTAGCTGAAAGTTTATGCAAAATGCTCAGATGCTCTTGTGTGTGATATCTAATTTAAACCATTGTGGTCAAGAGGCAACAGATTCTGCCAATTCTTACCTTCTTAGGCAGAACAACACCTTGCAACTGGGTAACTTGTGAATATGTGGACGTTTCTATTTAAGGATGCTTCTAGACTTTCCTGTATTGCTGCTACCTACAGAGAAAAATAGGGTGAAGATCTCCTGAGAGAAATTGTTTGTGAGTGAAAGCCCAGATTCACCCAATTCTGAATTTCCTTAATTGCCTCTGAAAGGGTTATTTTTCCTGATTCCACAGCTATGTTTCTGTATCACCGTAAAAATGGTCTTGATGTGACAGGTATAAAGTGTAGAATCTGCGAGTGCAAGGCTCTTTGGCTATGTGTAGAGAAAGAGAAAGGAAAACTTTGGCTTAAGAAATGAAAGGCCTTTATCAACTGATTTGTCAGGAATGATTATAGCAACAGCAGTTTTCTTCCAGCCTCTGCCCCCAGCAGATACCATTCACATTAGACTGTAGAATTTTAAAAACACAGCTCTGATTACCCTTTACTACCCTTTTGTTTTGTTGTTCTTTAGTGTCCAAATATCCCAATAAGCTTTACTGTGTTTCTTCACTTTAAGAGTTTGAGTTTTAGAAGGGTGAGGGCTAAATATAACGGTTAATAACATACACATCTTTACAAGAGTCTATCTTCAGCACATCAGTGCTTTGGTCTCCAGAGCAGAGCAGTCAAAGCAAGTATTGAGAAAACCTCCCTAGTACACCCCAACTGGACAAAACCCGGTAGAAAGTAGAGCGGTGATAGTTATTCTGGTAGAAAAGTGCGTGGTGGAGCCATCAGCCTTACTAAGAAGAGCTCACTGGTGGGAGCACAACCGTGGGAAGAGGACCTCTGCATATTACACCGCTGTCAGCCTAAGGGAATTCCGTGTTTTCTCCATTTTTATAAATAGATGCTAACCAACAGCTGTAATTGTGTAGAGCCATGGTGAGGGACGACGGGCGAGCTTTAGCCTGCAGAGGTGTGCTGCCAAGTGTGCCAGAGCCATTGAGCCCAGCAGAAACCGGCCAAAAGTCGAGAGGCGTTTTTCGCTGCTAAACGTAGGGTAACTCTGCTCAGCGCAGGCGTTGTGGGAAGCCCTGCCGAAACCTAGTTCCCTTCGCTGGCGGCGCAGCCTGCCTTTGGGGCGCCTCACCTCCTCTCCACCCAGCAGGCAACCACAGGACACCACTTGATTTCTACGCTTCACCATGCTGGTGTCAAGGTATTTCAGTTTTACTGATTATGAAGTCGTGCTAAAGTGCATTTTGAGACCTCACGGTTGGTTTCTAGAATGTAGTGGTTGATTACGCTTCCTGCTTTCCTAGATCATATCCTGTTTAATATGCAGTTGTGCAAAAAATGACTTGTTAAGATAATGGCATACATCGTGTATAGTGGCATACTAAAAAATAGTGTAACGTGACTCTTAAATTGATGTGAAAATCCCCTTCGTTATCATCGTTTATGGTTTCTATTTTGAACATAGTTCAGTGACAGATTAATTTAATGAATTTATAAACCTCTTTATAGCATCTAAGTTTCACCTGTTGTTGAAAGAACTTGAGTTAGATAAGGTAAACTCCTTCTGGACCAAAGCAGGAGTGGCAAGTATGCTGAATTTTGGAAAGAAAGTACTCTCAGCTTCTCAAATTTAACTAATAAATCAAAGACTATTGTTCTGTATCAGATATGGATGAAGGATGATGCTATGGGTCAATTTTTGAAATATCCTAAATTCTGTGGAAGTATGAACGTAGCATATGACTGCTTCATTTACATTAGCATTCTTATTTTATTCAAACTTTCTTGCTTTAACTAGATATTAAAACTGAAGTGATAAAATACCAGAAAAAGTATGAATCACCAAAATTACATGCTGAAGTCTGTTATCTTGACATTTTTCTGAATGAATATTGAAATGCTTAGCAAAAAAAGATCTTGAAGTTCCTCCATCAGTAATCAGACCCAGACTTTACTTGAAAAAAACTCTTTTTATATTTAGTTATGAAAAGCATGCTCTTAATTATAATGATGTTCATTAAAACAAATGCCTTGAAAGACTACTATTTTCAATTCAAAGGCTCTTCAAAAACATATTAAAAAAGCCATAATCTACCATAAATCTACCCTGGAAAGATATTAGACAGATAAACATACCAACTGAATGTATATGATATATATGTACATCTATATATGTGTATATGTGTGCTGCTCTTCAGAGAATCAAGAGGTTTGGTTCTGTTGTTTTTTTTTTTTCTTTTCACATTTATAGAAAGTGTAAGAAGTAGTTTAATTTGATGAAATCAAACATTCAATGAAAACAAAGGCATTAGCTCTGAAATAAGACATCAGTTTTGCAGGGCTATAGATCCTTTGAACTTGGATGACATTGTCTCTGAGGACAAGATGTTTGATGAATTTTAGACTTTAAAGCCTTTAGTGGGAAAAATTAGTCCAGAATCTGTTCCTGTAGGATGGGGAAAAAAAAAACCAAAAACATTCACCCTTCAAAAGATCAGGAAAAAAATGATGTCATTTTCTATTTCCCTTAAGTACCTTTCCTTCAGATGCTTATACTGGAAGAGGCTCAACTGCCATGAATTTAGGGGCTTATGATCCCAGTGATCTGGGCATTTATGTCCTCTCTGCACAGAATATTGAGGAGAAAAAAAAAAACAAAACCACCTTAGCATATAAGGATAAAAGGCTCTATGGGTAAGATGGTCTTAAAAAACATAGCTGACTAATTTTAATCTATTAATTTAATATAATGAACATAATGATTTGTGTAAAATTACGTTACCCCTGTTATATGCCAAATCTGTTAGGAACAGCTGCTTTGCATTCAGTATATCATAATGACATACACTGCCGAGTTATAATGTTTAAATTTTTTTCATTAAGGTTCTATTTTAGATTTGCAAGCTCGTGCACGAGGGGAGAAGGGCTGGTGCCTCCATCACACTGTTGCTGTTAAAGGTTATCAAAAAACCCTCTTGGCTCTGTGAAGCAATGAGTAATGAGTGCAAGTTGGTTTTGCAGACCCTGTTCCAAGGGAAGAATAAACCAGGATTAAAAAGTCTTGTGGAGAATGTTTTTCCCAACAGGCCTAACGTTTAGTGCTTTTTTGCTCAGAAGGACTAGCAGGGTCATCATAACTGAAACTTGAAATAAAGGTGAGCTGATAATACAGGTGGGGAAGTGGACTAAAGGGACTATAATTAATTCTTTATAAACACACAGAGGCTGCAGCAGAGATGCGGTTCTGCTGACATTCCTGTTCATGTGCATGGCCAAGGAGCGGAGGCTGCTACCTGCAGTGCCACAGCTAATGTCTTAAACTCCCTCTCTCCCTCTTTCCTAAATCCAAAATACTCGTAAAAACCTAAAAATTTTCCCTAACTCTAAATACCACTTTCCTTTTGAACGGCTAGTGATACACTTCGTCCTATTGCAGAGCTTGTCTAATAGAAATAATGGATCTGGATGAACGCTTTTCTCAGCTCGGAAGGTGTAATTCTGGCTGATAAGAAATTAGCATTGTAATATTTTTGCTAAACACCCACCCTGCATCGTGCAGGAGCAGAGCTGATGTAAAACATGACACTTGGCACCTGCTATCTTAGTGTAAAGGTGATTCTTCTATGATAACTTATGTAAGTAACTACAGCATCACAACTACGGGTAGATGTGGTGCCTAAGGACATGGTTTAGTGGTGGGCTTGGCAGCGTTATGTTAACAGTTGGACTTGATGATCTTAAAAGTCTTTTCCAACCTAAACGATTCTATGATTCTAATGTGACAGTGTTGTGTACCTGCTTTAGGAGAGTCCCCATTAAGTTTGGTAGATATAGAATAAAAAAGGGCTCATAAAAGCAAGATTACAAGCATGAGCCAGAGGAAAGACGAGGACAGAATGGTCTTGAGAAACAAGGGAAAGGAAGTATATGACTTCAGAGACCACAGACTATAGAGATTAGAGGGAACTGAAACACTGGAAAAATCTCAAAAGCTATAGAATGAGGGCCATCAGTTTTCTATTTTTGCCTGCATGAAGCAAGCTGAAATTAAACATATTTGTGCAGGCATGCTGGAGTGGTCTGAGTAAAGACCTCCTTATTTTCTGTAGATGACTGCTGCGAAGAAGTCTTTCAAGAAGTGCAAACATTCAACATATCTAATACTCAGCCTGATGGCTATTAGTTGCACTGGTGGTGCAGTTATTTTTTCTCTTTTTTTTTTTTTCCTCCTCCCCCAAATCTGGTTACCCCCGTTCACCAATAGCCTGTAAGATTTCCTGACATCTCCCAGATCATACGAGAATGTGCAATAGCAATTGCCTGTCAGAAGGAGGGAGCTGGGGAAAAGGGCAACGGACTACAGCCATGCACAAAACCTAGAAGTATTCTTGTATTACATGGGCAAATAAAATCATAGGAAGTGATTGGAACTGACACACTGAATTATTTAATTCAACTAACAGCTTCAAGTCTTTGATAAACTGATTTTTTTTATTTTTTTTTGTTTGTTTCCCAGTCTGTTTCAGGCACCATAGTCTCCCCTGAAATATTTTGGACACGAGAGAGGACACTCGTCTGTCTGCAGAGGAACTTTACTTCCTGCATCTGACTTTCTCTTGTTTTTATTGACTTTTTTCTTCTGGCACAACTGCCCGGGTAGTTCTGACTCAGTCTGCAATGGCAGCGTGGGAGGGAGCAGAGCGAGAGCGGAGCCTACCACACGGATAAAAGCTGTATTAGGAAGAGACAAGCAATGACTTCAGCAATTCTTATTTCCACTAGATTTTAGGGGAGGGGGGGACGTTATTTTTCTCAATGCCTTGTGTTGCTGTATGCTTATGTTTATCTTTTTGAGAATGTGGAATTTGATACTGTAGAAATGAGCCTCTTCTTCCTCAAAGGCTGAAGCAAAAGAAGAGAATATCCCAGAACATCGCAGCTTTCTTCTGCATTCATCCTCAGCGCAGGATTTTACAGGGCTTGGTACTTTCCCCACTCTTATTCACCATGTAGCTGAAGCTTTTTTAATAGAGGTAGAAACAACACTGGCTAGAGTATCGGTTTCACATCAAGGACAGCCACTTCATGCTTCCTTTACTGTGAAAACACTGACAGTTTTTGGAACATCTCCAGTCAACAAGCTATTGGCGTGGAGAGTTTGGGTCCCACCTGAAGCCAGTGGTGAACACCACTGAAGAGGATATTGCTAGCACCGCTTTGTAACTCTGATTCGATCATAGATTGAGATATTGTCACCCAAAGTGCATGACTCATTTGTCTTTTTAAGGTCCATTATTGTGTGATGTAAAACCACCTTTTTGGCAGTTTGGTACTGTAGCACTTTTAGCACTCGGAGGCCTAACACTCCAGAAAATGCATTTACACTGCATTTAAAGCTTGCATGTAACTAAATCTTGTCAAGGAAAGTCTTTACATAATGCATCAACATATGCTGGGTTTTTGTCTCTTTTTTGCTACAGTATCACTATACAATGGGTTGGAGTGGCTTTTCTAAGTTATTCAAAATAACGCTAGGCAAGGCTGGCCTTTAAAATAAGTGTCAAGATCCCTAAAACACCTGGGAAAGAGAGAGGAAAGGACCAGTTTGGATATATGTAGAACTTTCTTACTTAGTAGTTTCCATTAACTTTGATGTCCTAATTTTTTTTTCTTTTTTTTTAAACAGTGAAAAATTAACATTAGGTAAGCTTGAAAAATAATGAGTGTGAAAGTAAAGAAATATGTTATTTTCTTGGCTATGAGCATTTCTAAATCCAAACCTCATTATAAGGCAAAGTGGTCTTTATTAGGAAGTAAATGTTCAGAGAATTCTGTCCTAAACTTCTCTGCTGCTTTGTAAAGTATATTTATTATCAAAACTTTAGCAGCTCAGCTATTAAGAGATGTTTTAATGCAAGATCATTTGTCTCCTAAAATTTGAATGTTGTGGGTTTTAGACCTCAAGTCACAGCGCATATGTTCCTTCCATATAGCCAACATTAAACTGCTGGAGAGTCTCTAAAGATCTATTTTCTACCACCTGTGACAATTTTTAAAAAATATCTTTTGCACTTTTAAGACTGTGGTAAGTAAAATGGATTGTTTAGGGGAAAAATCAGCTCAGAGTAAAAGGTTTTGGAAGATGATACCAGAATGTTTATAATGCATGTTATGGTTGAGAGGGTTGTGTGAATTTACCCATTACTGTACATTTACATTGACATTTACATACAAGCTCCCAGATAATAAGCATTTATTGCCCAAGCAGGTAATATTAGAGACTGCTGTTAACTTGGACTATAAACTATTGGAGCTGTTACATGGCCACGTGCATGGCCTTCTCAATACATAAGAATCTGCTCCTAGAAATGCTTTTGCTGGAGTTAAATATTCAAAGCCCTTATAGCAAAAAAATAACGGCTACTGAATGGACATCAGCTCTCTGAGTGAACAACTGCTGTGAGCAAGAATATGAATTATTGTCCATACAGACATAATTCTTTGTTCTCTTTTTTAATTTAAATATTTTAAAACCTACTACAAATATGAAAAATATCATTTCTCTGGTGAAGAATGTGGGAAATAACACACTATTTCTTCATTATCACATGGTTTACTAGTTTCGGAGAGTTTTTCCCAGTGAATTGCAAAGTTTGGGCACTTTATCCATTTTCATTAATAAAAGATTATTTTCTTCTAGAACCAGCCATTGGATGCACAATTGTTCTTCCAGGCTTGTGCCTGCATGCTGTCCAGGTTTGTATTGTCTGTTATGGCTTGATTTACCCATTGAATTAGATTTGCCACGGGTGTCTGCTATACAAGCCAGACTATGGGCTGCCTGCCAGTCATCCCAACAGAGAGTTAAAGGCTGAACTAGGCAAAAAAAAAAAAAAAAAAAAAAAGGTCAAGATTTCTTTCCCCCTCAGGAGGCTGCTGGTCCAAGCAAGTCTTGGAATCACTGTTCGAGCACCTGATGAAACTTATGATACTTCTTGGATTTATTATAACAGAGTAGGTAAAAGCTGGTGGGCATTTAGCATCCTCAGTCAACAGTGATTTTTAAAACTGTTGGTTTAATCCTTAAAGCTCTGAGCTCTCGGTTACGAGATGTGGAAACCTGGATGTTCACCAAGTCGATGACATGTCTCATGAGCAATGACGCCATGAGTCACTGAAATAGGCACAAGAAATCTGAGCTTCAGAAATGATGCTCCATCTTCGACTTGCACAGCAAACACGCAGACCAACCTATCGAGCAGCAATCTGCTCCAGGTAACGTCTATGCAGTTTCTGTTTCCTGTTTAGTTTTACTTAGCTTAAATGAGCTCTTAGATTTTGCTAAACCGTTTTTTTTGCACATCTAAAGTATTTTCAGCCTTCCAGAGATCACACAGGAAGCTTGTGCTGCATAAGTTTAAGCAGTATGCAAAGCTGCCATCCTTTTATAGAATTTTGTCACTACTGACATACTGTCAAATGGATGCGAAGGAAATCAGACGGAATATGCAACTTGACTTGAAATGTTAGGTGTACAGTGAAAGACATTTTCATGAAAAATGCCACATCCCCAGTAATCTAGGTTTTGGACAAGGTAACATAGGCAAGTTCTGCTGCAGTATGTTACAGGTTTGCTGACGGTTTCTTCACCTTTTAGTGATGGAGTTCTGTTGTCCACACTGTTCACAAATATTCTGTAATTGTAAAAATGCTTTTGATGGTTTTATTTGAGCAAAGTCTTAAGATCTACATGGCTACAATAGACTTTTTAATTATTTTTTTTTCCATATAACAAAATTAGTTGAAACATATACTGTTTTTAAAAGAGCTAGCAAGTAAATAGGTTCATTAAGCTCTAGTAGCTGTTAGTTTACAGAAAAGCACAGTATTGCTTTCTCTCCTTCTCAAACCTGGAAGAAACAGGTCATCACCATTCATTTGCAACATCCCCTTTTTTGTTCCAAAAGTCCATCTTTAAAATACATCCCTAAAATGCAGTGCCTACAAAGAAATGATATTTTAGTTTAGAACGGTGAAGACAAGCTGTCATGCCGTTCAACTCCCTCTCCTGTCTGTACATGTGTGTTACCTCTTGGCATACGTAGTAAGCATTTGGGAACAAGAATGGTCTTGGTTCTGGCTTTGCATGGCCTTTAGCATAATTGGATCTCTGGCCACGGAATGGAGGTTGTAGAAGTTACGACAAATCAATAGTAATAATGTAAGGGTCACTCTGTAGCCTAATAGCTCTGCCATTCCTTCAGCAGTGCTATGTTCCCCCTTTTTCTTTCTGATATTCTTCTTGAGTCCCTGAAGGTCTTGCTTCCCATGCAGTTCAGTAAGTGCATGATGTACTAAAGCTGTTCTCTACAGGAGCTTTCTTGCACCTTTTTTTTTTTTTTTTTTTCCCCTGCAATAGGAAATGATCTGCCTGCAAATCAGTCTTTTCTTTGCAGCCTTGCAAAATTTGTCACAATCCCTTTCTAGGTCTTCCTAAGCTCCATTCCAGCCTCAGCCCCAGCCCTGGGGTAGTCTACCCACCACAGTTGCCTAACTATCTCTGCCCTTTTTCCATGGGATGTTCTTCAGGATCCTCCTTTAGGGCACCCAAAGAATTTCTTGCCGGACATCTGAACAGATGGAGCACATCTTCTTGAAGACCTCCACTGGCATCCCCTGTCAGTAGGGTTCATTTTACTTCACTGTCAGGACGAATCCTTAAACTTTTAGGATGGCCTTGATTTTCTCAGGTCATAGGGCAGCTCTTTTTGTTTTTTTTATTGTGGCAGACAACCAAAAAAAGATCCCCCTATTCTGCCAAAGCATCAACAGAGAGCTCTGCAGCCTGGCCAGCACCGGGATGATCCTCATATACACAGCCCAACCACCCTGCCCTGCAAGGGAACCCCCACTGCTCCGGGGAGGTGAGCCCTCATTTTGTAAGTCCAGCTAGAAATACTGGAAAGATATTATCGTTCCTTGCTGAAAAAAGGCCACGGGGGAAGATGCTGGTGAAGGTGTCTGCAGTGAAGGGGCTTTTCTAGAGTCCCAGAGGCGCAGAGCTACGTCTGAACCTGCCGGTCCTCGGGGTTCGCCCTGCCTGAGCGGGACCGGCAGGGCGCGAGGTGCTGGGGGAAGTGGAGCGGGGCAGCGGCTGCGTGTGCCGCTACTTCTCCAGGGGCCGCTTCGTGGAGAAGTGTTAAAACAGAAAATCAAAGAAACAGAAGTGTTTGTCCGGGCGACCTTCACCAGGCAATAGTACAAGGCATTTTTCTATTTTTTTTTTTCTTTTTTTTTTAGTAGCAATCTCTCTGCTTGGCTAGAATTTGCTATTTTGTAAATCTAAAGTAACAGTATGGTAAGTGTCACGTTTACTAAAGCTACTTTTCAAAACAGCAAAGCAGATTTGTTGCAAGCTGTTTATTTCAGTGCTCAAAGGGTTTCACTGAAGGTAAGAAAAGGGAAGTTGTCTTGAGGCTTAATTCCTTTCAGCATTTCCTTTTAAACCTCATGTTTACCTCCTGCAAAAACTAACCCTCCCTGTTTGTTGCAATTTTAAGAGGGGAGCTGCTTTCATACTTTAAAGTTTTGCTCTTTGTCCAATCCGGAAGAGGTTTGCACTAAACCTGGGTGTAAGTCGCTCACTGGGGACATGGTGAGCTTCTGCTGTTGCAGGAAGTGGTTTTATTTTACTTTTTTTTTCCCTGCTTACTTTCCATCTTTATGAGCTGTGGGAGATTAACCTAAATGCTGTCTCTAGACATGTGACCTAGATGTTTTCCGTTTTTTGAAATAGTTAAAACTGTTGCTGGTTGATGGCAGTTGGAGATGAGATGACGACGTCTGTGAGGCTGTAGGTAAGGAACCTTGAATTCATCTTAAGGCAGTTTAGGAACCCTGTTGCTAAAGATTTTAAAATAATCATAACTGTGTGTATTTTGTTTGCATTCAATATGGATTATGTTAATTACATAATTATTTCTGTTGGCATTTGTGAATTTGAAAGCAAGGAGCAAAAACGTAGAGGGTACAGATATGAAACCATGTTTTAAAGGCAAAATTTGCCTTCAGGATCTAGTAAATCTGTTGCATCCTATGCAAGAGGCAGCTCTACCTGACCTGTTCTAGTATCCCAAACCATTTATCACTTCTCATATCCCTGCTAGTACTAGCTAGTTGTCTTCAAAAGGTAGAAAAAGTTGGTGGCACTGGCTGGGAAATGAGATTAGATCAATTCTCCCAGCATTTGCCTTCGCCGGGTGCAGTTTAGCACTGTTTGATTAACTGGCTTCCCTGCCGGTGACCACGAGGGAGGTGATTAGTGCAGTGGGTACTGTAAAAGTTAGTAGAATGGTAAGTGTAGCTATCTAGTCGATACTCAGTATCGCTAGAGACTGAAGAGATCAATAGAGGGATCTCTTGCCCTGCTCAGTATCCAAAAGTTTGCTACCGCTCTATTATTCATCAGTGGTGCTAATAGGAATAGGATACAGGGAGGCAAAAGGGACATTGTACAAAAAATATCCTTGGTTTGTCTACGGGCACTCTCAACGCTGTTCCTTGTGGAGCTGTTCGATGGAGATATCACGGTAGATATCATGTTTCCTGCATGAGGCTGTTTAGATCCAGGTTAATTCCTCCTCTGCTTCAGAATTGGGCAGAAAAAGGTTGTCTGTCCTGAGTCCCCTTCTCACTTGAAGCTTTCTATCAGAAAAAAAACACTTTGCATTGCCATCAGTGGGCAAACACTGCTTTTTGGTCTTCAGAGCCTTGCAAGGAAATAGTAATTTAGGAAGATGTTCAAATAACACAATATAGTGCTTTGATTATGGACCACATAAAGCAGAGCCAGAACTAACAAGATCTGTTGTATGGTGAAGATTTGTTTTCCTGGTAATGTGTAGTTTGCTGCAAACTTTGTGACATGTACACATGTTTGTAACTGATAGCCTTATCGTAAGAAGCAACTTGGTTTGCTTTTGGAAATATGGGTCAGAGTTGAAAGATAGCACACGTGGCTTGAAGCTCATTTTGAAATCGTGCATACTAACTCGAGACAGATTTTAGCGTAGTGTTACAAGATTACATTTCAAATTTTCTGTACTTTTTTGAGAAAAAAAAGCTGTCCCGCCTGCATACACAAATCAGCACAGACAGGGAAATTGTATAAAAAAACCATGTTCTCTTCCTGGGCTGTGTTTGTAGTGGTTTTTATGTTACTGCTGCAATGTCTTAGAGTCATTTGAAATGCATTTTCCACAGAGCTGTGAGATTTGGTAAAGTAGTTTGAATTCTGAGTTATTTTTCTTTATTTTCTCCCTTCCCTGCAACTTACCTCTTTGTGTCCAAAGGAAATTCATTTAAAAGCAGCATCTCTTGTTCACTTTACCTCTCAATCCAATTACATCTGTAACATACATTTGTTCATTTTCTTTTCCAAATAGAGTGAACAGCTGAAGCACTCCATATTTTAAAGCTCCTGCTGCACACTATTATTGAATTACCAAAAAAAACTTCGCCTTTTTGGCAGCATTTGTTGTAGAAACTTCCTTTTGCTTTGATCCAAGAGATACTCGAGCTTGGAAGAGATACTCCATCTTCTTCTGACCAAGCAGGAGTGTGTGGCCGCCTCGGTAGCCCCTCTCACGGGGGCTGGGATTGCCAGGGCAGCAAAGGAAAAACCTGTATCAGATCATAGTCTCAGGCATGTTCTTCCCCACCTGGAGTGAAGCAGGAACCAGAAACTAAAATGGTGACAGAGACACATTTCGATTCTCCTCCTGCTATTTGGGTGCCACCCCACCACAACCTCCCTGATGTGGAGCTAGCTTAATTGAAACTGTTGTGCACAGAGCTGGTTTGGATTTCTCTATCTGTTTCTGCTCCCTGAAGTTATTACTTCTTTACAGTGACGAGCTTCAGGCCAGGCTCTAAAATGTCTTATCCCACACAGTGGGCTGGAGTGCCCACTGTGATCTCTAGTGCTGTGGTGAGGATGGCTTTTGCTGTGCTGCTCGGAGACTTCAGCTTAGTTCTCTGCTAAGCAGTCCCCCGGACTTTTAGCAGTGGGAACTGCTGTATTATGGCCTGTTTCTACTGAGTCACGTGGGGTTTAGTGGGTTATAAGCAGCGTCTGATGAATTTTTTGAAGGCTCACAACATGTAATTCTGATACTTGCTTATTTTCTGGACTCTTTTTTTTTTTTTTGAGATGTCTCTGTGCCGTGTCAGCTCAATCAGTGTGAGTTGCTAACCATTGAATGCATTGTTGAAGCCTGCATGCTGCTAAAAACTGCCTCTCGACATTGGAGAAGTCTGTTAGTGCTTAAGTGTGTCCTTAATTAGAAACCTGAAACGTGGCAGTTGTACAGGATGTAACTTAGTCCTGTATAGGTGTTGTTTGGGCTCATCTCTTTTAAAGACAAAACAAAGCATCACTTGAGCTGTAACTAAAGTCTCTACATTCTACTTTTGTCCTAAGACTTCCATGCGGATGCATCAAACATATTTCTTAGTGCTGCAAAGACAAAAGCTGGTACTGGTGGATACCGTCTATATGAAGATGCTCTGATCGTTTTCCTGGGTTCACTTCTTGATAGGATTAGTCCTGAAGAAAACAGATGGGATACAATTTTGGCCCGGCTTTTGACCACGTGTCTTCCATGATAATTCAATTGCTATTCGGAGCCCAACAGCAGATTTCTTTAGCTGGTTACACAACCTGCACAAAACTGTCCCTTTCCCCACCCTGTGGTGGCTTGCAGCAGCTTTTGTCACCATCCACCTAATTGCTGTAATGTCCTTTTAGTCTCAGAGCAGGCTGAAGGCCCTGCTGCCTTCAGCTTGCTCACAACAGCACACTTCCCTGTTGGGGTATGCGTTTGGGAACCCGTGAGCTTGCTCTGGGTCAGAAGGCATTGGTGTTACCTGCTTTTGAAACCTTCTCCTGAGTTTGGTCTGCTTCAACCAGCAGTCTCAATGAATCTTGATTTCACTGACAGCTCTCTTGTTGACATCTGAAGGACAGAGGTGGTTGTTTCTTTGTCGAGCTGGATGTTAAGATTGTGCCTTCACACACTCGACGTGCCTCTGTTGGTCTTCCCTGCTTTGAGAAATACTATACAAAGGTTGTTTTGGAGACTTACTACAAAACAAACACTGCTAGCTCCTCATTTGCACAGGAACTTCCTCAATGCAGATCTATTTTCATTTTAAGAGTGAGACCTCTTATCACAGAATCAGTGGACCCATCATCTTTCTTACAACTTGAAGCACCTTGGGGTGCAAACTTCCAGGCTGGTTGAAATGGGAGAAAAAGAAATGCTACTGGATATTTTTTTTAAGAAGCCTGTCTGAATGAGAAAAACAGGCATTAATTTTCTGAGCGTGGATATTTAGATGTTGCAAACTGACCATGGGGCAAAGCTAACTTATGCTAGAGCTTGGTCTGTGGACGCAGCCAGGTCATGCTGGCGCAGATTTTCAATGCATTATCGGCTCATGCTGAAATCCCCTGGAAGTGTTGAGGTCTGGTACGTGTAAAAGTGAGTCCTGTTTGCCAGAAACTAAGAACACAAAATTTATCCATGCTTGGAAATTTTGGCCTTTTTCTCTTCTTTTCTCTGTATTTTCATTCACCCTCCTTAGCATGAGAAAGAACTGGTTTGGGAATTAAGTAGGAAAGGTATCAGAGGGTTAAACAGATACCGCTATTCTCCAAATTAGCTTCTAAACTTCTGGGGGTATGTGCATGTTACACAGTAAAATACTCACTCAGACAGTGCACAGATACCTACTGAAGCATTTCTTCAATAAATTAACTAAGCAAGTTTGATATTGCTACGGTTAGTGGTTTAAGGTTGTTTAAGACACAATATAACACTTCCTCACTTCCTGCCATTTGAGATTGTCAGGTATTAAATCATTCACTTGTAGTTAAGCCGGTTATTGTGGGTTTGTACTGTGGTTTTTCATGAATATTTCTTCCAAAGCCTGTGCCTGGTATACTAAACAGGCACAGCCTTCGAACAAATGAACTTAAAGTGACTTTTGATTCCTTCTCCAAGACATCCATCAGCTTTCAGCACAACTGCCACTCGATAAGAGGGGAAGGGGAGACAAGGAGGAAGAAAAACCAGCAGTGCACGTGGCTTAGAGCCAAAGAGATGTGCTTTAAATATGTGCTTGCTCTGTTTCTTATTTCTGTTCCTGCCACACCCTGAGCAAAGCCACAGCTGTATTTGGTGCTGAATCAGATACCGGAGCGCCTATCTGAAGCACGTACAGAAGTTCCTCCCAGGCAAGGCACGGTGCTTAGCACCTGTACTTGTTTGTCTTCTGCTCAGGATGTTACTAAACTCTTTTCCTTTGTGGGTGAGGAGGGAAATGACACAGATATTTTTGTGAAGACGGTTGAAGCTCTGGAGTTCTGTCTCCAAGAGAGTCGCCTCCGTGGCTGGTGGGTTTGTCACCAGCCTGCTGGGTGTCGGGATGCTCTCGGAGTTTCTGGTGCCTCTGCTGCAGCTGTGGTTCAGGAGGCACCTGCTGCTGGACCGGCCAGATGTCTGCTTGGGACAGCGGGTTTGGAGGAACTGAGCCGTCCCCGGTGGGGCAATGGACCCGACACTGGCAGCGGGTCCCACTGGTTGGGGGATCCCCAGCCCACATGGTGATGCTGGCCAGAGCCAAAACCACGCGCACGTTGCAGGAGAGCCTCATGGTAACAACATGGACACCCACAGCAAACACCTGCAGAAGCCTCCCTGGGCTCTCTCAAACAAAATGCATTTCTAGTGAGTAGCTTTGCTACGAATGAATCAATGTTTTCCACTAGGAAGGTGTTACGTCAGACTTTCCAACTGGCCGAGCTGCTCTGACAAGTGCTGCCTTCTGTGCTTTGGGCTGAGTAGTGCTGTGGTTTGATCTAGAAAGATTATTGTTTCTATTATCAACAGTACATTGCGTGCTTAGTTACTTTATTAGCAAAAAGAGCGAAGAATAGTAACCAGTAGTAATGAGTAATCAAATTCTTGCGATGATTTTTGGACTAGGAGGTGACATTAATCCACCTGGTCTTCTTGGAGTGGCAAAGGAAGTGGAAACAGCCCAAGTAAAAGCACGTCAGTTCCTCCTTCTTCATTAATCCTAGGCCCTGGCAAAGGCAAGGAGTGCCTCCAGTCTTAGCAGAGGCTTAGAGAAACTGGTCTTTTCAATCCATTCTTGACTCTCTTTTGAACAGTCTAGCACTGGCTCTGGATTGAGCAGTATGCAGTCACACAGATCCGAGACCTTCAGAATTGCTACACAGAGATTTTTATTGGAAAACTTCTTTTCTAGTTTTAATTTTCATCTCAAGTTTGGGTCTTTTTATAAAATCTTCCCTACAGTGCAAGTAAGTGAAGAGAGGGACTCTATTAAGATGTGGAGTAAAAATTGTATAAAATAAAAGAACGAAAATGGTTAAATGCAGAGATTTCTTACCAGGCTTGTATCGTGCTCCAAGATACAGATGTTTAGGGAATAAGGTTGATGCACTGTAAGGACGTTTTAACTCAGGTACGTAGGACTGCAAAGGCTCACTTGAGCTGAGTGCAGCAATTTCGGCCAACAACGGTTTTGAGGAGTCCATCAGCTCTGCACGTTACCACGTTACCTAATGAGCCCACAGCCAACAGAAAACGTAATACTTGTTAAGTATTTTTGCTCCTAGCAATGTTGGGGGCAGATGAATGGCTGCCACTCTTCTCACTATGACTGCTGGTGTTCACACGCGGATCTGGCACCGCCGCACTCCTGCTGTCGTTGCTGCTGACTCTGACTGCTTCTACCAAGTGCAGCACATCTGTGGTGGGACTAGGGGTGCAGGTGGGCTCTGGTTCTCCTGGCCCGCAGGAAGAATGCATACAAGGTTTCTGGAGTCACCTTGTACCACCCCAGTGAAATAAAGTTTTCATTGGTCCCTCCCAGAACATTTGCAGTAAAAATTTTAGAAATAATTGGCAGAGCCTATGCTCAAACTTCTTGCGTAATCAAAGAAATGATATTTTTTGACACCGCAATACCATTGGTATTTCCCCTTTGCTGAAAGCAGACATCTTAGCTACAGGCTGTGATATCGGATGCTATCACAGAAAACAAATGCCTTGGTCTTCTCCCTGCTTTGCCAGGTGGTGCCGAGGAGCAGCGCGGTGGGGCAGGCACCTCTGCCGCCTTATGCTCCGCTCTGGGCCACGGCAGAGGCGGCTGGTGCAGAAAGCAAACCGGAGGCCCCGTGAAATGCAGAAGAGGGGCTTGCTCGATGCAAGCCGCAAAGAATTTCCCCTTCTAGTTCCTGCTGTAGCTTCAAAGTTGTCTCCTAAAATTGTAGGTGCCGGCTCTGCTGCGTTTCACAGCAGCGTCTCTTACAAGAGCAGCACCAGGAGCTCTGCAAAGGAAAGTGGAGATGGAGTGTGGGAACAGATTAAAAGTGTCTGGAGCTTTTTTTTTTTTTCCCCCCCCCTCAGATGGGAAGTGGGAGCAGTGAGAAGAAGTAAGGGAGCAGCTGCAGGATGGCAGCGCAAAAACTGCTGCAGATATGTATGGAGGAAGATTGAGAGAGGGTAGGAGGGACCGTTTCATGTGCACAGCACGGGGAAACGAACGTTATCCTGGGGAGTGGGAGGGAGCGAGTCTTGCTGTCCGAATAAGGGGCAAACCTCTTGTTGTAGACACTATTGAGGCAGGCAGTGTCAGAAATAGTTTTATTATAAGTTTTAAATAAAAAAAAAGGAATAGTTTTATTATAAGTTTACTTTATTTTTAAATTTGTTTTTAAAGTCTGAGAAGCTGTAAAGCCTTTCTTATTCAGTAATCTCAGCATCTCAGTTTGACAGACATGCCTTCTGTAGGATGGTGGATATACAGAACTGCAAAATGGATTAAGACACGGCAAATGTACACTTAGGCTACTAAGTTGAGGGACTCTAAGGCACTCTAAGAGGTTAAAACAACTGCTGCTGCTTCACCAAAGCCTTAACAGAGCTCAGAAAGGCTTTTTTTTTCTAGGGAAGGGGATGCTGCTGCTGTAGGAGCTAAGGACCAGGAGGGAAACTGAGGCATGACTTGCAACTTCTCCAAGTGTTCAGCAGTGCCTAACTGATTTAGAGGCAGAGCGGGATAAAACTTGTGTATAGTCTTACTCAGTGATGAGTGTGAGGTGCTTCCTCCACCGTGGATCGACCAGGGGAGCACGTGCCTGTAGATGAACATGGTGCAGGTCACAAATGTGCTGCAACGTCCTACCCGAGCTGACCTTGTGATAGCGTGTTTATATAGCCGCTGTCAAACTGAAACCGAAATTTCTGTTGGCAAAGCTCTGAAATTTAGAACTTATGGGAAGTTTGTTTCTTTGGCTATTTGCAGCAAGCTTTCAGGCATTGAAAAAATATTTTTCTAATACATCAGTTTGTCTTGTGGTACCAACTCTTCTACTTTTCCAGAGAGTTTGGTCTGTTCCAAAATTACCCTCACCACATGTCTAGTTCAGGTAAGCATGGAAAGTTTGGATGAATATCCGAATCTCTGTGAGGAGAAGTTCTGCAAAATTGAGCTGGAAGTATTTCAAGCAGTCTTACTTTGAAATTTCTGTCACTTCTGCTTCTGCTTGTATCTGTAAATACTGCAAGAATAACCTTTCCCATAGTATCTCATCACTTCAGATCTGCCAACATTAAAAGTAACAACACTTTTCTGAACATTTAGGCTATAGGAACAGATTTCTTTCAAGCACCGGAGAAAATTTGTGATTCTTATGTGATCTTCCTAGAGAAAACATTGGATTTTTTTTTGTTCAGAATTAGACAGCTTTAAACTAAAAAGTTACCGTGTGACAAGCATCATATGCAGGTGTAAAATGAGTTCAGAGCTGGTCAGTCTTACTTGCAGTGGTTGGAAAGCCATGACTCTACTCCGTACTTATCTGCTGTATATAAATGTATAGCAGAAAGGAAGGAGGTAGAAGGAAATTATCTTTTCCTCATGTGTTAGGTGAGGGCAGGTCAGGAGTAACCAAGCATTCCCCTCTAGTACTTCTCAGGTCTTCTTTGGTGTTAAATCAAGCAAATTGTTACAAACTTTTATGATGCTGTAAACTACTTGCTGCCATTGGTCTAATGTCTAAACCATACTCGTTTGGCTGTTCAATGTCATGGGATGCGTTAGAAATGTTACGTATCAGATTATATTCAAGTTTGGTTTTTTAATAGTGTGTATATACGACCAATATTCACCGTTTGAAAGATTGTAGTCTAGCTTGCACAGCATGGAAAATGGAGGCAGGTGTTGTGGATCAGATGCACTCCAGAAAGAAACGAAATGCGCTGCCAGCACGAAGACCTAGAAGTAGCAATTTTTCCCAGGCATGTTCTTTTACATATTCAACTGAATTTCTACTATGGACGACTGTTCCCAGAATATATGCAGGCCAAACTGTACACAAAGGATACTTTTAGCTTCAAGTTCCACTTGAAACTGAGATATTAAATTGACATAGGAGTGGTGAAAATAGACTCCATTATGCTATCCCATATGATATGTTGGGACAGATGAACTTTTGAAACAACTGTTAACTTTCCGGAGACCTTCACATGTAATATAATCAAGAAACTAAGTGATGCAAGAAAAGACATGACCATATGCAGTCACTTGCTAACTTGAAGAAGCTCTTTTACCCTATTGCATGTGGTTTTGTTGTTTCTAATAATATCCCAGCAATATTTCCTAGCAAGCTTTTATTTGTGCAGGGAAGTCCTGTAGATAGCAGGTCATTGAGGATTACAGAATTAGAGTTAGATCTGTAGAACTGGATTTGTAGTCATTAAATATGGATGTGAAGAGTTTGTCATTGTATCTGCACAACTTTGGAATAGTAACTGTCTCCCATTCTCTTCTCTTTCTAATTCTCATGCCATTCCTATCCAGATAGGAAAGCATTTCCAGAGACAGCACATCTCTGCCATATAGGGTACAAGTAGCTTTTCCAAATCCCTGTTTTCCTTTGTCATCTGATCCAGCTATTTTTAAAGGGCTTAGTATAGCAGGGAACAGACCCTGGGGCCTTCAGCTACCATAGAATCATAGAATGGTTTGGGTTGGAAGGTACCTTAAAAATCATCCAGTTCCAACCCTCCTGCCATGAGCAGGGACACCTTCCACTAGACCAGGTTGCTCAAAGCCCCATCCAGCCTGCCCTTGAACAGTTCCAGGGATGGGGCATCCACAACTGCTCTGGGCAACCTTCTTCACTAAGCAATCATCTTCTACAAAATTTCAGAATGACACAAAGGAGGACCTTAGCTCCATGCTTAAATCCTCATTGATAACCATTGCACAGCTATTCAGATTTTCTGTCTGCGTGTCTCTCATCATCAAATCCTTGAGAGAAAGTGAGCAACAGTTTGTAAAGACTAATAATATATCCACTGAGACTGTATATTTGGTTTAAGAGGTTTTGCTGCCATCTGCTAGGAAGTGGGACTCGCCATCAGCCTTCTATTATTTTATTTTATCCTTTTAATTTTTTATTGTGTAAGGTGCTATTACTAGTTGAAAAAATAGAAAAAACCCTACAATCTTCATAGCAGAAAGCCACTCCTATTTTTAGCGCTGCAGTCAATGGGCAGGAATCACTGAAGCGTCAAACTGTAACAGGCTGTAAGTTACTGCGCAGTGCAGATTCCACACCCCTGCGGATCCGTGACGTGCTGTAAGTAGAGAATCACATATTCCTTATATGTGTAGTAACTATCAGGAATGAGAAATGAAGTCCTGCATTTTAACACTTTAATTCTTAGGAAGTCAGTCATCAGAACAACCTTAGAGTATCTTCTTAGGCCCAAAATTAAACAACACAGTTACTGCTGTACAATGGCGCAAGTCTGTGTCCTTCCCTCCTGCAGCTTGTTATAAAGTGTATTTCCATTACTTTTGCTTTGCTGTAATTCCATGAACTTCAGCCGGTTCACTGTGAACCTGAGATCAGGATCAGGTCTTTACGACCTGCCTGGAACCACATGTCCTGTATTGCACAAACTAGGAAGAAATTGCTCTAAATGATAACGCACTTTGTTCCTACTGGATACTAAGCTGGTACCTGAGATCTCTATCATGAGAATTATGTAGTTATTATCCAGACTTTACTGTAAAATATAACCTTCTCTTAACATAAGAGAATAAACCAAAAAGGTTGAAACGGTCATCATATCAAGGACCAAGTTAAAATCTTAAGGATAAAAGATTTTAAACAGCCTAAGAGTTGTTTAACAATGATGCTGGAAAATGCTTTACTTCTTGTATTGGGCTACAGCATAGGAAGTCTGCTATGATTCGGGCCAAGCTGCATCAAGAAATCTGCCTTTATGTGCGGCCTTTGTAGAGATTGGATTATATACCTCAGAGCATAAATAAAATTGTGAGTAACGGGCTGAGCAGCGTATTCCATATATGTAACAGAGAAATGCTGGGCAATAAGATATTGCTACAAACAAAACAGAAGAGATTTTTTTACCTTTCTCTTTGACCACAGGAGAGGCATGGGTAACTGTACATGTAGATTAGAGTTGCCTGAAAAGTTCAGTGGGTCATTTCTGGTTTTATCTGCAGAAAGTCCTCAAATGCTGGACTGGAAAAGAGTGACTACAAAACCAGCCTTTAGACACATGAGGTAAGATGACCTCCATGATCCTTGCTCAGTGTGTTGTCTGTTCTGAGGGACACAACCGAAAGTCTAATATGGCTGCAACAGGTAGAAAAATTAAAAGGCCGTGTGATAATTAATGCTGCTGAGCGTGGCTTTTGTAGGACTTAGGATGTATCAGGTAACTCACTGATGTTTGCTGATGAGACTGCATTTTTTTGTTGATAAGGGAAACTGTGCTGTTGAGTTTAGGACATTTAACATTTTACGTCAGACTGAACTCAGCACGGAATTCTGTTTTATTGTCTATCTGATATAAAAAGATAAAACTGGAGTAAAGACTGAGGCAATGGTGATGTAGCGTCATTCCTGATCTCCTGCTTTGACTAGAGATATGACTGATGGCTGAAATTAATGCTACTTCCTAAGTACAAATTGTTCTAGGCTGGATGACATCTTTCTGCAAAGGAAAAGGCATAGGAATGTTACATCTGCTTTGTATTTTCTTTACAATGGATTTCTCTGTTTTTCTAGTACTCAGATAAACTGGCTTCAGGACACTTCTGGGCAGCAGCCCAGGACACCGTATCCCTCAGCAGCCTTTGCTGTTTGTGTCCGTGCCCTGGGCGCAGATGTGTGACGTGTTAGCTGTGAGAGCAGCGTGGTGGGGATGGTTGAAAAAAAATAAAGACGCGGCAGAGTGCAGATAAGAATAATTGGAGAAAAACATGCAGCAGTTTACTTGTTATCCCCCCTCTTTACCTATAGTTTTTTCATCTGTCCCTCTTTATAGCCATCAGTTGTGTGTTTAAGCACTTACTGCCCCTGAGCTGTACTTCAGCAGAGATTACAAACAGTGCAGCAAAGGCTAAGAGCAAAACCCAACAGCAGAAATGTTTACGTAGGTGTGTTGATTTTAAACAGTTCTTTCACAGACACAGCAATATGTTTTCTGCTTTACAAGAATGCTCTGACTCACCACGTGTGTGGCATTAGCTTCTTTTTTCATTACTTCCTCTTCCATTTTTATGGTTTTTCAGGCGCACAGGTCTAGTGTAATGGTGAACCTAGTGTGATTTTTATTCTTCTGTAATATTGTTGCATTTGGTTTCGATGGATGCTCTTCACGTACAGTGTGCTCTTCAGCAGAAGATTGGAATTAGTGAATGTAACAAGAAGCACTTTAATTTTGCAGTGTTTTCATGTTACTATGTTGAGCAGTTTCATTTTCATTATGATTCTGACGTGATAATGGTGCATATGTCACAAGGAGCAAAGTTGGAAGATATCAAAAGTTATTTTGATAAATACTGAAAAATATATACAACGTTTTCAATCTCATAATCCTGAATAACAAATGTAACAAATTATATTAATCCTGGGTAGGTTTTTTTCCTTTCTTGGATAAAAGGGCTTGTTACAACTACTTGGTACAAGTTGCTAATGAATGAACGTTTGCATTCTGTCTTTCACTGTACATAGCTGTAGGAAACACAGGCATAGCTCAAGCCAAAATTTAGAAATACTGCTATCCTTTTTTTTCTTGAAGAACTAACTCTTTTTGCTTTGCTTTGCAGAAAACCTGTATACTAACTTTATCGATACTGTACCAAAACTCGTGAAATAAAGTTCTTGGGTAATACCGGTCAGTCTGCTCATTATATGATCAATTTCTGGACAAAGGAACATACCAAAATGGATTAAAAACCTGATAAATGCAATATGAAACTTCCTCTAGCTCCATGAGCTGCTGTAGGAGAGGAATACTTACTGGCTGTTACTGTGTGACAGAACCATAATTAAGCTACCAAAGACATAAGAAGGGCAATGAGGTGAACAATTCACTTTCTTAATTTTTGCAAAAAAGATTAAAAGTATATTTTTCCTTTTTTCATGGAAATTGTAAATAGCAAAAGGAAGGGGTTTTTTTTGTTTGTTTTTCATTGGAAAGTTAACACTGTTACTTTGTTTCCTTTATCATCTCCTGTCTCTTTTCCAAGAGAAAGGGCAGAAAAGTATTTTTTCCCATTAAAGGAAAATTAGAACTTATTTAAATATTTCACTGTTATCAAACATCAAGATTTTGTGAAAACAGTTCTTAAATGTTACAAAACGTTAAAATGTTACAAGAAAATGTTCTTGAAAATAGTTTTGCCAAGACCCAGCACTTTGTGAGGCAGCCCAAGATCTGATCTCTCTCTGTGTTACTCTTTTAACCTGGGCCCGATTCTCAGAAATGGGATGGCTTTACTGTGTGTACAGATTTGCATCACAATAACCTTTTCATTTTTCGTCTCTGTAATACTCATGACTTCCTTATCACATGTTTGAAGGTAAGTCAAGCGTACATTTAGAAATCGGGGTTTTAGGTTCTTAACAATTGATCTACCAGACGTGTAAAATGTCATTTGACTATTTCGCAGCCACCTCACACCTATAGTTGGTGTCTGAACTCTGGCTTCAGTTCAACCTGATCCGCTGCAGGGATGCTGTGCTCCTTGCTGGAGCAGGCTTGGCTCCTCTCCAGGCGTCCCGAACACATGGACCAATTCACGGGAAAAGCAACTGGAAGTGTTGACACACTGAGGCCCATAATTTAATTCGAAGTATGAATCCCTTCTTCCCTCAGTGAGGGCTTTTCAGCTCCTGAAGTTATCTCCAAAAGCGGCTGTGTGTGTAGGACTGAACTGGTTTTGCTGTCCCAGCCAGAAAGGTGATTTTGTCCCTTCAGCTCAGTGGTCTTTCTTGCCCCATAAGTAAGCTGATCTACTCCCGTCTCCGGCAATTAAAATTCTCCTTTCTCACATGCAGTGTAATCTTTTTTCCCCACTCTATGAATCAGTGGTCCCTTCCTGTATCACCCACCCAACCTCATGTCAAAGATTTTTCTGGTACCTGTACTGCTCCCTTCCTTATCCAACCTGCTGCTTCTGTTCCACACTGCCCTGAAAATGGTACTTCCAAAAGGATTTTTGGTGTGTTCCCCTGTCCCCTTTCTCTTAGGTGAATGCCTTAAAGTTACGCTGCCCCTTTGCTCAAGGTACCCTACAAACAGCAGGGAGGGGGGTAAAGTCTGTCTTTGTTTAATGCCTTTCTCCAGCAAATCAACCGTAGGAGGTTTCAAAACTAAAATTTATATCCAGATGCTAACTATTTGCCAAAAGGCAAATTAGCTAATTATATAATGAACATGGAGTGCCTCACAAGCAGTTGCACAGGGCTTGGCAGCTCTGCCTTCCAAAGTACGTGAAACGAATTCCCCTGCAAAACCAGCCCAAACTTGGCCCTGATGCTGCTAATAACGGTTTGGAAGCACCATAGCATAAAAACATCAGGTAGGATCCTTTTTCTATTTTCTGTTAATATTTTATCTGTTTCCTGACTGTCTTCCCCTCTATTATTTTTTTAAAAGTTGAAAAGAAAGAATAATAATAAAAAAAAAGAGGGCGGAGTGTGAGTACTACCAAATTCTTCTTGCAAATGTGAATGCAAGGCCGTTGGGTTTGCGGAGCTCATATTCAGGGTGCCATCTACTGGCATGCAGGGCCGATAACGCTGGCAGGAGTCTTACTGGAGTTGGGACAGCAAAGGATTTCTACCTGGAAATCCTAAGGGAGCAACTTTTGTAACTTGTACCTTTCCTTCACATTCTGCAAGGTCTCCTTCATATTCTGCAGGATCTCACCATGCTCTACACTAAGACAATTAAATCTGGTGGTGGAAATGTTGAGGTTTGGGGTTTTTCCTTTTCTTTTATGGTGGTTCCTGTAATTTTAGCAGCTCAGAAATCTCCTTGTAATGCTCTGATGTGTGTGAATTAGTTCCTTTTTGGGGGAAAATTAACTAAGATTCAACGAGATTAGAATAAACATTTTCAGAACTCTTTGCAGACCTGTCATTTACCGATTGTGTTCCTACTTGAGATCCAGGGCATGACTTTGTCGTACTATTAAACTTTTTTATAGCACACCATGTACTGACAACACCAGACAGAGCCTACCTAATTAAACTCATAATTCTCCTGAGAAGAGATATGTCAGAGTTTTATAGGTGGGAGATTTCAGAAGAAAATCTGAGAGATGTGCTCCAGCCAAACATTGGATCGGTGACAGAGCCAGTGTTGCGCTCGTCTCTCGAGTCTGATCAGCTCTCCAGCCTGGAGCCTACTGAAAATCTGTTGAGAAGCAATTTTGATTTGATACCAACATGAAATACAAAATGGTTTGACTCTCCAAGTTTAGAAGGAGGAAAAAAAATCATTTCCTACTTAGAGCTGCTTGCAGACGTTATTGCCAAAATGGCAAAGTGTCCCTGCAACATGGGTTTGAGCGGCGACTGCTCCAAAGGGTGGTGAGAAGTGTCTTGGGGAGGGAGAACACACAGTGCCGTCTACCAAAGGTCCACATAAAGAGTTTTCCCCGGTGTCATATACCAGCTCTGCAGCAGAAATAGATACGCATACTCCTGAGTAGCAGGAAATAGCTTTAGCCAAATTTTTCTCCTCTCTTTCTGGGGTTCAACTTCTGTAGTGATCCTTGAGTAACTAATTTAATGCAGGAAACAGCCAATGAGCATAAGCTTTTCTGTTGCTTTTATTAAAGTTAGTGTTTCTCTCATGGCACATAAAGTTGAGTGAGTAATGGCTAATATTGAAGCACTTTCTTCTTCTCATTTCTCTCTTCAAGAGTGCTCTGTTTCCTCATGTTTCCATATCTCTGCCTGTATGAGTTTAAATCCCTCTGAAGATATTCAGAAACCTTCTGGACATGGTCCTGGGCACCCACCTCTAGGTGTCCTCTACATCTAAAGCAGTTTCCTGTAAGGAATTCCTGATCTGCCAGGTCCAGGAGAGGGTGAAGCTATGAGAGCTGTGTCCTTCCACCAGCACAACGACTGTGGTCCTGCCAGAGACATGTAATAGCAATCCTCGTCTCCCTCTGCCACCTTCACACTGGTACCGTATCTTCCTCTGCTCTGATACCTTCCTAGAAGTGGACTTTCTTGAAATCAGGGAATTCCATCTTTTAGAGTCGTCAGAGGCTGGGGAGATGTTGCTAGAAAAAGTTGTGCTTTTCAAACCCATTTGAAAAATGTTGATTTTCAACAGTTTATGTTGTAACTGCACTTAAATGGATTTCCATTTCCCTGGCTCCATAGTTGGGAAACCAGCAATTCCAGCTTATATAGTATCTCTTCCTTACACATTTTCTCATATGGCTACATAGCAATATAAATAGCAAATTTTCTTGTGACTCTTACCACATTACTTCACCCACAATTTACGTAGGATAGTGCCACGGTGAACTAGGGGGAAGGAAAATAGAGCAAGTGTTGTTCATTGCTGTCCTGATGTTTTGTACAGGAATTATAAAGCAACTCTTGCTGACGAAAAATGTTTTGGGAATCTGAATAACTAGAACGGAGTTTGCTGAGTTGGACTAACACCGAGAGAGGAGGTTGAACTGCAGCACTGCTAGAGAAGGTGATCATGCTGTACAAGTTCCCCCAGGTCCCTCCAAGGGCTTGAGAGCTGATGTGTTTAGCCATTTCTTCATTTCAAAATTTTAAAAATGAAAAGAAAAATAAAAAACCCATACGTGCCATTGGTAGAACTGTAAAAATTAATTTTATTACACCAGGGTTTAAATTTAGGACACTAGCAGGGTTGCAGCGTGGTCCTGTAATGCACTTGTAACATGCATGTATTGAAGTGCGGAGGTAAGATATGTTAATTGGCTTCACAGCATGTCGTTTTCCTTTGCAAGATTTAAAATGTGTAGCGTGAGCAGGGCCAAAGACAAAGTGTAGTGGCTGCCAGCTGGACGTGACAGAGGCTTGCAGGGAGATTACACCATAGAGGAGAATGGCTTTTGAGATAAGGATAATCTTTTACATAAACTAACTCTTCCAAGGCAGTTTGGATGTGTGAGTGATAAGGACAATAATAAAACTACAGGCTGACACAGCTGATAGTTATCCTGGTGTTCAAAGATGATCAAGATCTTGCCAGCAAGATAACTCAGCTTCTTCTCCTGACTACAGTGACATATAACTGGCATTGATACATTTTTGTATGAAGGGTCCCTAGATTAATGCTCTTATTTTATGTTCTTCAGGTCAACCCAGTAACCATGGAAAGGTCTACAACTTCTGATACGGCCTCTGAAAAGCCTAATCCTTCCCACCACAGTACGGGGGCTGTTCAAATGAGGATCAAAAATGCCAACAGTCACCACGATAGACTGAGCCAAAGCAAATCTATGATTCTGTCTGAGAACATGAAAGTCGCTGAGCCTGTAAGTAAAATACTCCTAATATTTTCTGAGTCTTCCAATTTTTTAAAAACTACAAAATTATCTTAAGTGGGGTTAAGATACTGGTTTCATGGTCAGCCCTTGCAAGGAGGGATATAATGGCACCAATACATTTTTAGGAGTAAGGCTAGGCATTAGAATAGCAATTTTCCTTCAATGAAAGGCAGAATTTGGCTTTGGTGGCCGTGATGGTAGCATCTACTCAGCATTTCAACTCTCAAGTGTTAGAGTACTTAAGTACAGCTGCTGTAGAGTGTAGTACTTACAGTATCAGATATAGGTCACAATTTCCCAGAAGGCAAACTTTAAAAGCAGACAAAAGAAAAGAAATGGAAAATACAACTCTGTAAATAAAGAGCAACTTTGTCCATAACAAAAATGGGTCTTGCTGCAAGAATGAATGAATTGTAAAAAGTCAGACACTGAAGTTATCTTATTGTTTTAATAGTTTACAGAGTTGAAAGAGTTGAGTCATTTTTTATCCATTGCCATTTTTTTTTTAAATTAAATAGTTAGTGATGAACTCTATTGCCAGTTGCATCCCTGCTCCTGTACTCCTTCTGAGATACTAAACAAACTGATTGGTATGAGTCTCCCCTGGTTAATTTTCTTCCATAATGGTGGCAACTTGCAGCTGAGGCCATATGATGTTACAAAATTATTTATGCAATGTTAGCCACTTTTTGGACTCCAGATCCATTCTATTCTCAGAGAATGCAAATGAGGGAGAAAACTCTGTTAGCTGGGGACAGAATCCCAGGTCTCAGTCACTTCTCACAACCATGCCAACCATTAATTTTTTGTTTTGTTGATGTAATGGATTGCTATGAAATATTCAGCTTTCTAACAAAGATATTAAATGGAGGAAGCCTACAATAACAGCTGTATTTTCTTCCCTTTTTACTCAAAGTTCAAACTCAAAATTCAGACTTATTTAGAAATACATTATATTAATTTAGAAATACCGTATTTTAATCATTAATTTCTCTGGTATAGCTTAACTCATTTCACCACATAGTTCCGGAGAAAAAAAATCTGTTTGGATCTTAGCAGCTGATAGAATACTCCTTTACCTTCCATTTAAACGATATTGTTTGCCTCAGACACGCTGTACATGTTTCTTCCTTTTTATCTGACGTGAGCTGTTCCTCCATTACAAACCTGAAACGATGCTTATAGTAATTTACTGGGAATACTATAATGTATTATCAGGAAGAACTGTACCTTTGAAAAAGTTTAAAAGTTAAGTATATTTAATGATGCCTAACATATTTTATTGGCTGTGTTTAACAAAAGGCACTAGGCTGCAGTTGTTTTTGACAAGCATGAAAACATCACAGCATGAGACTGCAAAAGGAATTATGTAGAGAAATTACAAGTGATCCATCTCTCAATGAATTATCCACCTCAATAGCCTGCAGAACTCAGCTACCAATTAACACCTACTTTATTACATGTTGGGATGTACTTAATAACTTTCATGTGTTTATGCACTATTACCTTGACTGATGCCTCTTGTACAATTAGGCATAATTGGCATATCAATATGCAAAAGTTAAAAGGATTAACCCTCTTAAAACTAATGAGCATTTCTGTATCCAGCTGCTAAATGAGACAAAATTAGCATTTTTCACTTTTGGGCAGGATTTTATCATGCAGTTTCTCATTGTTGATATTACCTTGTTACATAACTTTAGTTTTGGGGATAGTATGCTGGACTGTTACAGAGCAAGGGCTCTAAAAAGTTAAATTAGACATAAATATTCACTGCCGCATTCCAATAACCATAGCAGGTACAATATATATTCATTGGCTGAGAGCTGAAAAGTTGCTTTGTGTTACATTTGTTTAGTAGCTAATTATATAAAAGCAGAATTTTACTGAGTATATGTCATTTTACCAAGCAAACTTGGCTCCGACATAATAGATTGAAAGCTTGCCATGCTACTAATTTCCTTTCTATTTCAATTCTTTTCATCTCTTTTTGCCATGCAGAATTTTCTGACTAGATATTGACAGGCTGAAAGTGTTTTGGCGTATTTACTTAAATAAGCCTCTTAAAGTTGTTTGCTAACGCCCAAACTAAAAGCAAAATTCCTAAGGATCCAAACATTTTCAAATATGTGCTTTAAATGCAATGAGATTCAAGATAAAAGACCAGCAAAATACCAATTGCGTTTATCAATTGCATACTGATGTATCTGAATCTGTGCATGTGACTCATGAAGGATTTTGGGGAAAGTAGTGGAGGAGAGCAGTCTCTGTCTGTCCAAGTGTCTTGAAAAAGCAGGGTTCAACTGATACACACATATATGTGTGTGTGTATATATATATATACACACACATACACACGTTTAGTAACCTTATTTTAAAATTCGTGACGCTCTTTTCCGGTGCACTTATACACACAGTCTTCGCTTTTGCATTTAAAAGCACACAGATCCCTGCTAAAAGACACGTATTACCAGTATGTTAAGCACAGCCAATTATTTTGTGCTAGAAGATAAAAAAGATTTGTCCTGATTTTTGTATCTGGAAATTTTCTGTTTTCAATAGTCTGTCTCTGTTTGGATGATGGATATAATCTGTCAGGTATCCACTGATTATGCTTATTTTCTAATTTACATTGACTGACTATTTTTGTCGTATCGTCAGAGAGATTTTTTTCTTTAAAAACTAGGAATAGCTAATAGGGGACTCCATATTACTTTTTTGACACCCATATTCGGCGTGTGCACCATACTCTATGGTCTAATAATAAATGGGTCAAATCCTTTTTACTCAACTTATGCAAAACCTACTGACTTCAGTGGATTAAGGCAATCAGCATTTGGCACATTTTAAACAATCAATAGAAATATTTATTTCTAAAACATATTTGGAAGAAAAAAAATGAACACTCTGGACAATAAAGGGCAAAAACCAGGCACAAAACTTGAAAGATGACTGGTGATTTATCGAGAAGAAAATACGTAATTTTCTCTGAGGGATTTGTTGTATTCTCAAGCATTTGCTGTGATGCTCGTAAGCACACCTGGGGCTATACATTTGAAGGTGGACAGATTATTTTCTATAGTGTGGCAAAGAAGGATATGCATCATACATCAGTAGGACCATATGCACTTATGCATTTTATAGTCGTGAAGATGCAAATGCGGAATGCATAAGCTAACTGATGCAAAAGCTAAATGTAGATTCTTGGGGGTTTACGTTATTTATTTCAATGGAAATGCTTGAGCTTTGTGCAAAGGTTGAAATTGATATTAATGTAGAGTTTAAAGAGCACAAATCACGAAGCTGGACACAGGCTGTGGTAAGCAAGGGCTCGCTCTCTGCTTAATGTTAGTGTCTGAACTAGCAATGTAAATGAATATTTGCTATTTTCATCTGTTAAACCCCAGGGAAGTGCATTTTGCTTCATTCAGAACAACTTCAAACAATGAAATGTCTTTTTTTATTGGCTTCTATATTAAGAATTAGAACCTATTTAGACATTCCAAAATGTTAATGTATTAGAGCTTCTTCTGATTAGGTTAAACAAGCTGGTAGGTTTATTTATCTCTCTAATACATTATCAGGGAAACGGGAAGCAATCTTCTTTTGTTTCTTACTCTTGTGATCATAGAACACTTGCCAAAGTTATGGCTAGCCAAAAAGACAGAAATAAAATTGCTAAAAATATAAGCCTTCTGTTTAGCAGAGTTTTTGAGCCATATTTTGAAATTGCAGGGCTTGTACATGTTTACTTCAAATCAAGCTTATAGTCAAGTTTGAGGCTTTGTTTGTATAGATTGTCCTGAAGTAGATCCTGATATTTAATTAAAATGACACTAAATCACATTGAATTGATAAGACTTGGCATCTCAAACAAAGGTAATTGCCCGTATTGGTTTTGTACAAAAATAGAGCTGCTTGGAAAATGTGCAGCCAACACAGACTGTCAACTCCATTTATAGATCAATATGTGAAAACCATTGATCAGGCAGGCATGTGTAACAGTAACACTTTGCATTTATTTGTTGTTTTTATACCATGTTAAGGCTTACAGGATTATCGGCTTCCAAAATATTTTGACTTCCTCGTAAATATGTTATCTGTTTAATGTTAATTACCAGACAGGCTCCAGCCCTCTTTTAGAGTATTTTCAGTTTCATTGCTATGGGTAGTTTTAGCTGAAAGTGGATTATTTCAATCTCTGAGAGATCATCAGAGCTTCTTTTAGAGTATAGTTTATTTAGGGGAAGTTTTCTTTTTTTCCTGGAGGAAAAGACAAATCTTGACAAAATATTTCTGAAAGCAGAAAATCTTCTCCTATCATAGTTGTATACCTTTGAGGTGGTGGGGGAAAAATATTCTCTTTATTGTGTTCTAATAGTAACTGCCCAGGCATTATTCTCTGCAAATTTTATTGTCGTACACTAATCAATTATAAAGGCATCTACTTTTATCACTGTAAGGAAATAGCTATGTTCCTTTCAAGGTGTTACACAAATCATAGAATAGCACTGGGACAGATGCAGAAAAATGTATGAGCCTCCCACGACAAGTGTGGTAATTGTTAATAAATGCAAGATTACACTTTGTTCGCTCCAAATATTTCAGGGTAGGTGTGAAAGCAGTGAGTCCATAAACACAGTCCAGTTTTACTTCTTGAACGTGAATATTCTCCAAAAAAAAAATAAAAATATATATGTATATCTGCTGAGCAACATTAGTTGGTCTCCTTTCTAGTGCAGGAAAATGAGAAATGAAGTGTGTGATATGTGCCCTTACTGTATCCAAACTAGTTTTGTGCTTTGAAAAGCTAGATCTGCTCTCTGGTGCGTGTCGTGCCTGCAGACTGACTCGTTCAGCCCTTGGCTCCAGATTTTCAGCCATTTCGTGTGCGGGTCCCACCTGAGGAGCTGCTCCGGCTCCGGGGCAGGGGCCCTCAGCCTGCGCTGGGCACCGCTCCCAGATGTGCCCCTACGTCCTCCTGTGTCCTACATACCATAAACTCCTTTGGCTTAGAGGCTGGAAGTAGGATATTAATGCATTAAAGCATTTTAGGGTTCAGTTTACCTTCAGTGAGCAGTTTTTCTCAATGGAGCAACGCAAGTTGCCTCGCAACCCTTTTTCAGGATCAACATTTCGTGAGCAGGCGTATTTGCAGGCTCAGAATGAGCCTTTTGTTTTTCCGAGTAATTTTTTTTCCCTTTTTTTTTCTTACATATGCCCTGTGAGAAGGTACTCTTTATTGTATATTTGTATTATAGCACTTCAACTGAAATAATCTTGGCTAAAAAGGAAGAAGTTAATTTTGTTGTTAAACTCCCCATTTATTTCTCCTCCAAACATTTTCACTGTACCATTTCAGCTGCGTAGCTTGATAGGCAGCATCATAATGAGATCATAGAAAAAAGAAATAACCAGCACCTATTTCTTCTTAAAAGCGAGGATAAATTCATTTCAGCTCTATTAAGGGAGTGGTGAATGTAACTGGTTTGGCTTCCTTGTTAAACCAAACTGAAGTTCAGACGAGATATTATAGGAGTCAGAATTGCTGATTTTGACTTTTACTCAGTGTGACAGAAGGGTAGAAAAAAGGTTCAAAAACCTCCAGGATTTTTTTTTTTTTTTTTTTTTTTGCAATCTTACATTATCTCATGCTGTGAAAATCTTTACTCTATTTACCAAGCACAAATTAGTCTTGCCAAAGGTTCTGAAAGTTTGCTACTTCAGCTTAGATCCTAAAACTTCAAAGAGAGATGCAACTCCACAAATTAGTGTATGTATGTGCTCTGCCATGGCTATTTTAACTTGAACTTAACTAAATTCGTTTATAATTTAGTACTGATTGAACGCTGCCATAAACGTACACGGGATACATTTTTTAAAGTTAGTCTTCTGATTACTAATTTGAATAAAAAACTCTAACCTTGTTAGCATCTGGACTTATTTTCATAATAACAACCCCTTCAGAACCTACAAAGTAATGAATAATTGACAACAAATGAAATGTTTTGATAGTTGTCGGCACAAAGCATGTTTAATGTTTTGTGTTGCTTCCTAGCTAATTATGTAGATGACACATTTGTCAGACCTTGACTGCCATTAGAAACGTGTTTCCAGAGGGGAGAAAAACAGGCTATTCATAGAGTAATTAACTAGAATGCTCAATGACCTGTGAGAGATTCAAATGGCTGCCAGTTCAGACATTGTTTTGTTACAGAAGCAGAGGGGTAATTAAAATTCCAAATTACAGTGCTATGATGAAGCATTTGTTTGTTGACAGGATACTCTTACTCTAGTTTGTTAATTCTTTTTTAAATTGCTTCTAATCCATTTTATAGCTTTAGGAGTTCCGTCTTTGAATTTACTGACAACTAATATTATGGTAAATTGTTCTTCGGTGGAGTACCGCGGGCTTGGCAGTTTCGTGGGAGCACAAGGTGGGTGGGATAGAATCGCTGTTCTTTCCCTAAACTGACATACCATGTGCTGTCATCGAGACGCGGCTAACGCGGCACATCTTGTGAAATGATATGTTCATAATTCTGCGTTAGGGAAGATGTCTAGTTAGGGGAGGAAATGGTTCAGATAAAGTAATAATAATCAAACAAATTGAGGAAGGTGTCCTAAAACGTTAGAGGAAAAGCCCTGATAGGTCGGGGTGAGGATGACCGTGGGTTAGGTAAGCACTTCGGGAAGCCGAGGTCCGCTCGATAACGGAGAATCGGAGGACAACCGTCTGCGTGAAGAAATCAAGCACAAAATGTGAAGAACGGGGCGTTTCATAAGACTCGACTGTATCTTTGCCGACGCCCTTTGCAGGCAGCAAGGGACATGACAGGAGAAGACGTCTTTTCTCCTATAAATGGGGACTCTTTGCAAGTCCAAAGTGTTAAAGTTCTCTAAACAATGAATCAAACGTGAGGCCGAGCGAAATATTTATTTACTTTGCCAAAAGTGAGAATAGGGTTTTGTTAAAGCGATCTGACAGAAGTAACATGGTGTTTGATGCAGGAGAGCTGACAGCGGCATGGAGTGAGCGCTGATTATCCTGAAGACACTGTCAGCTAGGATTGATTTCCACTTTCTCCGTTTATGTAACGGTTCCTGTAATACAGCTGACCCCAAATCACGTTACCTTGTCATTTCCCTGCACGGATCACGAAGAGATGAGCTGAAAATAGCTAGGCACTGACCTTGAACTTGCCAGAAAAGTGAGAAGTGACAGTGGGGGAGCGAGTTGCGGCGGGCGCTCCCCGCACAAAGGCGCGGGCGGCTGCTCTGCAGTTGCAGCAGCACAAGGGGGCAGAGCAGCACTAGAGATTACAGGTGAAGCAGCTGATGCTACAGAAGCAGGAGGCTATGCCAAATGGCTTGGCTTGGCTTTTTTTTTTTTTTCTTCCCCCCCCTTTAAAAATTGGGGAGAAGCTAGCTAGAAGAGCGGCTGACTCCGAAAGGTTGACGGTGCCATCATCCGCCGCTTGAAAATACAATTATTGGAAACGGCGCTTAATAGTGAAATACCTTCCGAATGGAGTGCATTGCTAGGAAGTTTTGCGTCCTCGCTGTGAATATCTCCCCGTTGTTTTCCTCACATCTAGGGAAAGAATGAAACATTTGTATTGCCGTTAATAGAGTTGTCTACAATTTGGGGGATGTTTGACAAGACCAGCACGTTGCTCAAAGCCTGCAAATCCCTTTGATTTTCATAGAAAGCATGGTGTAAATATTTAAAAAATATTTTTAAGCTGATAGGACAGAGGACAAAAGGGTAAAAAAATTAAAGAGGGGTGGTTTTTTTCTTCAGATGTGGCATTTCTCTCTGTCATAATGTACAGCTTGGGCGGGGGGGGAAGAAAACTTAGTTGTGAAAATATTATTTAATTTGCCATCTAAAAACCATGCTCCACTTCTTTTGTTTCATATTTTCTTTTCATCTATGCTTGCCTCTTCACAGCCCTTTTTGTCTCTGACGCTGGCAGTAGCTGTGGAGACAGGAGGTGCCAGTGCTGGCTCTTCTCAAGGATCCGGTGTTTTGGGATGTCACCCCTTGGTGCGAGAGCTTGGGGCAGGACCAGCAACGCCGTACTCCCCCTTTAAGGTGTCTGCCCAGAGTTCCCACCTTCACTTGGTGACACCAAGGCATGTGTGCGTTCTGGAAAGGTGCTGATGGGCAGTCCAGCCCAGACCCTGCTCTTCTGCCTGACCAGTTGATGGGTCCCTTAAAACGTGATCTTTTCGCTCAAGGGAATATCAGATGCTGCGGTGCAGGGTGGTTTGAGCATTCTTCCTTTCAATCCCATGCTACCTACTGTTTGCTTACCCTGTTAGGTATCTTTGGAAAAGCAAAACAGTATTGCATTTCTTTCTACCAGTGAATCCCTTTTTTTGCCTCAAGATACTTAGAGAAGTAAGCCATGGTTTTCCAAACTGATAGAAAAACAGATAAAGAAACACTCAGAAAATATCTTCCAGGGTAGTGTTAGTAGTTCTTCAGGAAACACAGAGAAATGCAAGGGGTAAATACATATTTCTTCTTTTGAAATTATTGATTTCGCTGTCATCTATAGAATACTAGAGGAAGTTTATGCTAATGTCAATTTTGGCCTCATCACGTAAGACGTGATATCTCATTTAGGAGCAGAGAACAGGTGCCGACTGAGGTTGTCATTTCTCAGCGGTAACTGGTGACTGGGGCTGTGTAACCAACAAGTTTAGAAGGAAAAAGGAAAAAAAGACACCCCCCCCCCCTAATTCTTTCTATCAAAAATGTGCAAAAATTATTAATTTGATGTAAATGAGAAAAACTGTAGGAACTCCAAATGTTCCTCTCCTTTGTCTTAGCTTGTTCAAAGCCAAAGGACAATCATTGGGTTGGATGAAGCGCTTGCAGCTCAAAACTTGCTTGTTCCAAAACTCTGCAAAATGTAGCCTTTGAGCTGTCCTGGTAAGGCAACTGAGCAGGCTAAGAAAACCTAGACATGAGGTTTTAACCAGCCAGAACCCCCTGAATAGTATTATTATCTGTAATTTAACATCTAATTCAAATTGCGATGATCCCAGTGCTTTCGTATCATCATTATTTCATAGTCCATTCCACACATCCTTGTGTTTTTTGCTAGTAGGAAAAACTTATTTCCTGCATCTGTTCTCACCGTGCTTTTCAGGCTTCTAATTTTTCTGCTGTTTTATCCTGTAAACAGTGGGACTCAAATATATAGACATGTTAATGACACCAAAGTTACTACCCTGATGCTGAACGTCCCAATGCACTAAAAAGCTACACCTCTGCTTCAGGAATGAGACAGCAACATGCCGTGCTGTTAGAAAGATAATATTTTGTATACGTAATATTTCACTTGGCTTCCATGATAGCCTTCTGTTGCATTTATTTATTGCAAGCAAGTGGAGCAGGAGCTGGACTGGAATTTGTCATGTTTCCCTGGTCGCAGCTTGGACATTGGCCTGCCAAGAGATTTTAAGTCCCTTCTTCTGTTTCTCTACCTGTAAAATGGGACTGAGGATGATGCATAGCTCCTTTGCACATAGAGGGTCTGCCTCAGAGCTGGGTCGACTGTCACTTTTCAATCACGCTCATTACGTTCATAATTCTATTTTCATCATCTTAACTCTGTTAATTGAAATAGAACTATTCCACAATTATGCTAGTGTAACTGAGAGGGAAACTTGGCCCCAGGTCCTGTACATTTTGCTTATCTATATTCTCTGTGCTTCACTGTTTCACTATTTTTCATCAAAAAAGTCTTGTTTTGGCTTCATCATTAATCAGTTCTGTTCCCTTGATTCTATACCCATGTGCTTTTAGCGGCATTAGGTTTCTCTGAAGGCTTTCATGTTTTATAGTGTATATTTCAAAAAGTATGCTTAAAAGTATTGTTTAAAAGAGTCTCTTTGGCAATATGTGTCAGTGCACACCGTGTCAAGGAACATAAGCTGTGGAATTATATTCCTCCTATGCTATTTTTATTAAGTACTGTATTACGGCTAAATTGTGGCATCTAACATGTTTCCTTTCAAAACGCCGTAAGATTTGAAATATGTAGGTACTGAAACTGAGATGATATCAAACTTCCCGTAGCTAGTCTTGGGCACCTGACCTGCATAGTTTCCCACAGGGGAAAAGTAAGCTCCATTTCTTTAAATTTCCAATGAGAAGGGACATGTGTCTCCTTGCATTGAGTTACATTATATCACATCATGTGACACAAAGTGACCCAATGCAACATGACAGGAGAGGTAAAGAACCGGGGTTTTTTTGTTTGTTTTGTTACTGCAGTGAAATAATTACACTACCGATGCAACGCGATGGGGATCAAATTATTTTGTGCATGCCCTAAATACACGGGCTACTGCACAATACACGGACATGCTTACTAAATGTTGTTTAACGCACTGAGAAGAGGTTTTAAAACAGACAGTAGAGCGTCCTTGTTAGGCAATGTGCCTATTCTTAGACAAATAGTTGACAACAGCATTCCCCTGCCCTAAATCAGATCACATTCCCTTTGAATGAAGCCTTTTTTTTTTTTTTTTTTTTTTTTTTCCCAGGATCTGATCCAGTCATGTTAACATGGTGATATTTTATTTTCTGTTTGATTTCTTGTTTGGTGAGGTTCAGAGCCTTTATGGAAATAGGTCTTGATCATCTGTGATTTTGTGTTTATGGGTATACATGCATACATACACAGCCATGGCAAGACGGGAATTGAAACCTTCCCCCTCAAAGGGCCCGAGACCCTACGTCTTGAGAGAAAGAAGGAGCTTCATTTTTCAGTAGACAGCCTGGGGAAAACAGAAAAAAAAAATAATTTTTCTTTGTATTTCAAAGACCAATGTTACTAATTTGTGTTTGTTACTTTAGGACAGTACTGAATATGCCTAAACTTTGGAAACAGTTATGCCTTTCTTTTCATGATTATTGACTGCCTGAGCCGCCACATATTCCGGCAGTTACAGTAAAAAGTTGCATTTAAGCGTATAGCCAAATCCCAAATAAAGGAAAAAAATGTGCTATCTTTTCTAGTCTCTGAATCTTCCCCCAGTTTTGGAATCAAATTTGAATGATTGCGAAATACCCATATCCCATTTTCCCTTACTTCCCTCCACTCCCCCAGAGCTCTGCAAGAAAGAGTGTTCTCCTGGATATTTCATCCATGGCCAGAACTGGAAGTACTGCAGCTGTGATGAGCGAATCTGTTCTCATGACATTTCTAGCCCCAAGGCAGGTAGAAAACCCAGATGAGCATCCAAAATCTTGTGTGTTTATTTGGACCAAACCTGGGTCTTGGACCAGCTGAGCTTCACATCAGCAGTTCTGTCATCTTTAAGAGCTCATTCTTCTTGATTGTGGTCCTGAAGTCAGACTCTTACTTTATAACCTCATTACACACAAAAAAAACAATGTTTAAAAATTAAAGTGCCAGGTGCCAACTCTTCTCAGTAGTTGGCTACTTCAACTTTGAGTTTTCCATTTTTTATCAGCGAATGATAAACTGAAAATTCAGTGTTCCCAGTTTAGAACTTTCTCAAAATTAAAGTGTAAATCTAAAATGGCCACCTGTAAGCACTAAAACCTGAAGATATTTGGACACAAGTTAAACAAATTGTTTAAAAAAGCTGCCAATTGCATCAGGTTTTAAGAATAACTTTGCAGGCAAGATCCAAAATTTGTGTTTTAACATTTTCAGACCTGATTTTCTTCTTTGGGAGGAGTGATTTTTTTTTTTTTTCTTTTTTTAATCAAGACATAGAAGCGCTGGGAAAAGAAATAACATGACTGTAGATAAACTGTTGCAGAAGAATAAGGATGACACCACCACACAAATCTCAAAAACCTGGGAAAGGTTGGGGCTATGACTGCGGGTTGAGAAAAGCACAGAGCAAGCAGGGAGCTGAGGGATTTGGAGGCAGGTGGGCTGGAAGAAATGGGGTGGGAAAGGGAAATTTGCTGCAGCTGAGTGGAGCTGTGGGCCCTGGCTGGAGAAAGGGTCGTGCTCCTGGGCTGTGGTGCTGGTGCTTTGCTGGCAGCCTGGGAAAAAGCTTCTCATCTAGTCTGTGGTTTAGGTGAAAGCTATGGAATGCACGTCCAGGTAGGTGTGGACTTCTACATGCGGTAGTTTGTAGAAAATCTTTAATTGCACTGAATTTGGCTGAAGTCCCTAATCCTCCAGTCTTGTGGGTCGTATGTTTTTTGTGATGATCTGAACAAGAGAGATGTCCTAGTATACTCTGAGCACATTGTGCGCCCATGCACCGCCAGTTCCTTAAAAACTGCCGTCGTTTTCCAGGAATGTCTTGGTTTTATTTTTTTCTTCCTGTAGAAGATTCTTTCATGGTTTCATGGCAGATGAGCCCGATTACATGAAAGTTTACCTTTAAAATACTTCCCATTTATCACGCAGTTTCCTTACCTAGAAAATCCCAGTGCAGCCACTGCTAATGTTTGATAAGATTTGTACCTGGTAGATTCTAAATTACATTAATGCATAAAGCCGGCGATGCCAGGCTCCCTATTGTTACAGTTATTAAAGCTGTAACTGAAATGATATCTTTCATATTGATCTTCAGCTAGCAGCTCTTATCCAGAAGCTTTGTTTCACATTAAAGACACTAATGATTGTCTCCACAAAATGAGCAGCTTAGTAGTTAGAAAAAGTTAAATGGAAAAAAGAAAAAAACTTTGATAACCACCTTTGATAGCTCTTCATTCCAACATCTCTCATAGCCACAAAGTGCAAGCCAAGCATTAACAGACCTTTTAATAAAATGACTTAAAAGAAATCAATGGGATTTCTCACAAAGCCTAATTTCCAGCAAGTTATATTATTTAAATGTTTGTATTCCTTCTGAACAGCTCATGTCCTCCCATAGCTGCCAGAGTTTTTTCTGGAATTTCTCAGGGTATCTTCCTAGGCTTTTCATTTTTTATTTTCCTGGGTCTGGCTTTGATTTATTCCCTTATTGAAATTTTTTAAGAAATGGGGAAAATATAAGTCTTGTACTCTGCCAAGGCTGGCAAAATTTCCTGAAGTCATTGGGACAACAGCAAAATGTCTGTTTGTGTGGTGGAGGGGGAAGTCTAGTTAGATATATGCTAACTTAAGAACCTTTTTGAGTAGTCACAGGTACTTTGGTTCCTTCATGGACTATAAGAAATCCTTCTCTTCCCTTACCTTCAGGGGAAAATGGTATATCCTACCAGTACAGCTTTTTAGCTGCAGTTGTGATAAATGTATCTGCAAGACAGGAGGCTTTGGCTTAGGCTGGAGTTTGTGGGTGAAGAGAATATTATTGCACTCGCTTTTTTTTCCTGGGACTTTTGGGTGAGTTTTGTGTTAGTTTTTAGTTTGCTTGTTTGTTTTGGTTTAGGGTGAGGAGCAGCTGCTGGATTTCCTTTTGTATTTAACTAGATTTTTTTTTTCCCCTCCCTCGATTTTTGGCTATGGCAGACAGAGTGCAATGTAAGTGTTTTCCATGGGATCATGTAGTGTAAGCAGAGAAATACATGTGAAATCTTTATGTTCTCTGAGCTCATTTGTTGTACCTGATATGTGACATGTATCTATTTAAAGACTGGTATCCGAGGGAAGGACTTTTTTTTTTTTGATGACCAGCAGCAAACCCACAAATTGTTCTATTTGGGAAAACCAGGTCATATTTATTATTTTACATAAACAGAGGTATAGTATGCTGGCAAGGTAGAACATAAGGTATCAAATTAATTTACACGACTATAAACTGTAGTTCAACAGAGACGATACCCTACTTGTTCACTGTGGGATGGCTTTTTCCTGGTAAGCTCTAGTCAATCCACAGCAATGATTAAGTCAAATACTTCACACATTAAATGTTAATATAAGAAATCATGGGGGTGAAAAGAGAGAAGGAAAAGAAAGAAGATCATGTTGAGAAAAAAAAAACCCAAACCACAGAATGACAACAGAAAAGAGTAGACTATGCAGAGGTCTGCAGCTACAAAACATTTTCCTCTTTTCTCAATATCACATGGGTATTCAGCCCTTATTTCTGCTGCATTTTTCCCAGGCCGCAGTGGAAGAGCCTGGATTAAGCTAATGCAGGGACATGTTTTGGCCGCTTATTATTTATTACAATTTTAGTTCCAGGTTTCAAAAACAATTAGGGAAACTGCTTAATAGGAAAATGACTCTAATTACTTGTTAATTGAGGTTATCTGCTTCACATTATTCAAAACGTAAATTGTGTTGACACTTGTACCCAGATATGATTACTTAATAAACAGACTGAAAATGCATCGTGTATGCATGCATCCCCAAAAAAGAGGTATTTTATTTTTCAACTCTGGTTTGCTTATCTGAAAGATGTTAAAAAAAAAAAAATTGTATTAAGCTCAGTTATAGCATGTTAGTTCAAAAATATAAATTATATGCTTCAGCTAGTGAAAAGATGGAGTACTGAAATTTAAAAGTGAAAGCGTTTATTAAGCTTACGTACAATATGTTCAGGTAAGGTTTACATACAATAAGAAACAGGGTCACATAAAGTATGGTGTTACCTCCTGAATAAATACTTTAGTTGATAAATCAAGTATCTGGATCCAAATAAAATACCAATGTTAATATTTTTCATATTAGTATTTACACTTGTGTTTGATTTTGGGGGATCTACAAAATGAGGAGGAGTGCTATTTTTTGAAAAATAAACTCCTTTAAGGATGAAAGAGATAGAGTTCTGAACAAGAATATGTTTTCCAGAGCAAGATAATTCTGTAGTTTGAGAACAAAACCAAAGTGTCCCCTTTCCCTTATACAACAGTATGCTCTGGGACCTCTACTTTTTTTTACAGAAATATACAATCCCTATTTCTAAAAGAGTCTTAGACCACAATTTAGATTTCGTAGTAACTGAATGACTCATGACAGATGGTGGAAATCTGTGTATTTGCTGGCCATGTCAGTGTGGGTAAGATCAACCATTTTTAAAGTATTGGTTTTGGGGTTTTTAATTTTTTTTTTTTTTTTCCAAATGTAGCTTGCAAACACCATAATTTCCTTGGAAAAACAAAAATGTTAAAAAAACAATAAGGAAAGGTGAAAGGTAACATTTTTGTTCTAAAGACATGACAAGAGAGAGATTTCACTTGTGTTTCGCCTTGAAATTTCCCTGTTTGAAATGAGAGAAAGACCTCGGTTCAGGCAGAGAAGCTGTGATTTCAGCCTTGGAGTCCATTTCTGTTCCTTGGACTCGGGATTATCAATCGCTGAGGCGTTTTTGGAAATGAGAACCTCCACAAGCCACAGTGGTCAAGCAAGGAAAGGGGGAAAGCAGAAAAACTGTGGAGAGTGGAAAAAAGTTAATTCTTCAGATAAAAGGAGGCTGACTGCACGCTTCATGGGATTATTTATTTCTTAGTATGCAAGCCTAACTCTTCCACCTTCAATTTTTGGACTTGTATATTCCTTAGCTAAATACCTTTTTAAGGCATTTGCTACAGAAATACTATTACTCTCTCCTACTTCAGATTTTGCCAAGAAATGAGGGAAAGTTGCAAAGCCCACAAGGATGGAAGTTTTAGAGCTGTGTTTGTGCCCATTAATTTTCTCGTCTATGATATTTTCCCATTTTCCCTCTGTTTGACATTGAGCCTGAGCTTTGTTCCTGACTCGTAGCCTATGGCAGTGGAACGGGGAGATGAGACATCACGGAGATGTAAAGCACACATAAAAAGAGAAGATGTGTAAAAACTGAAATGACATGGCAGCTGAAGCAGCTTGTTGCTCAGCTTGGTTGCATGTTTGAGCGGAGAAAGCGAGGTAAATTGTGATATGTAAGAGAATAACACTCGACAGGGTGTATGGTTGTAAGGTATACGGATGCTCAATCATGTGGTGAGGCAGAAGGCTAAAGGACAAGAGCCTTCAGTATCCACACAGTCTGTAGATATCCGTATGACCTACAAAACAGAGGGTGTTAGGCTCAGAAAAATATCACTTACAAAGCATATGCAAGCAATTTTAAGAAAAGAAAAGTCCATCTACGCCATTTGACTACCTCTTAATCTCTCAGTGATTATTAAAGGAATAAGGTTTAGGGAAAAAATTCACTATCGCACACTTCTGTGTGCATTTGCACCATAAATAGCTGAATTTTCACAGTAGTATATATGCAAACAACCATTTCCACTTCCCACTGGTTCTACTTAAGCACCTATTAGAGTTACATGTGCCTGTATGCTAATTTTTCTGAACATTTACAACAACCGCTATATCTGTGCCTGAATGGGTTTGTGTAATAAATCTGATGATCTTCAGATCTGAAGTAGGATTTTTTTAGGTCAGTCTCCATTTACAGCATTTTGGATATTTGAGCTGGGGAGGGAATGGCCCTTTGTATACTGACGTTAGAACATTTTAAGGTGTTTATTCAGAGCATTGTTTAAATTTAGATACTTCTAGAGCCACATACAAAATAGTTTGCAAATTAGTTTCTATGGCAATGTGTAATAAATTACTGAAGGAATTATAACTTGGGTGGATTTGTCTTCCATGGTGTTCCACTTCAACACACATGCACACGTGCTTAAACCTGCAAGAAGTTATAAGCAGATATTTTAAAAATCAGCATGATGCAGCATGCCAGCTTGCCTCTGCCTTTCTGATTGTATGTACACCTGTATGAATGAGACAAATTATCCCATTTTTGATCTGGTGACTTTCCTTACAGATAAAGAGATGATGGTATAAAATGCAATGCACTGCGAAAGCAACTTCATTATTTTAGCCTGTGGAAATTGTAGATTCCAGGTAGTTTTGTTCTTTCTGTAAGACAACGTGCTGTGCATTCACCGTTTTATAAATCTGTAGTCACTGAATCTAGGTAGTGACAGACTGAGATATATTGATTAATTGACTGTTTTTTGTAATGGTACCCATTACAGAGATAGACAGGCCCTTTAACAGTGAAAAGCAGCCAAATACTAAACAGTGTATAAAATCTTCCCCGTAACAAACTTCCCCCAGCTATTGTATCGCTGAGGGGGATCCTGCAAGCACTGCAATGCTGGACCAAACTGACGCTTTTACTCTGTCCTGGACTTTTCCGAATTCTTTAAGTTCTGAACTCTGTGCACAGGAATAATTTCAAGAATCTTGTTTTATCTCGCATATCAAGAGCTTAATGGTGTGCTGTTACAGCCACACTGTTAGGATGATGCAGGAAAACCAGGAACAGTCAATAAATATTTGTGGTTGCTTTTTTTTGTTGTTGTTCTTTGGGGTTTTGGTTTTTGGTTGTTGTTTTTTTTGTTTTGTTTTGTTTTTTCTTTTTAAATCATGCACAATTTGCTCACAAGAAACTGATGATGAACTTTGCATGCTGTTAATGATCAAAACCATGTTGAGTGGCATCTACCAGTGATGCTAATTTTAGAAAACTCAGCAATATTTTGCAAAATTTTAAGGAACTTAAATACATGTCATGCTAGAGCCTTACAGAGTTTTCTGAGGTGGTCCATGCCTGCTGATTTTAATCAGAAATAAATATTGGGTTGTCATGGAAATAACAGAAGTTTCATAAAGGGCAATCATTATGCCAATACTCAAAAAAGGAAAATGGATAACTTGGAAAATTTCATAGGCAGATTAATCTAACAGAGTATTGGGTCAACTAATGGAAAAAATGTTGCAGGGTTTAATTAAAAAAATGAAGTAGTTAGGAATATCATTGATGTCAATCATCATAGCTGAAAAAAAACCAAAACCCCCCAATAAAACATCATTATTTTTTGATGCAAGTCTCGCTGAAAAAGGCAGCCATATTTGTGAAGTGTGGTGAAAGTTTTTAAGTCACTCGACTTAATAATACGTGACATTTTGATTACATATTAGCTATACGCTGTATCAGTGAAGCGCACGTTAAATGGATTAAGAACTGATTAATTTACACGTTTAGGAAAGTAGTCCCTGGGGAATCATCATCAACTGGGTGAATTTTTAGAGTTGTTCTCTAGGGACTAGTACTAAGCTTGACACTAATCACTCTTTTTATCCATGATATGGAAGTAAATAGAACAGTTCTAATAACATTTTAAAATAAAGCAAAGATTGATGGATTGGCAAATAGGTCTGGGTAAAGGCACTTGTGGAGAGTGATCTGGATTGCTTAATGGCTGAAAGTGCATTTTAATTTATCCAAATATATGTATAGATGGGAAACACAGGCCATGCTGTTCCCAGAACTAGGAATTGCATTCTGAGACTTTACTGCAAAATGTAGCTCCTACGGGTGTTTTGGTGTCAAAAAGTTTGATCTGACCCTTGTGTGTGATAATGAAGAAGAGAGACAGTAAACGTTCATGTCTGTCAGCAGCACTGATGAAAAGGAAACCAGAATAGTGATATTAAAATAATGAAGACTATGCAAGTAAGAGGCAAAAAAAGTGTATTGGAGGTTAGGAAAATTGTCTTGCCGATGAAGGACCTACAGGCCTCAGCATGTTTAAATTATCCGAAAGAAATTGAAAGGCAATTGATTTCGTACTTACCTACATTAAGGGACAACACTGGGCACCAAATGATTCTTTAATGTAGCAGAAAAAGGCAATACAAGATGAAACGTCTGGAAGTTGGAAGGCCCCCAAAATAAAATGAGTTACAGTACATTTTGCAAAGACTAGTGGGAAACTACCAAGAGAATTAGTAAATTCATCATTTTTTCATGCCTTCAAATAAGAAATGGAACCCTTCCAGGGAGATATCAAACAGAAATTTCCTAGGCTAAGTCCAGTGTAGTTTGGATAAAATATTTATATAAACATTTCTATAAACAGTGCCATCATGAGTCCTCATCCATGTCAAGGGGTTGGAAAGCAAAGAGATACAGTGGCTGGTGCTATTTAAAAGCCTTCGTTGGATTGAGGATGAAAGAGGAAGAAACCCAGCACATAAGTGATAAATCAAAGCCTTTTTCCCCTCCATTACATGATGTGTATTTGTGACTTTGCTGACAGCGTGGTATATATGTATGTACAGCATGGGATATATGCGCTGACATATCCAGTCAAAGTTCTGTTTTCATGTACCACCAAAGCTTCTAATAATATTTGGGTCATTTGTTTTCTTGAGGTGCCTTTTTTTCCTCTCTTTCCTTTTTTTTTTTTTTTAAATAAGGTCGACGACTTCTCTGGCAGTGCACCCAGAGTAAGTACTGCCTTTATACACTGCCCACATTTTGGATGGCAGTGGATAATTCCTGCTTTGTTGAGGGTTTTCTATTATGTGTAAGGTAGGTGACTTCTCTATCAAAGCAGAATGAGGAAAATGAAATCAGGGGCAATTTCCAGTCTGTCTAGACGCTTCAGAAGTTTCAAACAGGATAATTCCATTTCTTCTTTTCTTTATCTGCTGTATTAACATTATATGGTTTGCTGTCAGTGTAATGCCACAAGAGTAAAACTAGGAGATTCAGTGTGCTTGAATCAGAAATCCGCACTTCTCTCTCCTACGTGTTGTCTTCAGCACATGGACAAATTTGTGGAGTGAGTACAAAAGGGAGTGTTATATTATTAGAAAGGTTTCTTTGCCTGCGAAGGGCAAATAATGAAATAATACTTGAGCAATATGGACAAAGGCGGTTTGCGATTGTAGTTCTTATTTTGCCAAGATACAAAAGGGTGATGCTTTTTCTTTTTAACCTGTGTGACAGAATCAAATCAAGAACCCTTGAAACCCAATACAAATTTGAAGAACTAATTTTGGTATTTAAAAAAAACTCAAACAAACCCTAACCTTTGCATTACAGTACTTCTACTGTGTCAGCAGGGTTTGGTAAAAGTGTTAGGGTATTAATTTTGTGTGAAATGAAGGCAAGTTGCAAGTGGAGATTCCCAGAGCTGGATAACAGTATTAGCAATCACTGCTGTCCTACCTGGTTTGCTGCAAGGTTATGATTAAATATAAAACTGAGAAATCTCAAAGGAAGAGGGAAGAAAAGTTAAGCTTTTAAATATTTTCATTCTTTTCCTAGCTGAATATTGTGAAGTCAAATAGAATAAGAAGGAGTCATCCTGCTAATTGACCTTTGCAAAATCACCCATTTGCTTAAAAAGCCACTTGAAGTAGATCAGTTATTATCTTGATTACTCTTTCATGTTAGTGTTTATAATGGCACCTGGGAAAATCTGTTTGAAAACTTTGCTTCGTTCTGCTGCTGCGTGCGTACGTACTTTGGTCCTCAGAACAAAGCTAATAAGCAATACTGATTTTTTTTTTTTTTTAAGAGATTACACGTCGCGATGATATGAGAGACTAATATGAGCCAACAGAGCTGGAAAAAAAAGCATGCACAAGCTTACTCAGGTTATTAGTGCAAAGGGAAGGGAGAGAAGGTGGCAAGTTAGATGGCCATCTAGATATTATCGGTCTGACAGGTATCCAAGTGGTTCTGTATTACAGTCTCTAACTTTGGTCTCTGAATAGTTTTTAATAAGATTTAGCTATGGGGTTGTCAGCCATGACCTGTGTTAGAAGATATTCCTTCCGCTCACATTAAAAACGTACTTTGTGAAAATTCCTGTACTGACAAAACCAAAGGACTTTCCATTGTAAAAGCCAATGTTTTACCTCTGCGCTGCCTGCAATCGGCAACCTAAAAAGTTAGAAAGCAGGTAGTCTTAGTGTTTTTTTTTCCCTTCAGATTAAAGAAGCTGAACTAAGCCTGGAAGTCCGAGCAAAATCATTTTTATTCAGATTCTTTGATTTTTGTCACTGGATGTTCATAGCGACTTTTTTGGCTTGTGTTCCTTATAAATCTAATTTCATTCTGGAGCCAGGACTTTTTCGGCACTGCTCCTGTGAAACTTGGACACAAGGATTTAACAATATGTCCAGACCAAAACAGATCAAGTAGTCACACATGACTGATTCGGCGGAGCATGCTCAAAGACAAGAGTGATGTCTCTGCACAGCAAACAATTCTCTAGGGTAGGGACAGCACGCTCAAATCCAGTCACCCCAGAGTAAACGCTAAGTTAGACACAGCTTAAATGTGCCTTCGAGCACAGGCTTCCACTGCTGCCTAGATGAGAGCCGCAAGCCAGGCTGCAGATCCAGCCATGCCGTAGCTTTTATGTCTCTTTTCAGCCTGCTAGCAAGTGTCCAGAGTCATTAGAGCAGTATTGGGGTGCACTCGGCAAGGCGAAGGAAGAAAGAAGAGAAAAACTCTTGTTAGAATAGTTTTGTGAATATGTTTCATGGGTATTTGCAACTCATTTTATTAATTTTCCATGAGTGTTTATAAGTGTGATAGTTTGTTCGCCAGGAAGGAGGAGTCCTGGAAGACTCCGTTGGAAATATTCTCTGCTGCAGAGACCTCTTTGATTTTCCTCTCCTTCCTTCTTTTAAAGTTCTGGTCATCTAATCAAAGAGCAGGAGTTATAGTATGTAACTTTTCTAATGACTCCCATACAGTGCATGAAGGATAGCTAAAGAACTATGAATGGTCTGTAAAAACACCGTGGGATTTATATGCACATATAAAGTTGTTCAAATAAATTCAATTAATGAAATATATTCTTTTGGAATAGTTGACAAAAACATGAATTTTTACATAGCTTATATTTTAAGTAATAAAATTATTATGATGAGTTGATTTGCTGTTAATCAAACTATATTTGGGAAGAAAATGATATTTTAGTTTTAGCATTGCTTCTTTGTCCTAAAATATCTGCAATAAGGTTGGTTTTTTGGACTCAAAAAAAAAAAAAAAAAAAAGAGAGAGAGAGAAGCTTTTCTTCTCTACCGATTTTTATGAAAAGAATCCCTTGTTACCAAGTAGGGCTTTTCTCAGTAATTCTTTCAAAAGGCAATGACACAAATTAAAATGGCTCTTTGTTAAAATGACTTTTTTTACTACCTACCTTTACTGGTGCCATTGTTTACCATGGAATATTTTCTGTAGTACGATCTATATGGAATGCGCGTTGAAGGTAAACAATTTTGGAGAGGTCTGGCTTTGGTTTACACTGGTTTCATTATGATCTGCCTTTTTATATACTATGGCCACTGAGTGATGTGCCGTGCCCAAGGCAGTTTTAAGCGAAGTTGAGTATCAGAAGCACGCTAGCCTGGGAAGCAGTATAAACCAGGCTGTGCTCCGGTGCGCGTGGCCGTGGCTGTGCTGCTCTGATGCTTGAGCCAGTTTGTCTCAACTTAGCCCGGGTATCCCTCCACCGTCATTGACAATGTAGAGCATATTCTTACACAAGAATCCTTGCAATTTTTTTGTATTGTGCCTTTTTTTTTTTTTTCTGCCAGTACATTCCCCCCCCGCCCCATCCCTTTCGTATTTCTGGCACATATATGTCCACAGGTGTTATTAAGTGTAGGGTAGCATGTGGTGTCCATGCTTCAGTGCTATCGCAGAGGAAGGACTTCCTACAGGAAAAAAATGATCACTTTCAGTATTTTGCAGGCTGCCCATCTAAGCCCATCATTGCCTGGCATCTACACACTAAGGGCAAGGATCCAGCGAACTTGTGAGTGGGCACCATGCCATCTGAACAGATGGGCATGGAAGTAGGCAGCCAGTAGACCATGTATGTGCATCAACTGTGGGTGTTGAGGGCAAGATTCCCAGTGGAGAATGTCCAAACAGCTGTCTGGCCTGAGCCAACATGCCTACGACCAAGCAAAAGTGCCATCCCTAAATCCTGCTGAGTTGGATTAACCTTCAAAAATAAAAATTGCTTCTGCAGTAGCATAAGGTGAGTTTTTGGCTTGTTTAAACCCGAAAGAAAGAATGAGGTAGGCAGGATAAAGAGATGCACTAACATAGAGTCCACTAGAGAGGACTGAGCATTTGTCTAGGAATATTAATAATATTTTAGACAAGGGTATTTATATGGTATACAGTAACTGATGACTTGCAGGAGTGTGACATCAATGTTAATTACACTCTTTCTGTTAAGACGGTCCTTTCAGGAGAGACCGAGCTTTTGAGTGCATTTTAATTGTAGTGTATGTGCTGGATGTGATTTCGTAAAGGCAATTCTTTGGGATTTTTTTTGCACATTTGCTTACTAAGTTTTAATGGGGTTTTTTTGCTTGCCCTTTTCCCCGAGAATACTATTCTGGGGTGCAATTTCAAGTCGGAGCTGCTGACACAGTTTGCTACCGTAGCTGAGTTCTCACATTTATTGTCTTTATTTTTCTAAGATCCAAAGGCGACATGAAAAGATAATCTATCATTACTCTCTGCCTGTATTAACTTTGATTTTTACCTTTTATAGACATAACATCAACGAACACATTTTTGCAGACATAGATGTCAGAGGCAAAGAACAGTGAAATACTGATGGGTATTGCATTTTTTTCCTGCTGTTTTTACTCTGTGTTTCCTCTATCACTGGTGCACTACTCATCTGCAATTTCACCAAAGCAAGTGCAGTAGTTAAGATTAATATATCCTAATATCATGGTGAACCAAAAGTAACAACTGCATGATGAATAGAAAAATCTGAATAGGAAGCATCAATATATTTTATTTTATAATATACCTTTTTATGTATGGCTAGCTGACTACTGTGACAGTGTGCACGTTGCTGTATTTTGTTACCTGTTACAGGCTGTAAAAGAAAAAGCTAGTACAAATATATAAAAAGTCTCCCTTTAAATGTTCTTTTCTTGAATCAATGAGTATTGTATTTAATACAATTAAAGCATATTGAAGCTTTGAGACCAGGTTTCAGTTTGATTTCCAGTTGGAAATCCTAAGGATTACAGACAATGCAGCTGTTGTTCCCTTCGTGATAGTTTGATCCCCAGGTACACGAATCCGAGCGACCCGCAGTAAAATTTAGCATGGCCTTAGGATTTCTTGAACTCATATGGATGGTAAGAACCTTTTGTAGCTGTCTCCTCTTCTACATATGGTTTTGGCAGGTCTCCTACTCCTGAAAAGGCTAAAAATGAAGCCAACTACATCAGCTGGGACTCCCTCAAAGCAAGGATCAATTGGACAAATTTCAAAGTCCATTCGAGTATCTAGAGAGGAACAAAAGGGCTCCCACTCTAGGGAAAATCTGCTCCTGGGAAACAGCAAGCAATTAATGGAGAAAAGTACCCAGTGCCTGCTGTAGGCTTACCCTTGGAGTTAAAATATTAGCCCAAACTGGCTACCCCAAATTTGGATCACCCCTCCAACAATTTTGGGGAAGAAGGTGGCATAGTTTCAAACAGGCCATGCTTTGTAATCAAAATCTTATTTATTTATTTACTATTTAGAATTTGTTAGAATATTTAGAATTATTTCTTTTCTGGTCACAGAGAATCAGTTCATCTTAACGCTGGCTGAAATTTAAAGTAGGATCTGAATAATTATTTGGCTTTTATTTCATGAATGAAGTAGCTGAATAAATCGAGACACTCCCAGCGTAAAAGCGCCGCCGCGCTTGTCTACAGCAAGTTCTGAAGCCAGGGAGCAGGCCCACGTGATTAAATTGCCTTGATATAAAATACATACCTTCACAGGCTCGAATACGAAGGAGGACCCTCGCACTGTGGGAAAGGTCTATAGGATTCTGATTTATAAGGGAGCAAGAGGTCAAGGGAAGCAAAACCATTATCATTATTTTCACAGGCTCTGGAGATCTGAACTGAGGGTAGAGGGCAGTGTGCTCAAAGGGAGACATGCAGGGGGAATGCAACACAATCCTGCTTTCTTCCCCCCCCCACCCCCTCTGACTTCAGTCTGCAGATTCTGCTGAGAGTATGTCATATGTAACAAACTCAAGGCTGTAAGGACTGTGAAGTGGTTTTCTTATTAAATGATGCATAGAGAGATTAGCTGGTCTGTAGCCAGAGCACAAAAGCTCCATCCATGCAAGTTCCTATTCCCGAGCAAAGCGTTTGGTCACCTGTCTAATAATGAGTTTTCGGGGGCCTGGGGATGGGGACAGAGGGTGAGAAGCAAAGGAGGGCTGATGGGGACAGGACTGAAACGGCACTTCACTCATCTCTCTCCCTGCAAGCCTTAGGCGGGGGGGGTGGAAAGCAGAGAGAACTAATGTCACGTTATACTGCCTTGTAGTCTCCATTACCTTTTCTTCTGAAGAAATCTATTTGGGACAAGCAAGCAGGAAAAAAAACAAAACACGTGGCTCTAACCCAACCTTCCGGAGGATGGTGTTGGGAGGGCTTCGGAGCACGCCAGGAGCACCGGCGGCCATGGCTGCGGGCCAGGAACCCACTGGGACACGGGGAGCTTTCCCCAGGGCTCAACGGGGTCTTGGGCTGAGCTATTGCACAGCTTTAAAGTACTGAGAGCAGCCGCAGTAGCGGGTCGGGGGTGGAAGAGGATTGCTCCTGCTGTTGCTTTACAGCCTCCATCTCTTGAGGATGGACCAAAAACCCTTCTCTGTTGAGATGACAAAGGAGCATCTCCCAGTGGGGAGCCCTACGGGATTTTCTCGGTGCCTTTCGCAGCAGAACAGACACCATATCACAGCAGAGGTGTTTCAAAAATAATTTCTGTAGATAATGATGGACTTGCCACACTGCCCAAGACTTTAAAACAAAACAAATCACTTTGAGCACGACAGCGAGTTAAATGTTACAGGATTTTCCTCTCTCTTGCCATTACCTTGGTGTCTTTCAAGGGATGGGGTCATTAACAGAAATGCATTGTAATATTCCTTAAGTTTCTCTATCTAAGCAATTATAAGTTGTCACTGCATTATGGGAGCGATGGGGAACAAAATGACCACAGGCATCACTAAATCAGGTATCACCCCTCCTTCCCTGTTGAGGGAAGGGTTTTCACAAAAGTTTATGTGACCGGTTTGTGCTTTTATTGCAAACTTTCAAGCTGCCACCAGTAAGTTCGATCCTATAAAGAATGGAGTGTTCTGGCCCCGATCCAGAAAAACACTTAAGCCCATTGCAGAGTGCTTTACTGGATCAGGTCCAGAGAGGAACAACATGCAGTAGTAGGGGTTCAACAGTAGGGGCTTTCTCTCTTTTTTGGGTGTTTATAAAGCAATCTCCACGGACGTGATTGCAACTTGGGTAGGATGAAACGAAACAAAAGTTAGACCCCCAAAAAGAAAGGTCAAGGCATGAAGCGTGACAGTTTTTTGGTAGAAATCTAACAAAACCTCCATGAGAACCTTCTTCTTGATGGAGCGGTACAGTGATTGATGGAGAAAACGCAGGTAGATGCCATCCCAGGGTTTCCCATCCAAAGCAGAGCTCTGCTGCCCCAGGTGCTGCTTGTTTGAACAAACGTGGTTTTCCCAGGTTACTTGTCGGTGACATTTGTGGGTAAATAACCTGTGGTGAATAACTTCTTTGATAATTTTGGAAACCCCTTAGAAATGTCTTAGAATTATCTTAATTATTTAGGGATACAAGTGAATTTGGAATGATGTTTCAGGAAATAAATAATTGCCTCTACTTTGCACTAGAGCAGCCTGTCTGGGCCTTTTGAGAAATGCTAGTTGGTTTTGTTAGGTTTGGTTGAAATCAAAAAGAAGTATGTTGCTTCTCGTTGACTAGATGAATTAGACCAGAAATATGCTTGTAATGGGAAACAAAATCCAAATCAGTCCTCCAAGTCTGTTTCTAAACCAACGCCACGCTATTTGAAAAGAGTAGCAACGAGTTAGTCGTGATGAATTCCTACAAAAAGAGGGAGAATTTAAAGAATAAATGGGAACACAGAAAGAAATGAAATTAAACATCAGGTTATTGCATTTTACTTCATCAGCGTTATAACAGCAGTTGTCAGACGGTTGTCCCTTCACGCCAGGATACCGGGCATACGTAATGGAGGCTTTGCCTTTGTAGAAAGGATGATGACGGATTAGTGCTTAGATGCTGAAATAACTCTGGTAGGAGATGGATACCCTTTAGCTAAGGGAAGGGGGGGCTGCTGAGGCTGAATTTAACAAAACCAGACTTGCCCACAGACTTGCAAGCGCTCACAGAGTGGATTTTTAATGCTGCAGGTGACATTGTTGCTGACTGAAGAATGTTCATCAAATCAGAAAACTGCTGATAAGCTGCCTTTCCCAAACAGGGATCTCACGAACTCCTCCTGTAAATCTCTGCCTTTCATCATACCCTGGGAGGTGAGGTAGAGGACTTGTGATGGATATTATTTAAGTTTTTCTTCAGTTTATTAGGGTAATCAAAAGGAGCTATAGAGAAAAAAAATAATCTCAAAATATCTTTATGGTCTATGTATTAAAAACTGAATGAAAGAATGAAAATAATTGAGTCTACACTTCCCTTTGAATATTTTGGTACACCACTGAAAATTGTGAGTATATTGAAACACGAGTATATTGGCTATCGTCACCCAGGTTCTGCTAAGAACATTTTAACATTGAACTGAACATATCATAAAGGAAGAGGTATAACTAACTCATTCAGCAGTACTTGCAAAAATACATTTAAAACCAAATTTGTATAAGGTCTGCTGGAATTTTATAAAATCAGCCTTAAAGAATATATTGCCTCTTTTGTTGCTGAGTTTTTTCAAGCTGTTTTTTGTTTGTTTGTTTGTTTGTTTTTTCCTGAGCCAAAAGGCTGGTAGAAATGACTGAGAACTTTGTTGAACTTTCCATTAATTCCATTTGTAAGCCAAATATTTATTTTTTTTTTCCAGAAGAGCTTGATCTTGGCTTACATATCTGTGGATTTTGGTTGTATTTCTGTAACTAGATTCCGACTGTGGAGATTCAGGACTTTCTTGATTGAGATTGCTCATTGCTGGGCTACAAAGTAATGCTATTTCTTTTATTTTTGCCCTGCAAGAGAAGCATGTAACCTTTTTAGAAAAAGTACCATGTTAAATAATCAGGTAAGATGTCTATTCTTTCTCCTTGTACATGTGCAGTTTTCCTTAACATTTCTGCTTTCCATACAGCAAAGAGGTTTTTAAAGCACAAAATATGATCCATAACTGGAATTTTTTTTTCTCCTCTCATGTTTCCTGGAAATCTTCCTATTGTCTTTTTATTACACTACCACTAACAATTTGCTAGTACTACAAAAATAGTACTTTTTACTATCCCCTTTCTTCATTTGGTTGTGGATGGATTTAGTGCTTCTGATAGCTTCTTTTTCGCATGTATCAAATGTGAGCATTTCTTTTGCTAATGCTCTGATCGCTGAACCAAAGACCCGACCGAAAGCTCTGATCGGTGCTGTACACTTCACAAAGTTGCATACAGGGCCCCCAACAGACACGTGTGATTCCTGGAGAGAGCAGCTGAATGTTAAAATAGCTGCTTTGGAGTGGTGGTGTGTCTTGTTATTTCATTTGGATGAGTAAAGAATATATTTTAGAAAGCATCGCTGGGCAATATGCTCTGTTGTATATCAAGGAATAATTAGAATGGGGGACCTGGGTAAGAAAGACTTTCTATGATCTAGACCTGAATAGTTTAGTTATATGTCTTGAGCACTGTAGAACCTTCAGAGTTGTTGAACAGTAAAGATAAAGAAAAAGATAAATTGAATTAATTTATTTTGAATTTATATACATGTCTCTGCCTGCATTAATATTAAGTTCCATCTAAAATCTAAATAGAAAGACTGTAATCTTAGAAGTTCTCTCAATAGCATCAGCAAATCATTCTTGTTTACCCTACATGCTAATAAAACAGGAACATGACACTCCTGAAAACAAGATTGCAAAATACAGAAAATGTGGTCTGACATTTTTTTTCTCCCCAAAGGAGGGACTGCCACTAACTAAAGTATTTCTTATGAAAGCTCGATTGCTTAAGATGCAGAATATTAAGAGAGAAAAACACTTTAGGACACAGCCATGTCACCAGCTGTTACTCACCCTTAATGAAATTGTTAAGTGATATTCTTCATAAATAGGTCAGAGAAACTTTTGAATTGTGAGGAATGTTTTATCTCTTTCTTTGAAATGTTTGTATTAAATTTAGAACTGGTAATTCATTAAGCTCATTAGCTCTGACTAGGAGAGTAGAGCAATATCTAGGATATAGATTTCAAGGCTTAGAAATGTTACTGCTTACAAATAAACATGAAAGCAATGTGTGGAGAAAAAATATGGGATCATAATATGTTTAACTGTTTTTTTAGCGTGGCCCTCTGGATTAATTAAGAACATTTTCTATATTCAGACACTTGAATATAAACAGAATACATTATGACTTTTGGTTAACTCTGTTTTAACAGGGAAAAAGAGAATGCATTATGATGAATACAGTGGAAACTAGTTGAGACTATATTTTGTTGTTTGCTTTTTGGCTTCAGTTAAAAAAGGAGATAATCTCTGAATTTTACAGGTTCCCAACTCCAAATTATATTATTATTGATTGACATTGAATTTAAACAGTAAAAGTTTTATATATATATATATATATATATACACACACACACGGACACAGACACTTTTGGGGGACCTCTTCTTTGTTGCAGATTGGGAGGGAAGTAAAATGTTATTGAGCTCTGCCAAACGCTCGATTTGTGATGCAACTTTTATTTAGTTGTAGTAATTTCTGGCATAATGCAATAATTTCCCAGAGTTAAGTCACAGATGGTTATACTGGCTTCCTCCTAGAAAAGAGGGAACTGGAGGAAATCACAGACTCAATACTTGGGAACAGTTGTAGAATCAGCGTCCAGTATTGCTGTAGCCTTCCAGTCATGGAGGTTTTAGAAATAGCCTTGAAAACCAGTTTAAATGTACCAGGTATATTATTTGCTTGTTCCCAATTGCCTTCTAGTTTCTTGACTGACCGACTTTATGGCCTCGAGGTTTTAATTAGCATCTTTCCCATTTCTGTAAAATGGGTTTAAGAGCACCTAACCCGTTAAGCAATTTTTGAGGTTCCTGATGGAAAAGTCATAATTTAAAATGGCTATTATCAGTTGGTTAATTTTTAGGTAAATTTGCCAGTGTGACATCACAAAGAAACACATTTATTCCAGAGATGTTTAGAGCTTAGTAGCTGTACGCTTCAAATATGCAGAGCTCAGAGGAACACCCGTTTCTACAGAAATGCAGTACTGAAAGAAACTACGTTTCCAAAACTCCATCCATGCTGTGTGGCCCAGTAATTAAATTTGTTAGTCCATCTTTACCTGCATGTATTTGAATCCACTCTGAATTTAAATCCTTGATTTTTTTTTTTTTTTTTTTTAGGTAAATCGTCATAGAAGAAATCGTTCCCAACATAACTTAACGCTTGCAGACATCATTAGTACACAGGACCACACGGTAAGCAATTGCTCTATAGAACTGATAAATCACTCGTGTTATTTTAAATGTTTATAATGTAAATGTTACACACGCTCTACTAAAGAATAAATACATGAGGCTTTGGATGCCTCAAGATGTTAAGGGATTTGAGGGACTTGGATTAATCAATAAAAAGAATAATTTTAGAAGGTACAAAGCAATTTATATAGCTTGACTTTGCTGTTAATTCTGTTGTACTAGACTGATGTTTCATCAGTATTAATACTAGGTATAAAGGAATGTGACCATGTCTCTGTCCTGTCTTTGCCCACATTAAGGTGTTTTTAATATTGATATAAATTTTTATAAGTAAAAGTGATCACAAAATTTAACAGAATTTTCCTTGACATTAAAAGAATCTAGGGGGAATGAGAAGCATAGAGGTTTTTCTATTAAGAGAAAATGAATATGCAAATACAAATTCATCAAAGAAATGCTGGTATCAGTGGTACTTTCACCTACACAAACTTTTCAGTATTAGGTATGTTCAGAAGCTTTGAATTCTTCTAATTAAGAAAATTATAGAACCTGTGTGTGATATAGTGATAATTACTTTTCCTTATAGTTTCTGATACTGTTAGCTCACGACAGTATTTTTATTATTATTATTTAGAAACTCAAATATTTACACATCCATACTCTCATCTTCAATATTCTTCTAAAAAGCAAATAAAAAAACCACCCCCACAATCCACAAACACAAAACCCCACACAATAATTCCATTTTCTTATTTCTGTGCTAATTCTTCAGGGCATTTTGGGTCATTGTCTCAACCTTCCATATGTTGAAAAGGTGCAGGAAGGGCAGCAGCTTAACAACAAATGATGATATTTATTGAGACAGAAAGAACAGAGCATATTGTTAGGATATAACTGGTATTCTTTTTAATCTAACATCATCTATTTGCAGAAATATTGTAAGTTGGTACTGAGCTGTTTTGGAAGTATTTTCTTGAAAACAAGTAGAACAGAAAAAGGGATATTAACAGATGTTAAACAAGGGGAATATAGCACCCCAAACAGAGTTTATAAAAATATTGGGGTCATCCTAGAAATTTTTTTATTTGTCTTTGTGGTAAAGTTGTTTTGTAATTCCATAAATGCCCTTTATGCTAATTACAGAGAAAACTGTGCACATTATCAATTAATGAAGACCATGCAAATTCTTTTTTTTTTTTAAGCCGGCACCTGTACTAATACAATTAAAGTAATATACATATGAAAGTTACTTTGCTTAGCACTGAGAGGTCTCATTAACTGAAGATCTTGTATTTTTGAGCTGTTTAATTTAAAACAAATGGTGGATTTGAGCTATGTGATTTAAATCAGGATATTTTATATGCCCAACATTTTTTAGTGGATTTGATATTTTAGCTCACGACAATTGTAAGGAAAATATGACTGAGCAGCAACATTTTCATCTGGAAGTACATCCAATTTTAAACTTCCCAAAATGTGACAATAGAGGTGATTCAGATCTGATGTTGAAAATCACATTTGCTTTTAGTTTTGGATTGGTTAAAATAACAGTTTGGGAAGGGTGGTTAGTAAACTTTGAAAACATGAGATTTTGGGTCTGATTCAGAGAAGCAATCAACAGCTTGAATGGTTAGCCAATGCTCCTCCCAATTTCTGTTTCCAGATGGGTAGAAATATTAAAAAGAATAACCTTTCTCATATGTTATTTGGCATCTCTGGTCCTGGCCAAGCACCAGAAGTTTTATGCTACAAAAATGAAGGGTTAGAAGGGGAAGAAAAATATTGAAAGATGTAAAGTAAGTATGATCTAAAAAAAAAAAAAAAGTAGGTGGAGATGGGGATTAAGTCTTATTTTATCTCTAATAATTCATCCATCCATCACTACATAAATAGTGACATGACTCTGCACAATAATCCCTACATACTTTCTCTCTGGGTTTTCTATGGCAATGATATGCATGACAGGAATTTGCATGAGATAAGTACAAATTATAGAAAATGCACACACTAATCCTCGTGTAACCATTTGAGAATGTCACCTAAATCATTGTCCACAGACTTTTTCATAGGTAAAAACAGACATGTACACAGTATATATTTCATTATATGCTGTATACCAGCAACAGACAAAAATCTAAGGAAATAGTTAAATGTATTATAGTGTTAATAACATGATATTTTGTATAATCAAAATAACAGATATGTTTGGTTTAAAAATCCTTATGTTCCATGTTAAAGAATATTTTATTGCTTTTTAATGGTTTTGCAGACAGCAAAATTCTGTTGAAATTGTTACAAAATCACCTTGTGACACAATTTACTATAAAGACCATGTGGAGTTTCTAATCTCCAAGTCAGGCATTGACTCAGTAGTGTTTGAAAGGGAAAACAGACCCACTCTCAATCACGATTTTGCATCTTTTCCCATTACTGACACGGTTGGGACGTCCTTAGCTAATGAGACCTGATGAGATGGCAGGTCAATGGGTTTGGCTGAAGATCAGTCGTCTTGGTTTGTTTGGTTTTTAATTTTTAAATATAAATTCACATAGTCAAAAATAACCCCTGTCTTAAACTGTATATCACAGCTATACAAGGGATGTTTCAGCAGATCAGAGAGACCCAAGAGTCTGCAAGGACCTCTGGCTTAAGGAAAGTGTTCAGAGATGTGGAGGAGCAGAAATTAAGAGAGAGAAATGTGAACGAAACAGCAAGCCTAGGACTTGCTTCTGATACACCAAAACTCAAGCAGAACGTTGGTGCCCTACAGCTGGGCGTCACAGCCTCGTGCATACCAGCAGGGTCCTCAGCCTGCTCTGACCCCACAGAAAAGGGACCAGGTTTCAGCAACGGCAGAGTATGGGCTCTTCAAGGGTGATATCGATTTGCTGATATCACATGTTGCTTTGTATAGGTAATAGCTAAGGGCTTTGCCTTTTGGGGTGTATTTTGGAAAATGCGCAACACAGCTGTGTTTTCCTTTGTTATAATTCCCGTTTCAGATTGTGTGTAGAGAATTGACGGAATTGCTCGATTTGGTTTTCTGCAAGATACTGAGATCATTTAGTTCAGCTGGAAACTTGAAGACAGGTTCTCCCTGCACATAGATGCACACACTCCAGGGAAATGTGAGCTTTTAAGGGCCGTGAGGGGTGAACGCCTCAATACCAGAACTCGTCTGAAAGGCAGCACCACTTAAAAGCACGACGCTTTTTAGCATCTTGCGTGAGCCTTGATTTGGTGCCAGCTCAAAGCAAAATGTGGCACCTATGAAGGCAATGTGACTTTTCCTGTTGTAGAGATATTTAATGTTTCTCTGATATTGGTTGCCCCTACACGTGACTATCTTTAGAATATAAGAATCAAGAAGCTTTTACAGAAGTATGCTCTGTCCCTCATAGCTATCAATGAAATGTGGACTCCTGCAACTCAATATATGAAATGATACCTTGACGTGATTTACCTACAACATGTTTTCAATTAATTCATTTGTTACTTATAGCTAGAAACTTTGCCTGCATTAAAATAAGTTTCCTCTAACTGAACAAATAGAATATTTGGGGTTTTTTTTTGAAGGCTAGTTCTGTGTACTAATTGACTTTAAACGTTGTTTGCAAATTTTCAAAAGAACTGACTGTATTGGAAAACAATAGGTGACTAAAATGAGAATTAGTGATAAAATACCTCCACACTAGATTAGCTAGATGCAGACTCTTATACATGTACTAAGTGGATTCTTTCATCTGAATAAAATATATGGTTATGACATGTTTTTTCTTCTTTCTTGCAGGTAGTGGAGAAAGAAGGATATCTTCTAAAAGCTAAAATAGCAGATGGTGGCAAGAAATTAAGGTATTATATGTGAATGTTACGGAACTTATCGGTTGGAAAATTCAGAGTTGATGCATGTTTAAGTATATATAGCTATTATTGCTGCTAATAGCCAAACTATCACTGTTTCAGTATTAAGCCAATGTATGATTACAGTCCCAGAAACCAAGTGACAGCAGCTAACGGGCGTATTGCGTGCAATGATCACGTGTCAGTGTTAGCCTCGATATTATATGTATTATACACATATTGAGGACAACCTTAAGGCACCAGGCAAACCAACAATATATTTTCCAGTAGGCAAATTTTATGTGCTGAGTGTGTGCTTGAGGAGTCAAGGATGGGATGTAGGAACCACCACGCGGTGGTGGCACAGAGATGCCAAGGCAAGATTATCAAATGTGATCAAGCGCTTACTCACTTGGCACTGTTTGTGTTAAAAATAACGTGAATATTAATGCTGCCTTTTATGGAAGGGTTTGCTATGGTTTGCTGTACTTAGATGCCTGGAAAGGAGTAGCAGTGATGCGACCAGCACTGTACATTACCAATGAGAATGAGAGAGTAATGTGAAATACTACGTTTTCTGCCTGGAGAAAGGAGCCAAGTAATAAGTTCTCATACCTATATAGTGCTAAACCATAAGGATCCTAGAAATTCTCATTGAAAAGGGAGTCTGGAGGTCACCAAGTCCAACCTCGAAGCAAGAACTTTGCCAACGCTTGGCCAAGCCTGCCGCAGCTGGCAGCCATCCGAAACCGGCGTAACTTGCATTTTGGGAAAAGGCATTGAAGCCAGTAATTCTCTGTTCCCCACTTCGGACAGGGGCAGAAGTTTCTGCAGAGCGTGGGTAGGCTGGGCATCGCCCGTGCACGTGCCCAGACCTTCCCCGCGCATCGGGGGCCCGAGGCACAAAGCATCTCCGTGGCTTGGCGTTGCACGCCGGCTCGGCGTGGGCGCGAGCGGCGTAGCTCGGCCACTTGTATTTTTTTAAATAGCCCTGAACATCAGGCTGGTATTTTTAAATAGCCTCGGAGATTGTGAGCACCACTGAAGCTATAACGTGCTGCCATCAGGTGTTCGTCTGACAGAATGCAAATGCAGCTCTGACTTGCAACCGTGACTTTGGCACTGGAGCTGGCTCGATGAATTCACGCCATGTCCTTGTCAATGCTGGCTGGGTCTTCTCTGCCTACTCGTATTTATGGCTCTTCATGCAGGCAGAGGGTGGGTAGCGGGGATTCATCTACTCTGCCTACACTTTGTCTGACTCCTCCTTTCCCTTACCTAAACTTCATCGGCTGGAAGTGATTTCTTGACTAATGTTGGTGCCGCACGGCAAGAATTAGAATACTGTGAACTGACTTTTCTAAGGAGCTTGAAAACCTTAGCTCGCTGCACGTATCCTGTGAAATACAACGTGTGCCCACCCGTACAGAGACTAACAGACTTTAAAGAATTTTTCTTGTTTTTTAAAGCTGACGGATGACTTTATGGACAATCTGATAAAAAGGTTGTCTAGTTTATATATCTTTTATCTTTAGGTCACAAAAGTAATGAATTTTTGATTTTAAAATGTCACTTTTAAAATGAAACAATTGTAGAATAAAAGCACTAGGGAATTTAGAATTAGGGGAAAAAAATCTTGCGGATAATACGGTAAAATTCAGTTGCATTCTCATACCTTCTATAATTCCTATAGTCTCTCGCAAAAACGCTGAATTTTCTTATTCCTGATGGAATTAAAGCATTGTCCCCTTAAAATTCAGAATGAAGCTTAGGTAAAACATCTCACCTGAAATAAATTAAGAAATACCTACCATTGGCTTTTTTTTTTCTTTGTTGTTGACTTCTTATTTCAAAGCCATAGACAGAACTACATTTACTTTTTTTTTTTTTTTTTTTCAATGAGGTTCAGGTTGAAATGAAATGTTTTTAAATCTTGGCAAACTTCCCAGCCAGTTTGATCAGAAATTTGAATCTTTTAAGAAGATTGCACATAAGTCTGGGACCTCAAAACGCAATTACTGATTTGTATTTCTCAGCTAGAAAAATCTGCCCCACAAATAGCTGGAGCAAGCAGCACTCTGCCTAATAGAAGTGTCCCTGACACAGAAATGTTCCTCTCTATAGCTAATGTCAAGCATTTGGTGTAAGTTGGGTACTGAATCTAAGCTGCGTCCCAAGGGTTTTAATCCTTTGATAATCCATATTTATCCAGGATATCCAACTCATAGGAAAATCTGTTTAAACTGGCACATAGCAGGCTTGGCCACTTACTCCCCTGTGCACTTACAAGAACTTTTTTGAGCAGGGAAAAAAAAAAAAAACCAAAAAAACCCAAACAAGCTAGAGAAAATCAAAAAGAACTGAAGTTGTGCTTACCAATAGACAACTTGTATTCACTACCTTAATGGTGATTCTCAGCTACAGCACTCGTTTCCTAAGGATACTTTAAAAAATAATTAATTGAGGTTGAACTGTTCTTTATGCCAATATACACAATTCACAGCTATGACCATAGTTCATATTAGCTAAGGATACAGCTTTATAGTGGTAATAAATTTAGCTGAAAATTTCGAAGTGACTTACAAACACTGTTCATTTGTGGGGAAATATTTGTCAGTGATGGTCAGGTACTTTTCTAAAACCCTGCTGTTTCTTTCTCTTCCTCAAAGTCTCTTTCTCTATTTCTTTCCCCATTAACATGGTATAAAAAATGCAGTCTTATTTAATTTGAATGTATTAATCTCCCTCACAGAGAGCTTCTTTTACTGTTGCTTCTTGTTGGCTGCATTTTAGGGATGATGGTTAGATGGTGCTGGGTGAAATCCTGCCCACACTGAAGTGAGTGTAGTTCCTCTGATAACGCCAGTGGCATTAGGGCTTCATCTGTAATATTGGTTATGCTCCTTAAACTGAAGACTGAAACATTGCATAGGAAAGCCATTAACAGAAAAACTGCCTGTTGTTATGCCTGACGTGTGGTTTGATGAGATATTGAGTGCAGCAGAGCTTCGAGATGGATCTGGAAGCGAACATCGAGAAGAAGACTGACAGGCTTTTAAACACCACAAAGCCAGGTTTTGCTAGAATAAAAAATGGGTTTGTTTGCATTACTTAGGAATACCTAAATAGAGAAAACTCAGAGGGACTAGGGAAGACAGAAGAGAGGAAAAAGGGTTTCTAACAGCTCCTCCCTGGGCCCTCCACGTCTTTAGAGGCAGCTCCCTCCTTTTAACGCACAACAACATACACGTGAAACAGCCTGTTGGTCTCATGCATTTTCAGGTCTGTTCTAAAATGTTCAGATTTGCAGTTTGCATTCACATAAATCAAATAAATAGTGGGTTCATGAGTATTTTTGTAAATATCGTATGTTATGACCCACTAATCGGAGAGTCAAACTTGAGATGTTGATCTAAAAATAGTTTTCTATCAGATCAGATCCATTTGTTTATGATTATGTGGTGGTTTGAAACATCACATTATATGTAATACATATAATAACATTTTCTTCTGAGTCGATTATTATGTTCTTCTGCGTCAGGGGACGCTTTCACATATCCATGTGTATTTTGACTTTTCCCTGGCCCCAGCAGTTTGCCAGCTCTCTAGGGCTATACCGTGAACTCCTGATGTTTAATGGTTACCTAAACCTCTCTCAGATATCATTCTTATCTTCCTTGCTCTCCTGTAAATTTTTAATTTAAGGAAGTGAGAAAGTATTTGGGACCTTTCAAAATAGACCCTTTTCTGAGCTCTGGATAATCAGACTGAAATTATGTTTTTCATTCTTGATCCTTTTTTAAGTATTAGTTACCAGAAGGGCACCAGCTGTTCTGGAGTCCTCTAAGTATATGTGAACTTTAAGCTGTGTGAATAATCCCCCTGTTTTCCTGTGGTTAAGGCACCATGGTGGAAAAGGAACATAGATAGGCTTCAAAACATGAATGAGGAGAAAGAAGCCCTTCAAGCTTTGTTAGGCCACATTCAGGTATAATTAGGATGGTACAACTCAATCGATATTGGTGGAAGTGCATCACTGATATTGACTTTAGACCATTGTTTCTGACATGAAATAATTAAAAACCAAGCCTGCCAATGGAGCATCTTTTACCTCTTGCTTGCACGCCTTACTGATTTTTTCTTTTTTTTTTCTTTTGTTTTATTTTTAAGGAAAAACTGGTCCACATCCTGGATTGTTCTCACTGCTCGGAAAATGGAATTTTACAAAGAATCCAAGCAGCCAGCGCTAGCCAACCTGGTAAGCAGTCAACCATGCAATATACTCAGCTTCCTTGCAACTGTTATTGCAGTATAAAAAGTTTTTGGTGTTTACGTAAGAGAAATTCAGACTGAGCTGGCAACCTTCAAAGATTTGAGAGCAGCTGAAGGAAAATGCCTTGATAAACTTTTAATCAGATGTAGTGTATGAGAAGAAATAGGACTTAGCATGTCCTTTATTAAGAGGTGCATTTTGAGAATAATTGCAAAGTGAGACAAATGGTGAGTGACTACCCAGTAATGTGAAGGTAACACTTTAAATTAAGGTGCCATTTATAAATGCTTTATTCTTATTTATGAAAATGATCACTAAATGCAGCTACTTCCTCAAATAATGTATTATAAAGTATGTTATAAAATGCATTAGTAATAAATGCTTAACAGATGATGCGATGAGAATCTGTTGCAAAGGATATTGGGAGATGTAAATTGTATTAAACTATGTATGTGCATCTTTAATACATGAATTTAAGTTGTTATCTACCATCCTATAAAGTAGCTTATACATTAATAAATAATAATAAATTATTTATAAATGGCACCTTAATATAGGGTGTTACCAAAGCAGAAAACATTGTAAGTTAGTAAAGTGATTTTTTATCGTAGTATAAATGTGACATCTACCGTATCCCGCTAACCTTCCTGAATATTTCTATGACTCCATCTAATGCAGCTAATGCAATTTCTGTAGCCTGTAGTTACTACAAAGTGAAATTTGCAGTACCTTTTTATTGTGCCCCAAGGAAAGACAACCGATCTTAGTCTTCGGAGATGTGACAGCTGCATTGCGCAAGCAATAACGGCACGTATGCCTTCAGTGCTAGCTACTGCCGAGTTTGAGCCCACGAACCCAAATGTGGGCAACAAAAAGGGAATTCGGTAAATGTGGGACACTGTGGGCAGTGAAGGGACAGGTTTGACAAAGCCCTGTTGTGAAAGGTTCTCAAGGCCTGATCGAACCTGCCAAAACTCATTGGCCTGATGGGTGGCCACAAAGGTGCTCTCTTTGGCAGGAGTCACAAACAATAAGCTATTTTTCCCCTGGCAGGTGATGCAAACTTTTTCTTCTATATATTCTTGATCTACCAATGCCGCCTGCCATAAAATCAGCTTTAAAGAACACCTTTTCATGCCTTCCTTTTTTGGAAAGAAAGTGAGGCTTTTAGCAAAAATAAAAATAATAGATGAAACAATAAAAGTAAGTAAAGGGTGAAATCTGGCACTTTCTGCTTCTCTTTGTGCTGGTACAGCTGGAAAATACTACTTTTATTCAGCCATGAAAACAGTGTAGTGTGAATTAATATTTTTTTAGGAATCGTCTGTTTTCCTTAAACTTGAATTCTATATTATTTAAAAAAAAAAGAAGTCTCAGGTAAGTTTATTAGAACTTATCTTATAATTTACTAGCTGTCTTACACTTCTGCCTGCTACCTCTTGTCTCTCTTTGCAAACCCTCACCCAAATCCCAGGAGATAAATGGACCAGTGGAAATTCAACACATGGGAGACTTGATTTTGCTCTGAGACTCCTCCACATGGTTGAAGTCCCCATTAGCTCTTTAAGGATTTAGATGCTAAAGTAGACTTGCCTGGAGAATGAGACTCTGGCCCAGATCTCAATCTGTTTAACTCAAAAAATTAAGGTGTGTTATGAGAAGGGATCTTCTGAGAAGTCAGTCCCTTTCCCTGAAGTCTCAGTCATCACCAGCGCTCACAGTCAGTGAGATAACATCTACTGCCTCCTGTGTTAGGAAGAACATAGACGTATTGATGCCGTATATTGCTCATTATGGGGAAAAAAATAAGTGTGTTTTTTGTGTGGTGATTTTTTTTTATTTATTTTTTTTATTCCATGCTCGATCTGAACACTGGGTCTCTGAACTCAATGTTCACTAGGTGCGATAAAGCCGTTAAAGTTACATTTTCTGTCTATTGCATATAACTTATATGCAACGGTAAATAAACAAATTGGGTTAAACTTGAAAACAAGAGCTGTCAGTATTCAAAATCTTATAACGCAATTACCTAACCCCAAATTTCACACATCAAAAAAAGCTAAATCGCCGTGTCGATCTCATCTGATAAAGCAAATGCAATGCTTATTTCCTTTGTAAACCATTTAACCAGATGTAATTTTGATAGTGGAAAGGAAATAATATAAAAATGATTCAATAGAAATAATTTGTTTACAGATTTAATTTTTGTTTTCCAGCTGTAGTTTACTTTGGAAAAAGGGGAGCTCAACCATTAATTAAATAAAGTAATAAAGGCAATGTTCATTCACGATAGTATGACTTATAACAACGCATTTTTATTGTTAGCAGGAAAATGATGTAACTTAACAAAAAGATTAATGTTCCTTTGTATTATAAAGATATTAATTCATTAATTATTAATTATTAAATACTGTACATGAAGTGAAAATTTAGAATAAGACAGCATCATTATAAAAGGAATGATATTTCACAGTAAAGGCAACAGGAGAGAGGGAAATGAAAGCACATTCTAATCATACCTCTTTTCCTGATGATAGGATAACATTTAGAGGTGATTTAAAATTATATTTACCAAAATCTTTAATAATATTCTAATGCAAAGAACTAGTGATAGCTAAAAGGAGTTTTTGCCGTTCCTTTGTACGGCTGTAGATGTAGGACTCACTGTAACAACTTCCCCATTGATTTGCATGGAGAAGACTGGGATCCATAGCTTTCTGGTGAAGCCAGCGACAATATCTGGTATTATTATTAGTAATAGTTATAGCACAACAATTAAAGCACACAGAGGAGAGATTCAGAAAATGAGCTTGTTTACAAATATTACTGAAAATGCAAGTTTGCATCCCGTGTAGCTAAATCATTACCTTCTGCTGCTGCCATGATCATTTCTGGTCATGCTTTTGATACGCCTTTTTTTAGCATTCATATGAATGTAACTTGGTTTTTATTTTAAGTTAAGGGCATTGTGATCTAAACGGATCACAGCTCCATTCTTTCTTACCAGCGCTAAATTGTATTATCAGTTGGTCTTTCTGACCAAGAAAAAGTGGTCTGTTTATTCCCTGAGATAGTTTATTCAACAGAGGTTATTTTAACCTCAGGTTATTAGCCCATCTGCAGAGTAATTTACTGAGTGAAAATGCGGCTGAAATCCATATTCATGTTTAGGAAGATTTCATTGTAGCAGACACTTGTATCAATTTACAGCATAACCCCCTCCAACAACGTTGGTATAACATAATTGCTCTGACTGCAGAACACGAAGCAAGGACGCGGAGTGCTCAGGCTTTCCCGGTAACCTTAACTTACTCTCTTGCAGCATCTCTGAGTAATGCATAAACCAGAAAGCAAACTGTGCCACAGGACAATGTTTAGGCTGAAATGCATTTCTAGGCAATTTTCCTGGGTTCCCTATGGATTTAAGCAGGGATTCCTGTTGTGCGGAGCTCCCCAGGTGCAGAAGAAGGGCTGATGTGCACAATGGACAGTTTTAGGCTTGATGGATCTGAAAGGTTTTTCATGTAGTTTTCTTCAGAAACTTCATAAACTATGCCATACCCACGTGTGTCGTATGGTGTTCATAGATACCTTATATCCCGTTGTGGGCAGAATTGCTGAATTCTCCAAAAGAGAAATTTTGCAGCTGATCGCTGTACATAGCAGAAGCGTGTTCACCTATCCAACACCGTGAGCTTGCACCCCATCCTTTCTGGAAAGGGAAATGCACATACTTATACTTTTCTTCTGCTTATTACAAAATCAGAGCTGTAAACAAACTCCAGATTACTACAACAACAAAATTAAACTGTGCTCACTGAGTGAACAGAGGAGTCCAAGTTGATGAGAAGCTCAACATGACCCGGCAATGCGCATTTGCAGCCCAGCAAGCCAACAGTACCCTGGGCTGCATCCAAAGAAGCGTGACCAGCAGGTCGAGGGAGGGGATTCTCCCCCTCTACTCTGCTCTGGTGAGACCCCACCTGGAGTACTGCGTTCAGCTCTGGGGCTCCCAACATAAGAAGGACATGGACCTGTTGGAGCAAGTCTAGAGGGTCATGAAGATGATCAGGGGGCTGGAGCACCTCTGCTGTGAAGACAGGCTGAGACCGTTGGGGTTGTTCAGCCTGAAGAAGACAAGGCTCTGGGGAGACCTTATAGTGGCTTTCCAGTACTCAAAACCACTTTCCTGGCTTTAGAAAGGCTGGGTGGTGAGGCACTGGAACAGGTTGCCCAGAGAGGTTGTGGCTGCCCCATCCCTGGCAGTGTTCAAGGCCAGGTTGGATGGGGCTTGGAGCAACCTGGTCTAGTGGAAGGTGTCCCTGCCCACGGCGGGGGGGGTGCAGCTAGGTGATTTTTAAGGTCCCTTCCAACCCAAACCATTCTATGAGTCTATGATTTGTTCTAAGTTCTGCTGCTGCGTACACTTTTGTACAATCATAGAAATTAGAGATGGTAAAATCCTACAGAGTTCATTAGTCCATCTTTCTACAAAAATTCCCTGGGCTTTCCATCGTTTTTTCTCACTTCAGTGTAAGATGCCACAGCAGTTTTCCTGAGGAAAATATCCTGTAGCCCACTATACTTCACTATCAAGAAACTATTTCCTATTTCTTTATCTACATTTTAATCTCTTCTTTTCATCTCACTATGCGTTTCCAAAATTCCTTGACTCTTTCTGCTGGCAGAACAAAGCTGCCCTTCTTTCTAAAGTATTTTCAGACTCAAGCTATCTTTTTGGATATTTTTTTAAAAGAAAGCAAGGTGACCCGCTTTGACAAGGCTGTGCTGTGTGCTCATGATGGGTTACACAGCTGCTTGCTCTGTGCGGTGCGGACCTGGTTATTGCGTGGAGTCCTGGGGAAGAAACTTCCCTGGGGTATCTCCTGGCCAAGGAGGGAATGTTCTAGTCAAAGGAGGCACCAGAGCACTATTTATAAAAGTATAGTACTGGAATACTGAAAATTTGTTTCTTTCCCCCCCATTTGAATATTTTTTTGTACTAATCGGTTAGTGTTTGTTTTTCAACTTTGTCGCTTTTGCCATGCAAATATTAACTGATTAAATTTCACAACATCTTTGTAAAATCAAGTATCAATAACTGATCTGTTATGAAAAATTCAGAAAGGTTAAGTTCTTGTCAGAGGCCGGGCAGGAAGTCTGAGGCAGAGTTGGGGAAAAAAATCCAAACCTTGCTCTTCCAGTGATTTAGCCACAAGAAGATCCTTCTGTTTTGAACAGCATATTTCTTGTATTAAAAAAATAATTAAAAAAAATAAGAAAAGGAACAAAGTCACACAGGACTGTCAGTTTTAGAGGAGCTGAACCATGGTGGTTTTATGGTTTGGCAAACGGAGAACATAATTACAACTCCAGTACTGAAAACTTCCAGAGACTCTGGTTGCAAATTACTTGACCAGGATACTTTACTCTGCTTCTTTTAACCTAAATAGGTCCTTTTCTACCCATCTCAAAAGGACCCCGGAGAACACACATTTTTTTTTAGCCTTTAATAACAACATCAGAGAAATTCAGTGAGCAATCTTTCGCAAGCTGATTATTTGGCTGATGCTGGACTGGCCACTGTTAACTTCTATTAAGTCTGTCTTCTTTATCACCAATGCCATTTTTTAAGGTAAAATGGCTTAAGAATAACAGAGCAAAAAAGATACATTAAGCTGATTAATCATATTATGTGGGTATTACTCCATATCTTACCCAAAAGGGACTTATTAGGGCTTTATACTGTTAACAGTAGTATTTTTATTGTTGTCTGGGATGTGCAGTAACCTAATCTACAAAGGCCACTCTAAACTACATGGGCTTTGCCAGAACTGCTGCACAGGCAGAGTCCCTGGAGAAGGAATTTAGATGGCAAATGAACATTAGTGTGCTTTACACCAACTCCCAGCAACCTAAATGATCCAGGCAAACAAATGTGCTCTTTGAATTATTTGCATCCATACGGAGGAGCTGGGGAGGCAGAGCTGTGTCGCTCCGGGATGCACGGACTGACATTGTGAAGTAGCAAACTGTGTGGAGCTACCCTAGTGTTGAGCTCTTTCTCAATGTCACGCGTGCCCTCGAAGCCTTTTTTTTTTTTTTTTCCCCTTTCTTTTTTTAGGAGCTAGAAATGATAATTTGTTTGGAGAAAGGAGATAGCTTGTCTTACAGATATGATGTATATTCTTGTCTGGTTTCTGTCCTTTCCAACTGCATCTGTTTAAATTTCCATTTGGAAAGCCCACAAAACTTTACCTTTAAACCCAACGGCTTTTCAAGAGGTTTTGCAAAGTAAGCATTTAAAATATCTGGTCAACGTGTATGCATTTGTGTTTTGATCTATTGTATGCTGTATTAGACTGCTTTTTAAACCATCTAATTATTTTAAAAATTATGTATCTAGTATAAGAACCTTATTTCTGAGTTAAGACACCTCTGAAGCGGTTATTTAGTAATACCAGGGAATAATGAACTCTTTTCAGTAATACTAGTAGCTGTGCTACAATAATCTGTCACTTAAACTTGATCTATTCTTGTTTTATCTGATAACTGTCCCCATTTGTGAAAAGTCAGGCCATATTCATGGTTGATTTTTTTTCTTTCCAGAAACCAGGATATAAACCTGAGTGTGTGGATTTGTGTGGTGCTCGCATTGAGTGGACCTCGGAGAAATCCAGCAGAAAGAATGTCTTTCAGGTAAGAGCCAATGCATGCATTTCATTGCTCATTTGAGTATAAACTCTGTTAAGAGGTAGCTTTTATTTCCTTGGTTTTAATAACTAGAGACTGATTTAATACAGCGTTTTTCTTACCAACATAGGAGTGTAACATTTTACCAAGCATCGGTTTACTATTTTTCTAAGGGAAGGATTTCTGATGACTGAGTCTCCTAAACACTTGAAAACCTGTTGATTTATTGATTAATGCTCTATATTCAATTTGTTTTTAAAACTTAGTAGGTAATTGCTTTGGGTTCAGGCCTAGAATCTTGACCTAAAGGACTTCCATAAACACAACTTCTTCAAACTGCTTATCCAAGCACTGTTCCAACACAGTGCGGTTACTCTGTTTATTTTTATTGCTGTTCAGGGTCCTCAGACGGTGATGACCCAGGTTCATTTCTGGAAGGGGAGGGGAGGATTTTAAAAGCTTGCCTCTGTCAGGGCCAGCATAGAAGGACATGAATTTCTTATAGGACTATTCTTCATTGATGGAAAAGAATATTATTTAATTGCTTCATCTAACTCCCATTGAATTGAAAAGGAGGATCAAGGCCCAAGAAGATGAAAGGATGAGAAAAGCATTACTGCAAGGTTAACATTCTAGGATCTAGGGGCTAAAATATTTTATTGCAACATCTTCAGGTTTTGGACATAATCCATCTCCCATGAGTATCAGTAGAAAGGGTTTTTCTTTTTTGTTTCACTAAAAGTTGCATCAAGCCACATCAAAATATTATTCTCTATGAACCGACTTGTTTCCCAGAGTTCTAATGTGAAGAATTTTTAACAATACAAACGATAAAGGGAGGAGAGACGCAGAAGGGAACGTGTCAGGGTCAGGATACTGTTAGTTACCAGATAGTCCTTCGGCATCATCACCGATGAAACATGCTGGAGGAACCAACTGTGCCTGGGTCTGGGATTTAAGAAAAAAACCCACCACAAACAAAAAACCCTTAAGGGACTGTACATGGTTTCTTGAAAAGAAACCTCTTTGGGTCAACTGGGTGTTACAGACACTTTTTCGAGGTTTATTTTTCTAGACATCTTTCTAAAGCGCATGCAATATTTAGAAATATTCCTCTTCTTCAAGACAGTGAGACTTAGGCTTCTATACCCCCCACATCCTTCAGGTTGTCTTGAGACAACACTTGGAGCTTTGTCATTTCCTAGGTATTTTTAGAATAAATATTTTGGTTTTGCTGTCAATCTTCAGCTTTTTCACTCGGAATGTGATTAAGTATAACCTTAGCCTTCACTCCTGCAACCCCCTGAGCACACTGACAGGTCTTCTGAGCTTCTAGGGTTTATTTTGCATTTTGCAGCAAGCAGAATTTATGTTTGGAAATGCATATCGGCGTGGCGATTCATTGCAGCTAATACATTTCCAATGTAAAGACAAATGAAGCTCTGTTATTGATTTACCAAACTGGTCTTATGAAGACTTTGCAATACATTTTCTTCTCACTTCTGTTAGTGTGAGGTGTAACTCCACTGAATCAGAATAATGTGAGAAAGGAAACTCATGCACTACTGTTTGAACCCATTAAAACGTGTCTTCATCAAGCCAATAAGTGAGTGGGAGAGACATTAAGAAGTAAAAGCATGGGAGGAAGGACATATGTTAAGACACATTTTGAAAAGGGATGGAGCATTGTTTAGACAGAGAGCTACAAGAAGATTATGCCAGATGGTAAGAGTGAAAGAGGAGAAGGCTTTGGCATCAGTAGTGGTGACATTTTGGGAAAGGAAGGGACTGAACGAGACTGGTGCTACATGAGGAGATAGAGTGGGAAGGGGACTAGAGAGAGAGCGAAGATTTATGAGATAGTCTGGAGGGAATCCAAGGCGAGTTCGAAAGCGGAGAGGTCAGTTTGTACCTGGATACTGAATATTTCAGGAAACACTTCTGATGATCTACTTATCCCTAGCGGGTGGGAATAAGATTGATAACGTCTGTCTACTTATTCATAGGTTTGTTCAAATTAAAAGAACATGGGTGATTTTTTTTTTCAGTGACCTAAATATAGATGCATTGCATTGCTATTTGATTAAATACGTTAGCTGCCTAACTCTGCAATGATCAGAAATAAGTATGATTATGTCTTCAAAGCGTGGCAACAAAGCATAGTTGGTGGGGTTTTGTTTCATTACTTTCTGAATAATAAAACATTCTTTTCTGATTCAAACAGAGCAATGGTTGCTTTCTGCTAATATGTTGTACTAGGAGTAGATGCAGGATTTTGAGTTTGATTTAGCCTGGGTGCTCAATTTGAGTTCATGAATTATAGATTAGAAATAGAAAATGACTATTGAGATTTTGGTTTGAAGAAAAAGAAGGAAATCTTGAATTTAAAATCTAAGCATATGACAGTTAATGGATGGTAACAAGAAGATGGAGTACAGGACTATCATAAAGAAAACTAATTGGAAACATGATGGATGCAGGAAAAAAAAAAGAGGAAACTGCAAGTAAATGATATTCAGGCAGGAAGATTTGGGTTTCTGGTCTTGATCATGAGGTTTTCAGCAGTGTTACTCCACTCATTTTAATTGAGCTACTCTCTGTTTAACAGGATAAGTCTGATCTGCCTCTCACACTACCCAATTTGTGCATGCGATCTATTTCTGTTCTTGATGAACATATTATGTGGGGTTTTTTTCAAGTTTTCCTTCATAGTAACTGGAAATATGCACCTCATAAAATATAACCTTCTGATTTTCCTTCATTTATTTTATTGATGATATAGCTAGCACCAAGGAAAAGAACTGGTTAGAAACAGCTTCACATGATATGGGGAAACGTAGAGGTTTGCAGTGAGATGCCGTGCTGTTTGTTCTTGCTGGCTGAATGACGCGATACACACTAGGTCTTCATCAGAGGAGTGGTGAATAAAAGAAGATTTATGTTCAAATCACATGCTTTAAATATTTCTGCTAAGTGCTAGTTTGCTCTTTGGTGTTTAGCCTGAAATTTAAAGCACTGAGGATTAAAAGGATTACAACATAATCTTAAATAATCCTAAGTGTCATTTACAGAGAGATGGTTGTAATAACTAAATAAAACCATGTTAAGGGATGGCAGTGTTGTCAGTCAGCAACTGGAACAGAAACAGCGCCTATGTCACTCTGTCGTTCTCCTCTTTCCTTTATTTGGCTTAGTTTGATATTGGGTAGGTGCATTTTGATGTGGGTTATCAAAAAAGAAAATAACACGATAGGCTGCTTTTCAGTCAGTACTAATATGGCTGCTGAGGCAGCAGTAACTAGGTTAGTTGACAGATTTTCTCAATATTCAATGTTTTCTGGTACTAGTAAACTTTTCAACTGGAGTTTATGCTTTCCCCTACTTTACTCACCGTCTACTCCAAGTCAAGAAGCCCTTCTAATGTCAAATTCCGCCCAGACAACATGGAAGTCTTGCTCTTGACCTCTGGCTTCGTAATTCTGGAGCTTCATTAGCACAAAGTCTTGTGGCTGTAGACTATTTCCTTGAAGAGGTTTTGGAAGATTTCTCTCAGATGATTCGAAAAAGAAAAGGAAAAATAGGAGAGAGGTGAAGAATGCAAAAAAAGGTCATGAGCAGCATACTTACGAGTCAGTGAAGTTGCTCTGTTCTCTTAATCGCACTATTCATTTAACTAACAGACTTTTTCAGTTTCTTCAGTAATATTTTTTCCCTGTTTACCAAGTTCCTTTTTCAGGAAGGCTTCATATGAAGAATTTCTGGAGTTCAATGTGCTGGCTCTTGCCACAGATCTGGTGTGATACTGGTTTTTGTTTCAATACGCTGCAGCTGTAAGGGGTTACTCATTCATATGCAACTAAGAATTGTAAGCGTCTTTTACAAATAGAAAAATCTGTGTTAGACGTACAGTATTTCAACAGTGAGACAGCTGAAAGTACAACTGTACCTATGTGTAATATGAAAGAATTTATCCTGCAGCTGTTTCATATATAATAACATTTATGGCACTGATCTAGGGTAACTCCCTCGTCCTTGAAGCTATCCAGCTTTGTCCAAGAGCATAATCTGAATGATAAGCTATTTTGTTCTACATACTGTAGGATCAGTATAGTATCTGGATGCCTCCCAGGAATGTTTTAAGTCACCGCTTTTTACCATGGGAGGGATAATTTTCTTTTCCATGATCTCTCTAGAGGAAGCCCTGAGAGTGCAATGTGGAGGGGCTCGGGCTGGGCTTGGTATTTGGATTTCTTCGTATGTTTTTAAACATAAATGCTGTAGAGAGGAGGCAAACTGAAAAAAGCCACCTTGTGCTCAGATGGATCTGAAGCTTCTGGTGGTCCTTACCAGCAGTTGGAGCATGTTCCTCATCCCGAACCCGCCCCGGAGAAAATGCTGTTTCCTGAGCCTGAGAGTGTTCTTGCCTGCAGCTCCCACGAGGCGCGCGGTAACCTTTGCTGGCTTGGAATTAGATATGCATTAGGTGGACCTGTTGTCATTTGAAAACATCTGTACAGCATTTTGTCCAGTTCTGGAGGTTACTGCTGTGACTGTGGTTTAATTTCTATCCGAGGGACCTGAGTATATTATTGCCTAATTAAAAGACTTAGCCGCATCACACAGTTAATTAGATAGTGTCAGCAAGAGGTTCTTTAAAAAATAGACTTATAATTAGTTTTAAAAAAGCACAAAAATCATCTGAATCATCAGCGTAGAGATGTTCAAGTGTATGTTTTTACATAAGTAATACTCTGGTTTTATTGGTGTAAGTGGGAGATCTTGAACACAACAACGTGGAATGGTCTCTGCACTGTTTTAGTTCTCTCTTGTAACTGTCTTGTTAGTGACCTTACCAGCAAAGCCCCTGCCAAAATATTCAGTAAAACCTAATCGATGGTTGCAGAAAATCTTCTGACCTTTCTACATATCAGCTCTTTTCTTTTGTAATCTGTATACAACACAATCAGTGAATGCAGGTTTTTTGTTGAATTTAGTTGTCTTTATTCTTAATTTTTTTTTTTTCATTTTGAAAGCCACATAATACTGTATTTGACAGAAATGCAAACAAAATGCAGAGTCAGAGCTGTGGATGGTGGACACTTTAAATGTACAGCATGTATATAGATTTCAGGGTTCGGGAACCTGACTTTTATTCTACTTTTATGATAGTGTAGCTCTGTGGACATTTTTGGAATCACTTCTTATTTACATCTGTTGAAAAATGGGCTCTTTATTAATGTCCCTATTACCTTTCCGTTTGTTTTAAACCAGAAGCTACAAATGAAACTATGCTTTCTTTAGTTCATTGTCTTACTCGAGTCCCCAGATTTTCTGAGGTGTCAAGCAGTTCAGATCACAACCTTTGCTTTTGGAATCTGCTGTTACAGTAGTGCTCTTAGCATGCAAAACCGGGCAGGATCTTATGCAAGTAATGGCGGTAGAGTTGTGTTTCATTGCCTATCTGTATGCCACATTTTTATTGTCGATTAAAAAAAGAAAAGTGAGTGCATAGTGAAAGAAGGAAAATATCCTTGATTGTGGGGAAAGTTTTGCAGAAAATAATTGCACACAATATGCATTCTAAACATTATACAATTGAGAAGTCACTTTGCCTTCTAAAGACTTTAACGTGACTTTTTAAGGTGATAAAAAGGAGAGACTTTAGAGATGCTTAGCAATTTTTTTTTTTTTTTTAGTGTGTGTTTGCATGTGAAAAGGGCAGATTTAATCGTAATCACTTTACCTGTGTTGACAGTAGCTGCTCCTGAGACCCAAGGAGGTGTTCCTGGTTATTCAAATACACAATAGGTAGAAGCACTAGCTGAGAAAGAAAAAGATCCCCATCTAATCCAGAATAACCAATGGCCTGGTAACTGGGGCACTCGTATAAGCTATGGGATGTGCAGTTTCACCCTTGTTTCAGAAGTGCCAGGTGAGCAATGCTCAGGCTTTAGCCACCCTGGGTGAGTGAGCGTGTTTGCCTTCTCCCACCGGTGTTCCACTCGTAGACTTGATGTTACTGACATTAGCCTGAAGAGAGTATATTGAGAGTGAAATTAAGTTCAGGTTGCTTTGTAGACATGGACGTAAAAATTCTTGATGTGATTCATGTTTTAAGGAATCCAGCTAATAAAGCCAATTTCTCTCCCAAAAATGTGGAGAGAGGGACACATTTCATTACTCCTGCGATACGAGCAGTGACAGCAATGTTTTACACCCTATGGCAGGAACATACAAACTGTAAAGGCCTTGGATTTCATATGTATAAGACCAGTGACGCCTTAAAGAAAATGAGAAGACTTTTTTATATGGACCAAAAGGTTTGTACTTTATGTTTCAAACTATATACAGTTTGAAAATAGGCACGGTACCAGCAGGAAGACACACGATTTTGACAACAATGTGAACTGAAAGGGCTTGGGAAACTGAGTCTGTAGCCTCCATAACAGAATTTCAAGGAAACTCTCTATATATTCAACCTCTATAACAGCGTTTCAAGCATTTCAAGGAACAGCAACTTCATTCATAAAAGGGACAAGCTGAGCAGTTAGGGTAGAGCTGCTAGAAAGTTATAGCTAATAGATTTCTCTCACTTTCTGTGGTTCCTGTGTCTGGTTTGGGGTAACACAAAACCCTCAGTGGTATCAGCAAAAAGGCCTCACGTATTCTGTGTCTACAAGATCATGACAGCATTTTTTTTTTAATTTAAAAAAATTAAAATCCTAGTCACCATTTTACTGATAATGTGAAGAAGTTATTACTTTTCAGAAATAGTGATGCTTACTCCTGATAAGCAACATTTTGTCGTACCTGGCTACTTGAAGGAAGATTCAAACTTCTCAGCAAAACTTTGGTTGATCTGTAGCTAAATATCATCTTAGCCAGACAGTTCCTTTTTTCCAATTATGGTCCCATGAAAAATTTCATGAAAATTTCACTGTGTTGGAAAAAAAATCACTTGAGCAGTGTAACTTCAACAACTCATGGATGTCTTGAAAAGGCCCGAAAGTCTCAGTGAAGACAGAACTGCAGATCACCTCTGCTGTGGTACTCGCTGCAGGCCACGAAATATCAGGGCAATCAGCTCCTATAGCACACCAGAGCTGGGGTCTCACGAAACCCCCGAGAACTCCAAAATCAAACTGAAAAGCGAGCTGAAGTTTTCTGTGAAAATCAGGCTGATTTAAAAAAACCCACAACCCATATTCTCCAAATCTGACATAATGTGTACATAGATGTCTGTCTGCTAAAAATGATTATTATAATAGCTCACCGCACTTTTTTAAAAGCCCATCTTTTGACAGATGTAAGTGCTGATATGTGAGTGACTGTGATAGGTATGAGTGTCTGTGTATGCTCATACACATGTGCTTCTTAAGAAATTATATGAATCACTTAGCTTTTGACAGCTACGCTGCAGCTTTCAGAACTGCAGATGTTATTTGTCCATCAGAAAAGAAAATATTTATTTCAAGCCACAGGCATTTTCTGCGTTGCAAAAATAAAACAGAACAGCAGTTAATGCTTAATGTGCATGTGAAATAATTTTGTCAGGGACAGCAGCACGGCTGAGCATAAGGGTCCGGACAAATACGTGAGTGCACAAGAAACACCTTGTGCCTTGGATAACACCAAACCTTACGAAAAAGCAATCCGGGCAGCTTACCCATAAGTGAAGCGCGACAGCGGAGCTGCTTACTTTTCCATCGTTTTTCGGCTGAATTCACAGAGGGTTGTGTTGGTTGGTTTGAGTTGGTTTTTTTTGGGTTTTTTTTTTTTTCTTTTTTTTTTTTTTTTTTTACAGCTGAAGAAGCGAGACGTGTTTTGCAGCTCGCATGCGAAATGGCAGTGGGCTGCAGCCTCTTGCTGCATTATTCATAAACATATTGCTGCCATCTCGTGGGCAGCGCACGAGCCGGCGCGGGCAGCGTTGCGGGCAGCGTTGCGGGCAGCGTGAGGCCAGGGCTGTCCGGGCTGTGGTCAGTGCCAGAGGGGCTGTGCCTTTCCCAAGGGACAACCGGTTCCATAAAGGACAGCGGTGCAGGTCGCTTAGCACCCACCATCACGACAGGGAGCAGTTTTTTTGTTTTTTTTTTTAAGCATCTTTTTTCGGCAAGAAATGGGTGCCTGGCCGAAGAGTTGAGGCTATTAACGTTTACTTTATTTAGCTGGTTGCTAAATGAGGTAACGTCTGCTCGTAGGAAGGACTTGTGCTGCTGTGAAGCTGTATTTTCTAAATTGGGGCTTGTGGTAGTAGTTTTATGTTTTAAAATGGTGATTATCTTCTGGGCAGCGGGGTTGATAGGGAAAGGGTAAATAGCTTTGGAAGGACGGGCTGGTTCAAGATAAAGCACGTAATGAGAATTATTGCTACAGATATCCAGTTTGGTGAACTTGATAAAGCCCTCTGATGTGAGGCCTTTGGTGCTGTGTTTTGTGTACTCATAAAATGGGGAAAATGGTATTTTCATAGCCCTGGCAATCAATAACTGAAAGGGAGTGCAGAAATGTGAAAGGAGCCTGGCTTTCCTGATTCTTTAGTACTTTAAGGTTTTGTGATTCTCCTGAGTGAAAACAGCTACATTAATTTAAAAGCATTATGATTTTTGCAGCCTTCGTAACGTAAGTTATTATTTAAAAAAAAAATTGTCTTGATATGTGCCCAAACATTGCACACGTTCCCTTAATTTATCAAACTCTTGAAAAAACAAAGAGAAAAATGAATCCTAAATGAACTCACTCAGAGATAATCAAATCTGACTTGTTTACATGTTTGGTGCTGGTATTTCTGTATTCAGCCACTACATTTTTTAAAATCTTGGCGAAGTCACTTTACTCCATTTTTGTGTTTCTCTTTAATGAGCGAGGCAGATATTTAAAGTTGGCTGGGCACAGCGAGCCTTGGCTGTCCTCTCGCTGAAAGGCAGCACCTCGCATTTGTGTGCAAAGGGATGCCAGACGATATGGTAGGGATTCACTTTTTTTTTTTTTTTTTTTTTTTTTTTTTTGTGTGTGTGTGTGTAGGAGTGATTTCTACCGCTGACATTCTTGGGGGAGAGGATGGGTTTGGATGTTTCAAGGTGTTAAACGGACAATGGCAGGCAATTTGAATGCAAGGGGAGAAATGCAAATAGTGTCCTGCCCTCTCTTTTAGATAATATACCTCTCGGTTTTCAGCAGAGCAGTCATTCTTAAGCTGTGATTCATGGACCACTAATGGGATGGGGAGACTTTTTGAAATGGTAATACGAGCGTAGCCAGCCTGAGAAGACATTTAAGGTAGTTCCCAGACGGTACAAATGAAAGGAAAACCCAGAAGAACATTTTTCCACAAGGGACCCTAGCTTTTCAAACCTCCTCCTCAAGTTTATTGATTTTGAGGATGCGCCTGCAATTGATCCCATTTATGGAGTATTTTTATATGGATTACGAGAGTTGTTAAAAACTTGAGTTTGAGTTTAGGCGCTTGATTTCTAGTGTGGTTTTTAAATTTTATCTTAGTTTGTTTTTTTCCATTTTTCTTTTCATTGCCTTTTTTCCTATTTGGGGTGAAAAAATTCCTAGGAATTTCATGTAATTATATCTGCAATTGCATCTGTAAAACAGGGTGATCCAAGAAAGTTTGCAAATACTTTCTTTGGCAAACAAAGTTGCAAAGTGGAGATGCGGTTTGCTTACCATTTAATTTAAAAATAGACTATCTTACTTAAATTCTCATAAGATTTTAACCCTTAAATTCCACAGCACTACAGTCAGCCTCCGTTTGTTTTGTTTTTCTGATCATAGTCATGATTATTACAAATACATTACTGTTTAAAATTCTAACATACTTGAAACCTAGAATGTGTTTATCTTCCCCTCCCAAGTCAGAGTTTACAGGTAAACGTTTACAGATTGAGCTTTAGACTAATTTTCCAGGTTGGAAAGTGTGCATTTGTGTAAGTGAATATTTGTATGAGAGCACATGTTAATTTATGAAAACGGGAGCCAACTACTAAGATCCTCTTAAGTAATAGAATTATTATTATTTTCTATTATTTGTACATAGTCATCACTAGGTGGAGGCATACTTTACATATTCTATTGAACATGTCATCTGTTATGGGCTGAGATGAATTGCATTGATACTGCATAGTTAAGTGAACGATACAGTTTTCAACCTGAACTGTTGAAGCAACCTGTTACCCCTGAACAACCGACTCAGACAGACTAAGCAGACTTGTGCTTCGACCACTGCTACTGCTGAAAAGCAATGAAAATTGAATATTTTTTAATCATGGGCTGTACAGAGATCTCTTGAATTAATTCAGAAACATTGTTCATGTCCAGCAAAATTGTCACGGAGCAAGAGATTGAAATAACAAATAGCTATTCATTTCAATACCTCCTCCTGCAGTACTTAAATCAAGGTACGATGGATCGACAGGTTTTTTTACTTCTCTTTTTAGTTATGGTAGCAAAGTCCATTCACAGCCCATCCATATTTTTTTCATGGCACAGGGCTACCTGTTATAGATTGCACAAGTCAGATTTTGACTGAGGGTAACATGGCCAACCTCCATTGATGCTAATACACTGACTTCACCCAAACTCTCCTGATTTACACCAGGAGTAGATCTTATGCATTTGTGCAGGTATATGTAGCACTATGCTTATGTTTCTCCCTTGTGTTTAGAGGTTGTTAGGGCAGAGTCTGTGCGAGGTGGCCCTTGGCTAGCACAGCCCAAGCCACGTGTTTGAGAGGTCACAAAAGGAAACTCTTGGGTGTGAATGTGGGAGTCAGAGACAAGAATTGTCTCTTTCTCCGTACTTTGAATACTCCGTTATGACTCTTTGCAGCTTCTAACATCCGCTGACTTTCATTGTTGGAGAAAGAAGGGTCACGGTGCACAGATTATAAAGGAAAAATACACTTTATTCAGAAAATAATCCTTATCTTTTCGAGTAAGACACACACTCTCCTCTAAACATGCTAAGAAAAGTGGGGGAAATAGATTTTTACATCTCTGTCATTTTAATGTTTTAGAGAATGGAGCCGGGATTATTGGGAGAGATTTCCTGGGTTTTGTAGCTGCTTAACCCCAAACTAACATAGTGGACATTGCTGTGGCCTCGAGCTTTGTCACCTGCCTTGGTGTGCTCTGCTCCTGCTGGGGCTGGACTTTGCCGACCCTTGGGGCAGAGTCAGCCCGTTACACCCTGGGGCAAGTGCCCCTCTCGCCCCTTCCATGGACAGGGGTGTAAAACACTGTAATGGAGCTGAAATATGCTCCCCTCTTTCTTTTTTTTTTCCCTCTATATTTTTTTTTTTTTTTTTAAGATTTGGATTTGGAATCACACTTTTAATAATTATATTCACAATCTAAAATTAAATAAACATTTTGTTTAGTGCTCACAAATTGCCAACCAGTGCTCAAGAAAGGATGTCCAGCAATTTATCAGCCTGTAGAAAATAATTATAGCAATATTATGAAATGCATTGGTTATAGTTTTGTTTTGATTTATAGAATGTAAATAATCAGTTTTGATTCTTCTGCTTCAAATGGCTTTTTTGGAACTAAGGCTTTTGAATAAGAGTCCCTCAAACCAAGCTGTTACTCCTGGGAAATTCTGTAGTGGTATGTTACTGGCATTTGAAAAATGCACACCTTCTGAGAAAAAAAACAGGAAAATTCTGTCAAACAGACTGATGGGAATTCCCAAGTTTGGAAATGCAAGTTCTGTTGGAAAACAATGGCAGCGCGATTCAGCTAAGGCTGCAGTTGGAGTGAAAAGGAACATGTTTTCACCATTGCATACATTTTTCTTTTTTTTTCCTTTTTTTCGTTGTCATTCTGGAAACAAATATTCTACATGATCAGTTAAAAAGTGCAAAGTAAGGAATAAGAGAGAGTAATGTGTGTTGGAACATAACATAGACTTTACCCGTGTAGAAATGTGTGAAGAAATATAGTAAAATTGAACGTAAACAAAGAAATGGGGAAAATAAATGTGGGAGTGAAGAACTGTGCACAGGGAGTAGGAAGAATGTAATCCAGTAGTAGAAGATCAAAGGAAGGGAAACCAATTTTTTCAAATAATTTGGTAATAACTTAGATGTAGCAAGGTAAAGGATCTGAACAAAGGGTCAGAATATCACAAATGGGAAAGGAGAAAACATTATATATAGCAAGGAGTATACAATTTTTTTTTTTTAAAGATCAATTATTATCTCCATCTCCTGGTATTTCAGGGCTCTTTTATAATTACTAGTATTATTTTCGCTCCCTCTCCTGCACACCCTCTCTGTCTCGCTCCCCCTTCCAGGCAACACTTCTCCACTTGCGCAGATTTGAGGGGGTAGGAGGATCTCAGGGGTTCTTTGCAAGATGCTCGTTTCCCACCGCGGAGTGTGGCATTGCCAGGACTTTTCAGGGGACTCTCTGCCAGCTATCCTTAAAAGCTTGCAAGGGAGTGGGAGAAGATTTGCATACTGCCCAAGCAGGGCCAGATTCGACCCCCCCCTCTCCTCCGAATAGTGCGTTACTGAGTAAATAATGACACCAAAATCATTGCGGCTTCTGTAGACTAGGTGCTGTGCTATGTCAAGCTATTAGGTTCTGTTCCTTATTTCTTTCCTCTCCCCCTTCCCCCTCCCCGATGCTCCTTTTTTTTATTCAAACGGAGATTTCTTTTCACCTGCATTTTTTCTCTCTAATTTTACCTTTCTCTGCTCTTTTTTTCTTTTCCTTTACCCCCTCTTTTATATTTTTGTATTTTAATACCATATTTTAAGTCATTTTTCTCCTGTTCCTAATGTGATGACAGTATATCCTGATGGAAAGATAATAATGCCCAAGGAGGTTTTCTTTTATGAATTCTGCTGGTGTTACTTTCACATGCACAAATATATCATCTTGATTTCTAGCTCTGGGTCATTTCATTGCTCTTGTATGTCTTGCTACGAGATGTTTCCTGTAATTAAAAGATTAGGTTAAATAGATTATTTGTGCTGTCCTGTCTACATAAATGTTCTGTTTCTCTGCCTCTAGATACTGGCTTTTGTGTTTTAAGGCAATGTTGTGGTACATGAAGTTGCATCATGTCTCCTTTGTCTTTAAGCTGCTGACTTATTGGTAACAGAAGCAATCAGACGAGAGACATTTACTGCCAGAGCCTCGTAGGGTCAGTGAATTAACAGGTGTCAATAAGTTCTAAAGAAGTGTTTTAATTGTTTCTGAAGCATTTAATTAATGGGCATTTTTAGAGGAGTGGTGACTGAACAGACATAAGGCTGATAAATATTTAATGTTTCTATCTAGGGAACTTTTTCTCCCTTTCATGTAATTTGAGGTGTTTGCTCATGGAAAACAAAGCCTAAATTGTTGTGTAGTGTGCAATCAACGATAAGCTGCTATTAGATTGTCCAGGGTTTGGATACCTATCAGGAATTTATGTGCTGTGATATTCTGCATTTACAGTCGGTCTCGTTTAGAGAGCACTTTGGAGTCAGCTTTCTCTGATACGTCTAGATATCTATGTTAATACTTATGGGCTATATCAAGTAACCTCTATGAACTCAATTGCTTGAATATTAAGTGTGTGCATGGCTGTTTTCTTGGGCTGTCATGGTTGCAGTAACTACCGCTTGTTGGGTGGTAGTTACTAGAAAAGAGACTCCAGGTCCCAACGTGCTTGTTGGTCTACGTGATATTCGTGACACTTCCTTTAAAACACAATACTGGTAATGCCATAACTATGTTTAAAACTGTTTTGTTTTTTTTTTTACTTTTTTCTTATCATAGCCTGGATTTCTTCACTTTAGACAAACATTTCCCTTCCTGTTACTTTCCTAAATGCTCACTCCTTACTCTTTATTGCG